>JAKGUB010000335.1:2421250-3631875 GCA_026261675.1 Hippocampus mohnikei
TGTTGTTTGTTTTATGCAATTCATGACTTTTCTGGCCATTTGACTGGCACGATCATCTCATCTCGATCTTTCAAAAACCCGAGGAGTGTCTAAGCACGTCCCTTTGGTCTCGGTGGCAGTGATGAATCACCGTAACATTGTACAGCGCCGTTCTGGGCACCTCGATCAGATACGGTCCCGCATCCTGGTTTGCCACGTCTCTATCCCAAAACTGAAAAGTTTGTGAATGTCAGCATGAAGATCACCAGATTAAAAACATTGCACGCACAATCAAGTTTTTGTACGCACAAGCCTTCCGTGAATCAGGCGCCAAGTGAGCCTGAAAGACTCTTGGATGGTGCTGACGGACATGGACAGCCCTGGCGGCTGTGTGCCTGTTCCTGATTAGTCAGACGTGCCGATGAGTCTCTGCTTTCATGGCCCTCGCGTCTCTTTCATCGGCCAGCAAAGTCATCACACGAGCTGCTGAAGTGATAGCACGTTGTTCTTAGCGGGGCCTCGCCCACCCCCCACCTTGGCAGCACACCAGCATTCGAGGAGGCGGGCATCAATCGTTGCGCATCTCGGGATTAGCGATGGTTTACGTCGCAGCTGTTGTGACGGTAAACTGCATTGAGAAATGAAGGCGTTTGGCAGAAAGTCGTGAGTCATGATTGCCAAGCGCCAGCAATCTGTGATCATCCGTCTTTCTTTTCCCTCTGGCCGAGAGGAAACATCTTGTGGATTTCCCCAGGAGCTGTTTGCCTTTTGTCAAATTGTTGCTATTAGCGCCATGCCGTAAAAGTCAAACCTGTCAGAGCATCTGACAGTAATTAACGGCGACTTTACAGACTGTGGGGGCGGGGGGGTAAGTGGAGCTTCTTCTGAGAAAGTCAGAGGTGGGACTTTAGCATTTCTGGCGGCCCGCTATTCAATCCGAATAGGTGCCGATTGAGATTTAGGATAGCCTATTAAAATATGTAACAGCAGGAGTGGAAAGCGTGATACGGAGAATGTTTCGACTGGAGATGAGGAGAGAGAGAGAGGCTGACCATCGCTAGTCAATCTGGTGGTTGTATTATTCCTTTGGCTGCTAAATGCTACCTTTGTTGACAGTTTGACAGCTGTAAACAAGTCAGTATCCTCACCAAATACGCCACCTTCCTCACTCACCGTTCTCCGAGCACGCTCCTTTTTAAGCTCGACCGCTGCCCGTTTTGAAAGCTGGCTGACCGCAATGATATTGTCCCGTATTGTTTTTATTTAACCGCGCTGTGACAGTTTTGTTTTTTTATAACTTAGATGTGTTTTTGTGCTGCCACTTCATGTGACCTAGTAAGTATATTCTCAATGTTGATTGGCTGTTTGCGATACGACGCCATAAAACAATGAGCGAGGAAGCAAAACGCGGCGCCAGATACACTCAGCTCACGTTGGTTCTGACCACAGCATTAGTGTTCTAGATTTCATATTTTTACGGCCTCTAAGTGTCTTTCATTCAAATACTCGCTGTCATTTGGACTTTAAGACCTTGGTAGCTTAAGTTAGTGTTGCTAAAGTTGCAACAAAGTAGCAAAATTCTTGAGCTTAGCACACACTTGCAAAAACTGTCTTGTATATTCCCGTTGCACACCAAACACGAGGTACATTCGTTTCGAAGTTATTCTGTCTCGTACGGAGGAGTAAATGCACTTGGCGTTGCAGATGCGACGCTCGCCTTCTCAAAGCGGACATTCTGTTGTGCTTTTATTTTCAGTCCGCAAATGAGCGGAGACCGATGTAACCATCATTTGCTTCCTGGCGTAACTTAAGAAGAGCCCTCTGGAAACATCTGCAGTCTCCAAAAGCCAGGACAACGCTTACTCCAGAACCATTTCATCAAAGGTCGAGACACACAAGAAAAATAAACCAAGGCAAATATTATTTCTGGCTCTGTGATGCTTTGACGTGAACGGTGATGTATGACCTGCGACATATATGCTTTAATAAATGCCTCTCAAAATGCGGCGGAGAATCCCAGGAAGGAAAGCGATTTTTTAAAATATTCAAATGTTTCTGCACACTGGTTTTGATGAATGAAAACGAATGTATTGGGAAACAGTCATAACTCTACTCGAAACTGTATTTATGGATTTAAAATTTCAGTCAACTCCCCACAGGGTCCTCTGCAAATCCTCCAAGCGTTTGAAATGTTCCTTTATGTGCGCTAATTGCTCTCCGGAAGCTTCCGCCATCCTCTTTTAACACTTTCATGTCGCCGTCGTGAATGGCGGCATCTGGTCGTCTCCGCAACGTCCCGTCGGCTGGCCTTGATCTCTGGCGAGAAGACCACCAAACTTGCGCAAGTTTTTTTGGCGCCCCCAGCCCGCTCTCTTGCTCCCTCGCCGCCGCGTCCATTAAATCATCTCGCCCCGCTCCCATCTCAGTATAGCCGTGTATTTTTGAACTAAGACAAATATTTGACTTATGCATACTGTAGGTGCAGGGCGGCTGGGCTGTGGCCAAAAACACCATTATCAAAACGCCCGTGAAAGGGGAACATTCATGGGGGCACATGCGGCATTTATTTGGTAGCTTCTGATAAGCTACAACTAAACTCAAAAACAACAGCTGCAAATCGTAAGTACAGTCTGTAACTTCATTATTTGCCCTTTTCTAGATCGCATAACTACTGTCAAACTATTTGCTGAAATATGCGCCGATCCGCATGTTCCCCCCAGTCTTTCTGCCACTTAAAGGGAAACTCAACCCAAAACTTTTATACTTTTATTCCATTTTAAACATGCATATCTTCTTTACCAGAGTTCAGGTTTTTTGGGGGGGGGGGGGGGGGGTCACCGTAGCCGGACGGAGTCCTGGTCTTTGTTCCAGTTCCAAATAGTCCCAATCTTGTAACGTCCAGTGTGGCTCATATTAAAAAAGTCGGTGGATCTTCTGTAGTTCCTACAGGACCTGGACGAGGTGTCAAAGGTTTGCTGCATATCGGCCGCACGGCTCATACAGCATTTTGATGTTTTGTACCTCGCCCCACTTCTGTTCGTCTCTTCCTGTTTTGTGTTCTCCCGCAAGAGAATTAATGCGGCAGACATATGGTCACCATCCGCTTGTGGATTTCGGCGTAATGGAGGAGGGACACTGTAGGCGAATTACCATCTTTTGATCTGACACGAAAACCCTCGCACGGGTTTATTTCTCCGCATCCTCGGCGAAATGTGGAGCGACCTCAATTCTGGAAGTCATTTTGGGCTCGGGGGGGCTTAAGCCTCGGTGTAAACCCATTGTCTTTGCGGACGCTGGGAAAGGAGCGCAGGCTTCTGTGCTGGCAGCTTCTTTGCCACTTGGGCTTGTTAACACTACTACCGGCCCAAAATCCAATTTTCAATCTCCCTGCCTTGAAACCGTCTTGATTTCATGAAGTCTTGAAGAGCGACAAATCCGATCTAAGCACTTGACAACATGACAGTGCAGACGGCGGAGCTTCGACTTCAGAGTTGATTGATACTTGACACTTCAGAGACTCCTTGTGGTTGCCTGATTACTTTCCTCGATGGTACCAAATGAAGAACAGAACTTGGCAAAACAAAGTCATACTTGTGCATGACGGCGCACCATCTTAGGCCACAAAAATATTCCTCCGCATCATGGGCCTGCAATGGGCATGAAAGGAGAGAAACGTGTGTGCGTGTTTGTGTATAACAACCTCCTCATGCATCAAATTCAACTACTTTCAGTTCTTTACAACCTATAAAATGTCACAAAACACTGCTGTGTATAATAATTCGGAGCAGTGCATTTTCACCAAAACTATTTTTGGGGGGATTTTTGAAAATAAAAATAAAACTGTTATGATTAGGAGGCTAATTCGCCAACAGATTATGACTTGAAAGTTGCGCTCAGGGACGTTTGCTGTACATATTTCAGGTCTAGGCTCTAAATGGTCATTTGAAAAAATAATGAAAAATGTTAAAAAGAGGCACTTTGACCTGCAGCGTAACGCCATCCTTTTTGCACTGACTGCTTCGAACACTCAGTCAATGCTCCCCGCCGAGGAAACGTCTGGCCTGTTGGGTGACGTCCCAAAATGGCCTCCGGGTTTCCAACTTCCACCCCCCACACACACCCATTTCAAATATTACTCAGCTGCAATTAGGGCGCCACTTGACAAGGCGACGACCTACGCACATCCACAGCGCCGGGCCGTCTGCAGATTGACTAATGTTGCGCTTTATGAAGCAGGCGCAATTACAGCAGTTGAACTTGGCGGCATTGGCGACCGTGGCGCACGTACGGCAGCCTCCCCGCCCCTCTGGCTCGGGATTGTCACCGGGGCCGTCTCGAGACACCTCGGCGGTAATTAGAGTAAGACCCCGCGAAGAGTATCCGTCAGGTTCCCGCTCCAGTGACTTGCAAAGCCCCCTCCCCATCACCCTTCCTCGAAGCGACAGTGTACATCGCACACCTCAACGCCGCCTACACACACGTGGAAGCAGTCAGCGGACAGCCAGCTCGGCCCGGTCTTAAAGTCAAGACGCGGAGGGGCTTTGAATGGATGATCTGTTTACGGAGCAGAAGAAAGGCAGACTATCGGGTTGCCAGATCTGGAACGCATTGATGTCAACGACGCTGGTTTGTCAGATGAAACTGCCAAACGTTTTGATACGCAGCAGATGACTCGCAGGAGCCATACAAGCTCTTTGACAACTGACAAGGAGAAGGCAGATCCGGGAGGGGATCCTTTTCGGGTCGAGATTCAAAGTGTATTGTCATATGAACAACGGGGAAACGCGTTTCCCGATGCGCGGTGAGATTCTTACTTTGTCGGCCCGCGAGGATGCCAAAATAATGTAAGACATGAAAAAGATGAAGAGATAAATTGTTTGCAGGGATATGTTCCAGAACCGCCCGGGATAGATGATCACCAATCAGCTTGCGCAACATTGAGCGTGGCTTCTTCGAGATCGCATCTTGCATCAATGTGGTCTCGCTCATTACCTCCACCAGGGAGACTTTTATTGAGTCAGCATTGGTGGGGTTTTTTTTGTTTTTGTTTTTAGCTGGAGGGTGCAAGTCAATTACTCTTATTCTGAAATGTAGGTGGCCAAAACCTGCCCAATCCAAATTAAACTGCACTAATAAATGAACTACCAGAGGGTGTTGTCACTGTATAAATGGGAAATAACCTGGCCTATTTAAAGGTCAAATGTGAAGTCATGACAGAACCAGTCAAGTATTTCAAATGCTTGAAATAAATTTTACGTTTTAATTACTCCGAACTTCATCGATTTCGTTTACCTGTCGAAACAGCTTAACTCAAGAGTCCCGAGGAAAAAAAATCGGACGCTCGTCTGAGTTATGAACTCAACAAAAGCATCCAGCAGAGCAATTGCAATGTCATTTTCTCCATCCTGCCATCTCCATACAACTTGGGGACATTCCTGCTTTTTACAACACAAGGGGCGGCAAAACATCTGCGGGTTCACCCTCTGAAAAACGTTTCTAGCGACACAGCAACGTTTCCCAAGAAATGGGCGGCAGCTGCCTGGTGACTATTTGTCCTCTTTTTTTTTTTTTTCTTCAATCAAACAGAAGTAACATTTTATTTTTAAAGGGTGTTTGTGTGCGCTCAACGACAATTGCAGACCGTATCCTGTTTTTGAAGGCCCGGGTGGTGTCTTTATGGCACGCCGGGCATGTTTCGTCATACATTAAGGCAGAGGGACACTTAAATGCTACCTGATGTTAGCGCCACTGGGATTTTTTTTTCTCTCCTTCTCTCTTAAGGCGTGCCTCAGAGAGCGTGCACAACAATTTTGCCATTTACTGCGGTCACAAGATAGCGCTCTGCCGCTGTTATATTGGTTTGGAATGTACCGTTCTATTTCAGAGCGAGACCACTCGGTGGGTTGTGGGCCACGATGGTCACTGGCCCACTCAGGAGGGAGGCTGACGATTGGCTCGGGAGCGATGCCTCGAACGCCGGGAGGGACATTTTTGAGGCCAATGTGTCAACATTTCGACAAGGCGGGGAAAGAATTATGAGCAACAAGCAGAATCCACCGCTGTGTTTTCCTTCAAAAACTCGAGCGAACAATTTTTTTCTGTTGGGAATGCCCAAGTTTAAATTGGTAGTTTGGAATGTCATCAAAATTTGAAATCGATTAAGCGGTCGAACAATGCCAAACTCTAACGTTGAGTTCTTAAAATTCCTTCCAAACAACAGCTCTGTCTGGATTTCCAAGATTTTGGGGGAAATAATTTTTTTTTCGGAGACATTATCCTCCATAGCTTGTGTTCAAAGAGTCCTTGTTCTGCGTCGTTCATCGCTCGTAATTGCAGAGCCCGACGCCGTCGTTGAAATTGCGCCGCAAAACTGTCAGAAGCGCCACTCTAAGAGCGCAGCAAAAATAAGCAGCGTTTCGCCGCGTAAATGCAACAACTCCGCGGCCGCAGCGGCACCGCGTTTATTTTCCCAGACAGCCTCGGCCAGGGGAATCTCTGAATTAACTGACAGACTTGAAAATATTTACGGAAAGGCCGACGTAGCAAAGTGAACATGAGGGCGCGAGGGCGGCATCGGAAAGCCTCCCTCGTCGGCGATTGTCGGCCTTTCTGAATGCTCAACAGCTGTCCGCCGACATCAAATCCAGACTCCCCGGTTTCTGAAAGATTCTTCCTCGCCGCTGAATTTTCGCCACTAATAACGCGACAATGATATGCTATCTACCATCGCACAAGTTTGTGTTGATATTCGCCGATATAAATTCCGTAAAGGATTTTTTTTCGCCGTCGTTTTGTCGTATCGCTGTCGTTTTGTCGTTTGTTGTTGTCGTTTTGTTTGTTTCGTTTTGTTGTTGTTCGTTTTGTTGTCGTTTTGTTGTTTTGTTGTTTGTTGTCGTTTTGTTTTGTTGTTGTTTTGTTTTGTCGTTGTTGTCTGCTTGAAATGTAGGTTCAAGCATAGACGCAAAACATGATCTGTGGTACTGGCGGATTCTAACATAGAACCTAGAAGAAGAAGAATTGAGCCCGAGGCTAACGGGCTTGGGTTTAGCCAAACACGATCATTTTCACCGATACTAGTCACCGATACTATTCACCATAAGGCTTGGAAGCATGAGAGCGGTGGGATCGAATCATCGAAGCAGGCACGAATTGAGAAGTTCATTTCGATGACAAAAGATTTCAGGCAAGTGGATTTTGTTTGCGGATTTGAGCAAATTTTTTTACGACATTTTTTTTCCACCAGCAAAGCATAGCATCCGATCATACAGTGTCCTGAACCAAAAAAAATAAATAAAAACACCCTTTTTCTGAAACAAAGACATTTAGTAGGCAGATTTGTGCAAATTTCGGGCTTAATGTCAGTTTTTAATTCTCATATATTTTTCATAAAGCCCGCCACACAGACAACAAGCTGAAAACAACTTCTTGGGTAACTGATTACTGACAAATTCTACAAGTTAGATTAGCACTGCAATAGGCCAAAGAGATGACGCGGACGCGGTTGCAACCAAGTTAGAACGTCAACTACGGCTGATTTATTGGAAGTGGAAGGGTTTAATATGAGACACATGGTTTCAATAGATAGCGATTTGGAAGCGATGTAAAAAGTGACTTACACAGGAGCCAGTCAAGGAAGGAAGGAAAATGATAAAAGACAGACACAGCGGCAGGCCGGACGGTCCAGCTGATGACGCTTTTTAAAAATTTTACGGATCACGACACCGAAGATTAGTAATATGTTGATGATTTTGATGGATAGTATGTCTGCGACGTGAGCCACGCCATGGATCCTTTTTGTTCACTTTTTCTCAGATGAGTTAATGATACACGCACTGTTGTGCATCACTTAAGTTTGTCCCTTGCAGAATACGGTAGCTCCCCCCCCATAGACCCCCCCCCCCCACGAATGTGCAACTGTTGTTTGCAGGTTGATGATTATCATACTATCGATGCTAATCTTCTTTAGCTCGACTCTCCTGTTTCGCATTATATGTTAGCATTAAGCTAGCGGACTTTTGTCGTTTCGTTCTTTTACGTGTCAATATGCGACGACCTATCATACTATCGATGCTAATCTTCTTTAGCTCGACTATCCTGTTTCGCATTATATGTTAGCATTAAGCTAGCGGACTTTTGTCGTTTCGTTCTTTTACGTGTCAATATGCGACGACCTATCATACTATTGATGCTATTTTTCTTTAGCTCGACTATGCTGTTTCGCATTATATATCTCGAACGGTACCAAATCCCTTCTGTCAGTATTTTTACCACTTTTCGCGATGGCGTATTAAGGAGTTTCCTTTGCTCAGCTCTCTTTTACCGGCCCGTTACAAGAGATCAAAAGGAGGGTTAAGTGGGCAGAGTGGGAGGCCCGACACACCGTTTCCCCTTGACTGTGGACGACCGTGTAGGGAGAGCATTGGGCGAGACTATGGCGGGAACTTTTTCCCCTCATTTTTTTGCACCGCCAAGTGTCCGACTGATCAGCGGCCAGTCGGCTCGCTTTTAAAGACAGTTGTCTCTGTCGCTTCCTGAGCCGGACCAAAACCTTTTGTGACTAAACAAATGGAATGAATTACCCAACTGAGGCAAATTACAGATTTTTTTTTTTCCCCTCCCCTCCTCATTTGCCCGTATAAGTTGCTTGCTTTTTTGGGTATGACATATGCCTTCGTGTTAGGAACAGCGACTGAATGTGGAAGTTGTAAAAGTTCACTCCCAGACTTGTCTTAAAAATACTTTTCTTCTTAACAATTTCTCCGGGCGATAATATCGAGGATGACGGTGTCAAACGAGCAGCAGGCTGCCTTTGAGCTGGACTCTTACATCTGCTCTTACTATATTCATTCCAGGTCCTGCTAACACACAGAGGATAGAACACAGAGCAGAAATTTCATTGCTCAGCTAAACATATAATATTCAGGGAGGTTTATTAAAAAAAAAATAATAATAAATAAATAAAAAATTTTAAAAAGAGAGAGAAACTTATCTCAATGGAGACAATGGGAATCAACAGCAATATGAAAATCTGCAGGTATCCTAACACGGCTGTAAACTTTGACTTGATCATGCGTGTTGTTCTGCCTTGTGAAAACGTTTTGGAAAATGTGTGTGTGTGTGTGTGTGTGTGTGTGTGTGTGTGTGTGTGAGCTCCCACACATGCAGGGACCGTTTCATGTCGGTTTTCTCCTAAGCTTTTTTGTAATTGCCATGCATCCGCTACCTCTTGTGTTGCAGTCTTTAGGCAACTTCAAATGCAACTAAAAGTCTTGATTTTTTTTTTTTTAAGGGTGGGGGAGGCAGTTAGCAGGAGACTTTCTTTCATTTCTTATTTCCTCTCTCTCTCTCTGTGGTCTTTCATCCTTGTCGTGTGGTCTTTACTGCGACCGCATCGCTACGCCGCGTATATTGCCGTCGTCTAAATGGCGTGACGCGCAATTCAACATGTGATGTCACTTAGCGGAATTAACAGTCTATTTATTTCCAGTGTTGGGAAGCAACAAAGTACAAATAGTCTGTTACAGTGCTCAAGCAGAGTTTTTATTTTTTTTTTTGGGACACACACATATCTGTACTTATACCGTGAATATTTTTGCCACCTGAGCTTATTCCTGGAGAGCCAGACATGTTAAAAAAAAAAAAAAAAAAAAACATTCTCAAACGTATTCACTCTGGAACTCGGTTTGAAATGAATGACCGTATTTGGGTTACTGAAATACCAAAACGGCACATGTGGGTTGCGTGCGAGTATAAAGGCAAGTTGTGCGGCGCATTGTATAATTATGTGTGAGTATCATGAAGCCTGAAGCGTTGTACACATTGTAAGCATTTAACCACTGTTTTCACAAGAGTAGAAAAAGAATAAATACTTTGTGCATCGGAAGCACTTTTTTTTTTGTCCTTTGGCTTGACATTCCAAGCCTTGTAAAAATAGTCAAAAAGACAAAAACACAGGCACAGCCCGGAATAAAAACAAGCGTGCACACATTTACAGGAAGAGTGACAAAGCAGAAGGGGGAAAAAAAAAAGGAAAACAAGTGGGCAAAAGCACTTGGAGGGTGAGGGGGAATAAAACAGCCTCCATTATTATCAAGGGTGGAGATTTGCCACAAGCGCATGACTCATCCGATAGTCACTTTATTCCAACCATCCCAACGTATTTAGATCAATAATAAACACTGGGCAGAGCCCGCAAAAATAAACAGGACGAAACAATTTACGGTCTACCAATAAAGGCTGATAAAAATTTCCGATGTTTTTTTGGTTTTTTCACCATTATAAATTGCCATTAGCGGTGTGTGATTATGAGAGTGCATCGCAGTGAGCGATAGTCGCAAAGAACACATTCTTCTTTAAAACTATATATATATAGCAGTGCTAGCAATACTAAGTTAGCATTAGCATTTTAGAAAGCCAACGTTAGCCAATTCTGCTACCGTGGCAATATAATTTATTCGTAGTGGAGTCTTGTAATAACTGTGTATGGAGGTGGTTATTCCACCGCAGGTTCAGCAACGCTCCTGAAGGCTTGAGGGTGTCCCCATGAGTAAGCCCACAAGTAAATGGCAATTGATTGACACCTCGTCAGTGACGACTTCTATTTTTTTTTTTTTTAATGATCGGGTGCAGTGGTTTCCCGAAAATCACATTAGACGTATAAGATGGGGGCTTCAAAAGATCTCGACCCATGTATTATTTCCAGTCTGTCAGCGGCTGTCTATCAAGCACAATAAAAAGTGATTATCTTTTTTAATTGGACATTATTTTTGAGACCTGACAGAAACAAAGTAATTCATCGTATATGTGAATTCCACTGAGGACGAGTCTGAGGCAGCTTTTCACCCCGCCTGCTTAGGAAGGCCGTGTTGCCTGTACAGTTAATAAAAAAAATGGTTTATGATGGCCACAGAGAAGCACAATGTGTTTTAAAGGAAGTGTGTGTGCGTGCGCGCGTGTGAAAAAGCAGTGATAAAGAGGCGTGGGGGAAGATGCCTGAGTGGGTGGGGTTAGAGGTCATGAACCCGACACGTGTAGCTACTTGACCCTGAAAGTGAAGAAGAGAGGGTGGGTCACGGAAAGCAGCGCTTTATTGTTGTGGTTTATGAGCTGCTCGAGCCAGAGCTGTTAGAAGCTCCTAAATCACATGCGGAGCTCACTTTTCCCAGCTGACATCTTAACCCGCCAACACCTCATCAATAATCATTTAAGAAAAAAAAAAATCAACAACAACAGTACGTTTCTTCAAAAACAATGAAAGCTATTAGCTTGGACTGAACTCGAAATAAATATCGTGACTGATAATTTTATCATGGCAGACTATTTATGCTGGTTACGAGGGCCACACATCACGTGTGGGGTTTTTTTTCGTAAGTGCAGCATCAATGTTTTGTCTCAGTGAGGCGAACAAGTACAACTGTAACATTGAAATTCACGAGGGCATCTCAAAGGGGTTGAGTTCGAAGTAGCTCCTGAACAATACTGGTAGCCGTGACCTCCGCCAGCCAGAGGCTGAGCAGCGCTGTCTTTGTTAACCGTACTTTGTGGCCCATATGATATTAAGCTTTTAATAACTGAATAATGTACTCAAACGAAAGGGTGTTCCCCATTGTTGAATAGTCAACACGGCAGAGAGCGTCAATGGAGAGAGCCCTGTTATGAAGATGATGATGATGATGATGATGATAACCTCAAATGAATCCTGCGCTCTCCAGCACAGTTTATTAGTTCAGGCCAGGGGCCACTTGTAGCCTCGCCGAGTGGACGCTAATTGTACGCGCGCTCCTTAAGGGCCGACCGCAGCAATAATAGACGGAATTATGCCATAAATTCCCTCCAGATGTGCACTCACGCCGGGGGCCTCCCCCCCCACCCCATTCCACCTCTACCCCATCCTCTCCAATTTGACGCTTCGCACACCCGCCATCTGCACACACAGTTCCACGCTGCACACACATTGTGGCTTTCATGAAGTGTTTGCATTGTCAGATTGTTTCCATACCAGGGTGTTAGCATGCTGTGTTTCCTCACCGCTGCTGCAATTACAAGCGGTATTAGCTGATGAGTGTTTTGTTAACCTCCTAATAAGATGTCCTCCCGCCTACGCTGAGCTCACAGAGACGCCATTCAATAATAAGCAAGGCCCCTTTCAAGAAGAGCAAGAAGTACCGCGCCGCCGGACGAGCGTTGACAGCATTCGAAGATCCTCTTTCAGTCAGTGACCCCGTGAAATTGGCACAGTCGCATTTACAGGAAAAAAAAAAAGAAACGTTCCACTTCAAACAGCCGCTACTTCAACACCCGCGGAGGAGCCACGCAGACGGTACAAACGGCGCACGCGGTCATCGCCACAGGCCTTATATTCTTAGCTGATCTGTGAGAAGGTAGAGTTTTGGGGGAGTTTAGTTGGGGAGCTTCTCTGCCTCTATTTGTCAGTGCGGGGGTGATGAGCGTGACCCTGAACAAAAGGCAGAGGCAGCCAGAAAAGGCAGGGGGGTATAAGCCTCTATTTCTGGAGGATGAGGAAGAGCGAAGAGGAAAAGCGCGGTCAGACTTAATTATTATGTATGCTGCAGCAGAAACGTCAGCCGGGGACTTTTTCTGCTGCTTGCTCACAAAATGTTTCTGACGCCCAGTTGCTGCGTACTTCAACTTTGTTTCGTGCCAACGTTTAGGTCAAGCGGAGCTTGAGAAACTTGTATAGGGCGGCGTAACTAGCTATACTTGTCTAAACGGAGACTACCGGTTCGCAATTAACGCGTCAGTCGATTGTTTTACTTTTGTCGTTGCCGTTTTGGACGTAAACCAATTTACCGCCCTACCAATTATATATTTTTTGGCTAACATCAGTTCAATTTCGACTTGTAACTCGATTTACTTGCGCGCCTATGAATCGAAAAGCCAGCGATCCATCTACGTTTAGCGTTCTCGACGATGTGTTAGCATTTAGCTTAATCGGACTTTGATAACATTTTGCGGTTTCGTTAAATACACGCTGGGATTTTTGTCTAGTTTTACTGTAAACTTTAACTAGTGAGTAGCAATAAACACTTTCACACCTTTGTTGGCGTTGTGAAAGCGCCGTATAAATAAAGATGAGTCGAGTTGAAATTGGCCGCCGCTGTCCAGAGGTCGAATGAACCCCTGAAGCTCACTCATGTGGATTTTATTTTATTTTATTTTATTTTATTTTTGCTCGCAAGACAGTCCAAAATAATTACTGGGCTGGTAATTCAAACTACTCACTGCATCGGCATCCATGCAATGACTTTTTCCACCACCGTTTTTTATTATCAAGGAAGAATCACCAGTAAGGGTCACCGTTGACAAGCTGAAGTTTCACACCTCGAGCGCTCCCTCTTGTTGTGGTGGTGTCACGCAGCGATATTGAGTTTGCCAGGTGAGAAGCTGGCCTGACTAATCAGTAGCGGCAGAGTAATTTGCCCGCAGACATGTTCCAGAGCCTGACTTCACCGGCATTTTTCTCAACCTGCTGCTGCTGCTGCTGCCCCAGGTGGCTCAGACACTTGAATGCCCCCCTTTACCTGATCCCAACAACGAGGGAAAGGGAGAGGGGGCGGGGGGAGAGACATAAAACAGGAAGAGCAAAGTGGACCGTGTCGAGTCCAGGTGCGTATGTTTGGTTTAAAAAGGGGAGAAGGGGGTTAACTTCTGGTAGCCTTTTCATCACCCTGCGTCTTTATCAAACCTCGGAGTCTTGTTTGTTCTGTTCTTGCTGTTCGACGGGGAGTTGTGGGGGGGGGGGGGGGCTGCAGTGGTAAATTATCCTGAGCAGCGGTTGATGTGGAGAAGCTTCGCACAGTTCGCAAGTGACTGCTTAGGTCAACAAAAGCACCTCAAAGATTTTATCTTATTTTTTTTTTGTGACGAGCCTCCGCTTGGTATCGCGACTGATGCACTTTCACCGACAGTCAAAGGCAAAATCTGAGAACACACGCAAGGACCGCGGACCAGAGGCATGCGCAAAATTGACCGAACCCGACTCGCTGCAGCTCGACGTACAGTCGCCGTCGTCTAAAACTTGATACGTTCACATGCGGAGGTGTGCCGGACCCAAGTCCACTGCTTTTTCTCACCAAACGGGAACCAGGCTGGAGTTAGGTCAGAACCGTACGGAGATTCGCATTCAAGCCGGTTTGGAATGTTTGTCTAACGAAGGGGTTAACCTGAAGTGGAGTTGGATCAAAACGGACAAACGCGCTCTTTGTAAGAAGAAGCTGCCAGTTCTTGCCGACCTCCCCTGCCGCACGTCTTTGAGCCGTTCAAGGCCCTTTTTTAAAACATGACGCCGGGATCTAATTCAATCATCCGCCGCACTCATCATCCTCTCCAAACTACACACGACTGGGATATTTACCGCCTGGGCTGCCGAGGGGAGCAAATTAATTCACAGCCATGGCGACCGGCGTAGAACCCGATGACATTTCAAGGAAGGAATTACTTTTAGCCGCATGGCGTGAAAAAGATTCAAATCAGACACAACTGCTTTTCGAACCAGGCTTTAATTGAGACTGTTCGCCCTCACAACATCTTTCTCAATTAAACACATCCCTGGCAGCGCTAGCCTTGTTTTTATTTACTATGTGGGAATCGTGTTAAATTTGGGAGCCCCTGCGGCCTCCTGGGTGGTCGCGGCAAGTGCCAAAGATGGACGCAAGGTGGAGAGTAAGATCGGTTCCAGTGTCTCCTCATTACAGGGTGACCGTTCATCCAGCGAGACTGCGGTAGCCCGATGTCCAGACGCCACCGGAGCAAACTCACCTTTGGCCCGTTCGCGTCTCACTCGGCCACGCGGCCAGACGGCTTTAAAGCCGCAGCGACATCACATCAGCAAACGGCGCCTCGCATTAGTCGGGCTTTGTATCAACATTTCTTCAAAAAAAAAAAAAAAAGTCACCCTAAGTCGCCTTATTCTATTTGCACAGTTGTCTCCCAGAACAGTTCCTGTATTTGTTCGCACATGTGAGCGCTCATTCTTCGTCTTCGCAGCATCGGCAAGGCCTCAGAGTGCTGGGCCGGGCCTCATCTGGCAGCCATTACCTGCACACATGCTCCCATCTGAAGGTTGATCCCCGGGGTTAAACAAATCCAGGCGACGAAGCGCAGTCCGCCAGGAATCGGCCCCTGTCGTATAAGAACCGAGGTACGGGACGGCGTTGCAGCCAATCCACCGACACCGTTTGTTTTGGGGACATATCATCATCCTTAGGTTTGTCCATGTTGAACCAAGTCTTTTTTTTTTTTTTTTTCATTAACAATACAGTGAAGCCCGGCTATCTCGTGGTTTTTGGTCGTTGTTTTCTCTTGGTTTATAGAGTATACGGGCAAGCCCGAATTTAGAGTTGCGCATCTTCGCTGGAGTACTACGTTGTGCTGTAACATGCTGGGCAGCATCGAGGTCCTACTAGAGCGCGATTAGCAGCAAGAAGAAGCAGAGAACGACTCTGACTAATACTGTAGCCCCACCCTGCCCAACAGTAACACCAAAAATGGTTTTGTTGCCACCCAAAATATGCCTGTGACTCTTTTGATACGCTCCGTTTGTATCGTACGTGTTGCTACTCCGTGTTTGTCGAAGCAGCGGCTGTAGCATCTATGCTAACTTTCCTATCATATGCTAGCTTAAGTTAGTGGACTAAGTTGGTAGACTTAAAGTTTCATCAGACAAAATTTGATGGTTTGGTTTGACAGTCGCATATTTAAATAGACACAATTTGATTCCCTTTTGTGTCAGCTTGACAGTAAACTGTGACAAACAGCTTGAAACAAGCGTGCATTGCCTCTCACTGTGTGAGCTAGGCTTTTTGTTTCATTGTTTAGTACAACAATCCCCCGTTTCAGCGGGAAAGTGAGAACAGGCGCGGAGGACTACTTTTAGAAAAGTGAATGTTAGAAAGTTTCAACGTGATTAAGGCATGTGGACAAGCCGAAGCGGATTTTCAGCTTCCTTCCTTTTCCCATCGAGGGAGTCATCTCGCTGGAAAGACGCGACACGAATCATTTCTCATGCAGCGACGTTCCAAATTTAACAGTACCAGGCGCGTTGTCTCCGAGCCGAATGTGGAATTTGGTTATTACGTGCGGCATTACACTTCCAAGCGGCATTCAGGGGCATGAGTCGAGGCATGAAGGCCTCTCAGCGGGGATGGCACGGAACCGGCAAACGGCGGTGAGCTCACGGGGTCGGATTGATTTCTGATCCCGAGCAAACGGGCCAGGATTCTGCTTATGTTTATTACATTTCCTGTTTCTTACATCATCATACGTCAATTGAATCTGACAGGGTAATTATCATTTCATCCTAAATTGATCTCAATCCATAACGGGAGGCTCCACACACAGACACAAGAGTCGGGGAGAAGGGGGGTTGGGAGCACTTGGCGATGGTTCAGTCATCTGTAAGACGTATCGAGAGAAGCGAAGGAAGGGGAGACGCTTGGAGATTGCGTTGCGGGTGTTCCCTTGATGTCCCCCTGACAGGATCCAGATTGGGAGTTGCATGGCGTCGGCGCGTTGTACTATTTTTTTTTTTTCTTCCGTCTGGCTCCATCGGGTTTTTCCTGGCCTGCGCGGGCCCCGGGTTCCGAGACGCGGCGGCGGCCCGTGCTTGTGGAGCCAGCCTGCCCGTTTGAGTGAGAATAACAAACGCTTGAAAAATAAAAGAAAAAGAGAGGAGCAGCAGCAGCAGCGGCGGCGGCGGCAGCACAATCCTGCTATTGTTCGTGCGAGCGCAACCACGGCCTCTCGACGTTTTACTGGCGGCTATAAAAGAGAGAGCAAGTCGGCTGCCAGACTGACAGATATGCTCGAACAAAAAGTGCTGGACGGTTCCGTATCGTCAATTTCGACTTGTGTTACTTGGCAGCGGCCGGGTCATTCATCGCGCTGAATGTACTGTAGCGAGTTCAAGGTTGCTTGTGATGGCATGCCGCGCCACACGGTCAACGAGCTGGCAGGCGGATGTGCGCCGGACGCGGGATTTTGAATCCCCGGGCCCCCCCACGTATGCAAAGGCAACGCTACATGAGGCGTTCACGGACAAAACAATATTTAGACTTGTCAGCGAGAAATAAAGTTGCCAGTTATATTCGGGAGGCGGCCTAAATATACTCTGAAAGGTCTTATTTATGATGTGAAGTGTAGAGTCGAGCAGCAGGGGGCGGGTGCAATGCACCTCGACAGAGACGTGAGATTACAACCGGTGGATTCAGAAGTGATGAATAAAATGGAGTGGGGGGGGGTTGTCAATTAATGACCAGGGACTCTCAAATTGGGGGATGCGCCAACTCTGTCGTGGTGCATAGCTTGACTAATATGGGAAAAACTGAATTATTAGACTTGGCATTAATTTTTATTTTTTTCGCTGCAGCTTCGTTCAGATGCTGAAGGGGGGGGGGGGAATGGTGATTTCGATGTTGCAAAGGCCAAAGCAGTTGCGTCGTTCTGAATTTCGCGCACCACCTCTGGTTGGATGATAGAATTGGAGGCACAGGAAAAAAATGAGGAGTATGTTTTTCTTGCACCACCTCTCCATACTGTCTCATTTGCCTTAATCTCTTACACTATCTCTGCCAGGATATTAAAAATTTCGACAACACTCCATTTCTGTCGCGTTTTTCTTCATTTCAAGCAGTTTGTGGCTGACAGCACACGTGCGCGCGCACACGCGCACCTCCTTGCTTAATCAGTTGTGTTTTAAGTGTTCGCCTGCTCGCTTTTCCTGCGCGGCGAAAGAAAAACGTCTGGTCGTGGGTGGCTTCGCTGGGTCACTGAGCCCACAGAGTGGAGCATTTCATACGAAAGGGCCCACTTAATTCTGAGCCATACATGGCATTAGCTGATTTACATGCGGACAGCTATCATTCTGTGCGCGGCGCTGACAGTGATAAATGAGGTGTTTTACCTAATAGGTAATAAAAACAAATTACAGGCCTTAAGAGAAAGGATGTCCTTCATTTGGTTCTGTTTTCTGTCTCTGCGAGCGCAAGCGCCAGATTGTTTCCATACGATCGCGCGGCCTCATTTGTTAAAACTGCAGACGTGGATTCAGAGCGTCGCGTTTGCCGGCCGTCCGTCGCGCACGAAAGTGGGGTGGATTTATTTCAAAGACGAATGATAGGAACAAGTGAAATGCATTCACAGTTAATATGGCTTCGACATCATCGCATGTTAAGAAATGACGCTCGAAGAAAAATGGAAAAGTGACTTATTTTCCGCTCAGATGGCTCCACACGGTTGTACTTAGCGTGCTTTAGTACAAGTGAATGAAAAATATGAAGCAAAGAGATCATATTAAAAATATATATAAATAGTCCACTGTGAACCACAAAGTGCACGCAAATAATCTGTCTCATACAACCCAGCTGTTTTTTGTAAATAAAATCTTTATTTGCAGCTCTCGACCTGACAACAGCAAAGCCATCGCCATAGCAACTGCTTCTATCAGGCCAAGAGAAACATCTCTCACAATTATTAGGCCATTAAAATCCAAAAAATCCAAGAAATGGCCCCGAAATCTAATTCGTGAAAGCATAAAAACACTCCGCTAAAGTTGATTTGGGGATTTGCATCCTGACACAGAAGGTAAAATGATAAATGACAGTGCAGCACGACGACTCGTGGCCTATATCTTTTTTTTTTTTTTTTGGTTTGTTTTAAGAAACTATGAACCAAAAGGGGTACTTAGTGTATGAGGGGTTGTTATTCTTAACCGGTTGGGACCCTCATGGTCCCACGGTGCAGGTCGTAGGGTTAGCACGCTGCACGCTGAGGTTTCTTCAGCCAGGCGTGAAAAGGCTTCCCCTTCTGGAGCAACGCAAGCCTGACAGAAGACAAGCCCGCCTCTATTCGCCCCTTGCAGCTACATCCACAAGGATGAGGCGGCCGCATCCATCCATGCAGTTCTTTTTTTTCCTTACCCCATCACGTAAAAGAGCCAAACTTCCTGCCTGAACTCATGCAGGTGCGAATACATTAGCACACTCAAGCTGTGTCTAAATTCACAACGCCGGGTCCTCCCAGGGCCAAATACGTCCACCACATGATGTAACTTACGGCACGACTCGTCCGCACGCGTCAAATCTGGCCTTCGTTTCCATGGCGACGTGTCTTGATCAAAGGCCGCACACTTTTTGCTCGACTTTTCTTCTACGTCACTCTTTTTCGACATTGCCTTGTTCATGAATGCTAATAACGCGGCAGTACGTTCAGTTAAGTCCCTCCCCGATCTGATGCTGGCTGCTAATTGGTAGTTTATGAAGACTTACGAGTAATTGACGAGAAGACATTTTGATTTACGCCACCAGCGGACACATGGCTGTGGCTCAAATTAACTGAAGGCCTATCCATATTCACTACGGTTTATGCAGTCCACTGAGGAGCCCTGCGAATGGGTTGGGGTTTTTTTGCAGAGGATAAAGAATATATGCATGCGAGTATTGTTAAATCAGCCATCTAGATGTTTTGTTCCATTGTTTCGGTGGTTATAACGACGCAGCTGTGACTGCTAACCATTAGCCTGTCAATGGTCTTTTCCATAGCGTGTTAGCATTAAGCTAGCATACTTCGAAAGGCACTCCTTGTGGAAATTAAAAATTTCGGCCAAATCTGCAAGAAACGTTTAGGAGACACATTTCAAACCAGTGTAATGCTAATGATCAATTTATTTGATATGTGAGTGAAGTGAGTTCAATACTGTACCAAAAACTTTGATCATGTCAGAATGTACAGAGTTCCAGAGTTAAGTTCACCCTATTTGCGGGATTCTAAAACTTCCCATGTGTGTCATAAGTTGAGCCACATTAAAATCATGTTTGAGGTGTCAATCATGATTTTTTTTTTTCTTCTGCCTCGCCAAAATGAGTGGATAGTTGTCATGGTGTGGGACGGGGGTCATTTGAAGTGTCTAATCGGCAGAAACGGCATCAAGGGTTTAGAGCGCGGTCTCGGAACAGGCCTCAGACACGAGGTGACAATCAACCGCCGAAACTTGGGAAAAGTCTTGGATGGGGAAGGAAAAAAAAAAGGAGTCAGGCTGAGGAACGCGTGTAAGGGGGGAAGAATTTGGAACACGGCATGTGCGCTGAGTGACGGGAGAACGGCTTCAAGCAGTGTTTAGAAACACCAGTCGGCCAGTCTATTGCTTCGGAGCCGGGGTGTCTGCTAGGGCGAAGCCCCCCCCCTCCCGCCTCCCCTATTCCACCAACCTCCCGCCCACCCAAACACTGTAAGCAGGATGGTACATGCAACCTCACTACGCAGCCTCGCTCTCTGGAAACACATGGAATTCTAAACAGCATCAACTTTTCTTGACTTGATTATATTGAGCCTTTCCAAGCTCTGACATTAAAAAGAAAAGAGAGACGGCGCGGGGGGAAAAAATAGGGGGGAACCTTAGAAGCTAATTGCTGCGGGTCTGGCGCGCACATTGGGCATTGTGTTGATTCGAGACGCTGCAGTAATGCCGGAGCCTGAGAGAGAGAGCGGGAGGATGAGGGGGTGTGGGGGCTACGGGTAGGGGAGAGGAGGGTGGGTGACATCTCCCGTGCGTTTGCGGTGGGCTCACAGCTCCACACGGGCTGCATGCGAAGCCGCTAATTAAAAGCAAGCGATCCGTAACTGTCTGGCTCACCAGGCCGTACTCATCCATGTGGCCCCCATCGGCTGGTCTAGCCCACCATCGACCCACTGCAGACTGTTGGCGTCTGCATGGGAGTGATTTCAAGACCAAAAACCCCAAAAACACAAAAAGTATCATTCCCTCAGGCTACACTGGCAGTATTACAGCACATTTATTAGATTACATTAACATTTTCTAATGTTTCAATGTTCTGTTCTGGGTTTTCCAAACCTTTTATGTTTTGTTTTTTTTTGTCTTAGCATGACCTAAATATTCAACATTTTGCTACGGTTAAGTCATATAGATACAATGTTAGCGTGACGATAAATCTGACATAAAACACTAGCCGTACAGGTTTACGACGGGGAATTATTTTTTTTTGCCGATTCCAGATGAAGTTTTGGGTAAATTTGACACTCATAACCAAAATTATGAAACTTATTACAAACCAAAATGTCCAACAAAGGCATTTGATTTTGTTTGAAAGTAAGCTAGCTAATGGGGCCATGGAAATTAGCATCGATGCTACGGTAGTTATAACTTTCACACTGTTGAACACATACAGAGCAACAACAGTATGAAACAATACACACAGGCATAATTAATTAAACAAGTGTAGTTTGCTTAATTCAAAACATAAACAAAAAATATCAAGTACTTTATGATTTCCAAAGATTTTTAAGGATCCGTAAACAGCACGTATGAAGCTTTATCTAACGTGTCCTCCAATTCTTTCAGACAATAGAAATGACACCAAAAAAAAACGCTTCTTCGTTGGATTTTTCAGCAGTCATGATGTCACATCGCTGCCTCTCAAAGGTCAGTCCGGGTACTACACCGAGTCACGTCCTATCACACGACACTAGTGGTTTTCGGGGGACAAGATTAATTTATTGATATTTATTTTTAGACATATTGGTTTAGTACAACCTCAAGTGCAACGTACAGTAAGAACAATAAACTCAAAAACGGGGACATTTTCCTGACGTGATCTGAGAATTGTCAGTCCAAGGGTCATCGAAAGATCATCCACCACGCCGTAATTACATGACTTTCACCCGAGCTCCCCAGCCTCTTGTCGAGTCAACGCCAGGCCAGAGAGGATGGGCAATTTTGTGCATTCATGCGGGTTTTCCGAGACCCCTCATCAAACTCCCAAACAAATACTCTCATGATGTAATGCGCTGGAGAAACGTGGGCAAACAACACCGCTCGGCGAGCGCTGCGCCAGGGGCAATTACCAACAGTTTACGGCCGGGGCAAAGGCTTTAAATATTTACCGACCTTAGGAAAACAGTCGGGGGATTATCCTGCGTTGTCAAAGACGCTCATACTTTCCATATTTTCCATCAAGTCCTGCTCCGGGAGATCTGAGATTCAAATCTCTTTGTAGAGAGCTTCAACATGGACTCGGGGTCTTCCCGTCGGAAGACGCAATTAGTGCCGCGAGATAAAGATCCCAGACATGTGAAGCGTCTTTCAAATAAATAAAATGCGGCTGTTGCTGTTGGATTGCCGGCCCTGTTTCAATTAAAGCAGAGGCGGCGGTGGTCTGTGTCTCTCGCAAAAGGCTCCGCGCTTCCACGGCTACGTTTTAATTGCTGAGAGAGAGGGAAAACGCACTTTTCTTCATCATCTTGACCTCCCACGACGCTTCACTCAATCCAAATCTTTGTTTTTTTTTTAGACTTCCCATACCTTCCATGCGATTGTTTCTCTTTAACAATGAAATCAGGATGGTTGGCATCCCCACATTGCTGCCGCCACGGCCCAGCCGTGGGCGCTTACGTTTCGACAATTTCCATTGCAGCAGAATGATTTGTGATCTGTCGTTGACAACACCATCGCCTTTAATTCAGTGGGTAATATCATCTTGAGAGCTTGCTCAAAATCAAAAACACCTCAGTCGGAAAAAACCCTTTGACCCCCCCCCAGATATTCGTCATTAGATTAAGTGGCTGGCGTGCGTTCGGTCTTACATAAGCAATTGCATTCCGCCTCTAAGATTTCAAACTCAGAATCCATCCAGCGTGTGGGCTATCAAAAAGCACAAAGCGCTGACACCTAGATGAACATTTTGTGTCAGCATAAACTCTGCGAAAAAGCGCGCACGCTCACTTTCTAAGGCGTCTTATCCTAAGGCATCGCCATCAATCGTTCCCAGTTGGAGCTCCTAATTTCCTTCTCACTTCTGCGCTGCGGCGCGTGAAAGCTTTAAAGTCGCATCCTTCCCGGATGAGATCATACCTCGAGCTATTTTCCAGAATACCTTATTGTCTCCGTCTTGTTATTTGCGCTCAACATAAACAGCGAGGGCCTGCGACAACAGCGAGCGCTTCCACCTTTTAGCCTTCCCGCTCTGGCAGATGGTTCCAGTTTACGCGTTGCCACCCGCCGCTAATATGAAAGCCGCTTTGAATTTATCTCGCATCTCAAGGAGGACGACAGCACCCCAGACAGGCAGTTTGCAAACTGGAGAAAGGATTCTTCTCGGAGGGAAGGAGTGTGACTAAAACGCGGTACCATCGTGGACCATTCCTCGCCACTTTGAGAACCGTCAAAGTCCAGTCGCTCAGCACTCTGTGACTGGCGCTGATGGAGCAACAGCGATTGTGGAGTACGAGCTAATGGACAGGAGCAACGGGAGCTAATGACTTTAATGGATCTTTTTACAGCAAAATCACGGACGCTAACATCTGCCAGATGTTCCGAGAGCCCACCGCAAAGTACAAGGAGAAGGCGAAGCACGCTACCAAAAAGCTGCTAAAAGCTAAATGGAACGATGTAATAGAAGAAAAACACCGCAGCGCAAATACATCTACTCGATTATGGCTACACCCAAAACGCATTATTTGATCATGTTACGATGGGCACAGTGACTCTGCGTTTAGATGTATAGGCTGGATTTACATTGCAGGTGCCAGTGTCCAATTGTGACCTCATGTCTAGGTCCATTTTTTATTTTTTTTTACTATTTCCATGTAAATTCGAGGACATATATCCAATATGATGAACACGTAAAACAACTTGCATGCCAGATGGCCAAGTTGTTCAGCATCTAGGGGAGCGGGGGGGGACACCCTGAACCGGTTGCCACTCAATCGCAGGGCACACAGAGACAAACAACCATTAGCGCTCAGAATCACACCAAGGGACAATTTAGTTTGCTTTGTTACCCTGCCATGCATGTTTTCGGAATGTGGGGAGGAACCCGGAGTACCCGGAGAAAACCCACACAACCACGGGTAGAACATGAAAACTACCCATAGAAAGGCCAGAGCTGGACTTGAACCCTGCACCTCTGCACTGTGAGGCGGACGTGCTAACTAGTCGACGACTGTGTCCCCCCCCCACACACACACACACACAAATCTGAATTGAGTCGAATCACGACCTTAATGGCCTTGACCTTGTCCTCGGCTTTCGGATAATAGTCCCACACAATCCAAATACACTCTTGAGAGTCCCCCCCCTCCCCCACCCCTCCACCTCAATCATGGATCACAGCACTGTAGTTTGAAAACATCCGGGCTGGTTAGTAATGAGGTGGTTCAGCATCATCACCACCACCACCACCCCTAAAGAACATCTGCACATCTTGTCTTGACCCAAAGGCGCAGGAATACATCAACATAGCTGTGGTCATCTTGTTTTCTTAAGTTCTATGTTAGTCCTCTGCAGTTGTGCCCTATCATGTTCCCCCGGAGTAGCCCACGCACTTAGAGAAACATAAACTCATTTTGTTGACCTCAAGTGGTGTGCTTACACTTCATCGGTTGGCAGGTCAAGTGGCGAGGGTGGGTTGTGGGGGGGGGGGTAAAAAGCGGCGCGAACAAAAGACAGGGGGGGGGGGGTATGGCGTTGGAACAGCCGTCCCGGGGTCCGAGAATAGACGTCGAGGGCTGAGTCAGCCTCGTAGAAACGAGCCGCAGCGGCAGGAAGCGAGGCAGAAATTGCGAGGTGGCCAGATACGCAGCGAAGGAGGAGGAAGAAAGAGAGACAGAAAATAAGCACCCAAAAAAAATAAAAAAATAAAAAACACTTCCCGTTAAGTCGGGCATTGTAAAAGAAAGTTCCCTGCTGTGACTCTGTCGGCCGGTCACCGTTTGACTCCGCTGTTGACCTCGTAAGTGTAAGAAACACAGGAGGCCGCTTAATCACCCCCGTTTACTGGAAATTGAGTGAAATGGTGACATATGATGCATGCGAGGCTCATACCAACGTTTGCTGTTGGGGGGGGGGGGCAACACCCAAAATTGCAAATCGTTTGCAGCTCGACAATGTTCAGCACTAGAGGTTAAAAAAAATAAAAGATTTGACTTTGAAAATCCGGTTTGATTGAAAAGATGCGAGTCCATAAAATCGAGAAAAGCATCGAATCGTCTTTTTTTCGGGGTGTCGGCCAGCGGCCAAATCTCCTCTGCCGTGATAAATAACGATTCAAAATACTGCAATCGATATTTTTGCCCACTTCTACCCATTCAAACAAAATTCAACGGGTTGTTTCCTTTCTCTCCTATCTTGCCACCGAGTTTTTGTGACCATCAGTCTGGTTTAGCGTTTTGCGTCGCGTCACCTCACACCGTCGACCGGCGCACGCACGCAGGCGGCGCACGTTTGGTCTCCATTTGGAAGCCATCTCCTGTTGCCGCGCACCAAACGCGCGCGGCATGGAAGCTCAAAGCTCTCGGCCACATCAAGAGAAACCATCCGTCCTTGCGGCCACAAAGCTCCTCTACCTCACCGATCCCCCCCACCCCCACCTCGCCCCCTTCTCAGGGCGTAATAACAGAGCCATCAAATGGCCGTATTTATAATCTCCGACCGGGCCAATTTTAAAGTGGTCAGCTCCAGAGGTAAAGGAATTTTGGGGGAGCAATTTGTGGTTTTCATTCTTAAAGAGGCACCATCCCAGTGGCAAATGAAATAAAGTCAGTTTCCTTTTTCACCCACCCCCTTCACCCTCACCCCTGATTTGTCAATACCAAAGCTGGCTTGAGTTAGCCCGTTGGCTCTTTTCTGATATCACTCCGGTTTGATTTATTTAAATTGGGCCAGGCAAAGATTACATTATTATAATTCTGCTCCATGTTTGCGCGGCGCCAAAATTGGGGCATTTATAAATTTCTCAGGCGGATTGATTTAATAGCACACTGGTGCAACGATGATCATATGAAAGCAATTATTAGTCATCCCGAACGCGGGGTAGCTCGTCTTCACTTGAAGATACAAAAAGCTCTTGGAGCGCAACAAACAAACTTAAGCGCTGGGAGAGAAGAACAGGCAGACATAACGGGATGCTTCATCTGCCGATTAGCGTGGCGGCTAAAGAAATTTGGCGTCCCGCCCCCGCCTCCCCGCCCCCGCCGGTTTCCAGCCTCCTGTCAGTCGGCCATCGCCTGACACTATGCTCACGACATCCTGCTTTCGCTATACGTTGCGATCGGATGACTCTCAGGGGTGCTTCGCGTATGATGAATGTGGTAGCGTGTGAGGAGTGAGTCTTTTTTTTTTTTTTCAGTCTCGGCCTCGACGCGGCAGCGATGTGTGCTGCCGTTTGTAGTTATCGCGCCATGTCGACAGGAACGCTGCGTGAGGATAGCGGCCGTTTAAAAGCAGTCTACAGGTGGCACATTCAAAATATTAATCGATAAAATTGTTTCGACTTCCACTGCGGCTGTCTCGACGTGCGAATATCCTTTTTACACTTGTATCCTCACGTAAGAAATATACATCACGTCTATCCGTGCGAGCGGATGCATAACGGCGCTAAAATATTCTGACATCTGGAGTATCCTGACTGCACCCCAAAAGCCAAAGCAGCTGCATTTGACCTGAAGGCCAATCATTCAATTATGTATTTGTTTTCCTTCTCTTTCTTTCTACTGTAAATGGAGGAGGAGGGGGGGGGGCTGCCGAATGCTTATTGATGTTGCCGCCAAGGACCGATTTTGTGCGATATGCCGTTATTAACCGGTGCCCCCTTCCATCTCGGCGGCCCCGAGGGGTTGTGCTCGCGCATGCCGCCCTGCTAATCAACCGTCCTGATATGCAAACGAGGTTCTCTCGCACACGTGCGATCGCTGAGCTGAATACATCACAGGACAGCTGTCGAGACGGAGATTAAGGTGTTGGGGTTTTTTTTCCGGCTCGAGGGTAGTACTCAATTTGGCCTAACAGAGGGGGCTGAAGAGCCGTTGGCCCGAGTCCAACGCCGTCTGGGTAGGAAGGAAACCGGGCTTTATACACTCCTCAACAACTTCCTGTTAGACATCTGCGAATCACAAAAGGATCAGCGAGTGTGTGTTTTTGGAAGCCGACCGTCGTCTGTGTATATTTGTGCGTGTGTGTGCAGACGCGCGTGTGTGTGTTTGAACCAGAAGAGCCGAGGATGTTATCAACATTGCAGGGATGAGTGATGAATGGCGTCCCACAGGGTCCCGGCGAGAGCCTCCCCTGAACATGTGCACAGTGCATGACAAGAACGGGGGCGGACATCACAGAGCCAATTGCACTCAACACGGCCAAAGATATGACGCCCGTTTACACCTTGCAAATAGCCACAAATATTTTGTTAAATTCGACCAACCTGGTCTAGTCATCAAGTCCATTGCCGTGCCTTCTTTATCAACAACGAGGCACCCCATTAATTATTTTTAACTCCCGTTTCTCCATGACATTTACGTTACGACACCATCAAAATCTCTCGCAGTTGGCACTCTGAAGTCCCTCCTACATCGCTTCTCCGATTGGATGCGGCATCAATATCGTTATAGCGACGCCATTATCGAATTTAACGTGTTTCACCACGCCCACCTTACGCGGCACAGAGGTTTGTCACTACGCTGCAAACAAGCAATGTCATTGTCATTCGCTTTTCCTACAAACTCTGATTTTATTTTCTTTATAGAGAAAGTTGAGGGTGTCAACGTAGGCGATGAGTGACTAAGGGTGTCCCACAAGGCCATATGAAAAGCCCCCTGCCGATGTACATAGCGCAACCTCCCTCTAAAGACGTTTGTATAAAACTCCCAGTTTTTCAAGCAACTTGGCCGAGTTTCAGGCAGGGCGACCGCCGGCGACCAGGCCTGTCCGTCATCCTGCCATGGCGGCGGCGGACTTCCTAATTAACGTGGTGATTGGCCGCAGCATATCAGAATGAACACAGAGCGCCCTGTTTTTCTCCCTTGTTGTTTTTGGTCCGTGTTAAGGATATGTCGGAATATTTATAGGTAAAGGTCGTTATTAAAATGCATGAGAAGAAATTTTAAAACAAATAAATGGGAGGGTGTTCAAACGGGTCCCGGAATGTTTGGAGAGGGGAATTTTGTGTTTGATGTGTTTTCACAGCGCCGCCGTCGAATTCATCACTTGAACTTTTGTTGCCGTCAGCGCGCCGTCACGTTGAAATCGCGCGGGACGTTTTGACTCCAGAGATTTTTTCACGAGCGGTCGGACCGGGCTGACTCAAAAGAGTTAAGCCTCTTTTCCAAGGAGAAGTACGGCGTTCACTTTCTCCCACAGAGTGATGACATAGATGTCTTTTTCCACCGCTGACTGCTTGAAGCTCAGAAGCTAGTTTTTTCCTCCCAGCGCAAAGGGGAACTGTATCACTATGACAGCCAGGTACAAGAAGTTAATGCCTCTCCATTAGTAACTCTCAGCCGCCTAATGCCACCTCCCTTGACGTCATAAATCTCATCCTCCGAGCATTGCTCAGATCCGAACCGAGGTGATTTATGGTTACAACTTCTCACAGACTTTTCATCCTTTATCCTGCCCTTATTGGCTCAACTTTCCTGGGCTTTGCTGACTTTTTACGCTCCGCTCACCGGGTGCCTGGACTCTGAATTAGCGCCAACGCTAGCCAAGCAACACAACTGCTCGGCACAGGAATACGATCTCCTTCTAAGGGAGTCTAAAGTGCATATGGCCATCCTTTATGGCACCGGTGTCTAACTCCAGGCCTGGGGGCCAGATGCGGTCCACAGACTCACTTCACGCAACCTGCAAATTGCTGAATAATGGATCGATGGATATCCATCAGTTTGTCGATGCCAAAAAACGATACTGTCCTACAAATGCATGTAGAAGTTAATGACTGTATGATCAAATAATCTAATGTAACATAGGTACAATGAACACCCGCATATTTACGGAAGTATAGCCACTGATTTCATCCGATCACGCATCCCTTTTCTAGAACGTAGCAAAGCTTCGAGGTGCGGATTTTCACTTCAATCTCATTGAAGTGGGATGTTTCGAGTTACTCAAAATAATTGTTGCCGCCTTAATAGCTAGTCTAGAGCTAAAAATGGAAACAATCCAATATCCAGATTACACAAATGTAAATCTCGGGTTATTATGAGATTTATTGACAACTCACGTGACTCCCAAATTTTTAAGGCATATTTTTTTTAGATAACCTTCCAGGATTTCATTTATTTATTTTTTTAATGGAGATGCTCGGTTTTGCAAGGAATTGTGATTATTTAAAAAAAAAAAAAGATTGAACGAAGAGCTCATCACTATACGATGAAACAAAAATAAAGCCGCAGAGCAATGCTCGGGTCTGGCTCGAGATTTGCTGACGTAATGCGTCGTGTCACATTGGATGATTTGAACTCCCAAGTTTGGTTTGACTTGGGCAGTTTTGTTGTTGTTGTTCTTCCAGCAAATTTGGATTGACCACCAAGTTTTTACAAGGACAAGTGATGATTTTGGCATAGACAACCGAACAAAACAACGGAACGTCGAGACTTGGCCCGTCACCCCCATGGTGCATTTTGATCAGATCGACCCCGACCTCGCCTGAGGAAGTGAGCATGCAGATTTACTGCGGTGGACTGCAATCCAATGCTTTTGATGGCGCTCTAACTGCCCGAGCACTTGATGCACTTTCCAGATTACTTTGAGCAGCTCGCTGGAACGCGCCGCTCCGGATTTAGGAGTTTGTCATCCCTTAAGGAGCAGTGGTCGCTGAAAGCGCGAACCCGCCGCCGCCGCCGCCAACGACACCCATTAAAGATGACATCGCGCTGTCGGTCGTTTTTATACGTAACCTCGGGTGAATTGCGTGTTTTGTTTTCTTTCGGCGCTTTCTTGTTGCGCCCCGAAGCGCGATCCGATTGGTCAGCGCAATTCAAAACCCTCAAGGCGGACTCGAGGTGTCTTTGCACGAATGGAAACTTTTATTTGGATGTGTTTGCATTCAAAAGAGAGGAGCCTTGGTTTTGTTTCCATGTCTCTCCAGCTCTGCTCGACACCGACAAGATTTTTTATTTTGATTTTTTTTTAACCATTGCCTGACTTTGGTGCGCTTTGGAACTACGGTGGGAGGCTCAATGACCTTGGTCATTCCACATATCTAACTCATTTTCACAAAAATGTTGAAGACCCTCAATTGTGTTTGGTGTTTATGAAATGCACAAGTTGACTCGTTTCAAGAACGCAGCAGCGTGAGATTTGACACCTAAATGTTTACAAAAACATGTCAGCTTGCACAGTAGGTTGCACATTTCTACATTCATGCTAGGTTAATCGTATTCTGTGTTCACGACGAAGCGATTTGACATTTGGCCCGTCGTTAAACATAACGTGACGACTGAGAAAATATGCAGCAAAGAACTATTTCACGATACAATATAAGGAGCATTGATCACTGGAGGAAAATAAATCCCCTAAATCTTTCGGAATCCATTTAGAATTTTTTTTTTTATTTAATCATGAAACTGATTTACAGTCAAATATATTCAATGAGATTAAACTGTGAAATTGCAATATTCTTACTCTGCAACTCTATAGCCTATCAATCAAGGCGAAATGTAAAAATATGGCACTACCCGTGTCTCACTTTTCCTACATGGAAGGGGGAAAAAAAAACATCACAGCAAAGCAAATGTCCCAAACTTACCCTCATTGCAAAAAGCGAACAGGAAAGACGGCTGGATTTAAAAGTTGCAGGTAAAGCCAAGCTGCTACCGAGTTGATATATGAGCGATCGTATGGTTTCGATTTTGACGCATAAAAACAACGGCGCTTTAAAATGCGTCAGTGGCAGCCGAGTGTTGAAAAGCCATTATACATTTCTCAGCGGTATATGACGCTGTCTCCTCTCCATGATAGATGTGGCTCGTTGTGTGTCCAACAATAATCGACAACACTCGCACATCGGCCGTTGATTTTGAAGAGAGAACTGAGAGGCAGAGGTATAAACCAGATTTATACGGACTATTGTGTTCATACATTCTCCTTGGAGTGCACGTCTCAATTTGCGTCCCCCCCTCCTTTGATATTTGGTGACCTATTTGTGGGTCCCAGTAGGGAAACACGATCATGAATCACATCAATCCGTGTCGGAGTTTCTTAATTGAATGTCCAAATAAAATTAAGTGACTGTATACTGTAATTCCTTTAAATGCTGGCCTGGCCGTGCCACGAGCTTGGTTGACGTCCACGTCAATTTGTATTTTAGCCGTGTTGAAGACTGTAAATCGCCTTTGATGATCCGTGACGTCTCCAAAATCACATAAAGGATTTGTGTGAAATGTTTTTCAAAAACAGATATGGTTTATTCAAGACTTACCGTATTTTCCGCACTATAAGGCGCACCTGAAAGCACTCCATTTTCTCAAAAGCTGCGCCTTATAATCCGATGCGCCTTACATATGGATCAGTATTCTGATTTATTTCAAATCCTCTGTACAGCGCTTTGCAGCGGTTGCAAAAGCATGAGCTAAATAAAGCTGTATTGTATTGTATTCCTTTTAGCGTAGCCCCAACTAGTGGTTGCATAACGCAACTGCAGCCACTATTGCAGCTTCTATTCTATGCGCCTTATAATGTGGCGCGCCCTACATATGAAACCAGTACGTATTAGAATAGGCCACTCAAAGATGCGCCTTATACTCCGAAGCGCTTTAACGTGCTGAAAATACGGTAATTGTCTTCAGTGAAAATGCATACTTGAAGTCGACCAAGACCTTAAATTGTCTTGGAAATATTCATAACCTACACTCGAGGACACTGCAGTAGGCCTACAGGCGGATATATATCATGGCAAAAGATGAATACAGATCGGGAAATATGCGAGGAAATGCGCTTTCATTGTGGAGCGTTGGACAGAAAATGGCTGACTGATCCTCTCAGCTGAATAGAGCCGAGCCAAGAGTGACACATCGTACATCTGCTGCCTCATATTATTGGTTGATTTTGGCACGCCGGTGTGGAGTTTTTTGATATGACAATCACAGAGCATAAAAAGCAGACTTGAGACGTGATGTTATCGTATCCTCCGACTCCACTGTTGACACTCTCAGCGCCGTCTACGCCGCGGCGTCGCGAACGGGAGACACAGTGGAAAGTTAAAAAACAACCTCTGTCCCGTTTGCATTACAGCGCCACGCCTGTCCTTGGCGGCACTGGCCTTACTCGCGCTTATCGTAATATTGCACAATCCCACTAGAAGCAGGAACTGGATCATACGTTATTATCAGGAAATCGGGAGAATATTTGCCTTACGGTATCAGTGAAAGGTATCAAAATTCTCATACGGGTCAGGATTTGGTTTTCACTGAGTTGAATTGAGCGACGGATTATAGTAGGTCCGATATGCCGTCCACTCTCTCTGGGGGTGGTCAGCAGGGAAAAAAAAGTTTGCGCTCGCATCGGACTGTCAGTTTAGGATTCAAACGTAACCGCAAATGACCGATTTAGACGAGCCTATTATCAGATGAGGGAATCTCGATGACTAATGACTCATTCTAAAGACAGCATGGGCCCTTTAATGCTTAAAACAGACGTGTGTGTGTGTGTGTGTGTGTGTGTGTGTATGTGTGTGTATTAGCATCTGTTCATCTGACAACTGCTGGACATCATATGTTGACCTACGAGTTCATTCCAGCAGAAAAAAAAAAATGCACACGGTTGCTGCGGTTACTCTTCATTCAGACAGACTCTGACCACCATCAACAAGCCCCCAATCCCCAGTCATGCTCTCCACCCCCACGGGGCTATTCACACCCTCAGCTACATGCAGCCAGCCAAGAGCCCAGGAATACAACGTTGGCGGGCGGGGTGAGATATCGCTTGGTTTATCAGATACAAAACATCCCAAGTGTGGCCCTTCCCGAGAAACGGGGCTCGGCTGAGAGCTGAAGCGTAAACACGTGCGCAAATCGAGATGAGGTGGTGGAGTTGGTGGCGACACTACAGCCATTGTGCTATTGGGGGGGAGGTTGCCCAATTAAACTAAAAAAAATTGTCCCCCTACTCAAATGTAAAGATATAGATGAATCGTGGTCATTAAAGCTGCACCATTTTCACAACAAAGCTATGAAATGATCAGCGAACGCTCATTCGACATCATGCTCTCCCGACAATCGATGGAGTTGTAAGATATTGTCCAACAAAAAGCCATTTGGTGTCCTTTTTTTTTTTAATGCAAACAAATAGATTTGAGATGAATGCTTTTTGCTGGACAGCCACCGAATAATATATCCCATATAAATATAAAAATCAAGCATAAATCATAACTCGGCCAGATATATTTTTCTTTTTTTTAAGGGCCAAAACACACCCAAAAAAAAGATTTTTTTCATTTTTTTAATCTCAAACACTATTTGTGTGGACACGAGGCCTTGTGTCATTGTACAAATGCTTTAATATGACTTTTATTGCATCAAATGAGATCCGTCAATTCAGACCGTACCGTATTTGGACACGTTGAATGTTTGATTTATTACTCAAGCTTTGTTGATCTGGGCTGGCGATTGGGGGGGAAAAAAGAGCGGTGTCACGGCTAAGCTAACAGAGCAATGGTGACTAGGGGCTATAAAGTGGGAACATGGCTCCTTCCCAGACCCCACTTTGAGCCCTTTTAACGCCTCGGCCTTCTTTTCTTGGGTCGGTAAAAAGTGCAAAATCAAGGAAAAGTTGGGGGGGGGGAGATAGCGAGAGCAGAAGGGAAGCTCGAGTCAGACTTCTTCGGAGGAGCTGCCAGCCTCACATAAACACGGAGAACCTGTGGAAAGTTTCACTGCCCTCAGGAGGATCCCTTTTTCCCAGTGCTCGTTTTATGTACGTCTATCTGGCCCGCGACGTTCTTGTCCTGTTTTAGGAATTTTTAAAAAATAATAAAAATCAAAATAATTGCCCGGTGGAGACAGCGTGCGCCGCGGCAGCCCTACAAAGTCATCAATGTGCCCGTCACAGAGGCAAAGTTCCATTTCGCGCTCGCTTAAGCCAAACTGTTTACTGTCCACTACCGCTGTAGCGCTGATATGACGACAATCGCACAAGTGACGCAGAAAGTCGTCCAGAAGCATCTTTAAATGTCCAGCAGTGTGACAGAGATGCAAAATTGGCAAGAAAAAACTTTTGTCTACTATTTTGACATTTGAATACAAACAGTGAAGCAACACAAGTCGACAGACAATATGACAATACTCACGGGCGATTCTTTATGTGAAACAAAAGCATTTTACTGAAGGACTCACGCAATGCAAATTAACTGCATATAAAAAAAGAGCAATGATGTGACAAATAGATTGTTACATTTCTCTCACCAATTGAATCAAACTATTTGTATTTTTAATTTGTACTCCCGTTTTGGATGTCAGGGTTTTTGTTTTTGGTCCTGGTAAATGTATGCAATGTTCAAGATGCATCACTTAACTGGCAAAAAAAAAAAAACTAGATACAGAACCGTAAATGGACAGGTCGACTCTAACTGGAAAGGTTTTTATACCGTCAGTGCAAATCCAGCCTTTGATGTCAGACCAATGGAAATGGGAGAAGGAGCCAGAAAAGTCATCAATGCGCACTCAGGCCTCACGCAAGCCTACTGGAGCTCCAGCATCATCTCTAACAAGGGCAACATCGCCATCTGCAGGACATCACCGAAACAACTCCTTCCGAACTGATTCGGGAGTTCAAGTGGGAAGTTCATCTCCTCAAGGTGAAGCTCTGACCGATTGATTCCTCCAGCAATTCCCCCCCTCGACTGGATGAGCGTCGTATTTGTTGAGGTGACACCGGCCTACGGCTGCCAAAGCGCGACTTTGTTGCCAGCTGCTTTGCGAGCCAGAGCCGCCCTCGAAGCTGCCTCACTTCGAACCCCTGCCACTTCGAACCCCTGCCTGACTGCCTGATCTCACAGGAAGTGGCCAAGTGGTCGAGTTACCGAGCAGAAAATTTGAGGTTTACAACAAAAAAACAAAAAAAGAGAGAGAGAGAAGGGTGCAGGGGGTTTCCTAGCTGTTGTGGGGTAATTATAAATGTCTTCCTTATCAAAAGTAAAAGTTAGCTTTTATGGCGAATGGGGGGCGGGGTGCAGTTGACGTGACAAACTAAAAACTATTTTTTGCACAAAAAGATCAAAAGGATTTTTGTTCCACTACAAATCATGCAATGCTCAATTCCACATAAAAAAAAACACACACACACACAAAAAAAGGCAATGAGCATAATAGCTTCCTTCTATGTTTGTCCAATATGGCGCTGGAGCAGTGTTTGTATTATTTAAGAGGATCCAGACGCGCCAGCCGAATGTGACTCGGATTCCCGACCAAACGAAACAGCCCTTAAATGTACTGAAGGCGCAAGCTGGTGCCATGCCCGCCGCTGAAATCACGGACTGTGTACTGCTGTATTTCACGGCAATAATACTGCAATTACACGCCGAGGGGGAGAATGTGCATTACGGAACGCGCCTCAGGAAACGGCCTAAGCTCCTCTAACCACTAGAAAAGAAACACACTTGGGCCGCCGAAACACCATTACGGAGTCTGTTGCTATAAAGGGGTAAAGCCTCATTTGTTAGCATCGCATATCTAAATAGCATCTGAAAACTGCGGCTTGTGCTGATTATGCGGGAGCTGCCGGAATAGATTTTTTTTTTAACCCAATTGAGCACTTTTGGCTTCGACGATCAAAAAAATGCGTCCACTCGGATGGATTTACACTTACATGGGTCAGGTGACCCAATTATGAATCCGAGCAGAATTGGATATTTGGTTTCAACGTTGACAGAAAGTACGGAGTCGCTCTTTCTACACAATATTGGAACAATGAAATTTCACTGGCGAGACACCAGTGCGAGTCGATCTGTTTTAGTCATCAGGTCTGATGGCAACGGACGAAATTCTGACAGAGACGTCAGAAGGGTTTCAAACATGTAAAATGATATAAGATCTCATTCGGAACGCCAGACTGATGACGCTCGCCAAGGTTGTGTTAGTTCGGATCTTTTTGCGAACACAGGGCAATGGGATAAGGCACCTGGCTTCTGTTCCAGACAGACTTTGCGAGTCCACCTTCTCCAGAGAGAGTCCTCGGCCCCCTTTCAAATTGCATGTCAAGGTCAGCTTTTCCGACACGTGTGAAAGGTGCCGCTTGGGAATCGGAGTTGAAGGCAAACCCCGAATTTGCTGGCTTCCGAGTTGGATATCGAAAATGAATATTTTTTGCATCACTTCATGATAATTTTCATCAAGAAGGTTTCACACAGACCCTTTTCGTGCTGTCACTGGTTATCTTTCCGACTTTACGTTGACCGGTGAATTTGGTGGTCATTGTGTTGCAAGTAATGGTCATTTATGAAAACATTTTGTGAATCTGAATATTGTGGGAAAAGATTCTACCAAAACGTCAACGTTTTTTTTTTTTTGGTCTACTTGACAGACCACGAATTGAATTTTTCACTTTTACATTGCTCATTTTTGGACTGGCGGAAAGCATAACGGGAAGTTGAGCACCCAAAACGGGAAGTTTAACACCCTGTTGGAAGGCATATGCAAAGAAATCACGTTCCATTGTTGGAGCTGTGACGCACCGATTTTCCGAAAACCGCGTGAAAGGGGGTTTTGCTGAATCAATGCCGGCTCACATAACATCACCTCGCCAAGGCCTTTGGGGGCACTCCCTCGCAGTTGCGGTGGCAGACATTGGCTGTAACTATGGCGATGCTAGCTGACCCCTGCTCAGGGCCCGCCAGAAGAGCACAGTCCAAAACCGTCATCGGGCCAAGCCAAACATTTTAACTTTCATCAACCAAAACAAAACGCTTTTGCCTTTCCTCTCCCCCATTTCGACCAGTTCCTAAATATTTTTTCACTCGAAATCAAGCATCGTGACGACATCCAATGTTTTTTGTGGGGGAGGGGTCGGGGGTCTCGCTGTTTTGTGCTGCTCTTGCAAAAATTCAGCAAAAAAAAACAAAAAACACTCCCATAAGTCGCCTCGTCTTTCTGCTCGTGTGCTGATTATTTTACTTTTTGCCTTTTCTTTCCTCCTAAATGTGTTATTCATCCTGTTCAAGCAAGTCTTCGGGCACACTTCAGAGCCCAAAATAAAATAAACAACCCCTACCCACCTCCCCCTCGCCGCTGCTCTTGACTGCATCTACCTGGAACAATAAACCGCTGTGTTTCTAAGCTTGTTTATACTCATCTCTAGACATTGGCGGGGAAGAAGCACAACAGGAAGTGAACGGTGCATGCGTACGGACACGCGACGCGCCACCGCCGAGCGTCGCGGTGTTGGTGAACGCAAGCAGACCATGATGCTGGACTCCGCGTCTGGCACCGAGGCGGGGAGGTTTACCTTGGAAGGGCACCAACCATCTGCATGCTATAAGGACTCGATCGGCAAGGGGACATTGAACGAATCAGACAAAAAAAATTATTTAAAGTAAGTTATACATGTCTAGTCTAGTATCGGCGCTTTCTAGCCTAGTATCGGCGCTTTCTGCTCATCATTTACGTGTCCATATCGTGCCGTTTAAGATGCTTGAGTCGTGTATTTTGCCTTGACTTATAACCCTGCTGACTATTCTTGTTGCTGTTCGTAGCCACTTGTGTCAAATAAAATAGCATCGCTAGATTGATGACCAGCTAATTTGTACATTGCCGCTCTCATTCTGCTCACTCGCCAATGAGGTACGGATGAACGTTTTTGATTATTCCGTATTGTTGCGTGGGACCTAAGGCTTATTCTATTGATTCTGTTTTAGCACGATAGTGACGTCGTTTGGATTAAAATTGCACACAGCGTCGGGACAAGGTGACACCGGGACACAAAACGACATCACATAGCGTCGAAGCGCAACTGAGGCTTTGGCGTCTATGGCTGTTTCCGATTTTTGCCAATTAGGTTTGGTCGGCTTGAAGGGCCGAGGCCCACACACGAGCACATGATGGTTTCGTCAGCTTTTACATCTTCACCAATAATATTCCCAGAGACACACGAACGCCGGACAGACGCTTGTAATTCAGATGACAAGAAAATGAAAAGCTTTCACTGCCCTCACGTCACATTGGGGGAAGCAAACGAACAACTGGGACAATTTCAGCTTGAATGCCATTTGGCCCGGTCCTAATCCCCTCACCCCCCCACCACCACCACAATCATCAAGCTTCTGAGCTTGATTGCTTTTCCAGAAGGATGTGGTAGTCGCTGGCGAGGCAGCTGCTTTAAATAAAGTGACAATTTTTAATGGGCTTTCAAACCTCAGCGTCATCGCGTGCTGCCAACTCCTTTGCGATGACATGCATCCGATCTGCACGTTTTCCTAATCAAAGCGGACGCACAAGAAGCCGGTGAGAGGGAGAGCTCTATATATAGTAGCTTCGGACATGCAACCTATCCGGATAGCACCGGCGCTGGATGGGCTTTTATTAGCGGGGGACAGCTGAAGCGGACAGACGAGAGAAGGCGATATTAACAGTTCAACGCAATTACAGTCCTATTTGCTCCATTTCTCAATGGGGGGAGCCGCCAATTTGGCGGCAATTTTTGCAGGTCGGTGGCTGCTAAGTTATCATAATGAGCGCCTTCATGTTTTCACACCGTGCCCAATGCTCCGTTGCGGTTTTATCCCCTGGCAGTTTGAACACCCCCCTGCTCCCACCACCACCACCAAAATCATCCAGCAGGAAAATTGTCATCCCAACACTTTTTGTAATCATTTACATGAGCTGCTATTACGCTGCCAGCGGAGACAGCAGTAAATGGAGCAGGAGGCAGCAAGCGCAAATTTGACAATCCCGCATGCATTCGACGACAACATTTGCATGAAAAATGTTGGTGCTTTTCAGATGTTCGTGTTTTGTCTCTCATACTTTGTAAATCTGACAAAATAGTTTGAAAATTGTGTTTTAGCCTTCTTTTTTTTTAGGTAATAAAGGGGTGCTTTGAGATAAGAGTTTAATCGTTAGTAATGTGATAACGTAATCAAAATGAATGGTAAGGAATAAACAGTTTGTGCATCATTAAATCATTGTGACTTGTTCTGGAGTGTCTGGTTTGGCCATCGAGCATTAGTATAATACAGTCATGCAGACAAAAACTAAAACAAACAAAAAACTTTTTTGCAGAGGGTAATTGAATGTCATATTGTCTCTCTACATGAGCTTCTGCACTGTTGGTGCACCGCGACATGGTGGCTACCAATCCGCCCATTTTGAGTTAGCATTAAACTAGCAGACTTAAAGGCAAAGTTATGAGGTTGTTTTAAATACGCAGCGCGTTGTGATCTTTGTTTTATGTTTAGTTTGACAGGACACTAACTGGTGGCATAAAACAGCTTTATCGGCTAAACTGCGGCTTGTTGTGAAGTAAGATGTGTTGCATTCACTGCCACCGCACAGCGCTTGCATCTGAAGTTTTTGTTCACAACCCAAAAATGTGATTTTATGTATATATGACAATATATCATAAAAATTAACAAAAAAATGTCTTAATGTTAACTAGCATCTCATGAAACTCAAAAAAGTGAGGTCAATTGTATCTCAATGCACCATATATGTATTTTTTTTCCGCAATTTTATTGCTGTCTTCTTGTTATCACAAACTTTTCAGAGGGTTCATTAAAATTCACCCTTCCCATCCAGTCTGCTCTTCAATTCATGCGCCACTCTGTGCCGTCCATTCTCCATCACTTTAACCTCACATCTCATCAAATCCATAAAGGTCAAGTCTAACAGTGTAACGCAAGTCATTTCGATATAGAGCATGAGCGCGTGACATGCATTGACAAGGACAGAACACTTAAAACATAACCATCATCGGCCAAATTATCTCGGCGGGCCCGCGTGGGGACGAGTGTGTCGAGGGATTACACAAACAGGTCTTTTGTGCTCTGCGGCATTGAAATGCATGCGGAAAAGACAAAAAGGAAAAAGAGGCCTAAAAGTTGTTTTCTGACCTCACACATGGAAAATAAATACACCCCGCCTCTCCTGGGGGGGGGGGGGGGCGCGAGTGTGATTATTTATGTGAAAAATAAATACTGAAACCTTATCTGCGCGAATGGTCGCAGAATGCTGACTCCAATACATTTCACCTCCAGGGAGGTTCACGTGTCATGAAACGGGCTTTTTTTGCAGAAAGATTTTAGAAGAAAAAAAAAGTTTAAGTTTTAATTTCGTTACCTCTTTAACAACAAAAGAATCAAAAACTAACACAACTGGTTTAATGTTAAATCAGAAGTGGATATTTCCCCGGAGAAATCAAAAACGATGACGTAACTGGTTTGACGGCAAGTCAAGAAACAAAGAGATGAGCAACGTTGCCCCCTAGCGGTGACATTCTGACAAGCACCGTTTGACCTACCAGTTTTATATAATTTTGGTTATTTCATTCATCTTGCCACGATAAATGCACCTCTTCTAAATGTAAATAAAAAGTCAAATACATTGACTTACCTTGTGAGTGAAATGTGCTGTGCCTTTTGCCTAAATATGGATTCAAATGCACTCTGCAACTTCCCACATTGACAAGAATGCCTAATTCACAAGATTGTATTCGAACCACACACAGTATTTTTTTGTTGTTGTTGTTCGCCAGCATGACACACGGACGTCTGAATAGACAATACTGTATAAAACAAGACTCACGGGTACTTCTGTCAAGCCACTTTAAAAGCACGCCATCGTTCAACCTGCCGAGAGACACAAACACGGTGTCCTTGAAAGACAATACTCGTTTTTGTGCGGATGCTGCAATAAATTTATTTTACCTTTTCTCTGTGCAGTCAGGTACACTTGATTGACAGCCATGTTGTGGAGGTGACTGGGTGCACGCAGCCAAATGCATTCGGGCTTTGCTTTAACACAAGAAGAGGGGCAACAATCACACTCGCGCTGCCACTCGATAAAAGTATAAACAAACGTTATAATTTCCACACTCTTCACTTGATTTGGAATCTTAATACTTTCAAATTAAAATTCAGAGTCTGCAGTTAAAGCACATCTTGAGCGTTTCATTTTAAATCCATTGTGGTGTTGGACAGAGCTGGAAGCGCCCAATTAAAAAAAAAAATCTTGAATAAAAATGTTTTGATTTGTAAGCGACTTTAATGTTCACTATTGGAGCTTTTGGTGAGGTTGTACATGATCTCTATCCAAGCAGCAGATGACGGGCTATTTTCTACTTCATAAATCACAATGCCCCTCCCTCCCCCCTTCATTTGATTGCATCCATTATCTGCACAACATTCATGACGACGCGCTCATGCCTGCAATGTGTTCTTGATCTCCTGGTGCATTTCGCACGAAGGCTTTTTTTTAAGCCCCCTCGCTCCCGTTATCGATTACAAGTTATTACATTGATTCAGCTTCTTGGAGATTATGCACTTAAGCCTCACTTCGGGTCATAAATTTTACATTTCGCTGCAAAACGCTCAAGAAACTCCTTCAGAACACCAAACCCTGACTTTGAGCAGTAATATAAACATCCGTATAGGTGCATCCCTTATTTACATTGCAACTGTGTGTTATTCCAGCCAGAGCGGCAACAGTGTGTTCAACATAGCGACTTGTGTCCACTTGAGCCGAGCTGAATCCAATTGTTCCACTTTCAAGTGGAGCGGCCCTTGAATCGTTGCTACTCGCACTTCTGCCGCTCTTCCCATACGCCGCTAACGTCCGTCACATCCACTTTGATGTCCCTCTGCGGTTATGCAGACGCAGGCATGTTTTTGCACAAAATGTGTTCATCACCAGTCAAGTCTTGCTCATGCTTAAGTGGTTAACTGCAAACCATCCAAGATGCATCACGAGGTGGCTACGTAAAAGTGCTCGTCTCCAGGCATGACATAAGTAAAAGATGCAAGGGGAAAAAAGGCTCTTTTTTCCCTTTTCGGCGAGAGGCACAAGGCAGCAATTACAAAGAGACATTTGATTTGCTCGATTTTCAGGAGAACACTCAACCAAGCTAGTTCCAGTCATCAACTATGATGGGGCTTTTAAATGTAATAGCATGTCAGAGGGCCATACACAATACCAAGAAAATGTTTTTTTTTCCCCGCCCTTTCCTTCCAGCGCTAATCTTTAGCTTCAGGTCACAGATGGATGTCATCGATTTCAAAAGGGGTCACATCATACCGGCAAGATTTTGCCTGTCATGTCCTCCGTGTGTTTGTTTTGTTCCAGTGTCGGCTGGAGTGAAGGGCATTTCCCTCCAGCAGGCCCACCTGATCCTTGTTCCCAAGCTAAGCTTTGCCAAGTATTTAAGGACTGCCAAGTTGCCTACTCTCTACGTTTTGTGTATTTTCGGGTTTTGCTGTTACTTAGCCTTTTGCAAGGGCTTTCCGTTCATGTTTCGGTTTCCTGGCTTTTTGTCACCGGCGATGTCTGACTTTGTCGGACCTTCGTCCACTAACTGTGTGACCGCCAGTAAAGGTTGTATCGGAGGCAAGACAGAAGACGTGTAAGGAAATGCTTGGACAGAGGGCGTGAAGTGCATCACTCATTACTCCATTGTGTAAAAATAACCCCTAAAAATGACTACATTTGACTAATTAAAATGGCTCGTCAAACACCAACCTCTGATGAGTTTGAAAACATAGCACCCACAGCCAGTTTAAAGTTTCAAAAAGAAACGTGGTCGGCATGTGAGCATGTCAGTATTTTCATCAGTTGAAAGGCGGCATTAAAAGGTCGACATCCTTGGAAAAGGTTGTCACAGCATCAATAGAGCTTTCGGATGCCATTGTGCCGGATGTCATATCAGCTTTTGTTACGTTCCGACCCCATTACATTTAATAGCCCCACCTCCATTGGAAAGGGGAGAGAAATGCTGGTTTCTATGGTGACAGTAACAGGAGTTGGGGAAAGAAAAAAAAAGCCACCAGTCTCATGTCTGCCCACAAGTGATGCTAAAACCCAAGAAGGTGGGGAGACATGGCCCTATGAAGATGATTCACTTCACTGCCCGCCGACGGCCTGGCGACAGCTGACCGTCCAGGAAAACACCTGGCCCGTAACGCAGATGTCAAAAAGTTTTACGGCTCCCACTGTTGTCTTTTCCGTGGAAAACGGGTCGAAATGGCTCTTTGACTGGAAAAGGTTGCCGACCCTTGGACTAGACTCAAGTGTGTACATTCTGGCTGCAGCGGATCCTTTCAACTAAATCTATCTATCTATAAATACCCGAACTGAGGAATCTGCTTGGCTCGATTATGGTTCAACACTACTCATCGAGTCAACAACCAAAACGAACTAGTATTCAGCACCATCATAGAGCGTTCTCACTCACGATAAAAGTGGCTTATAAACTTCTCCACAACACTCTAAAACAATGTGTGCACGGTTCTTTAAAAATTCTCAGTCTGAATCCAATACTCACGACGCGCTGCCGGAGGAGGAAGAGCAGATAATCACCTGGCGGTGATTTTCGACAAATTGCTGCAAGTGTGAATTGGCCCGCCCTGATTACGCTCCCCTGGACGAGAGTGACGCGTAACATTCGTGATTCACCCAAGAATCGCTTTTGTTACTTAGTCAGGTCCAAAAAAACCTCCAAAACGTCATTGCAATACATCTTTTTTTCCCAATTTCTGTAAGGTAGCCGAAGAGCTATAACTGGAATTTCAGCAAAACAATTTATGGGCTGAGCTGTTGATGGACTGTCATGTTTTTTTCAAATGACTTGGCAGAGACTTGTGTCCAGGGACCGTCAACAAATAGCAACCGCCATAAGAAAACGAACTCTTGAAAAAACAATCACTTCATCATTATTCATTGTCGCGTTTCTTCAATAATTACACACATAGCTCTCCAACTGGTTACAGTACGAAAAAAAATATTTAAAGAATTTGTACCAATACAATTGATACAAAATGAGGGTTGTCCTGCAACCAGCTCGAGAACTTCTGTGTGTTGTTATTGAAGAAACACGACAATGACTTTGAATGTGCCAGTCTGTTGTCAACTTTACCGGACTGAGTAACAATAGCGATTCTTGACAACAAAAACTATTACTACTAAAAATTAAGTAAAAGTATGTTGCATTAAGAGTACCTGCAAGTAAAATATAAACATTTGACTTGAGTCAGTCAGAAAAACGGTCTAATGGAATGGTGGTATGTGGTTCTGTTTTTGCATCGTTTCCTCAAATCCAGTCTGTTTCTTGACAGATGATTTCCATTAATATGAATAATACCTTGTTTTTACAGAGAGATTTTCCAGAGCTGCAAGACGACAATAAACTAAAATCAAATATCATTTTGTTTCAGAATTGCTAAAGGTCCAATATCTTCAAATTTAGAATTACTTCAAAAACACTACAAAACGAAAACAAACATTTAAATGAAATACACTCATCTAACATGGCTAGTTTTCTTCCGGTACGCCGATTGTTCACATTTGACACTGACATGACATGATGAACTCGGCAAACAGCAAAAAGACATTGGTGTCCCTTGAGGCAGTGAATTAAGGGCCCCTTCTGCACTGCTGAAGCTTCCATTACTGGAGAGAATTTGTCTCTATGAAGACAGAAAAGCGCGCTTGTGTTCACTAGGCCATGGAACAACGAACCGCATATTTCCCATCGCTGCCCTTTAAAAATCGCAGATCAAAACGGTTGCAAATCTCACCTCCGCTTGCTTAGCGAGGAAGGTGCAACATGTTAACAAGCGTCACGCGGCTCTTGAAAGCCACCGCGTGTTCGTTAACAGCCTCAAAAGCCTCCGGGGAGGGGGCATAAAAATGTCAAGTATGAGTGGTGTGATTGCCAGCTTTAGCTGTACATCTATATAAGCCCCCCCCCCCGCTCCCAACCCTGGGTGAATCGCAGGGTACCATAAAAATACTGTAGCATCTGGGATTTCATGATCTCCGACTGCATGCAGTACAGAAGAAAGAGTTCATGGAAAGAGATCTAAAATGGACTCTTGGCACGCAGTATTTCTGTGACCGGTGTACGACGTCCGACAGCATCAAACTCTTCAAAATATATCTTTTGAGAGATGATAAGAGGAAAATTGAGCTTAGGAAAACATAAAAGACAACAGAAAAATAAAATGATAAAGACAAGCATGACAATAAACAGATGATGAGAGTTTCCACAAGTTCATGACGGATCGGCCAACGTCATTCCTCATTCGCCGGGGAGCCGAATGGAGCAAGAGACAAGAAAACTTTCCATCTCCTCCGGCTCGCTGCTCAACATGCTCAAATCAATCAAATAAATGTGAAATCAAGAATTTACTGCTGCTATTTACATTTTCCAGTTCACTTTCACTGATACCACACAACTCCGATGACCTCCAGACATGTTCGATCAAGAAATCGGCTAAATAGAACGTCTGGCAAAATGAAGATAGCCAAAAGATTGCAAAACGCTCCAACAAAAAGCCAAAAGAAAGTCGGGAGCAGATGAAAACTCCACAATTGCTTGTTTTTCCATCCTGAGGCAGCTCTCTGGTTTTCACATTGGTTACACTTCACCGGTGTCCGATAGGATCCATGTGCCTCGTAAATGATCAGGGCCTCAATCATGAAACTGCACCTTCAAAGAAAGCGAACCGTTTAGGTGGGTCAATAATTTGGAAAAACATGACCACAACTGTGGACTGAGATTTTGCCCTGTGACACCAGCGGCGTTTTAAGTTCATGCATTTTATCTTTGGCATTTTTTTGTATGGTCACTTGAGTGACATCACGAGTTCACGGTCTCCATGGCGACGCGTGCTGCATTCAGGCTGCAGTGGGGAAGGTAGGTGGAAAGCAGCACATATGGACGTGACAGCATCTCGCGGCAGATGTGCGTCTTATCTTCGTCTTCTACCGCCAACATGGATTCTTCTCCAACGCCGCCCACGTATGACCACTATCGCTCCACGCTATCGCCCAGCATGGACATCGGCGCCGGCACCTACCTACTGTTTATAAGTAAGTTCTTTATTTTTTCCTCCAGATTTTGACACTTTTATTTGTGGCTTGTTTATTATCTTCAACTCATTCCGACTAAATTAACCAATCAACTGATGCCGTCTTGGGAGGTTTTGCAGAAAGCATCAGCCAAATACTCCTAGCAGGTTGCATTTGAATATTGATGAAGTGTATTAAAAAGCCCCCGGTGGGCATAATGAAAGAATAATGGATGTGCAAAATTGGAAAAGCCAGCTTTGGAATTTCCTATATGATGTTGGTTAACGGCAGTTGTATAAAAGGGAATAAAAAGGGGCAGGGGTCTGGTGGTGATGATAAAATGCAGTTTGAGGCTTCTGTGGCGACATTATCTCTCAAAAATGTACTCTGTTATAATTATTACAATTCACTTGAAGACAGGAAGAACTCGTGCGCGTGTCTGGTTTAGGAGATTGCGTCTGCAATCTTGCTGCGCAATTCATGGAGCGCGTTGCAGAAGGAGGAAATGCAAAGAGATGAATCGAATGCAATTCATCATTGTCCAAATTTGCATCTTCAATTGCTTGAAATTAGAGCGAAAACATTTTGAACACCCATCAACTCCCCGTCGATAAAATAGTATCATGCTTGCTCTTTTCGTCACATGATATCCTGATTAAAAGGAAAGACAAAAAAACCTAAACAAAGAGAAAAAAAATGGCTTTAACATACACAACTTTTTTTGCTTCATGTGGATGACAAATCTTTTCATGACTTGGTCCCAAAACCGATTCTCAAAGCTTCTTTATCCAGAATGTGAAGTTAACTACTGGTCGACTCGAATAAAGATCTTTAACTTTTTTTTTTTAATGTGCTCGCAGCCGTCCTCTCCATTGCGGGCAACCTGCTGGTTCTGGTGATGGCCTTCAATCGTTCTTCTCGCATGAAGCCTCCTGAGCTCCTGAGCGTCAACTTGGCGGTGACGGATCTCGGGGCGGCGGTCACCATGTACCCTCTGGCCGTGGCCTCTGCCTGGAGCCATCGCTTCCTTGGGGGGGACGCCGCCTGCCTCTACTACGGCCTGGCCGGCTTCTTCTTTGGCGTGGCCAGCATCATGAACCTCATGCTCTTGGCCATCGTGCGCTTTGTGGTCTCCCTGGACCTGCAGTCGCCCAGTAAGTAGCCGGAGCTTTCAAAACACTCGTTCATCCTTTTATTTGAGTTTGAGCGACTAATTATCAATTGCTGATGGATGTGATGTTATCCAGAAGACAAGGTGAGCTGGTGTCAGATGAAGCTTCTGTGTTCGTGGTCTTGGCTCTACGCCCTGCTCTGGGCTCTACTACCTGTCCTGGGCTGGGGCCGTTACGGTCCTGAGCCATTCGGACTGTCCTGTTCACTGGCGTGGGGCAAACTGAGACACGAGGACTCCTCCTTCGTGGTGGCCATGTTCTCCTTCAACTTGGCTCTGCCGGCAACTGTGATTATGTGCTGCTACTTTGGCATCGCCATCAAACTCTACGTCACCTACAGGAAGTCAGTGGGTCATGGGCGACGCATATCCAACGTACTCAAGCTGCACCGCAGGCTGCTCACGGTCAGTTTTGTCCAGATCGTTTAATACATTGGGTACCTTTGTTTGCATCGGTAGTTATCCAGCAAACGTTCGACAAGCGGTTAGCTAGATAACTATGCCTGGCTATACCCCAAAGATGCCGCTTTAGAACGCCTCGTTGTCAGCCAGGCGGGTATACGGCACTGTGAGAATGGTGAAAAAAATTAATAAAAGCCTGACTTGACAGCCAGAGTATAGAGCAATTCTTCGCAGAGAGCGCCTCATTGTCGCGGCATGTAAAAGTCCTGTGGGATCACAAGAGGCTTCAAGTGGAAACAGGTTCACGGCTCACATTTGCAGGCTCTAGAAAGATGCAAAATGAAAAGCATCCTTTTTTCCAGGTTGTTGTAAGGGTATTTGATTGACAGTTCAGTGGAAGTTACAGCACATTCAATGGACACGCCCACAGCAATCAACTGTGTTTACACTACAAGCTTTGAAAGCCTCAACTTAAATTTGGGCTTTGGAAAAACTTGTAAATGAAGGTCAAACTGTATCATGCTGACTTCTACACTTGTATAACACTCGGGGCCCCTCGTCCTGTGCTGCAGATGGCGGTGGTGATCAGTGTGAGCTTCATCATGTGCTGGTCTCCGTACAGCGTGGTGAGCTTGTGGTCCATCTTGGGTCCCGGCGAACCCATCCCACCTCAACTGAGCCTGCTGCCCTGCATGTTTGCCAAGAGCTCCACGGCCTGCAACCCCGTCATCTACTACATTTTCAGCCAGAACTTCAAGCGCGAGGTCAAGAAACTAGTGCTGTGTCGGCCCGGATGTTGTGGCGGCAAGGACGGCGGGGGTGCCAGGAGAGGACGCGGAGGAGGGGAAGAGTCCTTACTAGGTTCCAAAGTTGCCACGGCTACCACGGTGGTTTGAAGGTAAACTAAGAACTGGACCAGGGTGGCACCCGTGGCGGCTTGTGTTCAGAGGGGACAACCAGAGCACAAGCAGTTCTTTTTATGACACCCCTAGTGAGCCAAAAAACATTAATCACTGGAGTATGAATCGATTTTTGGTCATGGTGTGTTATATTTTGGCAAGGCTTTCAGCCCGAATGTGACAGAACTGGACAATGGCGAACACATTCCAGTCAGCGACTGACCCTTGCACACCTGTCGTCGAGAGAGAGAGAGAGAGAGAGAGAGAGAGAGAGAGAGAGAGAGAGAGAGAGAGAGAGAGAGAGAGAGAGAGAGAGAGAGAGAGAGAGAGAGAGAGAGAGAGAGAGAGAGAGAGAGAGAGAGAGAGAGACAGAGAGAGAGAGAGAGAGAGAGAGAGAAAGAGAGAGAGAATGTTTTGTGTGTGTGTGTGTGTAGTCAACACTCAGTTAAGTACCTTTTTTTTTCCTTACAGTACTGCCGTCCGCAATCGATTTTGCTCATTGGACCTGTATCACATGGAAGACATACCAGCATCAAATTAAATCAAAAAAGCGATTAAGAAAACAACTCACCATTACCCTGAATGCAGTTGTTGTAACGATGCTGTAGGAAGTCTTGTAGATGTTTCTCATTAACAGGTGTCTTATGTGGATCATAGCACATGATTCCCAGCCGGGGTGCCGTGAGAGATCATTAGGGTTGCCACAGGAAATTATCTCAAAATTGCAACTATATCTTTGCTCTTTCTTTGCCTGTGATGTAATAGAACATTCCAATGTTCTTCCAAAAGACGGCAAAAAGGTGCAATTGACCTATAGAACTCCTACAAATAACAGCGTTGTGTTCCGTTAAAAAGGCCGAGATTCCACATATTGTCAGTGATGAATAAACTTGAGACAGATCATCATCGTTTCACTTTTCATTATTTTTGTGACATTTTTGTTTGGTGCAATTGCTCAATGAAGGTTGAGAAACACTGCCATAGCATATACTGTACGACTCTGAGATGGGATCATAGACAGCCTCAAAAAAGTTGAGCATTTTACATTTTGGCGATGTAGATAGGGTTGCCAGCCAATCACAAGGCACACGTTGACAAACAACAATTCACGCTAAGAGGTTCAGTTGACACAGCAAATGCTTCTGAAGCATTTAATTCATAAAAATATACACAATATACAAATATGGATGATCCAGAGTGATGTCAAGATACTTAGTAAGGCAAATGACAAACATGCTTCATGATTATCGCCAACATTTGACAGTAGATAACATTTAACACGTTTTTGTCAAAATGTCTTGAAAGTGGCAAGCGGAATACCTTGCCTTTCTAATTTAAAAAGCTGGCCTTTACATGGCTTGTCGGATGTTCTCCAGGCTTTTGTGAATGTTGTCGACCACGTCCACGGCGGCCTGCGGGATTCTGGTGCCCGGCCCGAAGATGGCGCTCACGCCGCTTTGGTACAAGAAGTCGTAGTCCTGCGTTTTAAACGGGGTGCCCATGTTAATGTATGCCTTCATTTCTTGTTTTTTTTCATAAATCATAATTCTTCTGAAATGTGATTCTCGGAAGTAAATTTCTGTCCTGAATAGCCAATCACAATAGATTATTTTGTCATTTAATTTACTTTAAACTTTTTTTTCCCACTTTTTATTCCAAATTTGTTCCAATGTCATCTTTATTTTAAATGTACTTTCTAGGTTAATAACAACTTGAATGAAACATAATTTTATTCCAGCTTTGACAGCTAGGCATGCTAATTGAAATTTCAATGAAATTTAATACTTTAACATGTCAAAGGCAAATGTTTTTAAAATTAAATCAACCGCAATATTTATTTGAAATTGAATTTTTACATTTTATCTTCAGTTTAAATTCAATTTAATTTCAACTGTGAAGTTAATATTATTTTAACTTATTATTCGAACTTTCCTGACATTTCTTTAGCTTTCTATTCGACGCCTTAATGGTGGGAAAAGTTTTGAAATGATTTACCTTGGTTTTATTTTTGTTTTGACACCGCACAAACTTAGCATTGAAACAGCCGTGTGCAGACTTTTTATATCAACTGTACGTAGCCAGCTGGCCATTACCTGTGGCGGGATGACGCCGCCGCAGATGACCAGGATGTCGGGTCGCCCCATCTTGCGGAGCTCTTTGACAAGCTCGGGCACTAAAGTCTTGTGGCCGGCAGCCAGCGTGCTGACGCCCACGCAGTGTACATCGGCGTCCACCGCCTGCTGGGCCACCTCCACCGGCGTCTGGTGGACAGCGCCGCAAGTAGAGTAGTCGGTCACATACAATGTGGTACCTACCTTTGCTTTATGCAGGGGCCGATCGATAAATCGGCTGATTTAAAAAAAAAACAGATCCAAACCTGAAAGAGTGGTCCGATATCCACGTCAAAGCCAAGGTCGGCGAACCCGGTGGCGATCACCTTGGCGCCTCGGTCGTGGCCATCCTGGCCCATCTTGGCCACCAGGAGACGAGGGTTCCGCCCTTCCTGGTTCTTAAATTCCGCCACTCTGTGATCATGATTATGGGATCAACATTCTTTTGTGATCGATGAATATATTGCTGTGAATATTCTCCATGTGCAGTACCTGCTGAGAGCCATGGCGATTTCTTCATGCTCGCCGTACTCGCTGCGGTACGCACCGCTCACCATGCGGCTGCTGGCCTTGTGCTCACCAAACACTTTCTTCATGGCGTCCGTGATTTCACCCACAGAACATCTGCACTCAACACGGAAAGGGGGGGAACCAACTCCACATCTTAAACTAACAACAGGCTGTACGAGATTATTGTATGGTCTTATTTGTTCAAATCCTACGTACAAACCTGGCACGTGCTGCCTCTACAGCCAAAGCCAGCAGGTTTCCGTCTCGTGTGCGGGCACACTCCTCGATAGCAGCCAGACACTTGTGGGCGGCATCCGTGTCGCGACTCTCCCGTACCTGTCACGTATATTGTATTTATTTTAATAATTATTATGTTGTTTTTAAAATAAAATTTTAATATATTTAAGCTTATCTTTACCTTGCTATTAAAGTTTAGAATGTTAAAATAAATAATGTTACATTGTTGTTTAGAACCTTGCCTTTATTGTTTTAATAATATCTAGTTGTAGGTTTTTTTGTGTCATTATTACGATTATTATTTCATGACCCTCAATTATGGATTTTATTTTAACCGCCAAACATTTAACAAAACTAAAAATAATCATATTTGTGCCCTTTGAAAGGCCCTAAAGTTAGTGTTTATTAAAATAATAATAATAATAATAATAATAATAATAATAATAATAATAATAATAATAACCTTAAAAGTGCATTTGGCATTGTTCTTACCTTCTTCAACTTTTCAATCTGTTTCTGTCGGACAAGGGTGTTGTCGATGGCCAGCACCTCCACCGTCTCCTCCTTCTCCAAGCGGTACTTGTTCACCCCGACGATGACCTCTGACCCTGGGGAAGGAGTTTCCAAATGTCATCAGTTGAAAAGTTGGAGGCTTGACTGGAGCATGGAAACATTGGTGATGCAAGCATTAGCGTACGTGAATCGATACGGGCCTGTCTGCGTGCTGCACATTCCTCGATGCGGAGCTTGGGAATGCCCTCAGCCACTGCCTGGGCCATGCCCCCCATCTCTTCGATCTCTTGGATAAACTGAGAAAAAAATAAGAAGCAATGTCTTACTGATAGTCTCGACTCAGTCGGGGTAGCGAATAGCCAAGCCAGTTGACCTAGAGAAAATCCATTCAAAATGGTGTAAGTATACTAATATTTGGGCTGAATTTGAGCATTTTCCTCCTATTTTAATCAGAATCTGCAAAGGATTGTCATTTTTAATGAGACTTGTAATGTAAAATATAATTTGTTAACCAATTATAGAGCTTCAAGATATGATGACCTGTCTGTACTGCCTCGTGTTTCCCACGCACCTTCAAGGCAGTGTTGTAGAGATCGTCGGTGAGTGACTCCATCATGTGCGAGCCCCCCCACGGGTCGGCCACCTTGGGGATGCCCGACTCCTCCTGGATGATGATCTGCGTGTTGCGAGCAATCCGGGCGCTCTTCACGGTGGGCAGACCCAGGGCCTCATCAAAGGAGTTGGTGTGGAGCGACTGCGTGCCTCCGAAAACGGCCGCCATGGCCTCTATGACCGTGCGGATCACGTTGTTGTATGGGTCCTGGGGACAGTCCTTTTGTAAGGCGTGGCCTGAATGGGAATTTAACTTCCAATGGATATTTAGCAGAGGCTTTTGTAAAATAAGCATGACTGATGGCGAGCGACTTACTTGCTCCGTGAGAGACCAACCAGACGTTTGGCAGTGAGTGCGTAGGAGGAGGGACTTGGCGTTTTGCGGTTGGAACTTTTCCCGCAGTAACGTGGACCACAGCTTCCTGGCCGCCCGCAGCTTGGCGATTTCCATGTAGAAGTTCATGCCGATGCCCCAGAAGAACGACAATCTGCATATGTACAAATACATAGGTACAGATACATGTGCATACATGCAGCATATATGATAGATGGTATATATCATAGAGGTTAAAACAATTTGTTTTAATTAAAATGTTAAAAATAAATGACCCAAAATATTAAGTTTGACGAAGGAAAATAAAGTTACTCTTTTATTTATTTATTGCAAAACTGACTAACTAAAACAAAGGAACATTTGGTTGATTGTGTGTCCCTGGAGGACCCCCTAAAAATGAAATGGCCCTTGATAAGAAAAAGTTTCACTGAACCTGCAGTAATTTTTTTTAAAGAAGATAGAGTCAAAGTCTTTCAAGTACTGTATAGTCTATTGAGAACAAGTTGTCTATTGTTAGACGTTGCGAATGGCATGTCTGGCTTGGGTTGCCTGCTGAAAGGAGAAAATGGCCTTTGTGAGAAAGCCTTTCATTGGATGTGAAATCTGTGAAAAGACCGCATCTGCCGCAGCGTCGCTTGACCCTCATGTCGATGTACCGTTGTTGCAATTATTGAATGGCGGTGCCAGAGCACACTTGGGAATGAAAGCAATTTCAAGTGAAAGAATTGGAACATGTGTTGGGAGCATCACCTCTGCACTGGGACGTACCACTGCAGATGTGCGGCAAGTTGCGAACGACAGTGAACGTAAAATGACTTCCAACCCGTAAAAATTGCACTGCGCCATTATTTCACCTGGGAGCAAACTCGTCGATGGTCAAGCCAGCTTTGAGTCCGGTGCGACAGTACTCCAGCCCGTTAGCGATAGTGTAGGCCACTTCCAAGATGGCGTCGGCGCCCGCCTCCTGAAGATGGTAGCCGCTGATGGAGATGGAGTTGAACTTGGGCATGTGCTTGGAAAATGACAAACCATGAGCATAGACAGCAGTTGGGTTACAAAGAATTACTTTGGAATTGTGAAGTGGTATACAGTAATCCCTCATTTGTCATGATTAATGTGTAAAATTTGTAACGGTAAACAAAAATGCAAAATGCATTCCTCACGATACACAAGGGTTGAGTGCGCTTACCTGGGATGTGTACGCAAAGATGTCGGCGATGGCGTGCATGGAAGGTTCCGGTGGGAAAATGTAGGTATTCCGCACCATGAACTCCTTCAAAATGTCATTTTGAATGGTTCCGGTGAGCTTGGCCTTGGGCACACCCTGCTCCTCACCCGTCACGATGAACATGGCGAGCACTGGGATGACGGCTCCGTTCATGGTCATGGACACGGACATCTTCTCCAGTGGGATGCCATCAAAGAGCATCTTCATATCCTCCACCGTGTCGATGGCCACGCCCGCCATGCCAACGTCACCGTGCACCCGCGGGTTGTCCGAGTCATAGCCGCGGTGCGTGGGGAGATCGAAGGCTACCGACAGGCCCTGCTGCCCCGCTGAGATTCACAAGGGAAAACATGGAAATGAACATATTGGGATTTGGTCTCAAAATATTTTACATAGCGGTATATAATTAGTAACTTTCTTTAATATTTTTTTAATCCTGACAAAGTCGTGCTCCAAACTTCAACCCATTTATCAATATTATAGTGGAAATTAGTGGGATGAATATTTACTTTGCAAATCAATTTACAGTGTTTCCCCCGCAATCTTCTACTTGCACCCCTAAAATGTCAAGTTTTGAAATGTTCCGATTTTTATTTTATTTTTTTCAAAGTAAAACTCACACTTCAAGTGTTCAACCCAACCCTTTTCTGGTAAAACATTTCAAGGACAACACCTTTTGTCACACCTGCATTAATGTCGGGATGTTTGACCTCAGGTCTGCCCTACCTTTGATGTTATCCTTGTAAAATTTGTTGCTCTCTTCCACGGTACTGAATCCCGCATACTGCCTGATGGTCCAGGGTCTGCTGGTGTACATGGTGGGATAGGGCCCCCTAGTGTAGGGAAACACCCCTGGTAACTCGTCCGCACTCGCATCCGAATCAGCCTTGGTGTACACCGGCTTGATGTCGATGCCCTCGGGCGTGTGCCATATCAGGTCCTCCGGGTTTTTCCCCTTTAGCTGCTTCTTGGCCAAGGCGGCCCACTGGGGGTGAAGCTCCACCTGGTCCCGACGCGGGGCCGAGGCGTGGATCCCACAGGCGTGGAGTGGCATCCGGGCCAAGAGCCGGGCGGTGGTGCACGCTCTGTGTGCCGTTAGCATGGTTACCCTGGGCTCACACGCGCATGGATGACCTGAGGGAGTTAAACGTGAGGGTGTAATAGTGGCATGTTTGTTTATTTTTTGTAGAACAATCATTTTCTGTAACAACAGGTACCAAAATATTTGACTACCACTTAAGGAATTGATTTTTTTTCATTTTCCTAAAAAAAGATATTCATTTGTAATAACTATCTAGATTATTTTGTAGTTGTCATGCTCATCCTAAGTTTCTCATTTGAACACGTAGGCATGTGTCGTTATGTTAATAAATGGCCTGTTTTTGAACATTATATTTTCTTTTTGGTTCTTGACTTCTATAAGCAATGTGACCAAGCATTTCCCAAGCTGACAAGACTTGAAAATAATTAATATAATAGACTATAAATGCCATATTAGCATTATGAGCTAAAAGCTAGTCGAAAAGGTTATACAGTAATATCTCAGAGACAATAATACAGCTAAACGATAATGAACACGTTAACCGGGGCATGAACGTAATCATGTCCATTCGTGACATAGGGGACGATGTTAAGTTTGAGTCAGTAAAATTAATTTAAAAAAATGAGAGATAAAAAGTTAAGCTAGATGCAGCGGCTACGAAGCTAACGGTGGCCAACCGATGTTTTTAACAAGTTGCGTCGACAAAATGGAGCATTTATTCGTGTCGTGCATTTTGCGGCACAATCTTTGTATATATTTTAACATTTTCTGACCTTGTTTATTCTTCTTGTGGTCCTTAAAGGTTGACAAAAGGCGTGCGTGCGTCCATCCAATGGACACTAATGACTTATGTCATTAGCCAATGGAAGAGACGGCGAGTGTCTGAACTGAAAGCGGAAGTAACTAAACGTTTCCGCTCCTGCGGCCATGTTGGTGCGGTATGATACAAATTCGAGCTGAAAATCGGAAAGATGCTGATACCATTTCAGAACTTTTGGGGGTCGTGCGTTGCCAGTAGTATAGGTTCTAGCCAATCTTAAGGTTATTAATAAAACATCCATCCATCCATCCATTTTCCGAACCGCTTGATCTTCATTAGGGTCGCGGGGGGTGCTGGAGCCTATCCCAGCTGTCTTCGGGCAGTAGGCGGGGGACACCCTGAATCGGTTGCCAGCCAATCGCAGGGCACACAGAGACGAACAACCAACCACGCTCACATTCACACCTAGGGACAATTTAGTGTTCAATCAGCCTGCCATGCATGTTTTTGGAATGTGGGAGGAAACCAGAGTGCCCGGAGAAAACCCACGCAGGCCCGGGGAGAACATGCAAACTCCACACAGGAATTGAACCCGGCACCTCTGCACTGTGAAGTCGACGTGCTAACCACTGGACTACCGGGCCGCCCTTAATAAAACATATATAAAGTAAATGTGTTAAATGTGTTGTTTGATATGTAAAATATGATTTTTAAAAAATATTCTTCTCAGGCAAATATTTAACACATGACACATTGTAGTTAACATGCCATTTTTATTCCAGAACAGAGTTGGTCAACAAAATAGTAAGCAGCAACGGTTCTGTACGCCATGAGACCAGGTTGACAAGAGAAAACGCACATGCAGTAAATGCTTTTTATTTGGGGGGGTAGTTACAAATACATAGCTAACTCGGCAACATTTTTCATGAGCATTCAGTAGGACAAACCCTGATTAAAGTGCCGATGCAGTCAGGTCAGTAGTTTGTGTATGTGTTATGTTTATGTAGAAAATAATCAGTCAAGATGCAGGGACTTTTGTCATGTGCTTGTACTCAGTTGCTAATACTGTAAGGCAGTGAGTGTTTTGATTGCAAAATAGTATGAGTTAAGATGCATTTAAAGAGTAAATGGAACAAGAGAGGGATGGCGGTGGGAGGGGAGTCAGCGCATCAAGTAGGTCCCTGTAAAAATGTTTCACTCCAGTTTGAGGAGCTCAACATCAAAAACGAGTGTGGCATTGGGAGGGATGACGCCGGGATGGCCCGTGAGGCCGTAGGCGACATCCGGTGTGCAGGTGAGCTTCACTCTCTGGCCCAGGCTCATCTGGGGGACAACAAAAGTGTATTTTAAAATTGTCAGTCAGCAAGTGTTGGTCCAAGCTTGTGTTTCTGTATATGTAACACGTTAATGGGCGGTCTGACCGTCCAATCATTGAGCACCGTTTTGTGATACACAGTCACGAAAATGTCTGCTCGACATGTTGATCGGGTTAATTCGCAAGAAGCAAAAAACATGATTTCAGTGTAACACAATTTACATAAAAGCGAATGGAAATATTGCAAAATCATTATTCCTCTAGCATTTTAGCAATTCCTTAAAAAAATCTACTGTACTGTATTTGATATTGTATTTGTATACTGCCTTCTTCTTACTGTGCAGCAGAGGGGGCTGCTGTACTAAACCTAAATTCAGCTCATATCAAATTCTATGAAATCCTCCCTTCTGCTAATTATTTAAGAACATTAAGAACACAGTGCTCTTGTTATTCATTATGCTCCCATAATGTCAACCGACCACTGTGGGTTTCGTTTTGATTGACAAGTACCCCTGAAATAAAACCAATCTACGCTTACATCTGGAGTGGCTGGTGCAAGGAGCGTGTTTACAAAAAATATAATATAAATATTCAGTTTGTTTTCTGACCTGAGCCACGCCTTCTTCCCAGCCTTTGATCACCTCGTTGCGTCCGATCTTGAATTTGAAGGGCTTGTTTCTGTCTCGGGATGAGTCAAACTTTTTGCCATTCTGCAGCATACCTGTCAAAAAGACAAAATCTTCATTTTTGGCTGAGATTTTCTAACGAGGCCTTTTTAGGATTTAGTTGGACAATCTGAAGCGTGACAGTGAGTGCGGGGTAGGAGGGATGTCTTCACAGGATCTTGCGTGGGTTTCAATTCTCCCAAATGTGCAAAGGCAGACTATGAATCAGGAAGCAGGTGGCCTGGTTTATTGGATTATTTTTAAAGTTAACAACTAGGGCGTCGCTTGTCAGCATGTCGAGGGAGAAAAGAAAAAAAAAAGTAAAAACCCAAATGGGACAAAAATGTCAGATATTGATTCTAACCATTGTTCTGTCAATGTTGTTTTACATCGTTTGCTAACATTAAGGCAAGAAGACTTTACAAAAGTTAATATTTAAATAGACAAAATGTAATTATATTTAATTTGACAGTAAACTTCAATTGGGACTGGCAGTAAACCGCGTAAAGCCTCTTCTGGTTACGACCCCTTAATTTATGTGAGCCTGTGTTCACTCGGCGAGTGTGAATAGTTGGGGTTCTAAAGACGTTGTGTGAACGTCACACTTTAACGCCATAGCTGCGTCGCCTCTCCGCTTTCACCGGCCGTCTAAATTTAGCGGACAAGGAAGTCACCAAGTCCAAGCAACAGCGGGCCAACACCTGCCATGGCGCATCCGCGTGTAAAACCTAACAGGGACGCCCATATTTTGCTTGACTTTACGGGTGTTATTAATTACAGTAGACTAAAACTATTAAATGATTGTGTATGTAATTTTATTGCACTATTATTACATATTTTCGGTTTATTCTCTGCTAGCAGCTGGAATGTAACTCACACGATGTCAATCCAAATTCTGCATTTTTATTATTATTATTGATACTATAGTATTATTTTTTATGCAGTCGCTATCGCTATCAGCTCTGGGTGCACGGGCGGGGTGGTAGTTCTCATCCCTTCCGGATCCTGACGCCGCCCGTTACGACTCTCAAGAGAAAACCCCATCCTCTTTGGCTGCGTCGGCACAAAAAAGGAGAAAAAAAAAAAGCTGAAGCGCTAACCGAGGGCGGGGTTATTTTTACTCCGCCATATCCTGTCGGCAGTCATCTCACCCACCCGCCCCTCACCCGTCTGCCTCCCCCACACAGTCTCGAGGAGCTGCCAACATGACACTCCCGCACGCATTAAAAAGGGTGGATCAGAAAAAAAGCTGCATGTCAGGCTTTATGGCTGAGCTCCCACTGCAGTTTACACAAATGTAGCTTTGGGTGACTGGGAGGACTTCATACAACAACGGTGGGAAAACTGTGGCCTGTGCTCCGTATAAAGCCCACAAGATCATTGCATCCAATTGTGAAAACCAAATGAGGTGGTGCAGTGAACGCGATGGACAAGATGTCTCTGCACACCACGTCAAGATGAGCGCTTGTGGGCCCTCTTGTCTGCATGGAAAGCGATCTATTTTGCATAGATGCCTGCTTAACTCAATTCCCACTTAATTCCCATGATGCTCATGGAATGTTTTCAATTTAGAAAATCCCGCATCTTAGCTCCCCACAGAAATGTACTGGAAGCAATCCAGGCATTTCGCGTCCATTTTCCAACCACTGAATCGCTTTTTGTACCTGATGTTGTGATCAGTGAGCGAATCATGTGAATAATAACAACAGATTAGTTTGCACTCTTGAACTCAAAGCTCCATGTACAAGCCTGAGCAGCTTTTCTTAAAAATGTCAACCACATGACCGCTCGCTCGCCATATTTAGGAATCTCTGCCACCCGCCCGAGTCATGAGAGGGTCAGCTGCGCGCCATGTAAGCGAGTGTCTGCTGTGTGTGCGTGTCTGCGTGGTTAGAATCCCAATGTGAGGATCACAAATAGCCACGTCCAGTGTTCCCATTGAGGTTGGGATGAAGTGAGGAGATTGGAATGTGACGTTTGCTTCCACTGAAAAAAAAAGCCACAACAAAATACTTTATGTAACAAATAGCCTCTTTATCCTTGCTTCTATTTAGCCAGCAGGAAGCCTCGGAGCACCTAGTATCCCAAATCTATGGCTAACCGCTATCACCAGACTTCCTCCTCACTGGTATCTCAATTTGATCTCTGCCCTTATAAAACAAAATGAGGGCCAGGCATTAACCCACAGAGGCGGCATGGATGCTTACACAAAACTACCATTTTGTGTGTTTGTTTTTTTTGTCAAGATATCAAACTTTACCACAGTGCTCCACCCACACACAATGAAGTATTTGTCAAATACTTCTCACAATTTATCATTGTCCATCTGTCCAGTATACGCGGTTCAAATTTGGTAACAATCATACTAAAACTCTCGGTCAAGTTTGTCTTTGAAGGACCTCATGAGTTAGCCAAACTGACCTTAAAATGAAACATTTTCACGCTAAACGTGGTTAAAAATGTGAAGTTGCTCAAGCCCATATCCCACTGAGCTGCGAACAATTACCAGTGATTTCAAAGGTAGCGACTGTTGCATTCTCGTCAGGGTTCGTTCAAGGTCGCAAATGTTTCAGGGGGGTATTTTCTACTGTGAAACTTGCCGACTCGTAATTTTTCGCAGGTTAGCAGTCTCCCATCTGTCTTGAATCGGTGGCAACACTAACCCTCAAATGGTCACTTCAAACAAAAATGGCTGACTTCCTGTGTGTGTGTGTGTGTGTGTGTGTGTGTGTGTGTGTGTGTGTGTGTGTGTGTGTTCCAAACATGGCTCCTTCAAACGTTTTGTCCGTCAACTCGTGATGGACATGCCAACCCAATTTGACGCTGCTCAGTGAATCCGGCTTCAGGGGGCTGAGTTTTGAAAGATCGTCCAGAGTTTTCATGCCAGCCATTTCCCTTTCGCAGAGTCGAGAACAGGTTTATCGGTCTATGAGGTTTGTCTGGCTGAATTGGAGCCAGCAGCTAGCAGCAGGATGATTTAATGAGTCAAAATTGGGGCGGACATGCAGAGTGAGAGAACGCGGAGGATGTGAGTGACGCACACCAATGGAGACATGCAGTCAGTAGGGAGGGAGGCGGACATGGGGGTGTTGAGACCTTGTTTGGGAGGAATGCAGCAATGACACGAATGGCATTTTTTTTCTCCTTCTTTGGCTGTTAGATCATCATACGGGGTTAAATCATTAGTTCTTGTGAAAGTTACATAATAGTTCAGAGAGCATCTCAACACGGCGACGTCTGTTTATGACAAAGCCCACGGCAGAGTGGCGAGGCAGTGTTTTAATAGCCGCATCATAAACCTGCTGATCTGCAGATGGGACTGATAGCAAACCAGCATTGCTTTTTGTTTTGTTTACTTTCTGTCTGACCTACTTGTCTGCGCCGAACAAGCGCCCAAGGCACGCGCTAACCCAAATGTGTTTCCCCCGTGTCACAGCGGTGCAGTTCACAAAAAAATGGCCTGTCTGAACAAAAAAGAAAGGATAGCATGAAGTACAGACATGCTGGATGGCCAATTGAGGCCAGCGTGGGACAGCATTGAGCTACATCGCCTTGGGACCACACTCCACCGGCTACCGGTCGATCGCGATCGAATGGTTGGGCACCGCTGCACTTGAAAGAGCCTGCATACCATGTACCGTAAGTAAATGTGGTATACATTAAATTGGAAGACCATGGGACAAACTGGAGCAGCAGGACATAACATGGTAAAAGAAAATACGATCATGTGAGACCATAGTAGGCAAGCATAGGACAATAAGTGGACAGATGGGATAACAAAAGTCCGCATGGGACAAGATGTGACAGTACTCGGGCAACATAAGACCTGAACATGAAAGGGCATCGGACAATACAAGACCCTGTACAAAAATTATGACTCACTCACCTATGTAATGAACCACACACGTCTGACCCTTCTTTGGAAATGTGCTTCCTAGGGGACACAAACACATTACACTCAAAAAATTGCAGTTCAACCTTTGCACATGCTGTATCACAGATTTGTAATACTCTTTAAAAGCATTCACCGAACAAACCTTTTGGACTATTAAAACTTGCACATTAGTGACAGTATTTTCTGATATGTGCGAAACTCTTTTGGTGTAGTACCTCATTGTGCCACAACACGACGCAATCTTTTTTAGAATTACATTTTAACTTAAGATGAAGAGTGACTGTATTATTTAGCAATACAGTAAGTAAGACTAACAGGGGCCTCCAGAAAGTTTTCACATTTTGCCACCCAGCTCAACAACGCACCTACACAATCACCAGAAGGATCAACACAACAAATTGAACTGAAGAGTAAAATCCTGCATGATGCACAAACTAATTAATTCTTTACATTCTATTTTAATTATGATATTACTCAGTTTCAATACAATATTGTAGTACAGTTTCCTATCTAAATAGAACACGTTACACTATTTTGTGTTGGGTTTATTTTTTTAAGAAGGCTGGAACAAATTGAGTTTTCATTCATTTCGACGGGGGAGGGTGATTTGAAATGTTGAACGTAGCTCACACGAATAAAGACGATAAAATGCACAAATAAGATAAATTAATTAAGACATAATAATAAAGAGATAACAGTTTCGGCACCGAGAGAACTGCCAAGCCCCTTCGGAGAAGCAACTTACCATCACCGGGAGATATTGTCTCGACTTCCACACCCATGGTTCTGCGATACGTCGTCGAATTTTAGACGTGGAACATAAGTCCTTACCAGGCGAGCGTTTCCCCGTATGGCCGCTACCGTTACTCCTCGGTGTCCGCCGAAGGACAGCATGCAGTCGTCACCCGACCGCTGCCGAGAGCCTCCCAGCCAAGATATGGGGAAAGCGAGCAAGCGGATTTTTGGACTTCCACTGGTGGTGGGCTGTCACAAGATGGCGGCGCCACACTGCGGCGATGGGGAGTACTTTCTAGGCAGAGCAGTGGTTGCTTGTGGATTTATGGGTGCTGTTTGAGATCAAATGTGAACAGCGGCATGTACAACAGGTCTCTGTTGTCGCTTACCGTTGAAATCCGCAAGTATAATCCACTTAAAGACGAGGAAATACGTTCGAAATGATCCTGAATTGCATTTAAACAGTGTTTCCCATAATACACCTCTCAGAGTGGTGGTCTTAAATTACTTCCGCGTTAATAAGGCGCCAACAAAAGTCGGCAAATATGAAAATATTTCTAAATGTAATTATAGTTCATATGTGCTATAAAATGTTTGTGTACACTGAGAATGTCCCATGTTAAATTTGACTTAGGGTGGTTGTCAGATTCAACTTTTATGTGTACAGTAGTCTCTCTCTCTCTCTCTCTCTCTCTCTCTCTCTCTCTCTCTCTCTCTCTCTCTCTCTCTCTCTCTCTCTCTCTCTCTCTCTCTCTCTCTCTCTCTAATAGAGACTAAAAATAAAAACTAAAATTTCCCATTTTCTCTGAAACTTTGATCAAACATTAATTCAAATGTCAGACAGGCTATTAATACATATGTATCAGAAGTTTAATTTATACAATTATTCTGAGGACATTCTTACAAATTAAGTGCAGGAGTAACTCATGATTTCAACTACGTTTCCCATGATGCACTTCTCTGGACGGTGCCCAGACATTACTTCCGGGTTAAGGACCAGTCAACATTGATGGCTTGGTGTTGTTTAACTGGTACAATGTGAAGTTACCCATGGCAACATTCACTGTAAGTGCTTCGCAAAACTTTACTCGCCAAAATACGTGCTTTTTTCCAAAAAATACTATGTGTGTGTGTTTTTTCCAGCCTGTTAAAGTCTTTCCTAGCTAAACACGGAGCCGCGGCATGATAGTATATACCCATGTGGCAAAATGTTAGATGTGTCAATAATGTAAAAGCGACAACGATGGACCAGAAAAGTGAATGAAAAAGTGTTTGTCCTTCATGATTTAACAAAACGTATTTTGCATCACTACACACTAGATTACATTACTTGTTACTAGATCTTGGGTTGTCTTATTCATTTAAAAAAATAATAAAATGATGATGGAAACGTTTCATTGGAATTAACAATAATAAACAAGAAATTTAGGATTGGCTCTTAACAGTGAACCTAAATATAGTTTAGTAATTTATATCATAATCTTACTAAATATGCAACATTTCATGCAAGTATGGTACCTTGACTTGAGTAGGCTCACTTACAAGTTTTCCAAGTTACAAGGTAAATCTAGTTTATGAGTGATCTTTGAGGAGTAATCACTCCTCTCCATTCTGTTTGGAGGTAGTCTCTATTTATGACTTGGATTTATTTCCCACTACTCTCCACAGGAAGTTTCCATTCAGGAATATTACCATAATATCCCATTTAACTTCACATGGAAATTTAAAGGAACGTTTTCCACCACCTTGATCCTACTTGTCTCCCTTAGCAATTCCGTTTGCGCAAGGATGACAAGATGTCTTATCCCCAATGTGTGATTAAGTGAGCGACGTCAGCGGCCTCGAGTCCTGAAAGGTCACGAGAGTGTCGTGTTGAGGTCGTTGCGCTATAATCGGCTATTCGTGCTCGTCACAGCACGCCCAGCTCAGGAGAGCAGATTAAGGTGCCTAATTGGAAGGAAACCCAGGAGAGAGCCTTTGCTGGTTATAATCTGCAAGGCGAGGACCTCCCGGCCGCTCAGATTGTTTTGTCGCTTTCTCACAGAGATGGACCTGGGCAAGGCCAAGCTGCTACGGAGCGGCATCAACACGCTGCACCAGGCCATCCACCCAGTGCACGGGGTAGCATGGACCGACGGCAAGCAGGTGTGCCTGACGACGCTCTACTTCCAACGCGGCGAGACCAAGTTTGGCGACACAAATGTCATCGGGCAGTTCGAGCACGTCCTCGGGCTCTTCTGGGGCCCGCTGTGCTGCCCCGACTCACCCGCCTTGCTGGCCGTGCAGCACAAGAAGCATGTCAGCGTTTGGCAGCTGCAGCTGAGCGCGTTGGAGCATAACAAGCTGCTGTGCACACAGACCTGCGAAATGAGCGAGCCCTTCCCATTGCTCGCGCAAGGCTGCGTCTGGCACCCCAAACTGGACATTTTGGCCCTCCTGACCAAGCGGGACGCATCAGTGCTATTCTCGGTACGGGTGGACAACAGGAGGACCAAGGCGGATATTAAGGGAAGCGGGCTCATCCACTGTGCGTCTTGGACTAAAGACGGAACCCGTTTGGTGGTGGCGATCGGCACCGCGCTACACTCCTACATTTGGAACGACATTCACAAAAGCCTCGTGGCTTGCTCCTTCTGCCCCATTTTTGACGTGGGGGGCTACATCTGTGCCACAGAGGCAACTGGAGACTCTCAGGTTGCCGTGACAACAGAGCTGCCTTTGGAGAAGCTGTGTGGCTTGAACGCCGGCATGGCCTTCGAGGTGGACCCCTCGCGAGTCCAGACGCCAGAAATGGACTTCTCTCAGGATTCCAGACGGCTGTCATTTGACCTCGCGGAGAAGTCCCATACACCCACCTTGGGCCCCCTGGACCTCACCCACCTCCTGGCCAGGCACCGGCGCTCAGACCCCAGCCCACTTATTCACCTGCAGCGCAAGGACTCAGTAACGGGTTCCGGTCAGGACTCATCACACCTGGTGCTGATCACGTACGAGCGCAAGGTGGTCACCACCCGCAAAGTCAGCATCCCCGGGATCCTAGTGCCAGATTTGGTGGCGTTCGACCCGCGTGCCTCCACTGTGGCCGTGGCGTCCAACACTAGTAACATGGTGCTGGTGTACCGTATCACGGCATCGGCCATGCCCAACATCCAGCAGATCTCGCTGCAGGCCACAGACAGGCCCAAGGGTGTCTGTTTCCTCAGCGACAAAGTGCTGCTAATGATGGTCGGCCGGCAGAAGTCAATGGACCCCGCTTTCCTCCCGTCCTCCAACACAGAAAAGTATATCCTGCGCTTGGTCGCCAAAGACTTCGATGGAGAGGGCGTCCCCTCCCATCTCAACGTAGAGCCTCCTGCTAATTTGTCACGGATTAGGAGGCACTCAGAGCACCTGCCCAAGGATGACGGGGAGCAGCTGGGGATAAAGGACTTGATTCTTCCCGGGAATGGAGTAGTACCCCGCTCACCTGGGAGTAGACGCAGGCTGGTGGAGGAGGTGAGGAGCCCCGAGTCCAGCTCTGCGGACTTCTCCGCCTCCTCGGAAAGAACCCCCTCCTGCGCCGTGGAGAACTTGGACGTCGGCCGCATGGCCAGCCTGGCGGTGGCCGGCCAGACCAGCAGGGACTCCAGCCGGGCTGGATCACCTCGGCCGGAGGTGGTACCGGAGCCAATGGTGGCGCCGCCAGGCGGATCCTCCCGGGAGCGAGCCCTGGAGCATCTGGTCTTCAACATGGAGCGGCTGTTCACTCGCTTCGCAGATGTGCAGGAGTGCCTGGGCGAGATCCGAGAGTACGCCCAGAACGGCAAGAAGGTTGCGAGCTCCTACCCGGCTGCCGCCGAGCCCCCTTACATCAATGTCACATGTCAGGTACGTTCACATAAGAAAACTGCCTTGGTGGACTTTGTACGTTTTACTGTTTTGTAATTTGCTGTAAAATGCATCAGAGACCATCTCTCTACTTTCCCAAATGCAAGGGCATAACAGCAAATAAGTATACAATGGTGGCTTGACTTGACAAGCAGCGTTTGCCTTTTGCCTACGTTTTGGATCCCACAGAAGCAGTTGTCCGAGAACGTGTTTATCGACGAACGGCGTCCAATGCTCCTGTGTGATGGCAAGTTGTGTCTACGCGCCCTCCAGGAGCTTTTCAACCTCACCGTTGTGGAGATGCTACATGGTACATACATCGATTGAATCCCTATCAAACTCAGTCCCATGTTTTTCACCCCACTGAGCATTTACATTATCAAGAGTCCTATAGTATGTGTTGCATCAGTTTAGCTGAACCCTAAAATGGAAGTTAAAATCTATATGCTCTGTAAAGTGCTTTGTTACAGTTGCAGCTATTGTCAAGGTGCTACATAAACAAAGATTTACAGTATTTTACATCCACTCAGATGGTCCATCTGTCTTTTTATTTCTCAAAATTTGCCCAGCCTTGGTCTAAACCATGTAAACACATCCATGGTTGTCATGCAATTGAGCTATAATTGGATGTGATTAGCGGCCGAGGTCAGATTAGAAGCTTTCAAATGGAAGCAGCTTACTTTATTAGCATGTAACGGGCCTAAACCACAACGTGCTATTGAACATGCCGCCTGGTCGTTTTGTTCATGCTCTTTCAGGCCCCCTGTGGATCGTCCTGGTGGCCGACTCCGACGGCTTCGTGCCCCTGACGTTCAGTCCCAGAGCTGAGCTCACCGTACGTAACGGCAAGCGCAAATCCACTGTCCGCACTCCTGGGAGCCCCGAGATCTCCTGCCCGTCCAGTCCGGCCCCCTGCCACAATCCTACCACCACCACCACTGAGGCCTCCACGTAGTTTATGGATTTAGACCACTTTGTTAATAAAGCAGTTTCAACAATTCACTTGCTGTTCCAATTTTTTTGTTTTGGGGATAATAACGAAAAGCCACAATTTCCTAGCATTCGTCAGATGCTGTGAAAATACGCCCCTACTGGTGATGAGAAGTTTCTTACGTCTTTTGTTATTTGTACAAATTTCTTCATACATCTTGAACAAAACATCTTCCACATGAATACAAATGAAATATAAAAGTAACATGAATATGTGTATTTATAGATGTATACGTGCCCTATATATACTGTGAACCCCTGCCACGATTGACACCACCCCAAAATGTGTATGTACTGTAATAGGCTTTAGATGCCAGTAATGACTTGTATCTAAATAAAACTACCGAACTCAATATCTCCCCAAATCACGTGTGCCGATGGTTGAAATACAAATGAGGCACCCTAATTAGTGCCTTGTATTGGTTCTGTCGTCTCATGACGTCAAACCGCAGATTTACATTCGTTTACGGGTACGATCAAACACATCCAATATGGCGACGGTGTTGACGTACAACTACATAGTTATCGTTGCTTACTATTTCTCTGTTTCGTTTAACTTTTTTTCCTGACGTGGCTACGCCGAACTGGGGTCACGTGTTAATCCGTGCGCCGCCGTGATAGGCTGGAATTAGAAAGTGTTTTGGGTTTACGTCCCCGCCCACTTGTGGCATGTCAACAGACAGGTGGCCATAGTCGTGGAGGAGTCGGGTCAACACCAGAAAGAAATTAAAAGGAAAAAGGAAGTCAAAACGAGGTGATCAAAAAAATTCGTCAGCATTCCCTGTTGTGGTTTTGACCAGTGGTGAGTAGTCAGGGTCAGCAAGGAGGTGCGCCACCTTTGGTGCTCAACATTGAACGTTTAGGTTTGTTTTAACAATACAATTACAATTGTCACAGTTTTACCTAATTATTTATAAATAATTACAATGAATTAACTTTTTTTGATTAAAATATTATATTAATAATATTTTAAATGTGTAATGTTTATTAGATTTTATTTGATGTTTACTTTATTAGTTGCACTTAATAAATTAAACAATTGTTTAATGGGGGAAAAAAAGTCAAATAAAAATCAAAGTAGACATTACACTTTTGAGGGGGCGTCCAATTAGATTTTAGCCGCTGTGTTTTGGTTGCCATGACAATCTAATCTGCCCTGGGCTATCGATGTGCTTGCCCAGAACCCTATACAGCAAATAAATAGTGAGCCGAAATAGGACAAATAATGACATAACAAAGGAATAAGTACATTCATTCATTCATCTTCCGAACCGCTTGATCCTCACTAGGGTCGCGGGGGGTGCTGGAGCCCATCCCAGCTGTCTCCGGGCAGTATGTTTTTTGCGCGTGATGGTTTTATTAACTTTGATTTTTGAGTTTCTGTCATGTTATATATACAGTAGATCGTGATATAGTTGAGTACTGTATGAGCTGTTATGAATATCGATTGCGTATCGCTCTGCATGATGGATGTGACACTGTTGTGTGCTTGTTGTATTCTGTAGTTGTAAAGTATAGATGAGGGAGTGGGAGTACAGTATTTAAGAGATTTTTCTCCCCGAAGGTGATGCCTGAGCTGACGTTGTCTGTGGCTGTGCAACTGGTGCTCCTGCTGTCGGCCTTCCCGGCTCAGTACCTTATCCACAAATGGAGCGGCAACACGGCAGAGCAGCGTCTCCACGCGTCAGCACAGTAGGCAACGAACACGTACTTTCATGCTAACCTGTGTTTTTAATATCAGCCGTTGATAAATTATGTGGCATCTGCTGTACTACCTTGGCATTAAAAGTCTTTTGATGATATTAAAAGGACTTGAGTATCAGAGGTTAAAGTTGTGCCCCCAAAAAAAAAGAGTGGTTAGGACATTTAAGTTTGTATTTATATCATGTTTATGCTTTGATTTTACCTCGGTGGTGAAGTTAAAAGATTGAGAGGTGTGCCTAAATACTGACTTCCTGATTATTAGTGTCTCACGTTTCGTTGAGCTGCCTGTACCGGTTTCCCTACCTATCAGTACAGGTAAAACTATTTTTCTACTTCCATGAGCCTATTCCAGCTGACTTTGAGCGGAAGGCAGTCAACTGACCCTGAACAACTGGTCGCCAGTCAATCGCAGGGCGCATAAAGAGACAAACAACCATTCACACCCACATCCACATCTAGTGATTTAAAAGCATTTACACTTGGGGCTAACTTCAATACTGTTGGCAGCTTACTTGTATTTTTCTCTTTTACTTTTCAAACAGTTTGTTTGTCTTTTTGGCTTCTACTTTTTGCTCTTGTAAGTCAAGGTTTTTATGTGGATGTAGAGCTCCTGAAGAAATTCGGAACCCCACCCCACTACCAGATTTTCCTTGGCGGTGGTAATAATAAAAAATGTCTTACTCAATTGTGTGCTGTTGCGTTCAAGGTTGGTTGAGGCGTGGAAAGAGTGGTGCAGTTCTTACCTCAGCGTTTCTGCGTGGAGCGAGTGGACCCAGCGGCAGCTTTACAAAGTCCTGTGAGTACTCTGAGGAACAGCTCACATTTTTCAACTCGTGAAGACATTAAATGTGCTCGTGGTCTTTCCATGCAGGTCGGTGCTCGGTATGAATACGGATAAGGAGGACAAATTTCCCACTATGGATATCATGATGATTGACAATGATCAAGGATTCTTTGGAGGTTTGCTCCCTTCAAGTGGTACCTTGATTTACGAGTGCCCAAACTCTCAAGTTTTTCCAACTTATGAGTCATCGCTTGAATATTTGTTGTGTTGGGAGCCAAAGTTTGAGTGAGTTTCAGTGGGAACTAGCTTCACAACATCCGGCCACTATTAGTTCACATGGTTACATTGCAGTTAGTCTTTTTTTTTTCAATAAATCCATATATTTTTCCATTCTGCCATGCCGCCTTTAATGGAAATCCAATGACAATGTTTGTGTTTTTGTCACCGCAGCATCTAAGGCGGTTCGCAGTCCGCGGCCGCCTTACGTCTTCCTGAGGGTGGGCGAGGTCGTGATGGACCGCAAGGGCCACCGGATCGGCGTGATAGTGAGCTGGGACACCGAGATGCGGGCCCCCGCCGAGTGGGTGTATAAGATGTACAGCAAGAGAAAGCAGGTCAGATGGTGTGACTACTGTGAAAAAAAAAAAGTTTTAAACCAGAGGCAAAAAGGCAAAGTGATCGCATTCACATCCATAACACTGTATGTTTGGATAACCATTAGGGCGTTGCAGCCGAGAGGACTCCCCATTACAAAGTTCTGTTCAGTGGGTTAGGACCTAACCATGTAATAGTGGGCTACCTGCCTCAGACTCATCTCAAGCGTGTCACTGGAAAAAAAGTAGGAACACAAAAGTCACCACACACCCACAGAGAGTTAAGTCTTCTATTGACTGTGATGTGTTTACAGCCTAATATTCCCAGCTTGGACCACTACTTCAGTCATTTTGACGGCGAACGCTTCGTGCCGCAAACGTGGCTGAAAGAGATGTTCCCGGAGGACGACATTGACAATGCCTGAACATCGTGGCTCGCGAGACGAAAACGATGTTGATCGTGGTGATTTCACCAAGAGCAGTAGCTCATTTGAATGGATGGTGTCACACAGTACCGTGTACAAGTCTTAGCCACAATTGCCAATGTAAACAAACAGCAGCCATTTTCCAGTGTGCCATCCAAAGTATTTTAAGTCAAATTTTAACAATGGTTATGACCCTAAGTGGTTGAGTCGGGTGTAAAGTTAACTTGCTTCACGCATCCATGAATAAGTTGACCACTGTTGATATTACCAAACAATACTCATGGGTCAAAATGATGGGCTGTTTAAACGTGAAAGAATAACAATGCTACTTCCTTTTTAGAAATGTAATTTCTTTCTAATTTAATGACATTTAAAATGGCTTTTAATTTTTGTTCTCGTTTTTCAAAGGCGTCAATTTGACCCAACACATTCAGGAGGGTTGACAGCCCATTTTTATGCTGCACTTTTAGTGTTGCGAGAAAAAAAAAAGACACAAAGAAAAAGCATCCCTTGCGATGGGAGTTAATCCAGTTAATCCTTGCAAAATTGAGGTCAATTTTTTTCTAATTTCCAATTCCGAACTCTCCCACTTCATGGTGATTTTGACTTCCACCGTAATTTGACACATACAAGCCCATCAATTATGGCTGTGATATTTACTTTTAATGGCAGCTTTAACGCCCTCTTAGAAGCTGCTGACAATAGCATCATCTCTAAATGATGTCGCTTGACTTTTGCACAGTGTTGTACACGCACGCCTTTGAATGTATAATTATGAATGTATGGGTTCAACTAAATGACAATACAGGGAAACCCTGTTTATCGTAAAGGATGTTTCGGGCTCCCCCGCCCTCGACCTTTATCGAGGGGTGCCTTGAGAACACTCAAATCATCTTTCCCCACTGAAATGAATGGAATGCTGTTCCGGGCTGTTATGGGCTTCCCAAAAATACCCAAGAGGGAAAAAAATTATATTTTTTGCTATGTATTTTTAATGAGGAAAACTGCACTCTGTAATATTGTTCTACAAAAATATTGTAACAAAATAAACAGAATGTAAAAAAATTAAAGCGGTTTGTGCATCATGACTTAATGCTTCAATTTCATTCATTGCACTGCTTCTTCTTGGCCACTTGGAGGCCACTGGGAATGTTCAGTACCAGTCCAAGTGGTCACTCTTTCCTGAGTACTTTTGATATTAAAAAAAAAAGTCATTTCTTTCATGGTATAGTGCCAACTACTGACGAGAAGAATATAAGTCAGATATTTTAGCCTTAAATGTCGGCGGGTATCGGCAGCTTCCACGAGAACCCGATACCATAAAGATCATTCATTCATCATTCATTCATTCATCTTCCGAACCGCTTGATCCTCACTAGGGTCGCGGGGGGTGCTGGAGCCTATCCCAGCTGTCTCCGGGCAGTAGGCGGGGGACACCCTGAATCGGTTGCCAGCCAATCGCAGGGCACACAGAGACGAACAACCATCCACGCCCACACTCATACCTAGGGACAATTTAGAGTGCTCAATCAACCTACCATGCATGTCTTTGGAATGTGGGAGGAAACCGGAGCACCCGGAGAAAACCCACGCAAGCCCGGGGAGAACATGCAAACTCCACACAGGGAGGCCGGAGCTGGAATCGAACCTGCTACCTCTGCACTGTGAAGTCGACGTGCTAACCACTGGACTACCGGGCCGCCCCATAAAGATCAGTATCGCCCAATACCGACACCTGATATTGTTACTCCCCCATCTGTAAAAATTAATCCATACAAACAAATTTCTTCTACTCCAGTACTTCTTAGTATTTTTTCCGATTTCCATCACGCATCCGGAAGTAAACGGACACCCGCGAGAAGGCGGTGACGCTTGGTATGCGGGGAAGAGGGGCGGCCTGGGTGGAGGCAGCCTCTTGACCCCGCCTTCCTCCACCCCCATCTTCCTCCTCACCCTCATCCTGGGTCCTCCACTCTCGCATCTCTTCCTCTCGCACCATGGTGGGCGCCCCCAGGCTTTGCCCCAGTAGCTGGCTGACTCTGCTGGCCTTCTGCTGGGCATTCTCCACCGCAGAGACACATGCACTCTGCCTACACGCACACACGGTATCAAACCGTAGCGAATGAATACTTTCTTACTCTAATAATGTACATTTTACAGCCCTATATCTGTAATTGAGTATTTACTTTTTAACTTTTGAAAACATGGAGATAAAATCTATGAGTTACAAAATGATTACCTTATATGGTTCAGGCATTCTGCGCTGTGGAAAAATCGAGGTAGTCCAACTGAGACGCTCCTGTCCAGTTTCTCCAGCAGGACGCTGCAGGACTGCTCCATTTTGTCAAAATCAGAGAAGGTGACAGTCACCTAAAAAAAGAAGTGCCATCAACCTTCGGCACGTCTGCACAATCTCATGACAGCGCCCCATTTTTCATACCACGTATGCTAAATAGGCTGGCAATTGACTTGGAGCCTATACATTGATTTACCTTAGAAAAGTGCGCTTACCATAATGCCAACAATGCAAATTTCCATACGCGGGTTTATGAAAGGCATCAGTGTCATGTCGCTTAATAAAGGTAACTAACCAAAGCGCAAACTACAATCATTACAATAGCCATATTGTGGATCTGTAACGAAATGGTAGTCTACCTCTGCATTCATGTGATACACTTCTTCATCCCGGTGGAGGAATTTCCTCACAGTGATGTCGTCTTCTCTGACTCCGTGTTGTCTAGTTATCAAGAAATATTCAATGTTACGCCACATAGGTTCGATACTTCAGGGCTACTGTTCAGACTTTGGGCGAGAGGTGGGCTAAACCCTTGACTGGTCACTAGTCAATCGTACGGTACAAAGAGACAAAACAAGCATTCACACCGATGGACAATTTAGAGTTCTCAGTGATGCTAACATGTTAGTGCAAAATGTGTGAGGCTTTGCAAGCTGTCGCACCTGACAGCTTGCAAAATGTATTCCAACCGTCGTGACACGCTGCTGGTGACCTCGTTGACCGTCGCTTTGCTGTTACCCACGCTGAGCCGGACCGACGCTCTGTCGGCCGGGTAGCTGACCTCGGCCGTCCCGGTCACCTGGAGCTCCCTCGCCTGACTCAATGCGGGGCTCTGTCTATTCCCAGCCCGCGTCTCCGCAACCCCTTGCTCTGCTTCGATGACGGCAAAGGGGCTGACAGTGGACGTAGGCTGTGTCCCACCGGGGAGTAGTCGAATTCTGCTGTCCATTGCTATCGCTAATCGTCAGGCTGGCTTCCTGCTACCATGGCAATGAGGTGAACTGCATGACGGGATATGTAGTTTGCTTTCGCCAGCACTCACCAGTCTAAATTCCTACATTTAATATTCAGCATCTTTAGTGAGAACGATGTACTTTCTTTAAATGTTTTATGTTTTTGTCATGTTATGAGATAAAATAGATTCTGATTGATTCTGACATGCACATCATTGCAGTCAAATTATTACAACACAGCATCAACAGTACATAACTTAACCCAAATACCTTCTAAAATAAAATAGTAAACAAATAAATACATGTTCTTATTTTTTGATGAGTGTATTTGACAAGAGTAACACAAATTAAGCACTCACTTTTGTGACAGCATTGCTCCATATATTTTTTTCACACCACAACTCATAAATTTGTCATCTAACAAACAATACTCTGGAATCCTAAAAATACTTTTCTACATCAGTGCAATGCGTCATAGTTGCTTTTCTAGTGACTGTCGTTTGTTTTGTTTTTTTTATCAGGTAATACATAGCAGATTACTTAAACTCAGTACACATTTGAATAGCACAACAAAATGGTCATGTAACAATATAGAGCGCTACTGTATATTGTGCTATATAAAGGTGTGATTCCAAACACAGGCTCATTCCACTCATCATGAAAAATGACATACAAGCAATCACGAAGGAGGGTTTTATTGCAGGGCTCTTGGCATCAGAATAATAATCCAATGGGAATGTACACAATCTCAATCCCGAGACATGATCTGACACGTGTACACCACATTGGTCTGATTGTCTCAGCACCAAATATGTTATTCATATTGTCTTCAATCCACACAGTTGTGCAACATCTATCGGAGATGAAATAAAATGGGAGTAAAAAAAAGGAAAACTTCTGGATTGCACAATATTTCCCTTTTGAGCAAGTTTAATATCACATTCTATCTATCGAGGGAATGACACACACACACAGAAGTAGGTGAAGAATGCTACGAGGAGATCACAACTATCTTTTAAAAAAAATAGACATTATTTTTTCATAGCTTTGTGGCTTATTCTTGACTCTCCTCATCTCTCTTCCTCACCAAAGTCACCAAACATCAAGCCCTCGCCTTATTGTGCCGTAATACTCTCACATGATTCATAAATAATAAATAACAGTATTGCAGAGCAACGAGACACAGCAATGAAAGGGGGGGGATAAAACCTCATTATACATTCATTTGTATAAATATTAATAATATTATCATTGCTATACAGTACACGTTGAAACAAAAAATGTTTACGGTCAAAAACAAATCAAATCCCAGTGTAATATACACCAATGGCACCAATCAATTTCCCAGCATGCACCGCTGGAATATGTGTCCGGCGTCCGGAATTTTTTTTTCCAATTCACATCACACCCAAGTCATCTGAACTTCTGGAAGCACTGCTTTGTTTCCTGTGTTTTATATAAAAAAATAGAATAAAAATACACATTTGAATAATTAAATTGCTGCCATTCTCCAAGACCTTATCTAACAACTTGCTTCAAACCAAAATCGCAGACTTTTTGTGGGTCTACTCACCATGAGCCGAACCAAAATATATGCATACGTTTACTGTTCTACTACCAAACATTTAGCGCTTTCCATCTGTCCAATAAATAGTACATGCTTGAAATTTGGTAGCAATTGAACAAAATGTCTCAGCTGAGTTTGTCTTTTGAAGGATCCCTGAAAATGTTCAAAATAATTTACCCCCAAAATGGATCCTTTCACCCACAATATCTTTTCCGCCATTTTTTCTTGAAACTTTTTTGTAAGTCGACTCAAGATAAACATGCCTACCACATTTCATGCTACTCAGAGAAACTTGATTGTGACTCACCGCAGCTCATCTAATTGTAGTTTATTGCGCAGTCGCACTTTTTCTGTGATGGGGTATAAGAGCAGGATCATGAGGCCTGTGATGATGAAGGCCACTGGAGCGGCACCGATCAGCAGTTTGAGCGTGAACACCACAGCCACCGGCTGCTTGCAGGCCCCGTTTTCGTACCCCGCAAACCTGGGGAAGAGTGAAAAACATTGGGTTGAAGCAAACCAAAATGGAAGACTTCCTCTATGTTTTGGGGCACAGAATTGTATGACTTTGTTGTGTGTGTCTGTTCATGAAACGCATGAAGGTGACTTACTCCAGGCACAGAGTGGACACGCCCAGCGAGACGGCGGCGGCGAACTTGGTGAAGAAGACATAGAAGGAGTAGAAGATGGCCTCATGACCTTTGCAGGACGGGTTGGCCAGCCGAAAGTCGTCCACCACGTCCGGAAGCATGGACCTGCCGTCATATTCGCTTTCAAAACGGCAGCTTTGACGCAGACACTGTACCATTTGAATGGAGACTCACCAGGGCAGAAGGAGCGAGGCGGCGACGCTGAGTCCGGAAGACACGGCCACCACGTACGCCACCACCACGTTGGGGATGAACACCAGCATCATTGTGAAGGGCATGATCCACTGGAGGGACAAAGATTGACCTCGAATGAGTTTTTGGTCACGTCAGGTGCAGAAAATAGCCACAAGATGGCACTCACCACTTCCAAATCGCAGATTAATAATATTAATCGTAACACAAACGTGAGGATAGGCTCACCGTGATGCCGCAAAAAGCTGCTGTCTTCTTCCCAAACTTCTGCAGGAACCACTGCCACAGAGGGATGCTTACTACTGCAGACACCTGACAGCACAAAAAGTAGACACATGAAAAAAAAAACCAACCATAACACACACAAGTAACAACAGCGACACATAAGTTACAACTAAATTAACAACTATAAATTCCAAAAGTAAAAACTGTCAAATGCCTAAATAACAAGTGGCAACTCACCAGGATGGTCAGCACGATATTCTGGAAGTGTTCCCTCAGGTCAGCGGCGTATGTGCAGAAGAGGACAAAATTGTTCTGCACCAGCTGCACACAACAAGCAAGAAGGAGTCACACGAGATAGCGGCACCAAACGTAACAGAAATAGAAAGCGGGATTTGCTCTCCATTGATCCGCCGACCGGCCCTTTAGCATCGATCGGGCCATCGTTTTTTTTTTTTTACCTGAATGGCCACCAGGATGAAGAGGAAGGCGGCGGTGAGAATGAGGTATGGCCCGTGACGCATCACCATGATGAAGCCGCGGTGGAACGGAATCTGCTTCTCCGTCTTTGGTGCGTATGGATCTAGATAAGAATAAGGACAGCAGATGTCTGATTATTTTTGTGAACATATACTTTTTCTGATGAAATACAATCGAACCTTGTTAGAACGTGGCTCGGGGGACATCACAAATTTGTACGTTGTAACGGTAGTTGCTTGAAACTATTTCTAATAAAATGGCCGCCAACTACGATGTATGACCTTGACCTTGACCTTAATAATCAGGTCAATTACAAATACGTCCATACCGCATGAAGAAAACATTCAGTCGGCAAATGAAAAGCGCCGTCTGCAGTGCAGGATGTGCCGCGCCCCGAAGCAGTTTACGATCATCTTTCAATTTGTTGGCCTCGGCCTCTGCCATGATTATTTTGCCATTATGGATGATTGTCAAAGTCGTTGAATTTGCCAATTCGTAGTCTCGGCTGAGGTTTGTCTGGGTGACTCCCTTTCGAAAGTGAGAGATAATTTCAGCCTTCACAGACAATGAGATTTGCTCCCGTTTAGCAGACATGTTTTCAGACGATGTGTTCAGGATCGCGCCGTGCCTCCGGAAGTACAACAAAGTACGAGTCGATCACTAAAGTTGCTAAGAAACGCAGGGGAATCCCGCGCTGTGCATTTTGTTCATAAGCAATGTCGCGGCGGCAGTTAGCTTCCCGCAGTTCGCTGTAACGAAGGCCTTTTCACAATTTTGTGGGAAAAATTTGGTCATTATAATGAAGTTTACGTTAAAAAGGTGTCTGCTTAGTTAGTTATCTGCTTAGTAAGTCATCTTGGTACAGTATTTACTTGCTGCTTAGTTACTTAGCATATGCTGATGGTAGCTGGGTATCTGCTAAGGTCAGCTACTTAGCTTTTAATCAGGTTAGCTGGTTATTTAATTGTTCTGTTTCTACGATGCAAATGTTAGTTAGTTAGTTGTCAGGCCTCACCATCTTTTTCTTTGACTCCCAAGAACATGACCACGGTGCATACCAGGAAGATTCCCCCAATGACACCCGCAGCGATCATGTAAACTTCCTTCTGCAACCAGAAAAATGAAAAAGACGGCATCATTTCCTCCATTTGATTCAGTGTGATGCCCTAAAAAAAAAAAAAAAAAGACATCCTAATCTTCCCGCTGCCTTTTGGATAGTTGTGTTGCAGTGTTGCACAACTGTATTCTGCTTTCCCCCTGCAGAATACAGTTGTGAACAAATCGGAACAGCAATTCAGAGGCCAAAAATAGCGCCCCTCTGCTCTTTAGTGCATTTGTTTGCTTCGCTTTCCGGCCATCATTATTTGCCTTTGCCCAAACCACCGAGGAGGCTTCAACCAAAGTGTGTCGGAAAGAACAAGCCAGGCCCAAATAGCTGCGGCCAAAAACCAAAATCCCAACATGCGACCTATCACATTACATTTCCACCCTGAAGTATCGCACAAACACTAATATTCGCGACACGAGCCGCCTGCATGTGTTTCTGCTTGGACAGAAACAGTCTCTTCGTCACAACCAAATCACAGCCACTTTACTCTAACAGCAAGAACACGATTGATTTTGTGAACAAAAGATGATCGGAGAGATTTATTCTTGCTGTACAGTGAAAAGCAAAGTTTCAGATTCAGCCCTTCAACATTCACAAGCATTTTCGACGCTAATGGCATTCTTTCATACTGTAATGTTGTTTTTCCTTACAGCATGTGACATATATTCTTCAGAGCGCACCAAACTCCGGATCACATCGGCTCCACCGCTGTTGTTGAATGCATTCATGGTGCTGTTGTGTCCCTGGCAGTGTTTGAGTCTGTGGGCGCTGGCCACGATCTGGCCCTGGATGGCGGCACCGGCCAGGGTTCCCAACACCTCCAGAGTCATCCCTGACAATAAAAAAGGTACAGTTATTCCATCATTCCCAAATGATCAACAAATGACTGACTGGCGTGTTAGGAAGGAGCTTACGATAGGCGGTAGCCGAGTCGCGCTCCCGCTGGTCTGTGCTCAGGAACATGGTGAGAGCGGAATAAGGCACGTGGTAGCACTACCAGGGAAAGAAAAAGAAGCTGATTACAGCGCAGGAAGACGCACAGATGATAAAAATCGCCAAGAATCATATTTATATCGCCCCCACGATGTCAGGTCATGGTCAGTTCATTTTCAATTGATCTTCAACCAGTTATTCTGGAATGACATTAGGTGCTATTATATTTTTAAATGTCATCATAAGAGCCCTGTTGATTTCAAACTATATCCATAACAGCGTGCTATTTCATTCTGATGATCCGCAAACAGCACGAAGCAGTATGTATTTTACAACTGTATACTTAGATAACGTGGCATGCTATTACAGGCCAAACAGAGATGAATGGAGCGCGATGACAAAAGGCGCCAGGAATAGCTCCACTTTCCCTTTGAGGGGAAGGGCAGCGCCCCGAAAGCCCGCGGGCTCTCAAGTCTGACGACGAGGGTGATTCCCAGATGTGATTACTCCTCCTGTCAACTTTCACCTCCATCCATCCATTTTCCGAACCGCTTGATCCTCACTAGGGTCGCGGGGGGTGCTGGAGCCTATCCCAGCTGTCTTCGGGCAGTAGGCGGGGGACACCCTGAATCGGTTGCCAGCCAATCGCAGGGCACACAGAGACGAACAACCAACCACGCTCACATTCACACCTAGGGACAATTTAGAGTGTTCAATCAGCCTGCCATGCATGTTTTTGGAATGTGGGAGGAAACCGGAGTGCCCGGAGAAAACCCACGCAGGCCCGGGGAGAACATGCAAACTCCACACAGGGAGGCCGGAGCTGGAATTGAACCCGGCACCTCTGCACTGTGAAGTCGACGTGCTAACCACTGGACTACCGGGCCGCTCAACTTTCACCTTCAACTGAAAATTGACATTTGCACATGAGTGGTTGAGTATAAAATGGGACATCGATAGCGGGATAGTGATTTTGTCAGTGGGGGTTGTACCCTTGTCAGTATTTTATCTGCCGATGATCGCATCGATTAATTGAGTAGTCATGGATTTGGATTATTTCATAACAATATTGACAAACTATGCATGTGAGGTGCAGGTATTATTTTTTTGGTCCACACGGAGTCACCATTCTCACCTTCTACACTGTCGTATCTCTGACTCTGAATGCGTGGCTTTCAAAGGCGGAGCCTGATGTGGTGAGTGACGTTTGCGTCAGCGAATGGGAGCGCAACTGGCATTTGGGATCAGAGTACCCCTGTCAGTGGGGTGGCACCCTTGTCAGTGAAAGGGGTACCCTTGTCTGTATGATAAGACCAGTGGGATGGCATGGCACCCTAGTCACCGAGGTACTGGTACCCAACAATTGTGCTTTTTTTTTCTTTACCCTTGTAAAAAAAAATGTTTGCAGTTTGGGACAGTACACATACAGTACGTTTGTGGCGGTCTAAATAATTCATGTAGCGAGTATGGTACTCACTGTGATGAGGGTCTGGTAGAGGCAGTAGAAGCCAACGTACCACACGAACCTCCCGGTAGCGAAGGGGGGCACGTACCAGAGGTAGAAGTAGGACACCACCAGGAACGGCGTACAGCCCAGCATCCTGCAGGACAGGGGTAAGGGGGTTTGGGACGCCATTTGAACCACAACTGTCAATCAAACTGTGTCTGCTTTACGCCATTATGTAACCTCAGAATCGGGTCACTTTACTAAGCTAAGTTAAATTAAGCCGTCTGCTTGAACCTTGTTGTATAATACATACATTTGCATTGAGCCCATTCGAGGAAAACATTTTTTTCCATTGTATGAACCGGGACCAGTTACATTTTTGAAAGGACAAAAAAAGTGACGGTATTTGACTGTGCCCCCGCCCCAAAAAAACAACAACAACAACAAACAACCTCTGACCCAATGAAGCACGAACAGGAATAATGAAGAGTGAGAGCCCGAGTGGTTTCTGGTAGCGTCCGGCTGCGTTGCGCCGCTGTCCTCCCGATTGTTTGCAATAACAAAAGACGACGTACAACGCTGGTGCTGCACTATTAGGGGAGGGGATGACGAGAAGGGTTGGATGGGGAGTCCATGGAATGCGTGAATGGAAAATGTGCTGCAAGGGGGGGGGCACAAAAGACTCACTACCTGCACGGCATCTAGCTGATAAGAAGACAATCATGGTTGTCATTTGGCTTATTTAAAAGGAGTTAATTGGATGAGGCGCAAAGGAACAGAGGGGATCTAAAGGTAACATAAGCGCTACTGGAGGCTACACCTCATTTAGAACTTTTACTTCTTGGTATTTCAAGGAATCTTTGTTGTTGACTTCATGAGAACTAAGAATGGGAACAAATCAAACGCAGCGGTGCCTTTTGAGAAACTTCGTCATTAACGGAATAGAAATACCATTCATCCATTCCAACCTCGTCACTCCAGCAAAAATAATCCCACTTTGACACTATACTTAAAACACACAGTAATAACATAATTAGAATGTAACGAATTCAACAGAATGTGGAGGATGATTAACTCGTCCATCTGGTGTGTAACACCTGGCCACCAGGGGGAAGTATAATACAGTCGGGCAGAAATAACCGTAAAAGTGGATCAAGAAAATATGCCTGTGAGTACTGTTAAACTGTCTGTCTACATGTGCTGATGCACCATTTGTGTTCAAATATCTGTTCCTTAAAACACAACACTGACACATCGATAGATACTATTTGTTCGCCTGTCTATGGCATTTTCTGTTGTTTGTTAGCATTAAGCAAATAGCTGCATGGTGGCGCACCAAAAACATCAGTTTGGTGTTTCGTTTATCTATTTACGGCTGCTGGTTGACAAGGCGAGCGGGAAGGGGCGGAAATGCACTTTCTACCTGACAAGATGTCCGTCAACCAGTGAGGCAAAATAAGGACAAACCCGTCAAACCCGGCGTATCAAAAGAGGCCGCGTGAACCGCAGTAGACTCCAGAAACAAACTCGCCCACATTCTCCAGAATCAGGCAAGGTGGTTAAACTGGGCCTCAGTATGCTCTTACTTGGACGTCTTCCAAACCTGATCTGCTTACAAAGTATATGTGTGTGATCGACAATGCACAAGCAGCATTAAAGTGTGTCTGTGTATTTACATCAGCTGCTTTACACAGAGCAGCCCACTTCTTAAGTCCATCACGGCAGTAAAAGCTTGGCGCAAGTAAATCCAGGATGCCAAAGAGCCCAAAAAAAAAAAAGGCTCCGGTGGTGGTGGATGTTGCCCAAAGTTGAAATGAAGCGTTACATAAACACAGCAGCTTGGTGCAGGGCGCGTCGGGAAAAGCACAATTAAAATGCCATTAGCCACAGGCGGAGGAGGGTTTTTGTTGACGCTTCCCAACCCCCCCCAAAAAACAAACATAAGAAAGCAGCTGGAACTTTCAATTTAATTTTTGACTTCCTGTTGGTGCTGTTCCTTTGCAATATGAATGATTTAATTATATTCTTTCCACATTCTTATTTTTTTTAAAAGTTGATTTTATATATTTACTATTATTTATACGACCCAAATTATTTGGAGTCTTCCTGTTTGTGTATGGTGATGCAAACATAGATTCCATGGAAAGGAGGGGGCGGGAGGGGCTCACCAAGGCATCAGTCGACCAATCCTGGTCCACTTGGTCTTGTTGATGAAGAAGCCCACCACAGGATCCACCGCAGCTCCCCAGGCTTTTCCGATAAATAGCACCATAGAGGCCTGGAAGGCGTTGATCTGTGTGGGAAAGACATTTTTATTGGCACGGTAAGGCTATTTTAAAGATGGCATTGTTATGGCTCACCTGGGCAACGTCAAGCAGGTAAATCTGCAGGAAGAAGGCGGTGGCGCTGGCGGCAACCTCTTTGGGGACGCCGCCGATGGCGAAACACAGCTTGTTGCACACCGATAGCTTTTGACTTAAGTCGGTCTAACCAGGAGAGGGAGAAGGAAAAAAATGTATATAATTTTAACATTTTTTGATAATTTGGTATATTGCCAACCAAAGATGCCTATCAATCCAGATTGAGGTATTTACTTTCCACTTTTCACAGTATGTTTGCAGAGGCCTCACAAGTTTACAGTCACATTTGCAGGAGCGTGCAAATAGCATATTCTATTTGTGAGGGGGAAAAAAAAAATGCAAAGCAGACTTTTGGGAGGCGAGCGTGCCTCTGATTTGGGAAATTTGGTTTTGCCAGCAAGTGCCCAGCATCCGTTTTTAAAGGTTTAAAAGTGTCGGGCTGTTCGGGTCGGGCTGAGTTTGCAGAAGTAAAAATGATGAGGGTGTGGGAAGTCTCCATGTAAATAAGAAGGCGTTTATTGATTTATTCTGTTTGCTCTGTTTTTTTATTTTTTGTTAGAAGAAGGGACTCAGGGAACAGTAAACGTTCCACTTTGCTCCCTATGATTAGTACACGCTGCGCTAAATTCCAAGGCTACCCTTAGATTAGATGACATTGCAAAACAATTCCTAACGATTACGAGTGACAATGTCCCAAAACCTTTGTACAGTAATTTTCGGAGTCACAATTAGTCATTCATTTAACTTTAACATTTCAAGTCAAGTTTGATGCAATTTCCTTCCTCTTGGGTTTCTATTTTCAACAATACTTCCACCATGCGTCACTTTGAATAATGAATGCTGATGTATTTATTTTTTTTCGACACCCCCAACTTTGAATTCCCAGAAAAACAGTGATGAAATGATGAGTAACGAATCCAAAGATGCCTCTGCATGGTTACGAGAGGCACAATTATGCGCACGATCTCTTTTTGTATTCGACGCTTCGGTTCGTAATGAGGAGTCATTATTTTGTGATATTGTCAAAAATGTGAAGGGCTTTCATTTTTGTAGATTGAGCTTGACTGAGTATGATGTTCAGGCAAACACCATCATTTTCGAAACCGTTATATTTGTCTCTCTTTTCCATGTTGAAATATTTTGTGTGCATATGACAATGTTGAATTTCGGCAGATGAGCGTCAAGACTGAAACAATAATGGTGTCAGGTCGAAAGCGATGCGGCGAAACATTTTTACGGAAGAGTCAAAAGGCTTTGATATTCCATTGTTGAACCTGTGATTATGGCTAACAATGCATAATTTCCAGTCGACCGTTGAAAGTGAGGCCAACTTTAAGTGCTGAATAAAAGCGACCGTGCGATTCAAAGCCCCAAAAAACACCAAAGCGACCACATCTCAGAGCGAAACGCTTTTATTACCGCCGCCCTGTCAAAACATGAAGGAGCGACAATTACCAGGACGGAGGCGTGTAATTATTCCATCGCAAGACTAGTGGGGTCAGAGGTAAGTAAAGGCTGAGGCTCTCGCTGCAATTACAGCTAATTGGAGTGGAAATCAAAGTGTTTTTGCTGGCTCCACGCCACTGATGATGTGCAAAAATATGCCGTGAAGTCTTTTATCAATCTTCTCCGAAGTCTTAATTATTCCTTCCTTCTCAACTCTCCCGCCAGCATCAAAGGGGATAAACAGGATGTCCCTCCTCATGTTATTCACGAGAAAAGAAAAACTGCATCGCTCAGCACATGTGTCAACACTAATATCACCAACCAATTCTTTGTAGGTCATGGATTTCTGGGGGGGCGGGAGGGGGGAGTTGTATATTATGTGTGTTTGGTCTTACCTGCTGAGGGACTTTGGCATCTAACAGCGTCTCAGTGGGCTTGAGCATCTTTCCTGTCGTAGCCAGCCCCCCCTGGGTGCCGTTCTCCCCGCGGGCCATGGCAGAGAGGCTGTGGGTGAGGCGGCAGGTGCGCTTTTTCTGTGAGGCCGCGCCAAAGTGCGTGTGGCTGAGGCTGCGGGAGTGCGCCAAAAGGCGAGGCGGGAATTGAATGTGGCTCTGACTGCGTGGCGGGAGATCTGACTGTGCCGCCTCTTCCTCTTCCTCCTCCTGCTCCTCTTGGACAACTCGGACGCTTTCTGCCGCCATTCACATAATGCTGTGCGCTGGAACGGGGAGGCCAGACCAGGGGACGACACACACACACACACACACACACACACACACACACACACACACACACACACACACACACACACACACACACACACACACACACACACACACACACACACAAAATAGACATATAGTCAATAACAAGTGTGCACAACATGCAAGCTCAGGAATGCTGACGCATATCTGTGCACCAAATTCCAAAATGGAATACACAATACATACACCTAAATGGTAAACACAAACCACTGACTTTATTAGGTACACGTCATCCTTACATTTGCCTTTGTAAAGATAATAATGCTTTTTGGGGGTATTTGGTATACAATACAACAGAATACAATACATGCTGATTTATATAGCGCTTTCACAACAGCGGCAGCTGTAACAAAGCGCTTAACAAAACAGTTAACATAAAGTAAAATAATAAACACAACACGCAACATAAAACACGAACATAAAGTAAAATAATTTCACAATATTATATTACATGTATGAATTTGACAATATTATATTACATACACACTTTCCCAAAAATAAAGGAATATATATATATGTATATATATATATATATATAGATATTATCAAAGTTGATTTGAGATACAACTCCTCAATGCTGCTTTTGTTTTTCTTCGTACATTGGTAGTTTTATTATATTCTCAACATCTGTATATGTGGTAAGTAACATAATATCAATTTATGGTATTTTGGTTTTATTTAGCTCTGATGGAAACCGTAACAACAACAAACATATTCCTGTCCTGTCGATGAGCTCATTAAAAGAAATGGATCACCTCCCCAGGTTCCTGTGCATTTAAATGCAACAAAACACAACACTTTTAATATGGCGTATTATGGTAACATGAAGATGACTAGTTTTCTCCTCAGAAAAGGACAATAATAAGAAATGTGTAGTGGCGGATGATCTTATAAGCATTTTAATCCCACAATGTAGCTAAATGACCAAAAATATAAAAAAGATGGCTGATCATAATAAACAGTCTAATTGATGCTCGTTATAATTTTAAGTCTAATTTCTTCACTAGTTTGTGAATGAGGTGTACCTAATGCTTTGCCCGCTGAGTGCAAACGGCGTGTAACGCTCATCCCGTGTGTTACTATTCCTGGCAATATACATTAATAATGTATATATTTTATATAAAACACGCAATATATCCTCCCCAAAATAAAATGCGAATAAACACTAGGCTCATATGCTGTCTTACCTGCTGTTAGTGGGAAAGAGGAGAGCTCCGTACAGCGGCGGGTTGATGGGTGTGTGCGCCGGGAGCGCAGTGTCGGCGGCCGGGCGGGATGAGAAGGAGACTGCGGACAAGAACCACACACGGACGAAGAGACACGAGTGTGTGTATGAGTGTGTACGTGTGTGTGTGTGTGTGTGTGTGTGGTGGCGGCGGGGGTGTAAAAAGAAACAGTCAACTGTCGGCACGCTGCTGAGGCGACCCCGCGCGACCGTCATGGGGTACTGCAACACTCATTCATACATTCGCACGCACACACAAACATAGCGTTGAAATAATAATTTCAATATTGGTCCAGGCAATTCACGATGCATTATACTTTTTACAACTGTGTATGTGATCTAAGAAATATTCATTCAGTTTGAATTTGAAGCAGCATCCGTTTTTGACACACATTTGCTTGATATGGAAAGTAGACTATAGAATAATTAAAAACATAAACCAGCCATTATTTAATGAAATGTCAGTTTGATAGAAGAGCTGCTAACTTGGATGAACTTAGTACACAGCCCTATTTTGAGGTGTGCGTCATGTTAACCTCCCTTTAACCTCCTTATGTGATTCATGGTGAAGCATCAATGGAACCAGTTGGAACCAGCAGCCGTCCCTGATGGCTCTACACATGACAATCACATTTCCACGGAGCCGCGTGCACAAGATGGAAGCCCGAAAGTCCAAAGACTCCCTTTCAAAATAGTAACTGCTAAATAATACCAGGCACACATGACATACTACAGTATAAATTCCCTCCCTACCTGTGTTTGACAATCCAGCATTGATGTCGCCAGACAATCCGCAGACGCCAACATTCTGGCTCACGTCAGTGGTACCTGATACCTGTAATTAAGTAGCGGCAGGTGGAATGCTACCAATGAGGTTTGGCTTCATGTCAGAGGCAGTGATTCAGCCTCCGCGAGGCGTGTGCCTTGTGAGAAGAAACTGGCCACATTTTTCCCACATCATTTTCTTCCTCCCGCAGTACCGCGACGTATGAAGCATTCAGCATTCTGCTTTGTTATAGTGGTATCATGGTATGGAGATCACCTTTTAGGGACGAGTACTACCTACTACCACATGACAAATTGACAAATTATTGTGCTAATTATACTTTGCTGTATTTCCTAACTAAATCAATGCTATGAGAAAAGAAGTAAATGGTAGAATGTTGCTCGGGAGGGTAAAAGAAAGAAATATATGCAAAATAACCTTAGTTTTTTTTTTAAATACATGTAATTGAATTGGAAATGATGCAGGCACATAACATGATACATTCAAAAATGAGTAGATGTAAAAAAACTAACAAAGAAACAAAAACAAGGCAAACATTCAATGTAAACCTCGACATGCAAGCAGTGTCTGCTTTGAAAGAGTGCATAAAATTGTCGATCACAGTTTGGGAAGACTTTTTTTTGTTGTTTTTGTTCTGGTGGTGCTTTATGAAAGTATGTATGTCATTTTTGGATGTAAGGTGAAAAGGGACAGGTGGATTATGGCGCAAAGGGGGCATGCGTGTTGAGGGGCCGCTGAACAATGACAGCGTTGGCCAAGTCCGCTGCTTCGAGGCTCAGCTCTTTGTCGTGGAGTTCCCGCACGGGAAGCGACGTGGTCAGGACGAAGGGCGGGCAGCTCCTCTGACAGCGTGACACAAAGTCGTGGACGTCTCCGATCCTGAGCAAGGGAAGACGGGAGTTAAGGGGTGAAAGGTCGCAACAGTTACTTGGTCATGTTGGAGGCCAATGCAGGGCAAATGTAATTCCGCACAATTTGAATTTTTACTTGCATCATTTCCTATGGGGAGGGGGGGGCAGTGACTTGTCCCTATGCTTTCTCCTCATTCAAGCAAGGGAGAATCTCCATTATTCATGAGAACCGGTGGTCTCCTGCTCACACAGGAGGCTGGTCAAGGTCGGCGGCAGGCTCTCGCCATCCTTGAGCTCCTCGCCCCCATTACATAAACGCTGCATTGGGGGTTACGCAACCCATCCCCCCCGGTGGGATTTGATAGACACACTCTATCTCAGATTATGATTTGCGCGCCAGAACAGCATTACGTAATCCAAACTAGCAGAAATCTTTTTCGTCATTTGGGGATCGAAAGGAGATTAACTTGTTTTTTTTGTTTGTTTGGCGATGTGACTACGCACCGATGCGATAGGTTGAAGCGCTGCACCAGCCTGCGGCCGTCGGCCAACCACAGCTGCAGAGAGGTGACGGGCAGGGTGTGGTCCAGGGTTACCATGGGGATGGGGGGAGATTCGCCGTCCTCATGCACCGATGGCGAGCGGGCCACTACTCGGGGCGCCACGCTGCGGCACAGACACAATCCAGAGATTAAGCATGCGCCAGTTTAAATCTTCATCTTTAATAACTGATGATGAGGGCAGGCGGAAGACAAAATTAAACCAGAGCCGTTTTGCACCTCATCAGCGGGACGCCATGACCGGCTTTGGTTGTTTGGATTGTGAGTGACATCTTGTGGCAGGCAGTAGAATAGCCAGTCATGATTCAAATGAATTAATTTACTCTCCAAACCGCTTTTTCTTATTCAGATTAAAAATTAATACAACTGAATTTTACTATTGTTCTAATATTTCAAACAGTATTATTCATTTAATAGCACTATTTTCATAAAGATTTTCAGGGGACTGTGATCAAACCTTATTTAAAGTATTTCAATAATAATCCACATCAAATCCAGTACAACTAAAAGTGACCACAAGACGTCGGCAATCTGAATGATTATTTCCTGCAATCTCACTATTTTCAGTCAAGACCCCACTCACCTGCCAAGCCGGTATCCTCGCCCGCTGAAAGGGTGAAAAACCTTCTTCCTGGGAACGTACTCTTCCTCCGTCAAATCCTCCACGTTGACTTCCAGTTCCTCCTCCTCTGCTCGGCTCTCCCACTCTGACGGAAGTTCCCTGCATTAAAAATCACGAGACCGATGATAATATTCACTTGAGGCTATCATTACAAATTGACCTAAAAATAAAACTCACCCCCTTTTGATGGCATCCAGGAAGTCCTGGTTTGCTTGGACCGAATAGCTACGGAACTCCTGGTCGTTAACGGTAAAGCCGTCCTTCCAGAGGCGCACCACCATCTCCACCTAGTGAAAAATGAAGAAAAAGCATTGCAGTACCAGGGTAAAGATATGAAAATTAAGTAATCATTTTACGACAAGAAGTTGCAATCTCAACAGAATGTTGTCATATTTTTTCAGAAAGAACTCATATTTATTCATTATATGTGTGTGGTCCTTAATCGCTGTATGATTATATTGAATACATATTCAATAATTACTTCATTCATTCATTCCTGACCTTGGACGTTCCCGAGTTATCATAACAGATCTTCTCCACCTCGTCCAAGAGGTCTTCTACAGAGAAGCTGCACCTCATCGGCGCCTCCTCTTCGTTGTCATCGCTGGCAACCCTGTTCAGCCCAATATTTTATTTTGAAAAACAAAACAAAACAAAACGTATTCTTACACTTTAGGGGTAGTATTGTGTGATAGGTTGGACACATAAGGTATCGCTTTAAGACACGTTTACACTCAACAGTATAAGAAAGAGTTTTCATACTTTGGACTGGTGCTCTATTTTAATGTGTTGTAGTTTCACGACAGCATGCATTCTCCTTACCAAATGTCATCATTCTCAGTGTCATTGTGTATCATGTCGTCTTGTCCATCTGAAAACAAAAACAAGTAATGCAAGGCAAGGACATTTCATAGAAGGCAATTTACAAAACATTTGAGTAATTTATGGCATCATTTATCTTGTGTGTTTTTCTCAATTTAACACTACTCAACGATGACTATTTCTAAAGAAGCAATGTTATTATTGACAACCATCGTAGGCCATCATTAAAAACGATTGTGAGCGCGAGTGACGTAACAAAATTAACCTAGCACTGTAATGATTTTACGAAGATTAACAAAACAATATTCAAAATGATGTAATTTAGGTAAATGAATAATTTACCGGTCTCTGTGTTATAAGGACTAATCTGCGGCTAAAACATCTGTAGCTAGCTACTGCACCGGTTTACGGCACCAGCTCTCTGACGTCAACACCACCACCATAAATTGGCAGGTAGTGTCGTAATAAGTTTCGTTTCTGTTCGATTGTTCATAACATCATAAAAAAATATTCCCGGAGATGAAGCAAACATTTGTATCATATAATTATTTGAAAAAAGTAAAAATCCTGGTTATGACGGTTGATACATAACACAACATATAATAATAATAATAATAATTATAATAATAATACCCAGGTATGGGGGGGGCAATTGCCTGTAAGAATAAATAGTAAATAACTACAAAAATGAATTTTCAATTGACATCATCCGAACGAGAGTTATGACCACATTGTCCAAAAGAGAGACGTCCACAAAGGGAGACAACAAAAGACACAAAACAAAGGAGGGGGAAAAAAACAATGAAAGAAATCTGTTTAATGTTAAATCATGATAAAATTTCTTGAGTTGCGGTTTGAAAAAGTCAGCCACTGCCCTATTCTGCCGTGAGAAGCCTGGGAATTAAAAAATAACAAAAATACACAATGGTTACCACATTTTAAGTATGTGCAATCACTGCACATGTTCAAATTAAATGAATTCCAGGTTATAAAAGTGATGCTTCATTGAAAGTTGAGCAGGGTGTTCATTCAATGGAATTCAATGGAAACACAAAAACATTTCATGATTTTGAAACATCGTTTTACATATTTGCTGAATTTTTAATCCTTCAATTTTGGCAGCATTGTTCACAACAAAGGACAACAAGTGAATGCATGCTTATGGTGCCCCATAAAGATTTGGTCAGTCTTGATCAAGGGTGGGGGGTCTCCAGCTAGATTCTGGAGGCCGCTGTCCTGCATGTTTTCCAAGTCTCCCTGTTGCAACACACCTGATTCAAATGAACAGGTTCAATGTCAGGCTTCCGTAGAGCTTGATGATGATTTGATCATTTGAATCAGGTATGTTGCAACAGGATTGGCTGGCAACTGATTCAGGGTGTCCCCCGCCTACTGCCCGAAGACGGCTGGGATAGGCTCCAGCACCCACCGCGACCCTAGTAAGGATCAAGCGGTTCGGAAGATGAATGAATGAATGTTGCAACAGGGAGACTTGGAAAACATGCAGGACAGAGGCCCCCCAGGACCTGAGTTTGACACCGATGGGATCGAAGTATTGGAAGCTTGGTTTTGATAAATAGACATCTCCTTGTGTGTCCTCTTCAATGCGGATGCTACATGGAATTTTTAGTTAGAAGGGGGGACCTCAGGTGGATCCTGCCCTTCCTTTGCACGCCACTGCTCGGTGTTTTGGCTAATTTACACTTGTTTTACCCACTATACAGGGACCATAATAATTATACAACTTCCGAACTTAACCACTTGACATCACAAAGAGAAACAGTGTACGGACAGAAACAAGGGAAGAGAGATAGAGAACCAACACAAGAGGGAGAGAAAGCGAGGGAGAGAGACAGCGAGAGAGCGAGGAAGAGCGAGAGAGGGAGAGAGAGAGAGAGGGGAATGGCGTCTCGGTGCTGTGCTCTTTGAGCCAGTGTTTGGAGCCGGTTTTGGAGCCCTTTGAGTGTGATTAAACATGGTGAACACACGGAAAAGCTCGCGACCGGGCAGTGGCCACTTTATCTCCTCCAGGACCCGCTCTTCGTCAAGGAGCGAGCGGAACACAGACGAGCATGTAAGCTAACTTCCTATTTTTTCCCACCGGTGTGCTAACACAGCTACTGCTAATCGTAGCTGTAGCCTTGGCCTTGGAAGGAGCTGCTCACACTTCGGGGGGCATCGTCCCCCAGTGAAATGACAACGCCACCAGGCTTGACACCCGTCGGGCCACGCTCGCACACAACCGAACACCTAAATACTGGGGTTCGTATGTCTTGTCATTTACGGCGAGCAGAAGTAAAAGCGTTCAAAGCGGAGGCTAGCCGCGTTAGCTGCTAGCTTCAAGTTGAGTTCTCTTTGTGTTTGGCAGTTGTAGCTGGGCGACTCTCCTCGCGTTCGCCAGCTTGTTTTAAGCCTCCTCAGGTGAAGCCCACCACGGGGTCTGACAGAAAGCTATCACAGCAAACGTGTATCCACTTCGTGGAAGTATTTCACACTTTTCTGAGTGGGTTAAAGCTCGACTGGGGCTGGAGCTAAGGATAGCCCAACGGTGTAGCCTTGTTGTGGGGGAAGGGTTCACAACAGTTGGCTGGCTCACGTTCTGTATAAGGCAAGTCTGAACTTGGTAAACTTTACGGCGTTAAGACAATATGCGTTACTTTTATTAGACAACAAACGCTTTTTAGTTTGTGCTGGTACAAATGAGCAATTGAATACGGTGGAGGTTTAGTTCCTTTGTGTGACGTTAAAGCTCGACTGACAGCAGCCTTTTTTGTGTCACAATGGTGCGTCAGAGAACAAAATTTAAAGAGTGGATCTGTATAATCACTACAAAATCCTGGAGTTACCACTTGAAACCATAAAGAGAGACAAACTGTACAAAACCAGACAGACATTTATTAAAACACAATGAATGGAAACAATTCAGTGTCAGTCACAATTTACTTGGCATTTTACAGAGACATGCTGTACAGACATAAAGGGAAAGAAAATACAAAAAAAAACACAGCACGCAAGAGAGACAGAAGAATGGGGGGGCTGCAATAGCAAATCACATTTCCTGAGTTACCACATCTTTGAGAGTTACAGAAAAGGGTGGAAAGAGAATGGAAAAAAAAATCTATTTTTTCACCCGGTACAAAACATTCTCTTCAGCTCATTCAACAAAACATCCTAAAGAAAGAGTGACATACAAATATGTGTGGACAGACATCGGCCTCGTCAGATACTCTGTTTTGTTTCGAAACTGTCCTTTCATATCTGAGTGACATTTCCCAGAAGTACTTGGAAGAAAGGTGCGAGTACACAACCTTTGACACACATTTAGGATAGGTTACTCCTGACCATATGAACATCAAATGGCTTAATTATAAGAATCGAATTACAATCCTGCCTGAAAAAAACAGCAGTAAAAATTAATGACAAATTTCCAAAATATAGAAATGTCTGGGGGTAATCCTGAGAAAAAGGACAGAAAAAAGAAAGCATATTGTGGACATAGTACCACACCATGTGCTGTTAGGTCGGTGAGGAAAAGTGGAGTTGAACTCATTTTAAACAGTGCTCTCTTCAATGTTCAAAAAGAGCACAGTTTCTGCTCTCCGTTACCCAATGATGCATTGCACAATGAAGGTACCCTTTAAACTTCAGACAAGAGTGGTTTGCTCACAAGGAATGGTCCAAAATACCTGCTGGCTGAGACAAAAGTCACATTGGTAGTTGCGGAAATACTTTCGATAAGGCACGATCAAAAGGTGCAACCAAATATAAAGTTAACGGTCACCAATTTTTTTGTCCATGCATTGATTTAAAAAAACAAAACATTTCAGTTGATAAGCAATGACTGAATTCTAGATGTTAATTTTTTTTCCCTGTCACGTTCAAGTTATTTTAAAGCAAAGTACTGTTTTACCTTCTTTTTTTTTTTTTTTTGCTGGATCAGAAGGAGATGAGCAGTGATGTGAGCAGTGCACGGCTCAGCCCGCCTGCCAAGCGGCCCCACAGGCAGATGACATCGGAACCCAGTTCCAGTGACACGTCCCCCTCACCCCAGACCAAAGGCCAGAGGGTTAGCTGGGACATTCCCACCTACCGCACCAGGTCGGCTTGCTAAATGTTGTCTTGGGTGATCCTCATATTTACGGTGAAATTTCAGGGTGAAGCTAATGTTCACGGAGGAACCCAATTTAATGCTGATGAAAAGGACTGTTTCAATACTCATTCAAATTGAACAAGGAAATGTATTGGCTCACTAATCAAACACCTGTTGTGATTTGTGAATGATGCCGTTCAGCTCTTTAGTAGTAAGTTATGTAGAACGTACGTAACTGCTGGATGTTCATTCAAAGGCTTAGAAGTCAAATTAAATTCACCTGTAACGTTCTAGTGTATTTTCTTTTCATCCTGAAATTCCACCCAAAAGCCCAATGTCCCTAACGTTTTGCGAGTTGTGTATTAATGCAGCCAACCTGAAATCAAATCCTGTGTTTTTCACTTCTAGGTTGTCATCTCGTATCATGCAAAATGGGCACGGTAATGTTATACACCTCAAGAAATTACGACGAGATTGAATTCCTTATTTAATTTATTATTATTATTTTCTTTATGTTCAGGCCATATGGGCCATCGAAAAGAGGAGTTGGGCCAGGGTGACCACTCACGCATGAACGGTCACGTGGAGCTGAAGAGGAGCTGCCGTGTGAGGAAGAGCCAGTTTGAACACCTCAACCAGAGCCTGCTGTTTGACCAGCTGGTCAACAGGTGAGCAGGCAGATGCTATACCACCCCACGTCCAAATCCAGACATAGAATTGCACTGTGCAGGCTTGGTATTACTCGTCTCAGTTTGGAGCGGCCAGTCTTTTACTATTTAATAGCACGGTGGAGGAAACGGTGGAACCATGCAACATTGAAAGCTTTCCTCTAGGTTTTAATGTTGTGAATTCCTGCCTGTCTATGTTGAAGAATTACAAATGAGTCAACCTACAGTGTTATCGGTTTGGCACACTCTGAACCCAAACTGACCAGCTCCTAGAAATATCACTTGGGTTTGTTAGGGGAAATAGCTGTAAAATGGTAATGTAAAATGCAAATGGCAGGATTTTTAAGACTCATTTATTTGGCTATGCACAATAGCTGACAGGTATATTGCACTGATAGAAAAAAATGAATGTTAATTGGAGCAATAGCAACAAAACTGAACTGATAACTCGAGCTAGACTGATATCACTCCTGTCTAACAATGTTTTTTTTTTTTTTACTGTAACTTCCAACTTTTTGGTCCAAGCTACTTTGAAGCCTTCCAATTCATTTTTTAATTTTTTTTTGTCGTAACGTCTCCAAGCATCCCGCTCGTACTAGCCTTCTATCTGATCATTACCTAGCACCGCTGAGGCCGTCCTTCAGGAGATGGACAACATCAGCAGCATCAGGCAGAACCGTGAAGTGGAGCGCCTCCGTATGTGGACCAGAGACACAGAGGAGGTACGGGGAGGAAAAGCCAGCCTTTTCCCCTGAAGTTCGACAACAAACACTTGCTCACTGTGATCTGATTTTCTTTCAGGAAAACATGGACATGTACTCTCGGGTGAAGCGGAGGAAGTCGATGCGCCGCAACACGTTCAGTCTGCCTGCGCACCACAAAGCCTTGAGTAAAACGCAGGAGGAAGAGGAGGAGGGCACGGAAGGTGAGTTGCTGACTCGCGTGGGCAGCTCTTTGTCTCAGGCGAGTCACGACGGGAAAATGTTTGAAAACGTGCAGAATCTCATGGGGAGGAAGAGGAGGAGGAGGATGCCGAGGATGAGGACGACGAAGGGGATGAAGCAGAGGAAGCAGGGGAGGGGAACGACAGGCCGTATAACTTGAGACAGCGCAAGACTGTGCAGAGATACGAGGCTCCCCCGATTGGTAACCGACATGCTTTTCATGTTTTTTTTTTTTTTTTGGGCAAATGGAAGTGGCAACCGGTCATCTTTTCATGCCCTCAGAACCAGTGAACCGGAAGCAAAGCAACCCCACACTGTTTGACACTCACAGATCACCAGCAAGAAGAAGCCATATACGGTGAGTAGTGCAAAATTAATGATTTTGTTCCCTTTTTGAAAATGTATTTAATTTTTTTATTTTTCTATTAGGATAAAGAAACATGCCATCCACAGCAGCGACACAACCTCGTCCTCTGATGAGGAGCGCTTCGAGAGAAGGAAAAGCAAGAGCATGACTCGGGCCAGGAACAGGTGATTAGATGCATTTTATTCTCTCATTTTTCACTGTATATTTGGGGCTTAAATGGTCACAGAACACACAATATTCTGTGGGCTTTTATGTATCTAATGAACATTGTTTATGGATCATATTAGTTCCATTGACCCTGTAATTTAGGGTAATTTTGACCCGAGGCATGTTTAATTGTCAGAAAAATGAAAACTCCCGACCACTGCCCTTGTCTATCTTGCAGATGTTTGCCCATGAACTTGACAGCGGAGGACCTGGCGAGTGGCGTCTTGCGTGATAGGACCAAAGTGGGGGCCAGCCTGGCTGATGTGGACCCCATGAACCTCGACACCTCAGTGAGACACAAATCATGTTCCACATGAGAATGCTTTGATACCGTGTGATTGTCATCTTGTAAAAATCAGGTCCTTTCTTTCAGGTGAGATTCGACCAAGTGGGTGGCCTCGGGAATCACATTCAGTCCTTGAAGGAGATGGTGGTGTTCCCGCTACTCTATCCGGAGGTCTTTGAGAGATTCAAGATTCAACCTCCACGGTCAGTTGAAGTCTTGCCGTAAATTTGTGTTTACAGGTAGATAACTGCATTATTTATCCAGGGGTAAAGTTTAGAAATCACGAACTGGATGAAAACATGACTACTACAGAAGTGGCATGGCATTTATTTGGGGGCGGCCTTAATTTCTCCGAATATCTTACAAGATGGTCACCATTTGAGATTTTCCATAATAATGTTCTGACGAATAATGTCCTTTCCACAGGGGGTGTTTATTTTACGGGCCGCCAGGGACTGGAAAAACATTGGTGGCCCGGGCGCTGGCCAACGAGTGCAGCCAGGGTGAGCGCAAGGTTTCCTTCTTTATGCGCAAAGGGGCCGACTGCCTCAGCAAGTGGGTTGGCGAATCGGAGCGCCAGCTGCGCCTCCTCTTTGACCAGGCAAGTCACATTTTGTTAATTATTACATAATAGAGAGTTGAGGATCTTAAATGTTGTTTATGATTACTTCTGATAAGGCGTACATGATGAGGCCGTCCATTATCTTCTTTGATGAGATTGATGGATTGGCTCCGGTTCGCTCCAGTAGGCAAGACCAGATTCACAGGTAAAACGACATTATTGGGATGTCTTGACTGAAATCAAAAGTGATACTTTGGCAGTCGCTGCCCACTACACACGAGATATTGGCAATATGATATAGTATTGAAGCTATATTACCCACCCATAGTCAGAAGTGTAAAAAACAAACTATGAATGTACATATTATATATATGAAAAAGAATGTGAAACTGCAGAATAAATCCAGCCTTTGATTTTATTATTTGTTTTAAAGTTCCATTGTGTCCACTCTGTTGGCCTTGATGGACGGCCTGGACAGCCGCGGGGAGATAGTGGTCATTGGTGCTACCAACAGACTTGACTCGATCGACCCGGCACTGCGGAGGCCTGGCCGTTTCGATCGGGAGTTTCTGTTCAACCTGCCCGACAGGACGGTGAGAGACGCTGTGTTTGCGAAAAGAGTTGGAATTTGATGCCAGTTATAACCTGCTGAAAATGTCTTCCATCTCTCTGGTGGCAACCACTGCACAACAGTAAGTAAGTAATGTTTATAAGGGCAATAAAAGGATAAATGGAGGCATCGGGTGATTAAGAATCGCTCTTGCGTTTTCACACTGGGTGTCCTCTCATCCTTAAAAGGAAACATAGTGTCCATGTTTTCACTCAATTTAAAATACGTCCCACACATGTGTCTTAAACATGTCGGTGACATGTTTTTGCCAAAATATCCTGTGGATCAAGAATTTTACATTTCTTTTATTCATTTTACATACTCTGTTTTGAGCCTCGCAGAAATTTGCCTGTTTTGAAGGGCGTGTTTCTTGCGAATGAGCCATGGGCTGACCAGTCACAGCACAACATTGAACTAAGGCCCGGCACTACTTGCAGAGTTGAGATCATTTTAGTCATATTTAATCTTGCACAGTTATTTAGATTTGACAAGAAAACGACACCAAAAAGCAAAACATTGCCAACCGAGACTACATTACAAAGTATTAAAAGTAACATTTGCTGGCCACCCATTTTCAGAAATAATTTGTTTTAAAAAATCAGACGTGATTTCCTGTACATTTTTAAAAACATTCTCTCTCAAGAATCAAGATTGGTGATCCCCGATCTTAACATTGCAGACTGTTACGCCAGCGAGCTTGTAACAACTTTTTAAACATGGCTCTCGAGCAAATAAAGGGCCTTGTGGACACATTGAAAATCAGTTCAGCCGCCTGAATCGCACAATGTTGAAACCTTGGCCAAGTTGGGCTCCCCCAATCCAGTGTGATGAAAGATGATGAAAAGCCTCATGTTCACAATAGCGAGTACTTTGCTTCTTGATGTCTGCCCATCAAAGTGGAGTGCTCCACGGGTGATGCAACGGGCTCACTTTGGCGGCGGCGTAGCTAACCTCCGATCCTGGTGCCGCTGTTGGCTGTTGAATAAGAGCTTGAGCAATCCTCGGAGTGTTTTACTTGTGATGAAACTGTCATTGTTGCGTTTTTTTTATCCCGGTCATCTTACTCAACATACCAGCCAACTCTTCTTAACTCCTGATGGCTACCAGAGAAATTTACCTTTTTGCTTTGCTTTGTACTTATTCCTCATTGCCTTTGTTGTGGGAAAAAATATACAGAGATTCCCTGAAATAAATCTTATGTAACCACTGCTTGCAGCTTTAAAAAAAATGTTTTGCGTACTCATGATATATTCTCCCAAGAAGGTGCCAACCACCTATCCTTACACCTGGCCACATAAAAATACATAGATCAGAAAGAGGCACAACCAAATAGACAAACATTTTAACAGTGCAGGAGGACAAGGCATTACGAGGTTAAACACCAAAGGCAATCTTTTATCTTATTACTGCAAGAGGATGTTGAAATGTACACATTTTACCAGGTCCCTGACAGGCTCAAGTCGCTCATGTGAGTTGTATCCTTGTAATCAGATTTCAAAAGTGTCTCTTTCATATGTTTCACTCAGACTTAGGTGTCATGGTGGCGTTGCTTGCTTGAAGGTCTGTATTTGATTTTATTCATTTTGTTTTATCTTTTGTGAAGGCCAGAAAGCACATCTTGCAGATCCACACACGGGACTGGAGCCCCAAATTGTCTGAGCCATTTGTAGATGAACTAGCAGAAAAATGTGTCGGTAAGAAATCCCCTAAAATCATTCATGTAATCTCTTCCTTCACCATCGAAAATAATATAAACAAAAATAATTCCACTCTTCCATGGATGATCAAATTTATCTATGCAGGGAATGTTTTAAGTGTCCTACAAGTGGCAAAAGGCGCAAACTGTTAATGTTTTCAATTAACAAGTGTACTGGTTTTTGGCTTTTGTCACCACATAATGCAAATGTGATATCAGCCTAATCCCCTTGTAAAAAAGTGTGAAAGGTGGCACCATAGAAAAAACAATGACCGCTAAACTTTTTTTGGAGATAATTATTGTCAGGATCAGAACAATTATTAATTGTTTGTTCCCGTTGCAGGCTACTGTGGCGCCGACGTCAAAGCACTTTGCACTGAGGCGGCGTTGGTGGCACTGCGCCGCCGCTACCCCCAGATCTACGGCAGCAGTGTCAAGCTAAAGCTGGACGTGGCCTCCATTGTGCTGGGGCCTACTGACTTCTGTCGGGCCATGAGGGCCATCGTGCCGGCCTCGCAGAGGGCCCTGGCCCCCCCAGGGCGAGCGCTGTCGCCCGTCCTCAGGCCCCTGCTGGCCGGTGCCTTCTCTTTGGTGCTCACTGCTCTCCGTAGAGTCTTCCCTCACGCTCAGTGTGCCGACAGGGACATGCAAGGTAGGCAGATTTTTGACATTAACATTTAAAAAATAATAATTCTACATACAGACCAGTTAGGCCATTCTATTTTTTAATGTATTTTTTATATGTAGTGGGCGGCGACAATCAACTCCTCGAAGAGGATGCGTACAGCGACAACGATGACAACGACAATGCCACTTCCATCTACGAAGTCCAGCCTGCCGTGTGCCCCATCAGTCCCTCGGCATCCTCTGACCCCACCATGCGCAGGCCCTTTATTCATTGCTCTTTGTGAGTCCTAAGTTGAACATACAAAACATCCACCCAATTTTGCTTTTTTTTTTTTTTTTCTCCACCGTTCGTGCCAGGATACCTTCCTTCACCCCACCAATAGCAGGGGGTGACTGTATGCATTCGTCTCACTGGACAGTGGTGATTTTCGAAGAGTGCCATCTACCCGTTCATAACAATCTTCCCCTTAACAGCCCCAGTTGATGAAAGTGGTCTTGACTCCTTGCAGTTCCCCCCACCAGCAACCCACAGCCTACCGGCCCCGTCTACTCCTGGCCGGATCCCCGGGCTCGGGACAGAGTTCCCACCTGGCCCCTGCCTTGCTGCACCACCTGGACAAGCTGCCAGTGCACCGCCTGGACTTGCCCACCCTATACTCCACCACCGCCAAGACGCCAGAGGAATCCTGTGCTCAGGTAACGCACGCCAGAGCAAGAAAAATCCATGTTAAATCCATATTTATTTCACCTAACTTTTCAGGTTTTCCGCGAGGCCTGCCGCAGCGTCCCCAGCGTGGTGTTTGTCCCACATATCTCAGAGTGGTGGGAGACTGTGAGCGACACGCTGAAGAGCACCTTCCTCTCCCTGCTGCTGGATGTGCCCTCCTTCTGCCCCGTCCTTATCCTCGCCACCGCGGAGACATTGTACTCGCAGCTTTCTGAAGAGGTGAGAACCTGGCAAGATTTACCAGACAACAATAAATTGCACAGAATTTCTCTTGAGGTTTGTCAATGCATATTTGGGAATAGATCGTGCCAGGTCGACTTGGAAGTATCAGGAGATGACACCTGTGTGGAAGGGGATTCTACAATCATAGAGTGATGTGAACCCTTGACACAATTTTTATTCTTTGAAGTTGTATACTACAGTGATGCCTTCCTTGAGTTGACTTTAAATTGTTGTGATGACTCTCGTAACTCAACACTCTTGTATTGTAATCAAATGAAATGCTAATAATCCGTTCCGGCCTTCAACACCCAAAAAAACCCACAAAGCACTTGATAGTATCACACATTATGAAAAAAAGGTATGACAGATTTTAATTGAAAAGTTTTTGTCACTGCATCAATTGAATGGTCATTGTGCTGGTGTTTTTAGTATGTGGGCCTTTGCCACCTGGAGGCAATATAAAACAAACTGAAGAATATACTTTTCATCGAGAAGGCTCCAGCTCATCAAATATTTGTAATTCTTAGAGGATAAGCATACTTTCACGGTGAGTGCTGTTTTATTGTCCGTCCAGATGTGTTCAATCTGTGGATTATAAGGTGACAGCACAGCAGCATGCATTCGGTTGCCATTAAGGCAGTAGATGAAGAAGAAGAATTGTTCACTATTTGCCAACGCGCTGCTTGTTATGAAGTGAGCCTAGTTGACCCTCGGGTTGCATGAAAGGCACGGTCGGACATGCACCAGTTCTTCTGGTAAAACGCTGATGCGGCCATTTTGTGAGATGTCTGTGATAGCCACAGTCAGAGCCGATTTTGCATAACGACGCCGATTCCACAATTTTGTAGGATCCCAGTGCGAACCATGCAGAAGATTATCTCCTTTATTTTTGCGGATAGTCCATCAGACAGCATTTTGTTGGATTATCACTGTGTCTTTATCATACTCCATTTGCAGAATCCAATCCAATTCATAAGTATCTCACTCCCTGACCATCCAGTCTATTTTATTTATTTTATTGTATTTTTTTTAATATAAAGGGAATACAACCTCCTTTGCTGAGTCTCCGCCATTCTGAAAGTACAATATTCCAGCATTACTCATGATGACTTTCAGATTCTTACGCTCTGTATTAATCCAGATATCATTGGTGTCACGCCAGTAGAACAGGTGTTAAATTACAACAGTCATGTATTATTCACCGCCTCCACGCGTCCGCACCCTGTAGACTTTATCACCATGAGCAATAGTCAGCATCATCGCTCACTTTCCTCTGCGCAGCTACATCATTCCCCTCAAATTTACCCCCATTTCTCTGCCGTTTTTAAAAATGATTACCCACTCTAGTCCGAGGAAAGATTCCAGAAAGACAGAGAGGCCATTCAAACGCGTCAAGAGATAAGAGAAAGGATTGATGAGAAACCGAAAGAGGAAGAAACAGCTCTGTCAGCAAAAAAGCTTCCCAGAGGGTGCAGCCCTCAACTCCCAAGCACAGCAGCGACCAATTGTAATGGAACTGTTTGAATTGTGTTGTCTTTAAAAATGCTTATTACTATTTTTTTTTTTTTTTTTTTAAGGTCAGGAGTATGTTCCAGAAGGCCTACGGGGAGGTGGTCACCCTGCACCCTCCGGGCGAAGGAGACCGAAGGAGCTTCTTCTCTGACCTGCTGCTGGTCCAGGCGGCCAGAGCGCCACCACGCCTCAGGAATACAGGTACACGGACACAAATATTGGGACAGCCGGTCAATATGTATTAGGGATTATTCCCATCTGAAATCATCCTTAAATAAATTCCATTGCAATCAATCTCTTGCTGTCAAAAAACATTTATTAGATGTACAGGCATGTTGCCTAGAACTTCCTTATATCCTTCTAATGCTTGTGGATCAGAGGTTGTTCAAACTGGAGTTTGATGCAAAGAGGGATATTTTCCCTGAAAATTCAGTTTACCACTGCTTTGGCAGCCCTGGAGGTCGACAAAATTATTTGAACGCTGGCCCCTGACACCCACAAGAAATTAAGACGCTATGGACATCGGCTCCAGAGGGCAGTGTTGGTCTGCATGTGTGTTTCTTTTCCTCCTCTAACTAAAAATATGTACCTGAAGCTCCAAGCAGAGAAGCACACATTGAGCCAAATATGTATGTTTAGGCTTCAATCATAGTCTGTTTGCATATGTTTCAGCTAAATATTTGGCCTGCGAGGTGTATTACGTGTCAGGGAGATACGCACAAATGTACATCTTTCCTGGGTTAAAATTACCTTCCCACCACCCTGCGGCGTCCCCCCATGTCCTTTGCCATTGCCCTGCTCTTTCATTCAAGTGTAATATGGAATCCCGCCCGTCCACCTCCTCATTGATGCAAGGCTGCTCCAGTCTTAGGGGGTCCGACTTGGAGCAGGAAAAAAAAAAAATCAGCAGGAAGGGAAGTGGCTTCCGAGTGCCGCAGCTATTATCCCTAATTAGAGTCATGGAACGCTCATGATGGAAGAGAGGTGAGAAGCCGCTGGGGCTTGCTAAGCATGTCTCATCTGCCTACAAATGGAGCCTGGGCAGCGGACATTGGCTTTTCCTTACTTCGCTTAATCACTCTATACTTCAACATCATTTATTCAGAGCAGGGGTGTGCGAACCTCTGTGCTTTCGGGCCACATTTGAGTTTTATAATGGATAGATGAATCCGGTCAATCGACCATGAGGTGGGGAAAAAAGTGTCTATGTATGCATGTTAAATACATGAAAATATGAAATACTTATGAAATTGTATGATTACTTTTTAAAAAAGTCATCTTCATGATAAAAACTATGAATTCACATTTTTAGCTGTGTTTGGGCATGACACTTCACCCACCTTGACTCCAGTGTCACTCACATTGGTGTATGGCTGGGTGTGAATGTTTGATGGTGTTCGGAGGCGCCGTAGGCGCACACTGCGACACTTCCGTCAGCATGCCCCAGGGAAGCTGTGGCTACAGAAACTAGTTTACTGTCACCAGGGTGTGAATGCATTAGTGCATAAATCATGTATCCAATGTGAGCGGATTGCGTGTCCGGTTGTCCAGAAAAAGCACCATATAAATCTGATGCATTATTTTGTCTTCTAGAATCTTAACTGCCGCCAACCTATGTTTTTGGTTTAGTGTTTATGGTGTAGAATTCCTCAAAAAATAAGCCTCTTAAGTCAAGTTCCAAATTTTAAGGATTGATTTACACTGCAGGCCGAAGGTCTGTGGGGCACTGCTTACCCCTGCCTCATTTGAGTCAAGTGAAAAGTCTCTAAAGATGACACACCATCCATATGTGATGTATTTTTCCTTTTCAAAACAGTCTTTGAATCTCGCTTTACTATCGAAAGAGATGTTTTCCATTGTTACCTTTCTGTCCCTAGTAGAGCACTCTGAAGAGGTGCTGCCGGTGGCTGAAGCCCCGGGCCCCAGGGTTCTGTCTGCTGAGGAGCAGCGTCGCTTGGCTGAGCAGGAGGAAAACACGCTACGGGAGCTCAGACTCTTTCTCAGGGATGTGACCAAGCGGCTGGCCACCGACAAACGCTTCAATATCTTCAGTAAGCCCGTCGATATTGAAGAGGTGAGGACAAGAACAAAAATTCTGGATTTTTATTCTATTTTTTTTTCACAATTGCATTGCACATCTGTTAGGTGTCGGACTACTTGGAGGTGATTGGACAGCCCATGGACCTATCGACCGTCATGACCAAGATTGATAAGCATCGGTACCTGACGGCCAAAGACTTTCTGGTGGACATCGACCTTATCTGCAGCAATGCTCTAGAGTATAATCCTGACAAGGATCCTGGCGGTAAGACAAAGTACCGGTACATACTTGCATACATGTTACAAAATATCTTTCTTTCGGCTCTTCCCGTTAGGGGTTGTCACAGCATGTTAGCCTTTTCCAATAGAAGTCGATCTTTTGCAATCCTCCTCTCAAGCCGAGCTGCCCTCATGTTTTCCCTCACTACATCCAAGTCTGCCCCCCCACACCCCAAAACATTACTTTGTCTGTTCCTCTGATGGAATCAATGCTAATCCTATCCATCGCAGTCACTCCTAAAGAAAACCATAACATATTAATTTCCACCACCTCGAGCTCTGCTTTCTGTCATTTCTTCAAAGCCACTGTATCTATTCGTAAATCATGGCCGGCTTCACCACTGTCCTATATATTGTGGTGCATCTGTAATCTGCTTCAGGTTCCAGGTATGTTAAAATTTGTTTTCAAAGGACCAGTTTTTACAATGGTGGACTGAAATAACGTAAAACACGATTGTAGAAAAGTACTTCATCATATCTTATTCTAATCGTACCGTTGAATCAGTTAAAAAAAACGGTTAAAAAAAATTGGTTATTGACAACTGTGAAACACATGCGGCTTCCCTTCATCAGTCCGATGGGTTCTTTCTGAAGTTATGTTGCTCTCCATTAGTGATTAAACGAGTAAACCAAAAAAAAGATTTTAAAAAAATCTAATGATTTATTAAGTGAGCCTACAGGCAAGCTAATTACAAAAGCTCCTAGCGCCTTTTTGCTCATGTCGGAAATTCCAATGAAGAAAGTCACTTCCCCGCTTCCCATGTACAAAATGTGGAAGGCTTGCATATGCATGAAAATTTAATCTTGTCTCTTGTCTCACAGCTCGAATTGATTCCCCCCTTTCTTTTCGTCTTGAGCGCACGGAACATCACAGAAGACAAATGTATGCACAGACATTGAAAGAGGCCTGTTGTTTGCTAACACATTCATCTGTATTTTGTGTACGCTGGTGAAAAATGTCCACACAGGCTGAGAGAGAGAGAACATTAGTGACAGTCGCGGAACAGAATATGAATTGAATGCAGCGTACAGCCCAAGTAACTATTTTAATTCTCGCTTCGCCCGCAATGCTTAATGGGAAGCAGTTTTCTGCCGGGCTAAATGAATAAATTATATTATGCCGTCACTTTTCGGGGCTGTGGACCAAAGATACACTCAAAGGTAAAAAAACCCCTGCAATTAGACTGTTTAATACAGACGACGAACCAAGGTTTTATCCTGTGAACTATGGCCGAGTCGTGGCACAATGAAGCCTCCGGTTTTAATGGGAAGTTGTCAGCTCATTAATGGCCTGTTTCCCCTTTGTCAAAATGAATATGTGTACCGTATTTTAACGACCATTCGGCGCACCGTGTTGTAGGGCGCAGTCTCCGTAACGGGTGCTATTTCTGTATTTTACACATACACAAAACGCACTGTATTATTGGGCGCAGCCAGGGGTGGTAAAACATACGCCAGTTTAAACATACGCCAGTTTAAACATACGGCATGCATGCACGCACGCTAAAAACACGTTAGCTTGAAGCATAGCGAAGCATGCTAAGACATGCTAAAAACACGTTTTTAAAAAGGCAACGGAAGCAAAACTGAGATCGGTTGTACTTTATTTCGACATCTTACAATGTACTCACGTTTTTCGATCAATCATCACCCAGAAATCCATCAAAATCCTCATATTCTGTATCCGAATTGAACAATTGTGCAAGTACCGGTAGTCCATAAAAAACGCCGGGTTCCCTCTCGTCACTCTCATTGCCATGTGGCACGCCCACCCTTCACTGATTGGCCGGCTGCTTTCCCGCAAGGCTGGCTTCTCTAACGTCCTCACTCACGGCCACTTACACGCCCACCCTTCACTGATTGGCCGGCTGCTTTCCCGCACGCCTGGTCACACTCGCGGGCCACTTACACGCCTACCCTTCACTGATTGGCTGGCTGCTTTCCCCGCATGCCTGTTCACGCCCACTTCCGCCGTTTCTCTATATAAACAGCGTGTCGGCTCTCAGTCAGGACTTGGAACTCGGCTCATACACTAGACGCTCCGCATTATAAGGCGTCCTGTCCACTTTTGAGAAAATTTAAGACTTTTAATGGCGCCTTATGGTCGTGAAAATACGGTACCTCCAACAACTATGTTTGCCTGACTGATATACTTTCCCACTCTAGTGGGTCCGTCATGGTGGGTGCAGCAAGTATTCTTTTTAAACCATAGTGGGTATAGTTGTGCAGTAGTCCCTCGTTTATCCCGTAAAGGTAGAGTTAGGGAAAGCCATTTTAAGCTACAAAATAAGAACTTTTCACTGGTTATAAGCCAAAGTTTCGTCCAACCAGAACTTGCCTGCCACCGTCAACATGGGGTGAGTTCAGAAATTCACTCCGATGCCCCAACCTCTGAGAGGAGGTCTGTTTGAAAAGGCAGCGTGCACTCTCCTCCCTTTAATTTCTGAATACATCTTATGAAATAGTGGTCACCAACTCTGGTCCTGGAGAGCACCTATCTACAATGTTTAGATGTCTCCCCCTCTCCACCATCCAGGATTCAAATGATCAGCTCATAAATAAGCTTATTTTTGAACATATCCACGATTCAGGAGCAGAGATGTTTGACCACAAGGTTCTTCATAATTTTTATGGGGATTACCCAATTGAAGTAGAATATATCACAAACAAATCAACACGAAGAAGCGTTTTCACTATCAAGCAAAGTAGAAATGCTGGTAAGTAGTCGTAGACAAGAGACTTGAAGCAGATGCGGTCCCAGCAGGCCAGCTGTCATTAGCAGCCTCTGAAAGGTCCTTTTTTTTTTTTTGGGTGTTGTGCGCACACACACACGCTTGCACACACATGCGTTGACAGACACACACGCACACACCCTCCATAACCATTACGCAGCCGTCGTCCAATTAGACAAATGCTGGCAGATTGCGACCCCTCCACCGCCGCTCCCTACCTTCGCCTGCCTGTAATGAGAGGCAGCCTGTTTACAGTGGATACGCTTTTAGTCTCACTCTTCAGCACGCCCCTTCAGTCACACAAAATAAGGAATTAATGATGCCCGGGGACATCACAGAGACATGGTGTGCTGGAGAACACATTACTTTTTTAGCCCCCAAAACAGAAATTCAAATAATTGTGTTTTTTCCTCAACACATTAAATCCCCACATGTTTGTGGTTCACTATTGACAAATTTACATATGCTCTTTTTGTACACGTTCTGATGCTCATTAAGATGGCATGTGATGTAGCTAAAGGCCAGTCTTAAATACAAAAAGAGTTAATGGTGTCATCGAAGTACATAGAGTTCTCCTCGCATATTCGTGAGTGACTTAATATTATTGCGTTTTAGTTTCCATAGTGTTTCATTACCAAATTTACTTGTACTAGGGCTGGAGAATAATTCACTTTCAAGATTTATCAGTAAAGACACGTGGTGTGCGTGGTGGAGGCAGCATGCAGCCGCTTCCAAACATGCAGAAGCAGTTGAACCAACGAAGAAGCATCCAAACCAAACTTATGTATATATGTATTCTACTCCCACTCTAGAAGGAGCAACACAGTGTCCATTGAAATGAAGCAAGAAATCAAGATAAAGTACTTTTTTTTTCCTTCTTTTTTTTTTAAACGTCCTTGGATTCACTTCATATATTTAATGTGGGGCTGCAATGGATTTATGGCCTTTCCTAACATTTCACGGCTTCGTCAATTGGATTAGTGCACAAAATGTGAAGACGCATGTTTTTCGCTGTTTCCCCAGACAAGGTGATCAGGCACCGAGCGTGCAGCCTCAAGGACACGGCGCATGCCATCTTTGCCTCTGAGCTTGACCCGGAGTTTGATCGCATGTGCGAGGACATCAAAGAGGCACGCAGGAAGAAGGGTGAGAAACTTGACGTTTGTACTTTTTCTGTTATTGAATGTTATTGAATCCCTAAGATCGAAGACAGACACGAGCAGGGCTCCGTATTTGTGGGCCGTCTTGACATACAGCGCACCCAGAAAGTATTCAGAGCGCCCAGGTTCTTCCAGAAGATAGGTGTGCCACGCTAGTTCTTCCGGTGCACATGACTGCAAGGCCACCACTGAATTTCTGCTTGGACAGCAGATTTGGTTCTGAGTAGGTGTGATCAAATAGATGTTAAATGATACATGCGAAGAACTCTTTTATGGATACCATCAAATATTACAGCGGTGAGGCGTGTAATCGTATGCAAATATTCCTGTGGACGATCGCCCCTGTAGGAATTGGCTGATGAGCCGGCTCGCTTAAAGTAAAGCGCGATATAACATGGGGCGCGCGCTTCAAATTGTGTCTATATGTTAGTCACAAAGTGATTTTTAAAGCGTCTTCAGGATGTGCAAGTGAGCGTCAAACACTAGGATCTCGGCCTTTTTCTTCTTTGTTGGTATGCGCGTAATAAATATAGTTAGTCTGCACCATTTACGATCGTCTTATTTTAACCTGTACATCTTTCATGCAAGTACGTTAGCCTTATTTTAATCTAACTCTTGGGGTCATTGCGATGGGAGCAAGTGCCTCAACTGGGAGGCTGCAGAGCTCAGTGATCATTGTATATACAGCCTTGATAATCTGGACCTTGGCCTTCAGATGTTTTCCTTAATTGGAGCTCCATATTGTGCAATTGCAAGCACATAACCTTGACGTTTTATTGACTACCAATGCAACTGACTGTATGTCTGTACTTGTTTGATTCTACCCTTTTTGTGAACTTAACGCCCATGATGCGCCATGAATGTTGCACGAGCCAGAGATCAGCCTCTGAAGTAAAGCAATGTAGCGCTCTTAAATATTTTATCATTTAGTCAAGTTCTTCTTATAAAGCTATCAATTAGTCGACCGTCTCCATAACACTCGAGGTATAGCAAACTCCTGGCGGCATGTCTGGGGACTTGTCTTACTTATGAAAGTGAATGAGAGGTGATCAAATTAAGAAGTGGACTGACTCCACCTCAGTTTTTAATGTCATGTCACACTCACGCTGTCGGCGTGAATTCGAAGTCCCAGGTAGACGCTCATTAGATACCACGAGGTTAGGATGTTAACCTTGACGCTCGCGTTCTGGGGGCGATTCAAAAGGCAGACCATTGGTAAAAAAACAAAAACTTGCAGCGCTGACAATATTGCTTGCCAAAATCCCCCAAATATTCCACTGTTAAGGAATGGTACTGTTAACATCTGAAAAGATGTGTGGGCTAAAAACAAACAGCTGCATGGGTTAAAATAAGACTAGCGTAAATTGAGTTTCATAAATGAATAAATTCCCGAGAATTGTGGCGATTAAAATATGACTGCTGTAATCCCCACGCATTTGCACAAGACTAAATAAGGAACAATAAGTAAGTCCTCTAGCGACACAGAATTTGGTGGACTTGTTTATCAAGACAGGACGCACGAAAAAGCCTTATGAACCTGTGACAGGAGATGCAGAGGATTTCTACCATTTTGATTCAAAGCTGCCATTTCGAGGTCAGTTTGGTGAAAGTCTCTTCTTCCCATTTCCCTCTAGTGATTGATACTAATGCCACTCCTCTGCATTAAAGACCAATATATGCCTTTAGCGTACTTCCTAACCTAATCTTCTGTTGTGATCTGCAGACCAGCAGACGCCAGCTCAGCCTGCAGCAGCAGCAGCACCGCCACCACCACCAGTGGTAGCAGAATCGGCATCAACAACAGCATCGCCATCAAGAGCAGCAGCAACTCCTCCGAGTGCTCCCGGAACCAGGAGGAGTCTCCTTGCCACAGAACACCAGAGCAAGGCCAGCTCTCAGGGCGAGGCCACTGAGAATAAACCATGCACCCCCAGTGAGTACCACAAGAAAATACACTCGGAAATAATTTTGATCGTCTGCCCAATGTCAAGTGTCAAAATAAGAGCGGCGATGATTGTTGGAACTTGAATGAGTGACGCAAAGGTAAGTGAAATTGCAAATCTGATTTTTAAAGCAATTTTTTCATGCATCCGTATGGACATAGGTGTCAAACTCAGGTCCTGGAGGGCCAATGCCCTGCATGTTTTCCAAGTCTCCCTGTTGCAACACACCTGATTCAAATGAACAGGTTCAATGTCAGGCTTCCTCAGAGCTTGCTGATGATCTGATCATTTGAATCAGGTGTGTTGCAACAGGGATGAAAACATGCAGGGCATTGGCCCTCCAGGACCTGAGTTTGACACCTATGCGTATGGACAAGTTATCTGCTGTACATTTAAAAATCAATAAACAAGACATGTAAACACAATGCAATAAATCATCACCCAAAATTATTTGAAGCAAACAAATTTAAATACCAACAAGATTAAAAAGCACAACTATATATGTGATTCTCATTCTTCGCTGACATTTTTCTTTCCGAACCATGAAAAATTGTATTCAGCTATCGCAAATGTGGGGAAAAATGTCCTTCCTTGTTTGTGTCTTAACAGCAGTGTCACATTATTACAGCACACCAGATGTATATGACACAAACACACACACACGCACACACACAACACACTGTGGGGAGTCGACGGAAGCGAGCAGCCTCATTAGCGGGGGTCCTCCCCTCTCTTAACCACTCGGAACATGACCACACCGCGAGGCCATTACATGACTACCTGTGGCAAACGGCAGGTGTGAGGCAAACTAATGGGGATGTCACATCAATCGCTCCCACGTAACATCGCAAAATGCTTGCAAGCCTCTTTTAAAGTGGGCGATGAATGACAGAATGCCTCGTTTCATCAGTAGTCCCCCGACCCAACACAGGGTGGTGCTTGCTTTCCATCAGCAGCACCCCTACTGAGCCCCTGTTGACTACTCTCTCTGCTCCTGTAACTCTAACTCAAGCCAGGTGCAGTCACACTCAATATTTATTTTTGTTAATGATGGGATGGACGTACAAGAAAATGACATAATATTGCAGAGTCTTACACGGACAGTCAGTATCATATGACAAAGTTAATTCAGAAGCTTGTTGCGACTCATTACTAAAACCGTCTGTTGGAAGCGTCAATTAATTAGGCTAAGTCGAGTGATTAATTTGTGACATCGGCATCCTGTTCTCACCTGGAACTCCTCAGTGGGGCAGCTATTAGGCTAATTGATCAGCGATTGTGCCTAATGACATGACGGGCTTAAAAGGGCAGCAGGTAAAATTTAGCAATGTTCGTGAAATTAAGAATCACTTTTTTCCCCCATGCTTTGTGATTTTGTCAGCGCTATTAATTGAGTTTGAAAATTTCCCTCGCTAAAGGCAGTTCTACTTAGAAACATGTATTCCTATGACGGTTGGTCAATGCTTATGCATGCACCGCAAGAGAGTTCACTACACTCGAATTGTATGAACATTGAATGCAGTAACTTTCAATGATACTGTTTTGGGGTAGCATCTAATGTAAACAAGCATTTACAATCCACTGGTGGAGGAGCAACTTTGCAAATTACACTACATTTCAATGTTTAAATAGATAAAACAATTACATTACAATCAATATTGACTGCTATGATCTACTTACATTGTGATATACATTTCAGTGATAGCGCCCAGCCCCAGCAATGTGAATTTGGTAGACATATAGAAAATAAAGATAAAAATAAAGTCTTGGCATCTGACATGTGATGGGGTTTTTTTGTTTTGTTCCCTTTTGTAATCTTTTTTTCATCAATTGCTCCCATTTCGCCAAGCCTGCGCCATTCCAATGTAACAACCGGCGAGAGCAGGGATGATGAGGGCTACTCAATATTTACACAAACACTTTTTTGAAGGCTAAGTATATTTGCGGAGCGGGTGTGTTAAGCACTCGTGGTAGCTGGACAAACCTGGTTGCTATGGATAGATGAGTGGGATGACCTTGAATGGACGGAATATGTTTGCGGTCCTCCCACTACTGCTGGCCACTAGCTCACTCACAAGTGTTGAAACGCCCTCCCCATCCTCCCTGCCCTCCAGGACCATTAGCGAGGCCCCAGCTCAGGGTTCATGTATGGTGCATCACGACAAGGATCAAGTTCATTGCAAGTGCCATCCTTTCATTTATAATGAAATACCGCTCTCGCTTTCCTTATTTGGTCTGGATTGTTTGCTTGCTCACATCGGCCCCCTAAGTCCCTGTCACTATTGCCACATGAGATAGTCACATCTCAACTCATGAAACTGGTCTTTTTATTTTTTTTTTTTAATTACCATCCTGGAAGGTTGACGAGAACCATTCCTTACATAAGCATTGACATTGTTTGTATAAGAGAATAATAATGCCGGCTCTGCATAATGTGTCCTCTGCATCAGTCAATAGCCTGCCCAAGGCAACAGCCACCAAGGCTTGCTCTCTAGTGGCTAGAAAACCGCTGCGACCCACCGCCCTCCCCGCCGCGCATCTTACATCACATTAAACGGTCTTCTCCCCTCCCCGTTGCCAATGTCAATCCATCGCCAGGCCTTGATGGGATATTTAAAGTCATAATAAACACCCCACACTTCCTTTTATATTAGGCCGGAGTAGTTACTGCATGAAAGGATGGGCCTGGATTTGATTTCTTTTCAGGACAAAAAGGACAGCAGGCCTCCAGGAAATGGCTTAGTAGGGAGACATCTTTTCTTTTTTTTAGGGAAGGCAATGTTAAAGATAATTTCACTGTTTGGATTTGTATTTTGATTTAAAAAAACTGTGTGTGTGTGTGTGTGTGTGTGTGTGTGTGTGTGTGTGTGTGTGTGTGTGTGTGTGTGTGTGTGTGTGTGTGTGTGTGTGTGTGTGTGTGTGTGTGTGTGTGTGTGTGTGTGTGTGTGTGTGTGTGTGTGTGTGTGTGTGTGTGTGTGTGTGTGTGTGTGTGTGTGTGTGTGTGTGTGTGTGTGTGTGTGTGTGTGTGTGTGTGTGTGTGTGTGTGTGTGTGTGTCAACCCTAGCCTTTTATTTTCCTTGACATACAAGGAAATACTATACTTGACCAAAGCAACAAGTTCAACCGTGTAGTTTGCGTGCTTAGATGACCCTCAATCTCCAATAGACAGACCAAGAGGCTTGAAGAGATTATTTTTCAATTCAACACGGTAATGTGTGCAGGATTTATGGTGGTCATGACAATACATAGAGGTGACACAATTTTTTCAGAGGGAAACAAAAACTCAAAATACAAAATTTTGCAGGTGTTCAGCCTGATGAAGTTTGTTTGAGATTGTGGGCATGCTAAATGTTGACTTGGTAGCGCCCGCCGTACTGTTAGGAAAATTGAGCCCCCAAAGCCAGATTCACATTAGTCTCATGAAGCTGTGCTTGAAAATACTCTGAAAGTCTGCCATTTTGTTTTGAGGCAGACACGTTTGTCTCATTAGCTGGGGTCCCTCAAAGATGAGGTCCTAGAGATTTCGATCACATTTGAACAATGAAGTTTGATGACTCTATAACAAAGCTCTAGTATTTCTGAAAATTCAGCCCCAATGCCTTATTCAAATCTGAATACGGTATTTTTACAGGAACTCTGCCATTTTGAAAACCACATTTTTGTTTAGGTACAACTTTTTAGTCTATCAAATGATTTCTCTACTGGACCCCAAGAACTTTTAATGGAGTTATGCCATCTCAATGATGGCTTCACTCATTTATAATGTACTGCATGTATTTGAATTGTAGCTTGACAGTCACCCCACCAACTCCCTCAGGCAGTTAGCTCCTCGTCGCTTCAGGCTAACTCAATCAGTGTACGCAGGAAACTCATTTTGGCAATTTGTTTCCATTATTAACGTTGCCTTCTCCCGACGTCAGGTGACAAATGGGACCCTTTTTCTTCCTTGGGGGCCTAAAATTAGAACACGAACCGCAAGCCACAAAGAAGTCGTCTTCAGATTGAGATTTCAACGTGATCGTCCGATATTAGAATAGGCTTTTCTCAGTGAGAAAAAAAAACACTTTTCAAAGGCAATCTGGCACTTCAGAGGAGAGTCACCGAGCATAGCTGCCATTTGGTGAGCACAAATGCCTCTTGGATGATTGCAGTGTCAAACCAAATACATATAAATTCTAATTTCCTTTTATTGTATTAGAGCGCACATAACATTGCTGTTTAGTGCTTTGGTTGGTGGGTCTTTTCGCATTCCATACATCACCCGTGTTTTGACCCTGTGTGCATCCACTTAGTGTTTGCTGGTTACTCCAAAACTCCTTAATTGACCATGCATGTCAATATTTATTTGATGTACATATAATGTAATAATAAGCTATTCTGTACCAGGATTGGCTGATCAATGCTACACAGGCAACTCACTACCATTCTGAACATGTTTTCTGATGGAGTTCAATGTTTTGAATCATTTCCATTTTAAACGTTCCTTTATTTGACATATTTTGATTAGTGCCTTTTGAGCAAAAATCAGCTGTTGCGATGCTACCAGCAGAGTAATGGAGCCTGGTTCTGTTGAGTTATAATTGACAGAAACACTTGCACAAACATAATGCCGTAACACGTGATTAGTTCACTTGTGTTCTGTGCTTTTCAGATTTAATTTAGGACACCCAACACCACCAATAGGAAAAGTGGAGGTTTTTGTATTTAAATCACTGTAATTATGACTGCAACTCGCGATTTATTTTTCATGTTCTTTGTGGCAAAGCTCGGTCCCAGTATAGCGTGCCATACTTGCACTGCTACCCAAAGATGGTTGGCTGTAAAGTGGGATGTTCCGGAAGAACATGTAGGAAAAATTTGTACGTTATCACTTTGTGCTAACAAAGCTTTCGGCTCATGACTAGCCTTGTTTCCCAGAGATTCACATGTTTTTACTGCTCTTTTGTTGCAATTATGCAAATATGTGTGCAGTGAACATTTTAGATTTCTATTAGGGTTGTGGTCCCATGGTTTATGAGTGTTTAAAGCTGAAATGTAATTCACACTGCACGTTTTCTCACCCACAACAATAGGATAAACAATAAAATCGACCACATGAGTTATTTGACCATACTAGCTGACTTGGCGCACCACCCATAAAGCGATGCTACATGACTTGCATTAGCCCCCCACCCCTCCGTGAGGATTTAAAATGCGCACCGACTGTTTTTAATTACTTCAAATTACTGGGAGAACCTCACTTATCCACACTAATCGCGGACACTGCCATTAAATGCCGCGCCGAGGAGCATTTTCATCTCTCATATAACTGCCTTGCTTTGCAGCTAACGACTCATTAAGACATGTCGTTATAGTCAAGGGCAGCTCGGCAATTCATTAGCTTTTTTCCAGTGTCTGGCTCCTCGTGCAGTTCATTGTTATTCATCAAACCATCGTAACTGTGGTATGCCGGTCATAATGACCCCTTGCTCTTTTTTTACCAACATGACGAATTCATGTGAAAGCCTTAAAATGTTTCACATGCACACTAACCTTTTTTTTTTGTTTTGCTTTGTAACCTCATCACGCTAATTCGGTCTTTTGTTGTATCTCTAGTCTTGAGGCAAATCTTTCCTTTTTGAAGGACATACTGCTTGCAATCACAGTTGTGTGGTTAAGCAAGCAAATTTGTGATTGAAGTGAAGGAAATGTATGCCCTGTATGAAAGGACCAAACCTCTTTTTTTGCAACACAATGTTGACTGATGGTCACAATTAATTGTTCAAAAGTCAGCTTTCTTTTGTGATTATGGTGCGTTTCGACATGCAAACAAAATCAGGTTATGCCGCCACCGTAGTAATAAAACTCTTGACGACTGAGATCCGTTTTGCGAGCGGGCTTGTGCCTGTGGGGAAAAAAAATGAATTTGTGAATAGCAGTCGGCTAGTGTTGTGTGGTTAGTTCCCATTTGGTCCAAATATTACAAAGCCTCAGTACAAAAAAGGGAAGTATAATTAAAGTGCAGAGAAAGGACTGCTGAGAACAGATACAAAATTCATGACTGGGGGGGGGGGGGATTACCTTTATCACCCCACAGTCATTCAGGACAGGTTGACATTTATTAAATAGTGTCTGCTGCTACTGTTGCATGATGGTGGGATGCACCACAGGTAGCGGCTAAACACCTACTGTTAACCGAACAGAGGAAAGGGCAGAAAGCTCGGCCGATGTCCTCGAGGCAGACTCTGCCAAGTTCTGTTAACTCCCGCCTTGGTGTTCTTATGCAATGAAATTGCACAGCCGTCCGCAGCTTCGCCGCCGGCATCGATGCTATCATGTGAGACGCCATTAACCGAGAGACAGAGCGAAAGTAAAACCAAACAAACCGCCGGTCGGTGGCAGCGGGAGAACAGTTGAGCAAATTGACTGATCGCCTTCATTTCCAGCAGCCAGGGATGGTATCATTTATTGATCGGGACGTTTCATTAAGTGTCGACGCAACATGTCACCTCACTTGACAAATGGCCGTCTTGGCGTTTTATGACCCTGCAGTCCATGAGTCACTGTCACAGCTTTAGTAGCTCTCTTTTCCGACAATTCTACTCTCGACATTATAATTTTTGTCGTTTCTCTGGTGGGTTTTAGGGTTCATTGGCACAGTTGCGACTACGTAGGCAGTTTTTTTTCCCCATAAATTAGGTCGAGTTTGGTTGGGCGTTCTGCAGAGGTACCTAAGAAGCATTTTCCTACTGTTGGGAATCTCAATTCAAATATGCGCCGCAGCTTTATATGATAATTAAATTACACTAGTCAAACACCCCCCCAAAAACAGCCCCAAGCATTTGTTTTCCCTTGACCCCAAAATGCTACAGTATAATTTATTCCCCCGGCATGAATGCACGCCAGTGTTCGCCCCCGTGTCCTAAATGTGAATTCATGGAGAATTACAGAGTGGAGCCCTCTTGGGAGCGAAGGGAAAATGTTGTTTGATTGCCATGGAAACACACGCTCGCGTTGAAAACCACGCTGTATGCTATGTAAACAAGAGGGCATCTGTTCAGGTTTGGAGGTGTGTCGGAGTGAAACGGGAATCATGCGAGCAGATTGGCTGATTTCCCAGGTTGTGCTGTTGCCGGCGGTTGTGCAGAATGTTTAAATTGTACCACGTTACCAATACAAGAGCTTTTCCTGGATCAACTTGAGGCAGAGGTGGTTTTGTGGTCTTTCTGAAGCAACGGAACCATGAAACTTAAGGTCATTGAAAAAATTTTGGACCGCCAGTGTCCTAAGTGTCAAGTGGAGAGTCTGCGGTCTTTTACCCGTTGAGAATTAGACATGATTTGTTGACCCACTCCTGTCAGTGGGCATTTATAGTAACCCCGTCTCAAGTTTGAAGAGGTGCCGTGTCATATCGAAGGCGAAGTCTTGATCTGTACAAAAAGCATGTTCGGAAGTTACACATGTTCAGCAATTCTACGTCTGTTGCTGATGTTCCCACCTTTGTGTAGTGCTGTTTAGTGTCTTCATTTTTGGGATTCAATGTACTGGTTGCAAGTCAATGTCTGGGCACATTTGGACAAACATACCTGTTGGCAATTTAGTTTTGAGACAACCTGCTGCGAAGCATGCTTGATTGCGGAAATATTTTAATTTTCGATATTGGACAATGGGAGAAGTTGATGGCTCAAAATGAAAAATTCCACCCCTTCAGGCAGTAATGTTTAATGTAACTGCTACTCGTGACACTCTTGATTCCCTTCAGCCTCTGCATCATCTCCGATGTTCCAAATCACTGAAGCAATCATTCGATGAAATAATTAAGTAAAGAAATCAGTCAGTCAGAGACAACCAATACATAATTGCACCCAAAGGCTTTTTTTCCCGAGCTGTGTTCATGTTGGCGGCACCGCAATGATTTATCGACTTAATAATTGCTGCGAACTGCACTTTGGATCCTGGTATGAAATTTCATCTGCCCATGTTCAGTGTTCACTTTAACTGGCGCACACCAACGTAACATTTGGCACAACCCAGCAAATGTAACGACGGCTTTAATTACGACTACAAAAGAGCTTTGGAACGAAGACCAACTTCTCTGTCTTTACCCTCCCCCTCTGTGCTTGGCTGTTCATGCTCTGACAATTTTCATGCATCATTTACGAGCTGCCTATGACGAGTCACTTGCTGCTTCTCCGTCTCACCTTTTCCATCCCCTGAGTGCTTACTACACATCTTTGATGGTGATAGTTAAGCCCTCGCAAGCCACCCTCCCGTGGGGGTATTCTTTCTCTTTGTGTACATAAGACATCTGGGCAGCATGGAAGGGAAAATGCAGGTTCCGTTAACAGCAGCTAATTTTATTTCTGTGTATGCAAACTCCATCGGGGTTGGACCTGACCGAGCCCGAACGATAAATATGAAAAAAAAACCAAACAAATTTTCCATTTTGGATTTCTTGTAATCCAAACAAAAGCCGGGAATGCGCTGCACTGTTTAACAGGCTAATGCATCCCTGACCATTTAGTGTCCATCGAGAATCACAATGGGGCATATATTATTAATTATACAAAGAATCTTTTGTCTGATTTATGCTGTTCCGCTGGCCTTTGACAGATTTATAATGGCTTGGACTTGATAGAGTGAGTCCACCGCAGTCTATTTAGCATATCAGTGCAAAAAAAAAAAAGTAATTGGTTTTAAGCTTGCCGTACGATGCGAAGCGTCCGAAATCGGCTGAAATATTTGCCGACCTGGCATAAACCACACTACTCAAATAAATAACTCATGTTTAGCTCAGCAGTCTTGTACAAAAAGTTTCAAGAAACCTTGTCCTGTTTTCTTTTCGAATGGTTAATCAAGGGTCATTTTGGCCACTTCACGGGACATTCAAACACAAAATTATATAGTTCCCAACTTGCCGGTGTCTTGGCAGTTCCCGTTAAAATGCAATCAGTGTTTGTCAGTGTAGCGTCCTCACGACGATGTATATGTAAATTCTGCCCTTTAGCTCATCCCAGTAATGAGAAAATGCACTTCCTTTTGAAATTAACAATTGGATGTTCTTTGTTGATTTTAGTTGTTCAGAAGGGTAAACACTGGAACTGATGGCCTTTTTCCTCCCATTGTGTTTGTGGTATCAAAGGTGCAGCAAGCTGTTGATCGATTCTATTGTCCGAGGTATTTATTTTCACTTTTAGCATAATTTGTATGACACGCGTTTGCTGCCTCTCATGTCTTGTTTTATTAGGATGCCATTTCGAATTTTACCCTGATGGAGATGCAGTAAGAGTCCAGCTAATTTACGTAATACTATCCCCCCAGACGGGAGTTTCTCTGCAGAAGCGAAAATGCAAAGTCACTATCATGACAAAAGTAAAATGTGAGCTCAAGTGTTTGCTTCTCTTAACAGCGCATACTGAACGTTTGGAAAAGAGCACAACTTGTTTGCGGCTGTGTATTTTTGACCACAGCTCACCACCTACTCAGAATTGTACAGTAAATGAGACGTGTAATTTGTTGGCTCTGTGATTTAAGTGTTGCCCCACAAGTAAAAATACAATCCATGCCTTTGCTGTTTTATGGCCCCTGGCGTTGGCGCAAACCCTTAGCTCCACCTTTGGCCGCTAAGATAACAACAATGATACATTGTGTTGGCCTCATAGTAGATCAACGGGATGAGCAGTGGCTTATTATTTTATCAAGACAGGAGCAGAAAACAAGTTGATGTGAGGTAAGCCAACAAAAAGAAAAGTCTTGCAAAGCAGGAACTGCCTACATTTTTCCACCGAGGGCCACGTATAGAAAAATGAAAAGAGGACACCACTGCACCTTGTATTTAGGAAACCTGCATAAACCAGTCTAATACACATACAGGGCAACATACCGATTATTCTCCACCCTTGTGGTATTTAGATGATAACATGCTCAAGGCATTTTATTCAGATTAATAGAAACTGTTTTCTAATTTGACGAAAAACAAATTCCACAATACATTTCCTTCTAATAGTTTTTTGTTTTTACTCATTTTGTCTCAGATCATATCAAGAAGAAGCTCCGCCGACGGCCATCTTGGGTGCGGGGCATCATCCGCAAGCATAAGCACCACAAGAAGGGTGCGGATGAACACAAAGTGGAGGAGCCCACAGAGGCTGAAATGGAAGCGGCGGGGCCCAGCGACTCTTGCCTGACCTTGGACGAGGAGTCCTCATGCGACACCCCGGGACCCCGGACCAACGGCCACCTCCCTCATGTCTCCTCCATGGAGGAAGAGAGCTCCAACGAGCCCCCGGTTGGCTCCACAGAGGCCGGAAAGGAGTTGGAAGAACAAACTCGGCTGCATTGCCTTGGCAATGATTCCCATCCCCAAGCAGACGGTCACAGCCAAACCGATGCAAAGCCTCCAATTGAAAAATCTGATTGTTCTGACGCTCAACATACGGAGTCTCTCCACATAGCACAAGTGAATGGGAACGAGTCGATGGACAGTCTGGATCAGTGCCTGGAGAAAAACAGCAAAGCCGATGAGGAAAGGACTCCTCAGAACACGGCGGCCGAAATAGCGTCGGAGGAGCAGCACCACAGCATTGAGGAGGGGGAATCGAATCAGGAGCATTCTGAGAAAATTGTGGAGGAAGATCAGGACAAAGAAGGTACAAATTCAGATGGAGAACTCCTCCAAAAATTCGGGCCACAATTCCCAACAACATGCGTAGGAGGAGACACGTTGCCTCATTAAGGCTGGATTCAGGATTTACACTGCGTGTGGTTCAAGTGATACAATATATATATTTTTTTCCAGTCTCAAGTGGTGCAATTGGAATATACTTCCTCGTCAATAGAAAGAAAAAAAAGGCATGAAATCAGATATCTTCAGATGGGAATCAGGCCTATTCTAATTAAGTTAAATGCCTAAAGCTGTCGGGCATCTGCCAATGCGAGTGCAGCCAAAAGACACAGATTGGATAATTCACCATGCACTAATGGTGCATTTTTTCCACAGTCGAATGATCTATAAAGGTAACCTAAAATGACTTTGAAATTATATTTTGGTTTCATGTGTTCATAAATGCAATTAGGTTTTCCGTATAGGCATTAAATGGTAAATGTGCACTTGGATCTACAGTGTAAATCCAGCCTAAAACCATGCCAAAAGTCAAACGGTGTTTATGCCATCAGACGGTGTTGGTGTTGGCCCCTTTGAAGTCCACACATCCCTTGATCCAAAGCCTATTTGGGCTTATTTGAGAAGATGGTCCCTATTGCTAAATAGTGGACCATCATTTGCTATAGTAAAAGCTTCCTTTCAACTGCAGAGTTTTGATGTGGGTAGGTGTGAATATTACCCGCTGTTGGTTTCCATCAAGAAAGCTTTGATGTCATTAACAGGGGACGCCAAGGCAAAGAAATGCAAGAGGAGCCTGTCGGAGCAGCTGAAAGCATCGCCTATTCGGACAGAGGATGAGGCCAAAGCGGCATCCCCGCCTCCGCCGCCCCCACTTGTGGTTGATCACAAGCAACTTTTGGTAACATATTTATTTTTACAGCAGATTTGTATGGCATCGAAACCTACCGTTTGAATAAGGAATGGGCCACAAGCAGGCATACGCGTTTTAAATGAACTTAACTGGAGAAGTGATGGCAGGTAAGAAAACAGAATTGCTGATCCTGAAAACAGCGCTTATCCTGTTGGCTTGCACATTTGACTCTTAAATGTACGATGAATTGAATTGGAACTATTTTTTTCTTAAAGCAGTTATGTTATTTATTTAAGGTTGCAATTAGTTGATTGACGCTCGGGCATGTCTTCAAAGTCAACGTGATGTTGTTGTCTGACATGGCGCCGACAGACTCGGTCGTGCTTCATTTGAAGGTTAGCTCATAAAAGTAGCTTGACCTTGGCCTTGTGCCCAGCACTCTTTATATTTATCATTGAAACACCTTCCCTGTCTGTTGTACAAAGCATGCACTTAAAACTTTCTGAACAAAGCAAAGACCGCTCTACTCCCCCCGTAGAATGGGATTTATATGAAATGCTATGGCGAAGCCCCTTCACGCAAGACTGCACCCCAAGTTCTGTCGACAGCCATAGGTCTGTTTTGAAGCCGCTGTTGTCAGCTGTCCTTCTCAGATGAATGACTTTGTCAGGCTTATCCAAACTCTGCTCACCCTTTTTTTGAGTTTCTGTCAGTTTCTTTCGGGTATGCCAATTACGCCACAATGTCACTCTCAATCTACAGATGAATTTCCCGTGCAAGGAAACAAAGTCATGACTAAAACATGAGCCACCAAACAGAACATGCGAATGAACCCTGGTGCTTGCTACTACTTTTGTCCCCCAAGTGGACTGGAAATTGGTACCTTTTTGGCTCAGTGGTCTCCCTTGACGGCATATCCCACCAGCAGTGGGGTGGGTGGCCATAGGGTGTAATTGGCGTCAAAGAAGTGCTCTTTTGACATGCACTCACTTTTCCACCCCTTCCGAAGTGACATAGAGCCATCAAGCCATTATCGAGTGGCTTTTTACCCGAGTCCCACACGGTCGACGGTGTCAACACCATCACTCAAACTGATTGGCAGGCCTTTTAGTAGACTTGATCTATTGGACTCTGATGGGCCGCTGCGGTGAACAGCAACACGCGGCACTAATCTGCAGGCTTGTGGCTAAAGCGTGTCGCGGGGCGGGGGTGGTTGGGTTATCTTAAAGAAACAGATCGTGAAAATAGGGAGACTGTGAATAATTGCTTTTTTATCCCCCAGCTTACGGAACAAATTGAATTTCCTATTGGCGCCGGGAATGAGCGCCGCTGTTTAAGCGGCACTATGCTCGCTGGTGTTTATTAGGACTTGTGGTGGATGTCAGCCTTCCCTTGGTTATATTCATTGATTGTAGGGTGCTCATTATTCCCTACTGTCAACATGATGGAAGAGGCTGCGAAACTCTTCTCTGTATTAAATACCATCAGGAGTTTGGTCACAGACTCTATGCCTGAAGTCCTTGAGGACATCAGTACTTACTTGGTTAGGCCTTCCAGAGCCACAGTGTTCACATTTTTAAAGTAGAAGTTAGATATTTTTAAAAATTTCAAGCAGTTTCTACATGTCCTCAAACATTCTTGGCGTGAGGTGCCTATGAGCAAAAATACAATTTTCTAAACTTTTTTTCCCTTTCAGCCTTGTTGCGACCCTTAACCTGAGACAATGCGGAGGCAATTATGAACAATTTGAAATATCAGTTAGTGTTGGCACAAAAACCTCAGGCTTCTGCTTGAAAGCAAAAACATATCATGAAAAGCCTACTGGAACATTAGAAATGCATGTTGGGGTTAGTCGATAGCACTATAAATGGTGACAGGTTTGTCCCCCAAAAAATCAATTGAGTTGTGCGGGCTACAGGCCACATTCGTGGTGGAAAATGTTTGGTAAAGATGTATCTTGGCCTCGTTTTCTGCATCACAAAAGCCTAGCTTTTGAAGCAGGACATTTTGTATCCACTGTGTGTTCCTCTTTATTGCCAGTTTTCTTGAAATCTCAGGATGAGAATAAATTCCCAAGATAGTTTGAAAGAGTCTGTCCCAAAGCTCTTCTGCCCCCCCCAACAATCGGGCTATTGTGTAAAATGCTGATGAGACTTTTATAAGGAGTTAATATCCAATCTGGACCTTCCCCTTCCATCACAGACTTATTACAGATGATGCTGTTTTCTTTTCACAGCTACCCGAAATGAGCTCTTTTCCTGCGCCGCTGGCACAGTATTGGGGGGGGGGACCCTTTGGCCGCGTTGTGTAGCTATGACAGAAGTTCCTGTTTGACAACGAGCTCGCCCGACAATAGCCACGTCCCAATTTTCATTTTGTCATCTTGGCTCACTTTTAGCCATCATAGCAAGGGAGACCCATTTCCGCCAAGTTGCAAGTTTGTGTCTCTAAAGAGAACATCTGTTAACACGTATGCAGTTATTTTTGCCTCATTCCATCTAATAGTTGTTTGTATTCATAGTTGTCCCTTTTTGGTGCAGTATTGCATTACCACCGAGCGTCAGGTTCACTTTTCGTGGTTTGGATTGGTAAACCCAGACCAGGCTTAAATTTCCATTGCCGATCTTCCCTCCGCAAAGTGTACCACTGTGACAATTGAGTTAGGAAAAACAGCCCCGTTCAGATTATCTTTGGAAACTTGGTAATTGAAATGTAATCAAATTCCTGAACCGATGACGTCAAATGCTAACCAAATGAATAATGCCTACCTCCACACGAGTGAAGTCGGCCTTTTTCCCCCCTCTATAACGTCACTCCAAACCCACTAAGGCAGGGCTTTGCAGTCTTGAGGCAACTTGCCACAATCACATAATTAGATGCGCGACAAGGTCCACGCCAGCGTCTGGTGTCAAACTTCACAACTCCTGTCCCTGTTACGAGTCAGAAGCAGGAAAAATTTGACATTTAGCTTTAAAACCATCCATTCCATATCGGTACAATTTCAGGAAGGAAAAATACCTTTACTGATTCTCTCGCAGCGGACAGGGGAAAAGGACAAACTAGTGGTAGGGTGAGTACAGTATTGTGAAACTCGCTACCCCATGCTATTCACCTTCCCACAGCTGCTATCCCACTTAAGAAACTGGGGAATATCCAATCCAATTTTTGGCCGTGCCTTCTCACACTGAACAATGATAGGATAAAGCCAGCTTTTATGGGCAGTTTGAATGGAGCTTGTATCAGTCTCTTCTGAGCCAAGCTATAAATGCAATTAGCGAAATGTTGCAAAGGTTAACCCCGTGAGGGAGGAATAACTTGCGAAACATTGAAATACCAAAACAAAGTGCAGCTTGTGCCTGAGATGTTTTTTATTTTTTTTGTACGTCAAGGTGTTTCATTTCCTTTGACGGGGCGGGGGGGGCATTTTACGAGTGCCAGAAGTTCGTGGTAATATTTGCGGATGGGAAAAATGGATGCAGGGAATTTCTGTAACTTAAGGCTGCATTTTGACAATCTTACACAATAACGTTTAAAGCGCGTCACTGTCTTTTGTTCCCTTACAACGAAGCGCCCATCATTCAGAGCTATCAGCTGTCATGGGGATTTTTCCAGTGATTTGATCCTGGAAGCCATGCCAGCCTTGCTGCATATTTTAAGATGAGTTGACAACCCCAGCAGGGATCTCTCCCCACCAATCCTCGCCGTAAGGGACGAGCGTCTCATTTTAATGTTCTGGGACGATGGCCATGATATGATTTGTCATGATTGTCCCTGACCCTTCTAACACCCATCTATATTGCATTACCTGTGTGAATGCCCCCATAAGCCGCCGTATTTGCCACCTGGACTGAATTTTTTTTAAATCGGCGTTTCGTCGCGCAGCCCCATGTCCACCACCCCTTGGCCTTTGCATAAGCTCAGGTGAAAAGAAAATTATGTTCATTTATCATTTATTGTTTTTTCACGAAAAGAACTTTGAATTGGCATCTCGAAGCGAAATAGCAGCGGCTTAATAGTGTCCCTGCTGACAGTACATGTGGATGTCTCCCCTCTCGCAATGATCTCCACCGCAGGCTTTAATTAGACCCGCACAACACAATCCGTCTACCTTTTCAGGATCATTAGCGTTTCACATACTTACCGTAAGACTGCTCACATCTTTGTTCCAAAGCATTTTTAATTTTTTTTGGTGTTAAGAGTTGCAGGAGTCTGTATTTTTCCACAACGTAGCTCGGCTTCCAAATTATTCTACATTAGAGGCTGTCCTGAATTGAAGCTTAGGCATGAATTACAACTGATTAAGTACCGGCCGTTTTTGTTGGATGACCTTGAAGAAATGAGAGCAATTAGAATGCGAGTGAGAACGTGAACGTAATAGAAAGGAATTACAGGCGACAAACCGAAAAGCCGACATTTATTTTGTGATTTCCTCATTTGTGAATACACAACAAAGGAATAAATAACAAACACTTGTGAGACAGTCCAGTTTCCTACATTTTACTGACATCTGATCGTTCTGTTGGAGCTACGCTCAAGGAAATGCCAACAGACTCAGAAGTGCTTATTTATTCCTTTGTTGTGTACTGTATTCACAAACAAGGAAATGCCAAAATAAATTCTGTAGGGGGGCTATAGAATTTATTTTGTGATTTCCTTGCTTGATTTTCTGTTTTGATGCATTTTTTCAATTTTCGTAGTTCCATTGAAGGAATCGTTAATTTACGTTTTTTCGAGGCGGTCATGAATGCCTCCCGAGTTGAACGGAAGGAGCGGAGCTTCATCTAGTGGATGCATTGTAGATTTGCGTTTTATAATCCAGTGCGTCCAATATCTGCAAAAAATACAAAATAGGCCATTCGTTATTGGTGCGCCTCATAATCCAGTGCGCCTTTTAATGTGGAAAATACAGTATATTATACTCATGACAATGGCAGGTAGCACAAGTTAAAAAAAAAAAAAAAGTCAGCGGCAAAAAAGGATTCAGGCCTTAATGCTCACGGGTGAGGTTTCGAGTTTAAATGGCCCGTGTCCGCGCTGCTCCTTAGCGCACGGGATTACCGCCCTTTTGTGTAGCACCGCGCTTACTCAATCACAGAGCGCGTTGTAAGACACTCCGCCACCATTTACCACATGCCGCCGCCTAGCTCCTGACCAAGCTGACAAAAACCAGGGGAGCGCTGCAATCAAGACGATTCGCAGCCAGTGGGAGAAAAATACATCCAAGGGGATGAATGGAGTGGAAACGAGGCTAACTGAGGCAGGATGGGGCGCGGGGATTGGACCATCAAATTCACGGCAAGACGAGCTTTGCCGGGGGGAGGGCGGAGCGCTATAAAACATTGAAATGGGCAAAAGGTGAGAAGATTCTACATAAAACAGGAGAGGAGGTGCGCTGTAAAGTCATAAAGTGCACCCAAAACGCAAGAGAAAGGTGACAAATATGGATTTTTACACAGTCGCTCAACTGTCGAGATGGACTGTAACTACGCCAATTAAAGCTTTTATTCGGTTTCTTTTTTTTCCTGACGCCTCATGGTGTTCCATTTTGTCCTGGCTTCATGACATAGCGTGGCAAAGATCCAAAAAGCTCCCTTTTGGATGTTTGTGCACGCACACAGACGCACACACAGTATGAAAATAGGCTGATAAAATGTGCCAAGTGCGGCTCGGCAGCCTGCAGCTCTAATGATTACTATTATTTTGTGTGTGTGTGTGTGGGGGGGGGGTTATAGGAGTCCTCAGTGCTCCCTTTTTACTTAACAAGGGACTTGCACTTATTAGAGGCCAATGGGGAGTTTTTGTCACATTTTTAGCGAGGGGATTGTCTTATGCTGCCAGAATGTCTAATGGAAAGTGACAATGCTGTCAACGTTATTATGTGCTTAATCTGGTGTTTCACTGTAGAAGAACATTTAGTGGGAATAACAATGGGCTACCTTGGAATCGGCGTGCTAAAAAAAATAAACAGAGTTGTTGAGGGCTGCTCTTCCACTGTTGGGTTTTGTGGCGATAATGCACATAACAAAATGGGAAGGGAAGCTTTTATGTTGCCGCTGGTGGGTGGGTCACGCACCTCTCCCACTTGGCGGCACTGCGAACAAACGGCGAATACATGAAATACAGTCCTCAAGCCTTTATCCCAGTTCTGTGCAACACATTTTAATTTATACGGCTTCTTTGTTGGTGGTTGAAAAGTGGTTTTGTTGGGCTTTTTTTGTTGTTTTTTTTGCATAATCCTGCAAGCTAACTAGCCCACCATAAAGCGAACAAAAGTAATGTTTTCTCTTTTTTGTTGTTTTGGTTTGCTTAATTATGCCGGTTAGCTCGCTGAGTTTCAAGCAAGCAAAAAAAAAAGGTCCATTCTAGTTTAGTTATGCTCGCTAACAGCTAATTTAATACTGATGTATTTTGCGACACTGATTGACGTCACACCTTTTCCAAGATCTGTCCCAAAATTAAACCACTTCTTCCCTTTTGTGTACTCTCGTAAACCCGGTAACAAAACTAATTCAAATAACTTAACGCTGTACATTTGAACATGCCTTTTTCACTGTAGTGCATTATGGGCAAATCGCCGCTTTTTAGGCATACCAAAAAAATAACTCGATTGCCAGTTATTGGTCCATTTTTTGATTATGATTGTTACTATTGCCATTTCTAAACATTTTAGGAGGGGCTTTGGGGTTGATCTTTTCTTGACTGTATACTTGAGGAAATGTACGGCACTGTTTGCTCCTCCAGTCTTTCCCCTTGATGTAATCAACGGCCATGGTAATCAGACTGGATTAAGTCTCTGCATGTAATTAGATCCCATGCGCCGACTGACTTCATCTTGACATGTCATTGTGTGCTTTTACCGCACGGTCACCGCCTTTCACCCGAGGACCCCCCCTGTTCTCCTCCGTTGCCATTGATGGCAACTTTAATTAATGTGCCGTGCTCGACTCGAGTGGGCGCCTTGTGATGAGCTGTGCGTTTTGAACGCACACGTTGGCGCGCACACACCGGGGGTCAATTAAAAGGGCCTTTTGCTGTCCGCAATGTTTTAATTAAAGTCATCGTGAAATTCAAACTTGCTTCTTATTATGATTAGCTTTAATTAACTGTCACTGGGATCCGCGTCTCTTTGGTGTGCCTCTGACCTCCAAGTGCTGTCACAACTGTTTTTTTTTTGGGGGGGGCTGCCGCCGTGTTGGTGCACACGTATGTCCGCATATCATCCAAATATTTTCCACTTATCCTGCAGGTGCTACTCAACATGGCGGTGAGGAAGAGCGAGGGCTTCAGCGTAGAGCAGCTTGAGAGACTCTACTCAGTGCTCAGCCAGTGCATCTTCGCCCATCGCAGAGAGTATGACAAGACGCGACTACTGGAGGTAACTAATGGTTGTCTTTGTCACTTGGGCCTGCTGCATCGCAGGCGTCAAACGCAGGACAGTTAAAGCGCCTATGTGACATTGTGGACCAGAAAAGAAACCAATGGATATATAACAAACAGTAATGCAGTAAACAGAACTGTTAAGAGCAACTAACAATCAAATCAATGCAGCGGGCGAAAATGAAACTTTCGAGTCACAGCTTTTTCCAAAACCTGCACGTCTTTATATTATATGCAATTATGCTAGTGATCCTCTTCTACGTTACTTTCTCTCATTTCGAATTTTTGCGCGAAGTAGCACAGTTGACAGACTTTTTGAGCGAGTCATTGCCCTCGTATTTTGTTAGCGTACGCAGGCGACTACTCTCATTGCGCAGCTTCGAGAAATCTCGCTGCCAGGCATCCACACAATAAAAGTAACCACAACAAAGAATGTTTAGAATGGGGGGGAGGGGGCTGTCGCGAAATGTGCCAAAAACTTGATCATATACTTGGTTCAAAAGGAATGTTTGTTTATCACGAGTTAGCCGTGGGCTGAGTTGGCAAGAGAGGAAGGACGTGAGGAACACGTGAACGATGCCGCTTGGTTCTTTCAAAATCTTCCCTCCATGCTCTGTTACATTTTGTTTCCAGGGACATTTCATATACTATTTATGCAGATTTTCTTCCTTTCCCCTCCTCAGGGAAGCAACACTATTTACATAAAGCATTTCAAACTTTGCTTCCAAAAATTACATTTTTTTCTCTAATAACGAGAAACTCTTGAGTGACATGGCTATCAGGGACAGAGCAAATCATGTGGTCTTGCTTGACGACACTGTGCAGTCAAGATGGTTCTGTTCCAAATATGCCAAATGCATTAATTCAGTAGAAAGTTAGGTTTTCAATTGTGACTTTTAACAAACTTAATGGGGGCGGCCAGAAACACTGACTGTGAAACTAGGACAGGAGAAGCGCATTACAGTATAGATTTAAATACGTGATTTGTTAGTTGCTGCCAGACAAAGCATGTATTTTATGAGAAGAAAGTGTAATTTTTCAAGATCAAAAGCGTAATTTTATGACAATGAAGTCATCATATGGAAAAGGCCCTCAAGTGGTCATTTATCAAGAATAAAGCCATCGTGAAGAGCGCAAATCCATCGTGAGCCAGGTGGCTTTCTGAAAATTGAGGCTGGACACTGCAAATGTCAAACCGACAGATTCCGACACAGCGCCCTCTTTGTAGACGGAACGCAAAACCCTCTCGAGAGAACGCAGGCGCTCGCCGACGCGCGATTGATCACCCAGCGACCGTTTCTACTCGCCGGCGCACGTGGGGCCGCGGCTCGGCGCGCTCTGCTCCACTGTAAATGGAGCGTGACGGCGAATTTGTTTCACGCACGTACGCGGCCGGCCGCGTCCTCGGCGGGGCTCGCCGTTCTCCGCCGCCACCGCTGACCTTTCAGCAGATGGAGTGGACTGCACTCTTGCTTCACTCTTGCTTCTCGTTAAGAGCCAGAGGGAACTTCCACCACCTGTGTCTGTACACAACAACACGCAAGCAGGTCCTCTGCTACAAATTGGCAGTTGCATGGCGAATTTTTACTAAATAAAACTTATTTTGAATCTCTTAACCTCTTGTAAGTCGGGTTTGTTTCTTGCTGCCATCTGTTCCAAAATTCCTCTTTTGACTGTTTTCTCCCAGTTTTGCTCTAGACTCTTGTTGCAGACTAATCCCTTGTATTGTTCTTATCCGTGACTTTTTGTTGTCGTTTAAAGTTATTTCATCAGTAATTATGACGTTTTGCCGCCTTTAAGTGGAACCAAAATGTACATTAATCTATGCCCGACTCTATATTGCATCGTATGCTTGCCGCCTCTGCTCTTTGTTTCTTTCATTTATTCCAGCATCGCTGTGTCACATTTGAATGATTAACGGTGGATGCGGAAAGCTGCCGTGCGAGAGCTTTTTTTTTTAAGGGAGCATAGAAATGTCATCATACCAAAGGGCTAAAAAAAATGTCGTTCCCCAGAAAGAATACATCGCCGCTCCTCAATTGTGACTTTTATCTGCCGTTATGTGGATTGCTCTGCTAACGAGACACAATGCGCCAGATTGTTGCCTCTCAACTCCTTTTCTTTCGTCTTTCCGCCGCACTCAGAAGCTGGTAGTCTTCTGGGGGGGCTCGAAGAAGATGAAGGGAGCAGGCTCGCGCTCGGCGAGCAAATTAACTTTGGCCTTTGTCCACTTGCCTGTGAACGTAAACACTAAGAGATCATTCTGGCAATAAAATCAGATTTTTTTCAAGACGAAAGAGTATGAGGACCAAAAAGCGCAAACAAATTTTACAAGGAAAAAAATATCTGCTAACATGAAATAATTGCATTATTGTACTATTGATAACATTTTCAAATTTAACACCCCAAAAATGCAATACTTCAGCCTGTCCGGCTTTTGCGTTAACAACAAGCCACCTCTTCGTTGTCACTTTTTTTGTGTGTGTGTGCTGCAGGAGATGGAAGACAGGATCCAGCATTTTGACACATTCCTGTAAGAAGCGGACGACAAAACCTCTTCAGGTAGACCCTGAGCAAGCCTCCTTTGGGACCATAGAAGACACGAACTGAGACTCAGCGAGGTCGAGAGACATTCAAATGGTGCTATTGTCTCAGGAACATTTACTTGGACACAACCAAACCCCCTCCCAGAGGTGTGTCTCACACGCATGCACACACGCAAGCCAATGGTAATGAGCGGCAACCCCGGTGCTACTAGGGTGCTATTCTAACTGTCATCCATGCTGCTTATTCTTGGCATTTTTTTAACTCTGGACAGTGAGTCAAAGCAACCAACCCCTTTCACACGCACACACAGATCCTCACCAGCAGAAACGCTTGAACACCACTCGTAGAGTAGATGAGGACAGAGTAATATTCCCAATCAGTGAACTCTAGACGGCTGAGCCAATCTCGCCCCGGAGCGGATTATTTTTTTCCCCGCCCCCAAACGACTCATATCATACCACCCCCATCTATGAACCCCTGCCTCCTCATGGTTACTTTATGTATCCAAGCTCTCCTTACTCCGTGTCTCAATTCAGCGTGTGCGGAAGGCTATATATATCAAATATAAAAAAAAGACACCTACACTTCTCCGGTTGCGCGTGATCTGCACGGGTTGCTTTTCCCACAGGACAGCGGATAAAGTTTTTGATGGGCGGTCTGACAGTTTTAACGCAAACAACTTGAACCCCTCAATTCAGAGTCAAGAGCAATGAAGAACATGGCATTGATAAGCAGCGTGGAAGGGGCGTGTGACATTTCACATGTGGCATGTGGAGAGACCACTTCCTCACCCAATTGGCGTAGGTACCTTTCATACAAGACAGCGAGAAAAGTACACCTTCGTGGACAGTGTGACAAGGTGCTAGCGTCATTTAATTTAAAACACGATGCCCGAAGAGCTCCAGTTTCTTAAAAGTGGCACATTTGCGGCTAACTCAGCCCATTCTGTATCGTTACCTTTTCACGCAGGACGAAGGAGCTGGTGACTCTTAATACCCAAAAGAAACACCTTGTAGATCTTAATTAAATGTAAAGTAGCAAATTCATGGGATTGACTTAAAAACTCTGTACCTTTCACATAGGACAAAACCGTAAGACGGACAGCCTTGGGACTTGTTAGCAACTGTCAAAAGTAGTATCAGCCCCCCGTTGGCTGCCAAATGGAACCTGCCGAGTGTTAAGTCTATTCTTTGAATGAATGAGTTGAGCGTGTATTGGAGTTAGCACAGTCACTAAGGCAGAATTTTGTCATTTATTTCATCCGCTCTCAAACCCTTGCACCACCCATCCAACCCGACGGTGGCTTGTTACACACGCGCACTCAGACATGCACACACGCACGAGGCAAGTGTTGGACAAGACGGTGGACGAATTATGCAAAAAAAAAAAAAAGGCTGCCGCAAGCTACCTCAGCGTAACTTATTGTCAACTGTTTACTCAGTACACACAAGCGGTATTTTGTTTTGTTTTTATACTGTCGCACCACCACACGCTACCGTTGTCAACGCGAAACCCAGCCGGCTCCCAAAAACGTAGCCCGACGCCCACCCGGATGCCATTTCGCGACATCATTCAGACTTCTTTTCCTGTATATGAGCAGATTTCATCTCATGTCTATTTATTGTAGATGACTTACACCTTTGGGGGTAAAATAAAATCAAACCTGTAGCATTTTTTGGGCATTTGTGTGTTTGCGTACGAGGGTTTTTACATGTCTCTCAGGTTCAACACATGCCCATTTTTTTCAGCTTTTTTGTGTGTGTGTATTTATTTCCTGGTGTTTTCTTTTGAGTTGTTGCATACTGGAAATCACGCAAAAACAGGACCAGAGGTGCTGCCAAAAGAACTAAATGAGAGCCACATTTGGGAATTAAGGACAAAGGTTAGTTTAAATGTCATACATTGTGATACTGCTTTTTTCTTATCGTAGCCAATTTGGACTAACAACCAATTTTTGTCTGGTAGTTGAAATGACTTTTTCTAGTCCAGCACGCCAAGCGAGATAGAATGAGGCCTCCCCCCCCCCGTTCTTCCTTCTGCCACATACCCTTGACTTTTTTTAATTTTTTTTGGGGGGCGCGAAAAATCTTTCGTGGCAATGTTTGGGTTCCTTTTAAGGTTTTTTTTTTTTTTTTGGGACACCAGGCAGCACGCTCCCGTTACCTTTTTAGTGTAGGTTATGTTTGGAATGGAAACACTTACTGTATTTCTCAAATAAAACTGCTGTGATATACTTGAATAAAAAGGTGCAAAACTGTGCATGTTGTTTTCTTTTCAAGTGGAAGGCGCCAAAATATTTCTCGTCGGTTCAAACCAGCAAATCCGCAGTCGCACAGGACAGTGAATAAAAAAAGACTTTTGACATGCTAGTCCTGGGTTATTAACGTAGCCACGTGGCACAGGTTGAACATCTTGGCTTTTTTTTTTTTTTTTTTTTTTTTTAACGTTCCAAAGACTGAAGGCAGCAACGGGTGAGTTACGGGACAATTTGTGAATGAATTGTGGGTGCTTAGGCTAACATGTCTGTTTGCGCTGATGTTCGATTTTTCGAAAAAGCCGTCAACGTTTCTGAGGAGTTGCACAGGGTAGGAGAGGAACATAGCGTGTTTGATTGTTCACTTGCCCCAGCTGTTAATTCTGGATGCAGAAGATGAGGACTTTGCTGGATTTGTGGATTAGGATTGATCCAAAAATGTGAGTATAGTGTTGAATACTTCAATAAGGTACCACGGAACTGGTGTTTTGCTACTTTTGCCTTTTAAAAACATACGCTAGCGTGCACGCTACCGTATTGTTTAAAACAAGAGTATGTTTTACCATGCCTGCGTCCAATAATCCAGTGCGTGTTATGTATGTTTTAAATACAGAAATAGCACCCGTAAATGACACTGGTGCGCTGTATGGTAGTGACAATACTGAACATACGCTTTTCAAGTGCGAGGTGCCCAAACTTGTTTGACTTCCGTGGTGGCATTTCTGCGCTTCAAAATTGACGTGCCACTCTGAAGTTCACCCCAAATCTTTCTCTTCTCCTCAAAAGCTGTGCTGATCTCAAATCCAACATGACCCTCTGCAGCAGGCGTGCACAACCTTTTTTGACCGAAGATCTGCTTTGCGAGGCAACCGACCTTCCACGATCGACCGTTACCGTACGTGCCTGCACGCACACACACGCCTATGATAACTATTGTGAAAGGGGCAAGTGACTTAACCCAAAACAAAACACCCGAAAATCTTAAAAGGAGACTTAACCAATTTTTCAATGGTAAAAATTTCATGTGAAGTCTGCAAGCTGAGCCGTAATTGGTCATTACCTGAGACCTGAGGACTTATGTCATTTTCATATGACAGCAAGTCTCAAAATGTATTTTAAAGGTGTTATTTGCAAAATAACAAAAGTATCCCTTATAAGGTCCTCTAAAACGATAATTTAGCAGTCAAACAGGACAGAAAAAAATGTTGATGGGACTGGTGACGAGCAATGCAAATCAGCCTTAAAAAGCTAAAGTATTGAAATTCTGATTATGTTTTGGTACCTTTCCAAATAAGGCAGTGAAAAAAAGGCTTTGTTAGGCAGTGTGAAAGGGGCTTAACAAATATCAGAAAGACAAGACAAGGCATTCATATTTTGGGGGTATTTGTAATAGGTTTCCGTAATAAGTGTTAATTTCTGAATACAGATTTACAGACGTACCACATTTTTTTTTAAATTCATCCTAACATTTTGTTTATCCTTTAATTTCCTAAAAACAGTAATACACAATTGCCGTGTGGTTGTAAAATATACATATTTATCCTTGCTGGTATTTACAGAAGCACACCTATACTGAAGGTGGCTTTAAAACAAGACCACATGTATAGAAAAATCAACAAGAAAAACGATATGACAAAAGCATGGGTGATTATTGTGCTTCTTTTCGTCAGCGGGTAGTTGGGAAGAAATATTCAGGATGACCACCACGTTAGTCCTCATGGATCTGCTCTTTGGAAGCCCAGTGGCTCTCATCCTGAAGAGATCGCGAGTGTAGAAAATAAATAAAAATGAGGGGACAAAACTTAAGAAGTTTACGAGGAGAATTCCTGCACCGATTGATGGGAAGACCGACAACCTCATGGTTGAGCGGTTGAGCATGAAGTACATTCTGCACAGGGAAGGAGTGGCCGGTTCCAAAGGATCCCATGCTGGGGTGAGTGGAGTTCCGGCTGGTGGGTATTTTTTGGCACTGCGAAAGTGGTGAAGTGGAGTCCGCACGGCCTCATCCACTCTGAATGTACTTCTTGATGACCACGCAGCCGTGTCTGAAGAGTGGGCAGGGTAGCGACTGCAGCAGCGTCCACATGTTGCTGCAGGGTTCGAACGTTTCCATGTTGCCCAGCGCCGGACCCTCACTGCTCACGATGCCACCTGTGGCATAGATCTTACCGTCCAGAATCACGGCACTGAAGTGAAGAACACATGCATATGGTTGGTATTTGGGGTGGAAACGACAGCTTTTGAATTACTCAGCTTCGGGGGCGACGGCGTTGATGATTTTTAGAATAATGATTGGTAGTATTAAAGTTAAGAGTTGGGATTGAGATGATTGTTTCTGGAGGTCAAGACACTTGAACGGTGAACCTTCAGGACACTTTGTGTGGCAGTTTGACTTTCAAGACACCTGAACAGTTGACCTTGAAGACAAAACGCCTGGTTGTTTTTTTCTGGCTAAAATGCCTTATTAGGTGTTTTTTTTTTATGGCAAAAAAAATGCAAACTAGATATGCAAACTGCAGACGAAGGCCGAGATTTGGATTCGAACCCTGCACCTCTGCGCTGGTAAGCCACTAACCAGTCGTCCACGGTGGCGCTGTAAGTACACACTCAAAAAGGTCTAAAAAAGATGAGCCGAAAAAAACCGACCATGCATAGTAAGGTGTTTTTAGCCAAAAAAACCCCGACCATGTATGGTAAGGCATTTTTAGCCCCAAAAAACGACCATAGTAAGGCGTTTTTAGCCCCCCCAAAACGACCATGTATATATAGTAAGGCGTTTTGAGCCGGAAAAAAAATGACCATGTATACATGGTCATTTTTTGACGAAAAAAACGACCATGTATACTAAGGCGTTTTTAACCAAAAAAACGACCATGTAGAATAAGGTGTTTTTTTCCCAAAAAAACCCGACCATGTATAGTAAGGTGTTTTTTGACGAAAAAAAACGACCATGTAGAATAAGGCGTTTTTAACCCAAAAAAACCAACCATGTAGAGTAAGGCGTTTTTTGACCAAAAAAAACGACTATGTATAGTAAGGCTTTTTTTGACGAAAAAAAACGACCATGTATAGTAAGGCGTTTTTTGACGAAAAAAACCGACCATGTATGGTAAGGCGTTTTTAACCCAAAAAACGACCATGTATAGTAAGGCATTTTTTGACAAAAAAAAACGACCATGTATAGTAAGGCGTTTTAAACCCAAAAGCGACCATGTATAGTAAGGCGTTTTGGCGAAAAAATGACCATGTATAGTAGGCATTTTTGTGAAAAAACGACCATGTATACTAAAGCGTTTTAGCGAAAAAGCGACCATGTATAGTAAGGCTTTTTGGCGAAAAAGCGACCATGTATAATAAAGCGTTTTTAACCCAAAAACACGACCATGTATAGTAAGGCGTTTTAACGAAAAACGACCATGTAAAGTAAGCGTTTTTGCGAAAAAACGACCATGTATACTAAAGCGTTTTAGCGAAAAAACGACCATGTATAGTAAGGCTTTTGTGAAAAAACGACCATGTATAATAAAGCGTTTTAACCCAAAAACACGACCATGTATAGTAAAGCGTTTTTGGCGAAAAAAGACCATGTAAATAAAGCGTTTTTGGCGAAAAAACGACCATGTATAATAAGGCGTTTTAACGAAAAAAGCGACCATGTATAAAAGCATTTTGCGAAAAAATGACCATGTATAGTAAGGCGTTTTTGACGAAAAAAACGACCATGTATTCTAAGGCGTTTTTTGACGAAAAAAACGACCATGTATAGTAAGGCGTTTTTGATGAAAAAAACAACCATGTATAGTAAGGCGTTTTAGCCCAAAACAACGACCATGTATAGTAAGGCGTTTTTTGACGAAAAAAATGACCATGTATAGTAAGGCGTTTTTAGCCGAAAAAAACGACCATGTATAGTAAGGCGTTTTTTGACAAAAAAAACGACCATGTAGAATAAGGTGTTTTTTTCCCAAAAAAACCCGACCATGTATAGTAAGGTGTTTTTTGACGAAAAAAAACGACCATGTAGAATAAGGCGTTTTTAACCCAAAAAAACCAACCATGTAGAGTAAGGCGTTTTTTGACCAAAAAAAACGACTATGTATAGTAAGGCTTTTTTTGACGAAAAAAAACGACCATGTATAGTAAGGCGTTTTTTGACGAAAAAAACCGACCATGTATGGTAAGGCGTTTTTAACCCAAAAAACGACCATGTATAGTAAGGCATTTTTTGACAAAAAAAACGACCATGTATAGTAAGGCGTTTTAAACCCAAAAAAACGACCATGTATAGTAAGGCGTTTTTGACGAAAAAAATGACCATGTATAGTAGGCATTTTTTGACGAAAAAAACGACCATGTATACTAAGGCGTTTTTAGCCGAAAAAAACGACCATGTATAGTAAGGCTTTTTTTGACGAAAAAAACGACCATGTATAATAAGGCGTTTTAACCCAAAAACGACGACCATGTATAGTAAGGCGTTTTGGCGAAAAAAACGACCATGTATAGTAAGGCGTTTTTGGCGAAAAAACGACCATGTATACTAAGGCGTTTTTAGCCGAAAAAAACGACCATGTATAGTAAGGCTTTTTTTGACGAAAAAAACGACCATGTATAATAAGGCGTTTTTAACCCAAAAACACGACCATGTATAGTAAGGCGTTTTTTGACGAAAAAAAAGACCATGTAGAGTAAGGCGTTTTTTGACGAAAAAAACGACCATGTATAGTAAGGCGTTTTTAACCGGAAAAAACGACCATGTATAAAGGCATTTTTGACGAAAAAAATGACCATGTATAGTAAGGCGTTTTTTGACGAAAAAACGACCATGTATAGTAAGGCGTTTTTTGACGAAAAAAACGACCATGTATAGTAAGGCGTTTTTGATGAAAAAAACAACCATGTATAGTAAGGCGTTTTTAGCCCAAAACAACGACCATGTATAGTAAGGCGTTTTTTGACGAAAAAATGACCATGTATAGTAAGGCGTTTTTAGCCGAAAAAAACGACCATGTATAGTAAGGCGTTTTTTGACAAAAAAAACGACCATGTATAGTAAGGCGTTTTTTGACAAAAAAAACGACCATGTATAGTAAGGCGTTTTTAGCCCCAAAAAACGACCATGTATATTGAGGCGTTTTTAGCCGAAAAAAACCAACCATGTATAGTAAGGCGTTTTTAGCCGAAAAAAACGACCATGTATAGTAAGGCGTTTTTTGATGAAAAAAACGACCATGTATAGTAAGGCGTTTTTGATGAAAAAAACGACCATGTATAGTAAGGCGTTTTTAGCCAAAAAAAGCGACCATGTATAGTAAGGCTTTTTGGCGAAAAAAGCGACCATGTATAATAAAGCGTTTTAACCCAAAAAAGCGACCATGTATAGTAAGGCGTTTAAGGCGAAAAAAGCGACCATGTATAGTAAGGCGTTTTTGGCGAAAAAGCGACCATGTATAATAAGGCGTTTTTAACGAAAAAACGACCATGTATAGTAAGGCGTTTTTGCGAAAAAAGCGACCATGTATAGTAAGGCGTTTTTGTGAAAAAGCGACCATGTATAATAAGGCGTTTTTGGCGAAAAAGCGACCATGTATAGTAAGGCGTTTTAGCGAAAAAAGCGACCATGTATAGTAAGGCTTTTTTGAAAAAGCGACCATGTATAATAAGGCGTTTTAACCCAAAAACACGACCATGTATAGTAAGGCGTTTTTGACAAAAAAACGACCATGTATAATAAGGCGTTTTTGGCGAAAAAAGCGACCATGTATAGTAAGGCGTTTTAACGAAAAAACGACCATGTAAAAAACGACCATGTATAGTAAGGCGTTTTTGATGAAAAAAACGACCATGTATAATAAGGCGTTTTTGATGAAAAAAACGACATAGTATAGTAAGGCGTTTTGAGCGAAAAAAACGACCATGTATAGTAAGGCGTTTTTGGAAAAAACGACCATGTATAGTAAGGCGTTTTTAGCCAAAAAAACGACCATGTATAGTAAGGCGTTTTTAGCGAAAAAACGACCATGTATAGTAAGGCGTTTTTGACGAAAAAAACGACCATGTATAGTAAGGCGTTTTTGACCGAAAAAAACGACCATGTATAGTAAGGCGTTTTTAGCGCATGTATAGTAAGGCGTTTTAGCGAAAAAAGCGACCATGTATAGTAAGGCGTTTTTGACGAAAAAAACGACCATGTATAGTAAGGCGTTTTTTACCGAAAAAAACGACCATGTATAGTAAGGCGTTTTTGACGAAAAAACGACCATGTATAGTAAGGCGTTTTTTACCGAAAAAAACGACCATGTATAGTAAGGCGTTTTTAGCGAAAAAAACGACCATGTATAGTAAGGCGTTTTTGACGAAAAAAACGACCATGTATAGTAAGGCGTTTTTTGCCGAAAAAACGACCATGTATAGTAAGGTTTTTTGCGACGAAAAAAGCGACCATGTATAGTAAGGCGTTTTTAGCGAAAAAAGCGACCATGTATAGTAAGGCGTTTTTGCGAAAAAAGCGACCATGTATAGTAAGGCGTTTTTGAAAAAAAAGCGACCATGTATAAGTAAGGCGTTTTTGACGAAAAAAGCGACCATGTATAGTAAGGCGACCGACCATGTATAGTAAGGCGTTTTTGCGAAAAAAGCGACCATGTATAGTAAGCCGTTTTTTGACGAAAAAAGCGACCATGTATAATAAGGCGTTTTTAACGAAAAAAACGACCATGTATAGTAAGGCGTTTTTGACGAAAAAAACGACCATGTATAGTAAGGCGTTTTGACGAAAAAAACGACCATGTATAGTAAGGCGTTTTTGACGAAAAAAACGACCATGTATAGTAAGGCGTTTTTGTAAGGCGAAAAAAGCGACCATGTATAGTAAGGCGTTTTTTGAAAAAAGCGAAAAAAGCGACCATGTATAGTAAGGCGTTTTTGCGAAAAAAAGCGACCATGTATAGTAAGGCGTTTTTAGCGAAAAAAACGACCATGTATAGTAAGGCGTTTTTGACGAAAAAAACGACCATGTATAGTAAGGCGTTTTTGACAAAAAAACGACCATGTATAGTAAGGCGTTTTTGACGAAAAAAACGACCATGTATAGTAAGGCGTTTTTAGCCGAAAAAAACGACCATGTATAGTAAGGCGTTTTTGACGAAAAAAACGACCATGTATAGTAAGGCGTTTTTGATGAAAAAAACGACCATGTATAGTAAGGCGTTTTTGACGAAAAAAACGACCATGTATAGTAAGGCGTTTTTTTGAAAAAAACGACCATGTATAGTAAGGCGTTTTTGACAAAAAAAACGACCATGTATAGTAAGGCGTTTTTGACAAAAAAAACGACCATGTATAGTAAGGCGTTTTTGACGAAAAAAACGACCATGTATAGTAAGGCGTTTTTGACAAAAAAACGACCATGTATAGTAAGGCGTTTTTTGATGAAAAAAACGACCATGTATAGTAAGGCGTTTTTAGACGAAAAAACGACCATGTATAGTAAGGCGTTTTTGCGAAAAAACGACCATGTATAGTAAGGCGTTTTTGACAAAAAAACGACCATGTATAGTAAGGCGTTTTTGACGAAAAAACGACCATGTATAGTAAGGCGTTTTTGCGACCATGTATAGTAAGGCGTTTTTGAAAAAAACGCGTATAGTTTTGACGAAAAAACGACCATGTATAGTAAGGCGTTTTTGACGAAAAAAACGACCATGTATAGTAAGGCGTTTTTGCGAAAAAACGACCATGTATAGTAAGGCGTTTTTGACGAAAAAAACGACCATGTATAGTAAGGCGTTTTTGCGAAAAAACGACCATGTATAGTAAGGCGTTTTTGACGAAAAAAACGACCATGTATAGTAAGGCGTTTTTGACGAAAAAAACGACCATGTATAGTAAGGCGTTTTTGACGAAAAAAACGACCATGTATAGTAAGGCGTTTTTGACAAAAAAACGACCATGTATAGTAAGGCGTTTTTGCGAAAAAAACGACCATGTATAGTAAGGCGTTTTTAGCCGAAAAAAACGACCATGTATAGTAAGGCGTTTTTGACGAAAAAACGACCATGTATAGTAAGGCGTTTTTGACGAAAAAAACGACCATGTATAGTAAGGCGTTTTTGACAAAAAACCGACCATGTATAGTAAGGCGTTTTTGCGAAAAAACGACCATGTATATTAAGGCGTTTTAACAAAAAAACGACCATGTATAGTAAGGCGTTTTTGTTGGAAAAAACGACCATGTATAGTAAGGCGTTTTTGACGAAAAAACGACCATGTATAGTAAGGCGTTTTTGAAAAAAGCGACCATGTATAGTAAGGCGTTTTTGACGAAAAAACGACCATGTATAGTAAGGCGTTTTTTATAGTAACCAAAAAAGCGACCATGTATAGTAAGGCGTTTTTGACGAAAAAACGACCATGTATAGTAAGGCGTTTTTGTGAAAAAAGCGACCATGTATAGTAAGGCGTTTTTGACGAAAAAGCGACCATGTATAGTAAGGCGTTTTTGACGAAAAAAACGACCATGTATAGTAAGGCGTTTTGGCGAAAAAAATGACCATGTATAGTAAGGAAAAAAAACGACCATGTATAGTAAGGCGTTTTTGCGAAAAAACGACCATGTATAGTAAGGCGTTTTTGACGAAAAAACGACCATGTATAGTAAGGCGTTTTTGACGAAAAAACGACCATGTATAGTAAGGCGTTTTTGACCAAAAAACCGACCATGTATAGTAAGCCGTTTTTTGATGACAAAAAAACAACCATTTATAGTAAGGCGTTTTTAGCTGAAAAAACGACCATGTATAGTAAGGCGTTTTTGACAAAAAAAACGACCATGTATAGTAAGGCGTTTTTGACGAAAAAAACGACCATGTATAGTAAGGCGTTTTTAACGAAAAAAACGACCATGTATAGTAAGGCGTTTTTGACGAAAAAAACGACCATGTATAGTAAGGCGTTTTTGAAAAAACGACCATGTATAATAAGCGTTTTTGGCGAAAAAACGACCATGTATAATAAGGCGTTTTTGGCGACCATGTATAGTAAGGCGTTTTAGCGAAAAAAAACGACCATGTATAGTAAGGCGTTTTTGACGAAAAAACGACCATGTATAGTAAGGCGTTTTTGGACGAAAAAAACGACCATGTATAGTAAGGCGTTTTTAACGAAAAAAACGACCATGTATAGTAAGGCGTTTTTTGAAAAAAACGACCATGTATAGTAAGGCGTTTTTGTATAATAAGGCGGTTTTGACAAAAAAACGACCATGTATAGTAAGGCATTTTTGACGAAAAAACGACCATGTATAGTAAGGCGTTTTTGTAAGGCCTTTTGTGAAAAAACGACCATGTATAGTAAGGCGTTTGAAAAAACGACCATGTATAATAAGCGGTTTTGAAAAAGCGACCATGTATAGTAAGGCGTTTTTGAAAAAAACGACATGTATAATAAGGCGTTTTTAAAAAACGACCATGTATAGTAAGGCGTTTTGAAAAAACGACCATGTATAGTAAGGCGTTTTTGAAAAAAAGCGACCATGTATAGTAAGGCGTTTTGTGAAAAAATGACCATGTATAGTAAGGCATTTTTGGCAAAAAACGACCATGTATAGTAAGGCGACCATGTATTAAGGCGTTTTGGACAAAAAAACGACCATGTATAGTAAGGCGCGACCATGTATAGTAAGGGATTTTTGAAAAAAAACGACCATGTATAGTAAGGCGTTTTTGAGGAAAAAACGACCATGTATAGTAAGGCGTTTTTGAGGAAAAAGCGACCATGTAAAAATGAAAAAACGACCATGTATAGTAAGGCGTTTTTAACCCAAAAAAACGACCATGTATAGTAAGGTGTTTTTGGACAAAAAAAAACGACCATGTATAGTAAGGCGTTTTAAACCCCAAAAAACGACCATGTATAGTAAGGCATTTTTTGACGAAAAAAACGACCATGTATAATAAGGCGTTTTTAACCCAAAAAAACGACCATGTATAGTAAGGCGTTTTTGACGAAAAAAACGACCATGTATAGTAAGGCGTTTTTGACGAAAAAAATGACCATGTATAGTAAGGCGTTTTTAGCCGAAAAAAACGACAGCTCAGTGACGCATAAAAATACAACAATTCGTTACTCTCCTGGAAACCCTCGAAAGTGCCTGTCAAATCCGTCTATAGTGCAGGACAGGTCACTGTTGGTGTACAGGTATACGTACTGGCGTTCGGTCCAGGCAACCCCGGTTCAAACCCAGCTCGGTTATGTGTAAAAATACAACACTTACTTTTTCCTGGAAACCCTCGAAAGTGAATGTCAAATCCGCCTAATGTGCAGGACAAGTCACAGTCACTGGTGGTGTAGAGGTATACATACTAGCGTTCGGTCCAGGCAACCCCGGTTCGAACCCAGCTCGATTATGTGTGAAAATACAACACTTACTTTTTCCTGGAAACCCTCGAAAGTGAATGTCAAATCCGCCTAATGTGCAGGACAAGTCACAGTCACTGGTGGTGTAGAGGTATACACGCCGGCATTCGGTCCAGGCAACCCTGGTTCAAATCCCACTCAAGTTATGTGTGGAAATACAACAGTTACTTTTTCCTGGAAACCCTTGAAAGTGCATGTCAAATCCGCCTAATGTGCAGAACAGGTCACAGTCACTGGTGGTGTAGAGGTATACATACTGGCGTTCGGTCCAGGCAACCCCGGTTCGAACCCAGCTCGGTAATGTGTGAAAATACAACACTTACTTTTTCCTGGAAACCCTCGAAAGTGAATGTCAAATCCGCCTAATGTGCAGGTCAAGTCACAGTCATTGGTGGTGTAGAGGTATACACGCCGGCGTTCGGTCCAGGCAACCCTGGTTCAAATCCCACTCAAGTTATGTGTGGAAATACAACAGTTACTTTTTCCTGGAAACCCTAGAAAGTGCATGTCAAATCCGCCTAATGTGCAGGACAGGTCACAGTCACTGGTGGTGTAGAGGTATACATACTGGCGTTCAGTCCGGGCAACCCCGGTTCAAACCCAGCTCGGTTATTTGTGAAAATACAACACTTACTTTTTCCTGGAAACCCTCGAAAGTGAATGTCTAATGTGCAGGACAAGTCACAGTCACTGGTGGTGTAGAGGTATACACGCCGGCGTTCGGTCCAGGCAACCCTGGTTCAAACCCCACTCAAGTTATGTGTGAAAATACAACAGTTACTTTTTCCTGGAAACCCTCGAAAGTGCACGTCAAATCCGCCGACAGTGCAGGACAGGTCACAGTCACTGGTGGTGAAGAGGTATACATGACGGCATTCGGTCCAGAGTAAGCCAATTCTTAGCCCCAAAAAACCTACCATGTATAGTAAGAAGTTTTCATACACCTTTATACCTTTTATATGCCTTACTATACATGGTCGTTTTTTTCCTCAAAAAACGTCTTACTATACATGGTCGTTTTTTTTTTGGCTTAAAACGCCTTACTATACATGGTCGTTTTTTTCGGCTAAAAACGCCTTACTATACATGGTCGTTTTTTTTGGCTAAACGCCTTACTATACATAGTCATTTTTTCGCCAAAACGCCTTACTATACATGGTCGTTTTTTCGCTAAAAACGCCTTACTATACATGGTCGTTTTTCGGCTAAAACGCCTTACTATACATGGTCGTTTTCCGCTAAAAGCGACTTACTATACATGGTCGTTTTGGGGCTAAAAACGCCTTACTATACATGGTCGTTTTTAGTCAAAAAACGCCTTACTATACATGGTCGTTTTGGGCTAAAACGCCTTACTATACATGGTCGTTTTTCGCTAAAAATGCCTTACTATACATGGTCGTTTTTAGGCTAAAAATGCCTTACTATACATGGTCATTTTTTCCTCAAAAATGCCTTACTATATATGGTCGTTTTTTCGCTAAAAATGCCTTACTATACATGGTCATTTTTCCTCAAAAATGCCTTACTATACATGGTCGTTTTTCCTCAAAAACGCCTTACTATACATGGTCGTTTTTTCAAAAATGCCTTACTATACATGGTCGTTTTTTCGCTAAAAACGCCTTACTATACATGGTCGTTTTTTCGCTAAAAACGCCTTACTATACATGGTCGTTTTTTCTAAAACGCCTTACTATACATGGTCGTTTTTACTAAAAACGCCTTACTATACATGGTCGTTTTTGGGCTAAAACGCCTTACTATACATGGTCATTTTTTCTCAAAACGCCTTACTATACATGGTCGTTTTTGGGCTAAAAACGCCTTACTATACATGGTCATTTTTTCGCTAAAAACGCCTTACTATACATGGTCGTTTTTTCGCTAAAAACGCCTTACTATACATGGTCATTTTTTCGCTAAAAACGCCTTACTATACATGGTCGTTTTTGGGCTAAAACGCCTTACTATACATGGTCGTTTTTTCGCCTTACTATACATGGTCGTTTTTAAAAACGCCTTACTATACATGGTCGTTTTTTCGCTGGGCTAATACATGGTCAAAAACGCCTTACTATACATGGTCGTTTTTCCTCAAAAACGCCTTACTATACATGGTCGTTTTTTCGCTAAAACGCCTTACTATACATGGTCGTTTTTGGGCTAAAAACGCCTTACTATACATGGTCGTTTTTTCGCTAAAAACGCCTTACTATACATGGTCGTTTTTGGGGCAAAAACGCCTTACTATACATGGTCGTTTTTCCTCAAAAACGCCTTACTATACATGGTCGTTTTTCCTCAAAAACGCCTTACTATACATGGTCGTTTTTTCCTCAAAAACGCCTTACTATACATGGTCGTTTTTCCTCAAAAACGCCTTACTATACATGGTCGTTTTTTCGCTAAAAACGCCTTACTATACATGGTCGTTTTTTCGCTAAAACGCCTTACTATACATGGTCGTTTTTTCGCTAAAAACGCCTTACTATACATGGTCGTTTTTTCGCAAAAACGCCTTACTATACATGGTCGTTTTTGGGCTAAAAACGCCTTACTATACATGGTCATTTTTCGCTAAAAACGCCTTACTATACATGGTCGTTTTTCGCAAAAACGCCTTACTATACATGGTCGTTTTTCGCAAAAACGCCTTACTATACATGGTCGTTTTTTCGCAAAAACGCCTTACTATACATGGTCGTTTTTTCGCTAAAAACGCCTTACTATACATGGTCGTTTTTGGGCTAAAAACGCCTTACTATACATGGTCGTTTTTCGCTAAAAACGCCTTACTATACATGGTCGTTTTTTGGGCTAAAAACGCCTTACTATACATGGTCGCTTTTTTCGCTAAAAACGCCTTACTATACATGGTCGTTTTTTCGCTAAAAACGCCTTACTATACATGGTCGTTTTTTCCGCAAAAACGCCTTACTATACATGGTCGTTTTGGGGCTAAAAACGCCTTACTATACATGGTCGTTTTTCGCTAAAACGCCTTACTATACATGGTCGTTTTTTCGCTAAAAACGCCTTACTATACATGGTCGTTTTTTGGCTAAAACGCCTTACTATACATGGTCATTTTTTCCTCAAAAACGCCTTACTATACATGGTCGTTTTTGGGCTAAAACGCCTTACTATACATGGTCGTTTTTCGCTCAAAAACGCCTTACTATACATGGTCGTTTTTCCTCAAAACGCCTTACTATACATGGTCGTTTTTTCTCTAAAACGCCTTACTATACATGGTCGTTTTTTCGCTAAAAACGCCTTACTATACATGGTCGTTTTTTCGCAAAAACGCCTTACTATACATGGTCGTTTTTTGGGCTAAAAACGCCTTACTATACATGGTCGTTTTTCGCTAAAAACGCCTTACTATACATGGTCGTTTTTCGCTAAAACGCCTTACTATACATGGTCGTTTTTGGGCTAAAACGCCTTACTATACATGGTCGTTTTGGGCTAAAACGCCTTACTATACATGGTCGTTTTTTCGCTAAAAACGCCTTACTATACATGGTCATTTTTTCGCTAAAACGCCTTACTATACATGGTCATTTTTTCGCAAAAACGCCTTACTATACATGGTCGTTTTTTCGCTAAAAACGCCTTACTATACATGGTCGTTTTTTCGCTAAAAACGCCTTACTATACATGGTCGTTTTTGGGCTAAAAACGCCTTACTATACATGGTCGTTTTGGGCTAAAACGCCTTTTACATGGGCTAAAACGCCTTACTATACATGGTCGTTTTTTCGCTAAAAACGCCTTACTATACATGGTCGTTTTTGGCTAAAAACGCCTTACTATACATGGTCATTTTTTTCGCTAAAAACGCCTTACTATACATGGTCGTTTTTCGCTAAAAACGCCTTACTATACATGGTCGTTTTTCGCTAAAACGCCTTACTATACATGGTCGTTTTTGGGCTAAAAACGCCTTACTATACATGGTCGTTTTTTCCTCAAAAACGCCTTACTATACATGGTCGTTTTTTCGCTAAAAACGCCTTACTATACATGGTCGTTTTTCGCTAAAAACGCCTTACTATACATGGTCGTTTTTTCGCTAAAAACGCCTTACTATACATGGTCGTTTTTCGCTAAAAACGCCTTACTATACATGGTCGTTTTTGGCTAAAAACGCCTTACTATACATGGTCGTTTTTGGCTAAAACGCCTTACTATACATGGTCGTTTTTGGCTAAAAACGCCTTACTATACATGGTCGTTTTTTTGGGCTAAAAACGCCTTACTATACATGGTCGTTTTTTCACGCTAAAAACGCCTTACTATACATGGTCGTTTTTTTTTCGCTAAAAACGCCTTACTATACATGGTCGTTTTTTCGCTAAAAACGCCTTACTATACATGGTCGTTTTTGGCTAAAAACGCCTTACTATACATGGTCGTTTTTTCGCTAAAAACGCCTTACTATACATGGTCGTTTTTCGGCTAAAAACGCCTTACTATACATGGTCGTTTTTCGCTAAAAACGCCTTACTATACATGGTCGTTTTTTCTCAAAAACGCCTTACTATACATGGTCGTTTTTTCCTCAAAAACGCCTTACTATACATGGTCGTTTTTCGCTAAAAACGCCTTACTATACATGGTCGTTTTTCCTCAAAAACGCCTTACTATACATGGTCGCCTTTTTTGGTCGCTAAAACGCCTTACTATACATGGTCGTTTTTCGCTAAAAACGCCTTACTATACATGGTCGTTTTTTGGCTAAAAACGCCTTACTATACATGGTCGTTTTTCGCTAAAACGCCTTACTATACATGGTCGTTTTTCGCTAAAAACGCCTTACTATACATGGTCATTTTTTAAAAACGCCTTACTATACATGGTCGTTTTTTCGCTAAAAACGCCTTACTATACATGGTCGTTTTTCGCTCAAAAACGCCTTACTATACATGGTCGTTTTTTAAAACGCCTTACTATACATGGTCGTTTTTTCGCTAAAAACGCCTTACTATACATGGTCGTTTTTCGGCTAAAAACGCCTTACTATACATGGTCGTTTTTTCGCTAAAAACGCCTTACTATACATGGTCGTTTTTCGCTAAAACGCCTTACTATACATGGTCGTTTTTCGCTAAAAACGCCTTACTATACATGGTCGTTTTTTCGCAAAAACGCCTTACTATACATGGTCGTTTTTGGGCTAAAAACGCCTTACTATACATGGTCGTTTTTTCGCAAAAACGCCTTACTATACATGGTCGTTTTTGGGGCTAAAACGCCTTACTATACATGGTCGTTTTTTCGCTAAAAACGCCTTACTATACATGGTCGTTTTTTCGCTAAAAACGCCTTACTATACATGGTCGTTTTTTCGCTAAAAACGCCTTACTATACATGGTCGTTTTTCGCTAAAAACGCCTTACTATACATGGTCGTTTTTTCGCAAAAACGCCTTACTATACATGGTCGTTTTTTCGCTAAAAACGCCTTACTATACATGGTCGTTTTTTCAAAAACGCCTTACTATACATGGTCGTTTTTCGCTAAAAACGCCTTACTATACATGGTCGTTTTTCGCTAAAAACGCCTTACTATACATGGTCGTTTTTCGCTAAAACGCCTTACTATACATGGTCGTTTTTTCGCTAAAAACGCCTTACTATACATGGTCGTTTTTTCGCTAAAAACGCCTTACTATACATGGTCGTTTTTTCGCTAAAACGCCTTACTATACATGGTCGTTTTTTCGCTAAAAACGCCTTACTATACATGGTCGTTTTTCGCTAAAAACGCCTTACTATACATGGTCGTTTTTTCGCAAAAACGCCTTACTATACATGGTCGTTTTTTCGCAAAAACGCCTTACTATACATGGTCGTTTTTTTCGCAAAAACGCCTTACTATACATGGTCGTTTTTCGTCTAAAAACGCCTTACTATACATGGTCGTTTTTTCGCAAAAACGCCTTACTATACATGGTCGTTTTTGGGCTAAAACGCCTTACTATACATGGTCGTTTTTTCCTCAAAAACGCCTTACTATACATGGTCGTTTTTTGGCTAAAAACGCCTTACTATACATGGTCGTTTTTCCTCAAAAACGCCTTACTATACATGGTCGTTTTTTCCTCAAAAACGCCTTACTATACATGGTCGTTTTTTCGCTAAAAACGCCTTACTATACATGGTCGTTTTTTGGCTAAAACGCCTTACTATACATGGTCGTTTTTTCGCTAAAAACGCCTTACTATACATGGTCGTTTTTTCGCTAAAAACGCCTTACTATACATGGTCGTTTTTTCGCAAAAACGCCTTACTATACATGGTCGTTTTTTCGCTAAAACGCCTTACTATACATGGTCGTTTTTTCGCAAAAACGCCTTACTATACATGGTCGTTTTTTCGCTAAAAACGCCTTACTATACATGGTCGTTTTTTCGCTAAAAACGCCTTACTATACATGGTCGTTTTTTCGCTAAAAACGCCTTACTATACATGGTCGTTTTTTCGCTAAAAACGCCTTACTATACATGGTCGTTTTTTCGCTCAAAAACGCCTTACTATACATGGTCGTTTTTTCCTCAAAAACGCCTTACTATACATGGTCGTTTTTCCTCAAAAACGCCTTACTATACATGGTCGTTTTTTGGCTAAAACGCCTTACTATACATGGTCGTTTTTTCGCTAAAAACGCCTTACTATACATGGTCGTTTTTTCGCTAAAACGCCTTACTATACATGGTCGTTTTTTCGCTAAAAACGCCTTACTATACATGGTCGTTTTTTCGCTAAAAACGCCTTACTATACATGGTCGTTTTTGGGCTAAAACGCCTTACTATACATGGTCGTTTTTGGCTCAAAAACGCCTTACTATACATGGTCGTTTTTGGGCTAAAAACGCCTTACTATACATGGTCGTTTTTTCGCTCAAAAACGCCTTACTATACATGGTCGTTTTTTCGCTAAAAACGCCTTACTATACATGGTCATTTTTTCGCTCAAAAACGCCTTACTATACATGGTCGTTTTTTCGCTAAAAACGCCTTACTATACATGGTCGTTTTTTTCTCAAAAACGCCTTACTATACATGGTCGTTTTTGGGCTAAAAACGCCTTACTATACATGGTCGTTTTTTCGCTCAAAAACGCCTTACTATACATGGTCGTTTTTTCCTCAAAAACGCCTTACTATACATGGTCGTTTTTTCGCTCAAAAACGCCTTACTATACATGGTCGTTTTTTCGCTAAAACGCCTTACTATACATGGTCGTTTTTTGGCTAAAAACGCCTTACTATACATGGTCGTTTTTTCGCTAAAAACGCCTTACTATACATGGTCGTTTTTTGGGCAAAAACGCCTTACTATACATGGTCGTTTTTTCGCTAAAAACGCCTTACTATACATGGTCGTTTTTTCGCTAAAAACGCCTTACTATACATGGTCGTTTTTGGGCTAAAAACGCCTTACTATACATGGTCGTTTTTTCGCTAAAAACGCCTTACTATACATGGTCGTTTTTTGGGCTAAAAACGCCTTACTATACATGGTCGTTTTTTCGCAAAAACGCCTTACTATACATGGTCATTTTTTCGCCAAAAACGCCTTACTATACATGGTCGTTTTTCGCAAAAACGCCTTACTATACATGGTCGTTTTTTGGCTAAAAACGCCTTACTATACATGGTCGTTTTTCGCAAAAACGCCTTACTATACATGGTCGTTTTTCGCTAAAAACGCCTTACTATACATGGTCGTTTTTCGCAAAAACGCCTTACTATACATGGTCGTTTTTTCGCTAAAACGCCTTACTATACATGGTCGTTTTTTCGCTAAAAACGCCTTACTATACATGGTCGTTTTTTTCGCTAAAAACGCCTTACTATACATGGTCGTTTTTTCGCAAAAACGCCTTACTATACATGGTCGTTTTTTCGCTAAAACGCCTTACTATACATGGTCGTTTTTTTCGCCTACTAAAACGCCTTACTATACATGGTCGTTTTTCGCTAAAACGCCTTACTATACATGGTCGTTTTTTTCGCAAAAACGCCTTACTATACATGGTCGTTTTTTCGCTAAAAACGCCTTACTATACATGGTCGTTTTTTCGCTAAAAACGCCTTACTATACATGGTCGTTTTTTCGCTAAAACGCCTTACTATACATGGTCGTTTTTGGGCTAAAAACGCCTTACTATACATGGTCGTTTTTTCGCAAAAACGCCTTACTATACATGGTCGTTTTTTCGCAAAAACGCCTTACTATACATGGTCGTTTTTCCTCAAAAACGCCTTACTATACATGGTCGTTTTTTCGCAAAAACGCCTTACTATACATGGTCGTTTTTTCGCTAAAAACGCCTTACTATACATGGTCGTTTTTTCGCTAAAAACGCCTTACTATACATGGTCGTTTTTTGGGCTAAAACGCCTTACTATACATGGTCGTTTTTTCGCTAAAAACGCCTTACTATACATGGTCGTTTTTTCGCTAAAAACGCCTTACTATACATGGTCGTTTTTGGGCTAAAACGCCTTACTATACATGGTCGTTTTTTGGGCTAAAACGCCTTACTATACATGGTCGTTTTTTCGCTAAAAACGCCTTACTATACATGGTCGTTTTTTCGCTAAAAACGCCTTACTATACATGGTCATTTTTTCCTCAAAAACGCCTTACTATACATGGTCGTTTTTTCGCTAAAAACGCCTTACTATACATGGTCGTTTTTTGGCTAAAACGCCTTACTATACATGGTCATTTTTTCGCTAAAAACGCCTTACTATACATGGTCGTTTTTTCGCTAAAAACGCCTTACTATACATGGTCGTTTTTCGCTAAAAACGCCTTACTATACATGGTCATTTTTTCGCTAAAAACGCCTTACTATACATGGTCGTTTTTTCGCTAAAAACGCCTTACTATACATGGTCGTTTTTTCGCTAAAAACGCCTTACTATACATGGTCGTTTTTGGGCTAAAACGCCTTACTATACATGGTCATTTTTTGGCTAAAAACGCCTTACTATACATGGTCGTTTTTTGGCTAAAACGCCTTACTATACATGGTCGTTTTTTCGCTAAAAACGCCTTACTATACATGGTCATTTTTTCGCTAAAAACGCCTTACTATACATGGTCGTTTTTTCGCTAAAAACGCCTTACTATACATGGTCGTTTTTTGGCTAAAAACGCCTTACTATACATGGTCATTTTTGGGCTAAAAACGCCTTACTATACATGGTCGTTTTTTGGCTAAAAACGCCTTACTATACATGGTCTTTTTTTGGCTAAAACGCCTTACTATACATGGTCGTTTTTTCGCTAAAAACGCCTTACTATACATGGTCGTTTTTTTGGCTAAAAACGCCTTACTATACATGGTCGTTTTTTCGCTAAAAACGCCTTACTATACATGGTCGTTTTTGGCTAAAAACGCCTTATATATACATGGTCGTTTTTTCGCTAAAACGCCTTACTATACATGGTCTTTTTTTGGCTAAAAACGCCTTACTATACATGGTCGTGTTTTGGGCTAAAAACGCCTTACTATACATGGTCATTTTTTTCGGCTAAAAACGCCTTACTATACATGGTCGTTTTTTCGCTAAAACGCCTTACTATACATGGTCGTTTTTTTCCGCTAAAAACGCCTTACTATACATGGTCGTTTTTTTCGTCAAAAACGCCTTACTATACATGGTCGTTTTTTGGGCTAAAAACGCCTTACTATACATGGTCGTTTTTTGGCTAAAAACGCCTTACTATACATGGTCTTTTTTTGGCTAAAAACGCCTTACTATACATGGTCGTTTTTTGGCTAAAAACGCCTTACTATACATGGTCGTTTTTTGGCTAAAAACGCCTTACTATACATGGTCGTTTTTTTCGGCTAAAAACGCCTTACTATACATGGTCGTTTTTTCGCTAAAAACGCCTTACTATACATGGTCGTTTTTTCGCTAAAAACGCCTTACTATACATGGTCGTTTTTTTCATTTAAAAACGCCTTACTATACATGGTCTTTTTTTTCGGCTAAAAACGCCTTACTATACATGGTCGTTTTTTGGCTAAAAACGCCTTACTATACATGGTCGGTTTTTTCGGCTAAAAACGCCTTACTATACATGGTCGTTTTTTCGGCTAAAAACGCCTTACTATACATGGTCGTTTTTTGGGCTAAAAACGCCTTACTATACATGGTCGTTTTTTGGCTAAAAACGCCTTACTATACATGGTCGTTTTTTCGCTAAAAACGCCTTACTATACATGGTCGTTTTTTCGCTAAAAACGCCTTACTATACATGGTCGTTTTTTCGCTAAAAACGCCTTACTATACATGGTCGTTTTGGGGCTAAAAACGGCTTACTATACATGGTCGTTTTTTCGCAAAAACGCCTTACTATACATGGTCGTTTTTTCGCAAAAACGCCTTACTATACATGGTCGTTTTTTCGCTAAAAACGCCTTACTATACATGGTCGTTTTTTGGCTAAAAACGCCTTACTATACATGGTCGTTTTTTCTGCAAAAACGCCTTACTATACATGGTCGTTTTTTCGTCAAAAACGCCTTACTATACATGGTCGTTTTTTTCGGCTAAAAACGCCTTACTATACATGGTCGTTTTTTTCGGCTAAAAACGCCTTACTATACATGGTCGTTTTTTCGTCAAAAACGCCTTACTATACATGGTCGTTTTTTCGCAAAAACGCCTTACTATACATGGTCGTTTTTTCGCAAAAACGCCTTACTATACATGGTCGTTTTTTCGCTAAAAACGCCTTACTATACATGGTCGTTTTTTCGCAAAAACGCCTTACTATACATGGTCGTTTTTCGCTAAAAACGCCTTACTATACATGGTCGTTTTTTCGCAAAAACGCCTTACTATACATGGTCGTTTTTGGGGCTAAAAACGCCTTACTATACATGGTCGTTTTTTCGCAAAAACGCCTTACTATACATGGTCGTTTTTCGGTTAAAAACGCCTTACTATACATGGTCGTTTTTTCGCAAAAACGCCTTACTATACATGGTCGTTTTTCGCTAAAAACGCCTTACTATACATGGTCGTTTTTTCGTCAAAAACGCCTTACTATACATGGTCGTTTTTTGGTTAAAAACGCCTTACTATACATGGTCGTTTTTTCGTCAAAAACGCCTTACTATACATGGTCGTTTTTTCGTCAAAAACGCCTTACTATACATGGTCGTTTTTTCGCAAAAACGCCTTACTATACATGGTCGTTTTTTCGCAAAAACGCCTTACTATACATGGTCGTTTTTTCGTCAAAAACGCCTTACTATACATGGTCGTTTTTTCGCAAAAACGCCTTACTATACATGGTCGTTTTTTCGTCAAAAACGCCTTACTATACATGGTCGTTTTGGGGCTAAAAACGCCTTATTATACATGGTCGGTTTTTTCGCTAAAAACGCCTTACTATACATGGTCGTTTTTGGTCAAAAACGCCTTACTATACATGGTCGTTTTTTCGTCAAAAACGCCTTACTATACATGGTCGTTTTTTCGCTAAAACGCCTTACTATACATGGTCGTTTTTCGCAAAAACGCCTTACTATACATGGTCGTTTTTTTTCGCAAAAACGCCTTACGTATACATGGTAGTACATGGTCGTTTTTCGTCAAAAACGCCTTACTATACATGGTCGTTTTTTCGCTAAAAACGCCTTACTATACATGGTCATTTTTTCGTCAAAAACGCCTTACTATACATGGTCGTTTTTTCGCTAAAAACGCCTTACTATACATGGTCGTTTTTTCGCTAAAACGCCTTACTATACATGGTCGTTTTTCGTCAAAAACGCCTTACTATACATGGTCGTTTTTCGTCCAAAAACGCCTTACTATACATGGTCGTTTTTTCGCTAAAACGCCTTACTATACATGGTCGTTTTTTCGTCAAAAACGCCTTACTATACATGGTCGTTTTTTCGCTAAAAACGCCTTACTATACATGGTCGTTTTTCGTCAAAAACGCCTTACTATACATGGTCGTTTTTTCGTCAAAAACGCCTTACTATACATGGTCGTTTTTCGCTAAAACGCCTTACTATACATGGTCGTTTTTCGTCAAAAACGCCTTACTATACATGGTCGTTTTTCGCTAAAAACGCCTTACTATACAAAACGACCATGTATATACATGGTCGTTTTTTCGCCAAAAACGCCTTACTATACATGGTCGTTCTTTTTCGGCTAAAAACGCCTTACTATACATGGTCGTTTTTTTCGTCAAAAAAAGCCTTACTATACATGGTCGTTTTTAGTCAAAAACGCCTTACTATACATGGTCGTTTTTCGCTAAAACGCCTTACTATACATGGTCGTTTTTCGTCAAAAACGCCTTACTATACATGGTCGTTTTTCGCTAAAACGCCTTACTATACATGGTCGTTTTTCGTCAAAAACGCCTTACTATACATGGTCGTTTTTTCGTCAAAACGCCTTACTATACATGGTCGTTTTTTTCGTCCAAAAACGCCTTACTATACATGGTCGTTTTTTTCGTCAAAAAACGCCTTACTATACCTGGTCGTTTTTTTTCTGCAAAAAACGCCTTACTTTACATGGTGTTTTGTTCCGTCAAAAAACGGCTTACTATACATGGTCGTTTGTTTCGGCAAAAAACGCCTTACTACACATGGTCATTTTTTTGGTTAAAAACGCCTTACTATACATGGTCGTTTTTTTCGGCAAAAAACTCCTTACTACACATGGTCGTTTTTTTGGTTAAAAACGCCTTATTATACATGGTCGCTTTTTTCGTCAAAAAACGGCTTACTATACATGGTCGTTTTGGGGGGGCTAAAAACGCCTTACGATACATGGTCGTTTTTTTTCCTCCAAAAACGCCTTACTATACATGGTCGTTTTTTCCGGCTAAAAACGCCTTACTATACATGGTCATTTTTTTCGTCAAAAAACGCCTTACTATACATGGTCGTTTTTTGGGGCTAAAAACACCTTATACATGGTTGTTTTTTTTCGGCTAAAAACGCCTCACTATACATGGTCGTTTTTTTCGTCAAAAAACGCCTTACTATACATGGTCGTTTTTTTCGTCAAAAAACGCCTTACTATACATGGTCGTTTTTTTTCCCGCTTAAAACGCCTTACTATACATGGTCGTTTTTTCGCTAAAAACGCCTTACTATACATGGTCGTTTTTTAGTCAAAAACGCCTTACTATACATGGTCGTTTTTTCGGGTAAAACGCCTTACTATACTATGTCGTTTTTTCGCTAAAACGCCTTACTATACATGGTCGTTTTTCGTCAAAAACGCCTTACTATACATGGTCGTTTTTTTGGCTAAAACGCCTTACTATACATGGTCGTTTTTAGCTCAAAACGCCTTACTATACTATGTCGTTTTTTTTCGCTAAAACGCCTTATTATACATGGTCGTTTTTAGTCAAAAACGCCTTACTATACATGGTCGTTTTTCGCTAAAACGCCTTACTATACATGGTCGCTTTTTGGGTTAAAACGCCTTACTATACATGGTGGTTTATTTCGCAAAAACGCCTTACTATTCATGGTCGTTTTTTCGCTAAAACGCCTTACTATACATGGTCGTTTTTTTCGTCAAAAAACGCCTTACTACACATGGTCGTTTTTTTGGTTAAAAACGCCTTACTATACATGGTCGTTTTTTTCGTCAAAAAACGCCTTACTATACCTGGTGGGTTTTTTTCGGCTAAAAACGCCTTACTACACATGGTCGTTTTTTGGGTTAAAAACGCCTTACTATACATGGTGGTTTATTTCGGCAAAAAACGCCTTACTATTCATGGTCGGTTTTTTTCGGCTAGAAACGCCTTACTACACATGGTCGTTTTTTTGGTTAAAAACGCCTTACTATACATGGTGGTTTATTTCGGCAAAAAACGCCTTACTATTCATGGTCGTTTTTGGCTAAAAACGCCTTACTGTACATGGTTGTTTTGGGGGGCGGGGGGTAAAAACACCTCACTATACTTTTTGTGCATGTGACTTCAAAATAAGAAGTGAGGGTGACTATCAAACCAACCACCTCACGAAAAAGCAGAATTATGTGCTTATTAGATACGAGAAACAACAGGAGTTGCGCAGGGTGGATTAAAACTTGGGAGGATTACGTCTTGTGTCCTATTCGGCCTTGCGCATGCACACCATTTCGTAACCACTGCTGGAAGTGGAAAAGATGATTACAAAAAACTTCCTTCTATTAGGCTTGACCAGGAGTGGAGCGCAGCAAAAAAAACAAAAAAAACTGCGAGCAGTCACTGCTGTGTCTGATAAACACGACCGAAGAAAGGGAGGATAAGGATGTCGTTCGTCTCTTCCTCCTCTCCTCTATCATTACCTACCTCACTTGACCCACGGCATGGAAGCACGCAATGCGCCGATATTGCAGCAAACCCCCTCTTTTCACGGGGGATAGTTCCAGAGCCAGACGATAAACTTACAGAAAATTACTAATGCGCCCCTAAAAGGGATCGTAACTCCACCACGACTACTTTGCCTTTGGTATCTGCTCTTTGGTATCTGCTCTTCTTCTTTTTGACTATTTAACGCTTGTGTTTAGCCCGATTTATTCTGCTGAGCTCCACCTGCAGAACTGTCTGGAGTGATTCATGTTGGGCCCAGCCTTGATGTTGCCTTTGTCTGGGTCGTAGATGGTGGTGGCTCGTGCGTACGCTCCGCCCAGAATGTACACCAGGCCGCCCAGACTCACCGCCGGGGCGTACTTGTTGTCTGCACACAATAACACATTCGGACGGAGTCAAAGGCGAACGTCGTACACAGACACACACATGAACCAACACCGCCACAAAGACAAAAACACATCCACACGAGACCCTCCCGCCAAATACACACACGGAGACCCATGGACAAACACAAAAGCACACAAACCAAATCGCAATCATAAAACACGCGCGTGCACACGCACGCACATTCTCCATCTATTTGTAATGACATCAGCTTGTTTTTCCACACACCCACCCAAATATTAGGAACAACTCTCAGCATGAAGAAACTGCATGTGTGTGTATCGACACATTTGTCTGCGCTCGACGCCCAAGGCCAAATACTCACAGGGGTGTAAAAAAAACAATAGGGGGGGCCCACAGATAAATACATTGTGTCTGGCAGCGGCGCAGCATGTGGCGGCATCTTCATCACAGCGCAATCCAAACATCACCTGTGTCGGCTCTGGGATCCCCGTGACGTCTAACAATGACTTGTTGGGTGAATAGCGATGAACTTTGCATGATGTTTTCGGTCAAATTCCATTCGTTGAGTTGAGAAAAAAGTCCATCAAAATAAATACAATTTACAAAGATCGGTCAAATAAAGTGAAATCAAAAAGAGGGATGGGGTGCAGGGTCGTGGACAATCACGACCCACCGATCATGGGTGACTCGATGAAGCTCCAGGCGTCGCTCTGCGGCACGTAGGACTGGAGCACGCCGGCCGATCGTCCCGCCTCATTGACGCCGCCAAAAACGTACACTTTTCCGCCGCACACCGTGGCCGCCGCCGAGTGCACCGGCTTGGGTAACGGCGCCACCGTCTCCCACTGGTTGGTGATGGTGTCGTACCTGAAAATGAAACCGTGTCACCTTGATGGACAAGTTGAATTTGTTCTGTCAACTCGTAGCTCCAAACAGTCTTCGCTCAAAGGGAATACTTGATCCTTTTGAACAAAAAAAAACCCCAGAACTACCCGAAACATGTTATTAACTCATTCACTCCCAAAGACGTTTTTAAACGTCTTTTCAGACTTGGTCTAGAATTGGCTGGTACTGAATGAGTTAATAAGACACCTGAGAACAAACGCATAACGTGTTTCCTCCTTGCCTCTAAATGGGATACGACCTACTTTAAACGTAGCACTAATGTACCACACGCGCACGCAGTACAGTAGGCTTCCCGACTTATGGCTGCGGGGCTGACAGGCGTAATTAGGCGAAGGCGCGCACCACCGGGGAGGATGAAAAAGAGCCAGCACTGCGCACAATGACGGCAATTAAAGCAATTACACAAAGCAAACATATGTCGACCGACACGCGCCATTAAGCCCTCGCGACGGCCACCAACTTGGAGCAAAAACATTCGAAAAAAAAATAAAATACAGCACTCCAAATGTGTGCAGGTTGAGAGGCTAATGGCTGAGTTCTCTTCAGGGGGACCAAAAATTCACGGGGTAAAAATTGCACAATGTCAAATTTTCTTTGTTTTTAAAGTATCTGATATAATCCCAAACGTGTATTCACTTACGTAGTTACGGTATAAGCCTTTGCCAAAGGAGTAGCGAAGCCCGCCCGACTGCAAAATGTGACAAATGTACCCTCCCGTGGGTTTAGTCACGTTGCACATTTTTTTTTTCTGTTTACATCTGTGCAACCAATAAGACGAGAGTGATGTTCCATCTTTTTTTTTTAATGGCGACAACTTGTAATCGTCATCGCTATTGCCATGTCTGCAGCCATTCGCCTTCATTTTTTTCTGCCAGTTTGGAAGTCGAGCGAGTCCCAAAACGGCGCCATTCATCACAATGAACATCACGTCTGCACATTCTTCACCGTTATTTCGCCCAGCGCGTTAAATAAAGTCTGCCACCAACGAGGCTCGCCGTCTTGTGTTTGATTTATTCGCGGGGTGAAGTTGCTGTCGATTTCTTTTCATCAGTTCTCCTAACTGGAACGAGTTTTGTGCTTTTGAAAAATGCTCAAACAATTAGCGAGTATAAATAATTGCATCCGGCAGCGTAAGATGCTTGTCTTCATTGGGGGGGGGGGGGGGGGGGCGTGTTCAACCCTTTCCGCGAGAAACCACATGTGGCGGCGAGGACCAAGGGTGTCACACCAGAAGTCTGGGTGCTGTGGGGGGAGGGGGGGGTGGGGGTGTTCAACGTTGAGAGCTCAGCAGGTGCCACCGCTGCCTGTTTGCCTAATCCAGAGGAGCAAGGGATTAGCTCAGTGGGGGAGAAGCTGCCTCGGCAGGGGGGCTTTGGGAGCCTCTTGTCCCTGACTACCGCAGGGTCGCCCCCCTCCCGTGGCGCACCCCCTGGCACCGCCCACCAATAACCATAACAGCTGGAGGCGTTTACCTGCGCTCGAGTGCGGCGACACTTGCAGGGAGCAAGACGGCGGCAGTTCGTTAACAGCGTGGACAAACGAGCTAACTCGTTTACCCAAGATCCTTTCGCATTAACTAGTCGTGGTATCTTGCAAACCTGTCTTACATGCAAACAGTCCGCATTAACGCTTGCATGCTCTCTTCTTGCTTTTGTAAGAGGACCAAAAAAACTGATCTGAAACTTTGGGGGAGGTCGGGTGCCGAAAGGGGGCGGAGCTAGCAACTACTAACCGTTACTGGTACAACGCAAACCTGACTGAAATTGCAAAGGGTCCGCATAAAAGGCTGGGGACACACAAAGCCAGCTCATGGGACGTAAATAGCCATTGTCGCTATTTGCCCCAACCGAATTGTACCTTGATGAACTAATGAGTCGCTCCGCGTCAGAAGTGGAACCTCAATGCCCGTAATCAGCGGAGTCAGCTTAGTTTCAAAAATACACAAAAACACAAAAGAGCGTCTGATCTTTTGGTTAGCTCGACAACCCCGCTGAGCGACTCCTAAATCTGGCGTCGCGCCGCTAACAATTGCTCATGAAATATTAAGCGGCAATGGCGCTTCAAGGACGCACGAACCTGCGCGCGGCACGCGATAAATAAAACAAAAAGCGCCACCGCGTGATTGACACGTCATTAGACAGCCATGAATTATTCACTATCCTGCAATCATATTGCTTTGTCAAAAGGATCAACATGCCGGGCGAGAGAGCGGGCCCAGGGCACCTGATTGCGAGTTAAAAGCCTCCCCTACAACACCGCGACTCACTTCCCACTTTTAAAAAAAAACCTGACGGGAACAGTTGGGCTCGGTCGTCGCGAGTGTTGATTCGCGCTGAAGAAAGGCCGCATCCCGGCTTCATCCGGGCCGCTTTGAGATGCCTCTGATTGAAGACATAATTGCGGCGGTGGGCTCGCATTTCACACGGTGGGAAGCGTGAAAGCTAGCGTGGAGAGCGATGGCAGCGAAGGCGGCGGAAAAGACTGCAAATGAGGTGGCGAGATGGAGGGCGTACACAAGGCCAGACACCTACGTACAATGATAGATTAAAAAAAAAAAACAAGTGAAATCAGCAGCACAATTATAGTAAAGTCGTTTTTTCTTCTTTTTTGCACCTTGGAAATCGAAAGGAACAGCGAGCAAAATGCATTTTCATGCATGCAAGATTTGACGAAACGGACTTGAAAATGATGACAGTCGGCAAACATTTGGAGGGTGATCAACGGTAGGGTTGAGGCCACGTTTGGTTGCACCGTTTCTTCTCCTACGGTCTTTTTCTTGCGTTTGTTTGTTGGAGACGCGGAAGTCGGGGAAGCTAAATACAGCAGAAATGATCGTTGTTGTCCCATCTCTACTTCAACGACGACTTTCGGAAATGCATCCCGAGCCGCAACCGCCCCGCTCAAAAAAAAAGCGCCGCGACGGAAATCATCGTTTTTGTTGCCGTCGTGGTTCAAACGCCGGCGCGTGGTCGCTCTTGAACCCAAATGAGATTTTCAATGCGATCACGAGGACTCAAGAGCGCCGTTCAGTTCACTTGACGATGCGAGATGATCCCGTCTCGTCCTTCACGACGGCGGGTCTAATAAATGCGCTCAACTCCGCATGTATGTACGTACGCTCTGGCAACAACGGGAGCGCGCCAAGCGATTGGCTGCGTCCCCGCGCATCCATCAGCCGATGAGCGACGCAGCAAATCAATTTGCAGCTGTCGCCGCGGCGTCGCCGAGCTGCCATCCGCATATCAAACATCGGGCAGCCATCGCTATCCGCTGAGTAACGATTCCGGAATGTTATTAGCGCCCCGGTCGCAAACGAGACACCTGCAAAGAGTTTCTTTCCTCTCTTCGGTCGCCGCAATCGAATGCTCTGGTGGCGGAGTAAGCCTGGCCCAAAATGGCCACTTGACTTCTTGGCTGCCAGCCATTTACAAAGCGGTTAGTTCACCCTCATGGTCAGCGTGTTTAGAGCATTTTGTTTGATCTTTCACGACACAGCGGATTGATCATTGTGTTCTGTGACGATACAAGCAAGAAAAAAAAAAAAGATTTCCAGCTTTTTCCGTGCTTTCGTCATCGGGAGTGGATTGGTTTTAGCAGAGGCATCGGTTTCTGACCAAAAAGCAGAGAAAGTAACATTTTGCTTTATTGACACCGACTATAAAACAACAGGATCAAAGCTGAGAGCGCAAAACTGGCACCAAACGCGCTCCAAAAGTCAATTCGATAAAACGAAATGCCTCAAAGTCACAATGTGGTTTTTTAAGTCACTTAACACATTTTGCCTGTAGAGTCAACGAATGGTTTTCACAAAGGCCATAGTTTTGTACTTCATTAATTCTTGTGGAAAAACTGTTATGATCAGGGTTGTAAGAGTTTGTACATTTTTATTACATTTCTACATCTATGGAGTCGAGTGCAAGATGGGGAATTGTGTAATAAAGTCGACGATTATTCCCAAACGATCTTCCTTCTTCTGTACGGCCTGGACAGTAATACTGAAGTATCAATGTCATACTTACAGTCGCTTTTTTTTTTTCAGCGATTTAAAAAAATCTAGTATTAGTTGTTTTGTCACTTTTCGCTAACTATACTAGCCTAGGCTTGAACACATCAAAATTTCCAGACGGCAGCTTCCTGGCACACCTGCGGGTGGGCTCGAAAGGTATTTGCCTTGTATTTACGAGCGCTATGAAATAAATAGCTCGCTGCTAATCTGTCAGGAACGTCGCCGAGCAGTCGGCTCGGCGCATAATTTACGACACCTGTTCACAGAGTCCACGCGGTGGACCAGCTGCCTGCTGTCGCAGCCCGTCTCGTTGCAAATCTTTCCCGCTGCCGCCGCTGCTCCGCCCTTCTGAAACTGCCAAACTGCGCTGACGTGTTTAGCTGTGATTAAGATGCTCCATCAACGTTAACAGGGTTTCGTTTGGATAGATAGAAAAAATATTGGAGAATTTGGGGGAAAAAATGAGAGAAAAAAAAGTGACAACTTTTTTGCAAAGTTTTGCAGGGAAATAAAGAGAACCTCAACCACCCGCCACAGTTTGGATCTAAACTCTTGTGTATCTTACAGAGATGAAAACGGTAACTGACCCACAACAAACGCCCTGCAGCAGTTGTTCAGTTTGGCCATTTTTAGGTATCAAGCAAGACACCTTGATTACCAGCTAGCATCCTTGTTCTGCTACAAAATGAAAGAGAAAAAAAAAGGATGGCTTGTGTGTCATTCATAAGTGGTGCTGCCAAACAAAACAAGCGTGTGGGTACAAATCAAATCTCCATAAAATTTGATCGTAAATTATACATGAAGCGGCGTACATTAGTCTCGCCTCACAAACTACATGACAGCGGCAACAACGGCAAAAGATTTCTCCTCTTCCTTTTCGTCCTAGTCGCAGTGACGCGTCGCTAGCTACACGCGGCGCACATTAGCCGGCTCATTCGACCACAAATCGGGAGGAGGGAGTAGAGGAAATCTTTTGGATTTTTACGGAAAAACAACAAAAATGACCTGCGCTCTTTTTAATGCTAGCTCCAGTTCTAACCCCGTGTCACAAATGGTTTGGCCCCGACTGACCAGCATGCATTAGCATCCCAAACGCAACTTTTGCCACGGCATCAGACCTCAATAACAATTTTGGGGGGTTTTTTTGGGTGTTTTTAATGGACTCTAAGTTGTATTTCAGGCAACACTTTCACCTACTCCGAAATAGTCCCGCCAGTGCATGACGTGCGGTCCTGGCTGAGTTCTGCTCAGCTCGCGGCATCCCCGACTCACCTCTCCACGTGGTCCAAATTCCCAGAGATGCCCAGGCCTCCGATGGCGTAGAGTTTGCCGTCATAGACCAGGCTGTTGTGTCGGCAGCGGGCCACCGTCATGCGCGACACCAAGTTCCAGTTGTCCAGCAGGGACATGTAGCACCATACGTCAGACAGCATCACCCCTGACTCTGTGCCTCCTGCAAAACAAAAAGGGGGGAAAAATAGAACAGTACAGTGAACCCACCTGGCGAATTCACCAATTGGTCGATTTTTCTTTTGGGGGGGGTCTATTCTCCGTTATTTGCTGAGAAACTCGCCGTCAACAAACGTATGACTTTGGCGCCATTTTGGTGCCAGGGATGGAACTATGTTGAAATTATTTGAAGAGCTTCATTGAGACAAAAGTAGTGCTTTTGCCAAGGAACGAAGTCAAAGTGAGCTGAGTTTGCCAAAGTATTGCTTCGCCGCCATTTTGTGGTATCTCCAAGAAACTAGAAGGCTTTTGGAGGGCATCATACTTTTTTCACGACACGTCTCAATACCAAAACTGTATTGTATAAAAAATAAACGACAGTCGTGAGGAAGTAAACTGGTCTCATGAAGTGTAATTACTGTTGTATCTGTGTACGGTATTGGGTGTGTGCCTTCCAAGGGGTGTGGCCTAGTGAGCAACCCCGGGAGCTGGAGTTGTGGCCAACAGCAGCTACTTATTAGTGGTCTCATTTTTTGTTTGTTTCTGATCATTCATGTATTTTTTCTGTAAATGTTTGTCCAAGTTGCCATAGGGGCACTAAGTCAGATCAAATGTTAATTGTGATGTCACTTCAGTCGAGAACCCCGGCTAGGAAGTGCAAGCAGCAGGAGCCGATTGGCTAACCCAAGATAAAACCTCTGATTTCTCCAATGGCTTGTCGGACTGCCGGCGGACACCGCGCGCCACTTGTTCCCCTCGCCAAACACACATTTCCATTTATATGAAAAGAGAGAGTGAGAGCGGCCCGGAAGACCGATCCTGTCGCGGCGTCAAGGTGAGCGCGTGGCTGCCGCGCTGAAAAAGGTGCTGCAAATGGAGCGTGGCGGGAGGAAAATGCCGTCACGATGGAAGAAGGCGGGGGGGGAAAGAAGAGCTTCAACGAGACACTGACAAAAGTCAGACGGGGTGGTTCCTTTTGACCTTGACCACTCATTGTGACAAATAATCAGAATCAACCCTCCCCCGTAAATTGGAATCGTCCCGAAACGCAGGAGCTCACCGGATAGGTAGATGTTGTCGCCGGCCGAGATAACGCTGAAGAACTCGCGGTCGTAGAAAGGAAGGCTGGCCAGCGGGTACCACTTGCTGTTCTGCGGGTTGAAGCAGGTGACCGCCGTCAGGCAGCGCTGGTTCATCCCGATGGCTTGGCGCCCTCCCACCAGGACGATCACCTCCGCCACACCTGCGAGAAGAGGAGGAGGGTGACTGACGGGTGCGAGACTCGCTCTGAGGGTTAAGAGAAGAAAGATAAGATCACACATCTGCTAAATAGTGGCAATATTTTTTTTTTTCTGGGATCCCAACAGTTGCACTTTCTTGAGCTTCCGAACCACAAGCAGGGTGAATCTTGTGTCGATGTCAAGACAGAGCGACACATTTTCTCAAGTGTCTTGCCGGTTCGCAGAAAGGAAAGAAGACAAAGGACACCGACCGGCGTGCGATCCGGAAACGGTCACAATGCTGCACGATAGGCAAAGGAATTGGATCTCGTGTGGCCTTAAAAGGCACACAGACTCCTCCACAGAGAGAGCGCTCGAAAGGCAGCAGTCATCCAGAACACACAAACAGGCTGGCGGGCTGCCAAGAAGCGACTCACCGTCAGGCGACAAGGCAGACGCCAGACACCAGTGAGCAGTGTGTTTGAGAGCGGCAGGCATCCAGGAAGGGGGGGGGGGATGAATGACGAGGAAACCTAGTTGAGTGCCGTGCCGGAGGGCTCCGGCGTGAAAGGGGATGGGACAGTCGGGATTGAGGAGAAAAAAAAAAAAAAAAAAGGATGGAAGGCTAATTTTCATTGACTGGGAAAAGAAAATGAAGGCCAACTTTATCTTTTTGTCCCCAATCGATGCTGCCGCTCAGTCGAGTCTTTTGACCCGTCGCTTCCCTCGCTTAAAACACAACAACAAATGAAGCGCAAACCTCTTTTCTCTGCAGAGCTGCCGGAACAAAAAAAAAAAAAAAAAAGCAGAGGAGCTAAGCCGAAAGCCACAGACTCTGAGTGGACGTTTTTTTTTTTTTTTTTTTCCCGGGGTGAGGCTTTAAGAGGCTCTCTGATGGATGAGACGGACGGGCGAAGGGGGTTGAAGATGTTTTTTTTTTTCCTATTCAAGATGAAGCAAGATGCTGGTTCAAAACAAAACAAAGAACCACGACGGCAGTGGAGTGCTCGGCAACCCTTTCAGTTTTGACAGGCCTCCAAATGACCAAGCCACAAATTGTTCAATTTATCCACACACACACACACACACACACACACACACACACACACACACATACACACACACATACACATACACACACACACAGAGTTGGACCGGCAATATATAAACGCGCCACATGTGTGTGAATGCATAGAAATGGAAAAGAAATGAGCACCGATCACTCGCCGTGCACGTGAACGCACAACGGCAGCTCCGGGCGATTTCTGCTCGGAACTCAACGCGGGGCTGTCAGAGCGCAGGAGGAGCGGTGATGGGGTGAGGGTGGGGGTGGGGGTGGGGGGGGGGTAGTTTGGGTTCAGGGCTAGCAAAGCCGCGGCCACCACTTGTCCAGTGGTTGGCAGGAAGAGGAGGCAGCCGGGGATGGAGAAGACTTGACAAGCTGATGTTTTCCTCCTGACAAGAGTTTAAAAGCAATGCACTTTGGGGAGGAAACGGTTGGTTCTTGACCTCCCCCACCCCCTCCAAACAGCGGCACGAAGGGGAAAGCCCACTGACAGATGGCCCAAAAAAAAAAAAAAAAAAGGGCTCAACAGTCATTTTATTTGGTGCACACAGTAGTAACATGTACATTTTGTATCTGTTTCTTTTATCGAATACTTCAGGGTTTTTTGTTTTTGATCGAATTTTAATTAATTTAAATGCTATACAATGATTCTCTTTTATTAGTCTTAAAAAGTATAACGACATATTTTTTGTGCCCTTTTTAGTATTTTATAAGCGTGTTTTATTTTTATTTTTTTAATTTCCGATTTTTTTTTCATTGCTGTTTTTTCCATTTCAATTCTAAATTTTCATGACCAATAATTTTGTAGTTATTTTTAAGTTCTTCGTATCATTTGAGCAAAAGCAAAAAAGCACAGTGGCCATTAAAGGGGGAAAAAACCAAAACAAAAACAAAAACGGTAGTTTGTGCAAAGCGAATCATCACACCTCCATCTTTGTTGTTGTTGCCACCATGAAGGAAATGGCGACATTATCATTGAGCCCATCACGCTATGACAAACTACAGAGTTGCCTCGTGTAGCAGCCACAAAAAGGTCTGTTTGCTCATAAAACTGACACGTGCATACACATAAATACTGTGCAAACTGGAAGGTGACAGATGCTGACAGACACGCACACACGCTATGTATGTACTTCTACACACACACGCGCACACGCACAGGGTGCACATAGCTGTGGGAGACATTTATATCTTGCTGCAGGTCCATAACCATTATGCCTTATCACACTCGCTTTTTACTCCATTTGCTCTCATTTGCGAACCCTGTGATTTGTCTCCCAGTGTGCTAATTTGCTATGACGACGTCGGGGGGGGGCCCACGGCGCCCCGTGATGGCGCTACACAGTGCCTAAGTGTGCAGAAGTGCGCGTGAGAGCAAATTAGGATGTTTACTTTGGTACTTGAGTCACTAAAAGCCCCAAAATGCCCTCCGCCAAGTGCATCTGGGGCAGAGGGTGCAGTGCCCTGTTAGTTCCACAAGATGTTGCTGTTTCTTTTCTCTGTGTTTATAGTTAATACAGAGCAATTAGTTATTAATAGTGAATTCATTGTGCCCTTTTAAAGAATGTGTGATTCACATTTTATTTCCTATTGCCATCTCAGGCAGTAATGACTGTTTCTGCCTAGCAACAGCAGACATCAGCTGCAGTGACAGTAATTTCCTGCGCGGCGACTGTTGGACTTCCTGTTTGTGCGCCATCCTTTTTGTCATTTAAACCGCCAAGCCAATATATCTGCACATTTTCTTCCACTAGCCTTTGGAGCGGTTATGATTGAGCCCCATCAACTCTGCCTAGCAACAGGTGACATGGCAAGTCGTGATTATGTGTTTTTCTGACTTGCTGTTCCTGCATTGTCAGAAGCGAGTTAATCATTTACGCAGTTTAAGAATGGCATCGGCCTACGGGACAATTTGGATTGATGATGATAATAATTTCCTTGGCGTACGCCTGACTGCGTTGCTGTTCCTGCACTATCCGCCCCTTGAAGTGTGTCTGTGTAACCCCAACTCTCCCTAGATACAGGTGCCAACCCCAAAGAATCCAAACACTTCCATCCATGGACGTTCCTGCGCCTGTCATGAATTCTGGATGAGGCGCAGCAGCAGCAGCAGCAGCTTTGCAGCGGGTCCGGCGGGTCAGCCTTCTGGATGCGCTCCACCTAAGCTGGATTTATTTTCTGTGTTGAATTTAGGAGTCCGCGCAGGATGAGATTTCACCGATAAGCCGCGAGAACGTCACTGGCACACAGTGCCGATGTATGACTGAAAGACTCGCACGCATCATCTGTCCCTTTTCCTGATAGCCTCTCCTGTTCTGGGTCACATGGAACCTGGAGCCTATCCCAGCGGACTAAATGTGCAAATCACCTGTCAATCACAGGAATGACACATAGCCATAATGATACGCATGTTTTTGTAAACATCAAAGACAATCAACAGTAATCAATGAGCCTGCAGTACATGTTTTCATATAAGGAAAAACACACACACGCACACGCGCACACGCGCGCGAGGTGTGAATCAAGTCTTTTTTTTTGTAAATACAAATAAGGAAAACTGCAATTTCATCTGTACCTGTACCTCGAAAGTAAAGTGTGGAGAGTCTCTGTCAAGGCAATGTATGGGCCAATCCATACACGGTGGCAGTTTTTCTGTCGCGATGTATCGGGAGATGTGCGGGACACGTTTTGCAAATCCCGTGTTGTAAATCTCATAGAAAAAAACAAAACAGCATTTTGTTTTTTTTCTGGAATATCCAATAGAATCCTACGTATTTTTGTAAACATCTAGGGCAGAGTAGTCATCAATGAACTCCCAAGTTTTAGTGAAGACAACAGAACGGTGAGGACAAATGTTTTGGTCGCCTGTGAGTAAAGGAAACCCGGAGAAAATCCGCAGTGGGACAAGCAATCTCACGCTGCATTTACTCCTCGAGACAAACGGCGAGGCTTAATAATTACTCGGAGCCGGACAAGAATCAACAAAGTCGGGGTTAAAATGCTTTTAATTGTCTTCCTGAGCCTCTGACAGCTTCACCTCGCCGCCTGCTTAAACGCAGACGCAACACTTTCAATTAGAGCTTGCAAGAGAGGCGCTGGCATCGGCGAGGAGGGACAAGAACGTCAGGATCAATGCGTGCTAATTGGGACGCCGCCGAAAAGAAATGGGTGGCCGCCTCCGGAGGACGCCGGCGATCGGGATGTTTTTACGCACGTGACGAGGCGGCGCGATCGGATGCTGGCCGTTCGCCGGGTTTGAATAAATCGGACATTTTGATTTTCATGAAGCTGATGTTTACTTTTTGGAATGATTGCGAAATGTCTTCAGTGACATTGGCAGGGTTGCTTCCAAATCTCTTCTCTCTGCGGTGCGTCAAACGTACAATTTGACTTCCTCACTTAACGGGGGCTCGCCAGTGACGACATCGATGTTGAGCCTTAATCTCAACCGTACAGTACACGCCGGGCTTCTGAAGGCTAGTCATTAGCATATTGCACGCGCGTATCCACTCACACGCGCGCAGCGAGTCGGCAGATTGACTTTGCTCAGCAAGAAGTGCTTCACGGATGGCAGTTCTCTTTTCTTTTTACGCTTGACAGTCTTATCAACAGAGCTCAGGTGGCGCTCCATCTGCTTACGCGCCTTTTTAAGGCGCGCGCACACTCAAACAAACGCACACATTCAAGGACTAAACCATCTGCCCTTTTGCACAACTTTCACTTTGGGGCATTCGAATTTCTTTTCGCTTGACTCTCCTCAGAGCTTTTTGTTTGCAGGTTTGACAGCCATTTCGGTTTGGATTTGGACAATATGGCACAAGGTTATTAAAAAAACAACACACGACTATTTTTATTTCATTCTTTTCATTTGCTTCATTACTATAATGGAATGGAAATCAAATGCGCTGTCATTGCACATGTCAAAAGTAAAGCGCAACAAAATTGATTTGACAGTTTCAACTCGCCCAAGGACAGGAGAGGAAAGACTGATGGATCACCAGGCGCGTTGTTTTACACCACACAGGCACACAAACGCGCACACACAAGTAAACAGTAGTGCACGCGCACACACACACACACGCTCGTAATGACTTTTTAGTCCAAAAGTAGAGAATTAAATCGACTCGAACGCTTACAGAATATGGCGCTGAGATAAATAAATATTTGCTCAGTCGCCAACAGCATAAATCTTTCCAAGTGCTTAGCATACGCTGACCTCCAGAAATAGCGGATTGGTTTTCAGCACGTTTTGCTCAACACAAGGTTAAGTGGCCTCTTCTCTTCTTTCCTCGACTTTGTTCGGTATACACAGCTCTCAGCGGAAAAGCTTAAGACTCCCTGATGGACATCAATTACCCTAAGTATCGTTCATTAGAGTGTAGAAAATGACATCAGAGTGGGCGCTCCCGCTTCCACTTTCAAAGACGGCTTATAGTCCAGGCTGACTTCATGCAACACGCACACGCAAAATATAATACAGAGCGGTGACCCATTACCTACCCGGTGGGCCAAAATCAATAAAAAGGCGACGTCTCCTTATGGCGACATGACCTCTTTGTCACCTTGATGCGGCGCAAAATGAAGAGTGTGCATGGCTCAGTGTAATGCTGTGCAGTGTCGTTTGCTACACTGGCATCAGCGGCATCAACACAAAAAGTGTTTTGGGGATGTTTTTGCCCGCACTTAGACCGTTTCCGTCATTTTTCTGCCATGTCGTACTTATAAAATAAAATACATTATCCAAGAAATTGATGTAAGTGAAAGTGAATGCTGATTGTAAATTTCGCAATTTCTTTCCCTTTTTTTCTTTCTACACTGACAATATGAAGTGTCAAATAAGTGTGTGCTCATACTTATGCACTATTGGAATAAGAATAGAGTACACATATGTTTGTGTGTGTGTGTGTGTGTGTGTGTGCTTACATCTGAGACCAAATTTGCTACAGTGAAAAACCCCTGTTGTGAAAAACGTCTTGCCGCAAACACGATTTCGTTGTAGAGGAGTTTCACTGTATTGCCATATCATCTGCCTGCGCCGAAGACTCCAAAACAAAGTGGCGCGTGCGTTACCTGCAGAGAGCCTCGGCCTGGTGCGCGGCGTCTGCATCTCCTGGCGGGCGTGCGGCAGCATGTGGTAGCGCTTGGCCTCGTTGACGAGGTCGCGGCACGCCTCCGACGACTTGATCAGCTCCTCGTTGTCGACCACGTTGAGCAGGTAGGACGGGTGGATGAAGGGCAGTCGCACCGACGCCAGCAGATCGGACAGGTGCTGCGAAAAAGAGGGAGCGTCAAGAACCGTGAACGACGAAAGGAACCGACATCGCAGGCACGTGGGTGTGAATTTTACACATTTACCTTTAAGAAACGGATTCAATATTTGTCAATGGTGAAAAATGAAACCACAAGGATTCATTTAAATAAGTACAACTAATTACCGCTCATAAACAAACTCTCAATGTTTGCACATTTGCAGTGCTACAGTTGCCAGGGCAACCTCATCTAAAGCTGCAGAACGCGTCTGACTGCCTTTAAGTGCGGCGGGCTGAACCCCCCGTGGGAGGCTCGACTCGTACGACAGCAAAAGCTGTAAACAAGCCGCCGCCGAGTGTCACAGCGGCGGGCGGCCGCTGACCGGGATGACCTCAAACGGCTCGGCGCATCGCGGCCCAGCTGGACACGGGGCCCAAAAAAAAACAAACAACAGACTCGCAGACAGAAGAAAGAAGTCAATAATGAGGCCGGCATCTCACCTCCCACATCTGAGTTCCACTTTGCTCTCTCATAAGTGGAGTTTGAAAATTCAGCCCCGGAAGACCGTTTTCACTTAGCAAATCGAAATTTGGTAGGCGTAGCCATCGCGAGTCGAAATACAAGGTCTCGACGAGGCAGGCCTGCAAATGCATCATAAGACGACCGTTTTGGCTCCGAAGGGGCCATTGAGTACCCCCCCCCCCTTCCAAGAATCTGCAGAGAAAAAAAACAAACCTTGATTCCGCGCAGAATCTATGCTAATACGCCAATACATAAATAAAGCTCAACGAGCAGAGATTGGAGGGAGGAAAAGCGAAAGCGGGAGGAGGGAGGGGCGGGGGGGGGTTGAACGCAAGGGTGCCCGTCACGGCGGACATCTGCTGATGACATTTCCTCTCAGCGAGCCCCGCAGATGGGACTGTCGGCTACCGTCACCCACGGGGGGAGCGCGCCGTCTGCCAAAACAGTTTATCAAACAAGCCGCGCCGGGTAAACACGGGCAGGACCTGGCAGATTTAAGAAGCGCTCGGCGGCTGACCTTCGGAGCTCAATTAAAAGCTTTTTGCAGCCCTTGTTCAGTCAGGTGGTGCCCTACAAGTGTCATTGCGGAAAACAGGTGGCTGAAACGCGGGTTTTGCCTGTGCGAGCGAGACTCACACAAGCTAGCGGCGCAAATACCCGAGCGTTGTCCACGGCGAAGCTTGAAAGTGCGACTTGTCTTTTTCACTTTAACCGTGAGACATTCCAACCATCGATACGACCTTGAGGAACAATTAAAAAAAAAAAAAAACGGAATCAAATAAAGCTGCTCGTCGGGCGCTGGACGGCTTTCCCAGACAGTTGTTTGCTCTCAGTTGAAAGAAAAGAGGCACTTTGCATGTCGGCAGAGGCCTCGCCCACTTCACTTGGTTGCGGCTCTTGAGCGGCAAAGTCTTTGTGTTGGGACTTGAGCGCTCAGAAGAGGTCAACAATTTACTTCACGCGGTACATAATGGGAGGAGGGGGGGGGGGTCAATAAGATTCGTGCCTTAGAGGGTGCCAAGTATCGCATTTTTATGTCCTATTTTTAGCTTGGGCTGCAATTCCGATTTTTTTTTTTTGCAACTGCAAAAAATGTGACTTCTTACAAGCAGACGGCTCAACAAAACCCGGAAAATTTCAACCATTTTTCTCTTTATTAAACAAATACAGTCCGATGTTGTAACTATCATTCATATTTTTCTTGTCAGCAGTACAAGACCAAAAAAAGAAGTCACTCTCTCTCTTTTTTTTTTTTTTAATTGGCCGATTAATTCAGTATTGAAATTTCATTCTGCCAAATATCAGAATCTGCATCAGCCAATAAAAATAAAAACTCCACCTCGGTGGGGTTCTAATTGAAACTTCTCACTATCACAGATCGTAAGTAATCCTCATTGAAAGCGCAAAAGATGTACAAAAATCAATAGGGCTCTTGCACATTAATCCCTACAAGCTCGATGGAGGCTGATTCAAAAACGGAGTATGGCAGAGAGACAACAGAAAGTCATTCCACCGCGGAACTCGGCGACTGCCACAGACGTCGCATCGGACGAAAGCCGTCAATGCGATTTCAGTCGCTCATCGAACGGGGGCAAACAAACAACGGGACAAAGGAGAACGAACACTCGCAAGACGCCAGCTCGGCCGCGATACAGCGGGGGATTACTGTAATCCGAGATCAAGTTTCAACTGTCACAGTGTGAGCGGCAAAAAGGGATGAATCCATAAACGGGAAGAGGAGGTTGCCATGGCAACCTGCGCTGGGAATTCCAAAAAGCAACTTTGGCGACAAGCTCTCAATACAAGTGCTCAACTTGACTTGACTTCACTAAGATCAACTTTCTGGGGAAACGGGAGAGAAAGGAGGAACAAAATGGAACAGTCAGCAAACTCTCAGCGCATGATTGTGGTTCCACGCTGCTCTCGTCAAACGAATTGGAAACTGGAAAACAGCTTCATAGAGACACCAATGTACTACTTTCCTATTAGATGGGGCTTTGGTGCCATCTTGTGGTGATTTAAAAAGAGCACTGCTGTGAATAGCTTTCAGAACGAAGACTTGGGGGGGGGCTATTTTTAGGCTGATTCAATACTGTAAACAATGCATCGTCTCAGCTCAACCTGCTGACAGTTATGACGTAACAAACTTGATCAAAGGCGAGCTTCGCAACGAAAACGCTTCTTTCCAAAGTTGCATCCAATCAAATTGCATTCGTGCAGTCCCCCCCCGAAGCCTCAATCGCAAATGAGGGGGACATTTTCCGATAATAACTGGTAGGGTGCTGACTGCGATTGTAACGGTTTCTGTTCGTCATGCTCATTTATCATGACGAGCGACGTGCAAGTGCGAACATGCCCGACATATGCAAGCTCTCCGCGGGAGGGCCGACTTCAACTGTGGCAGCTACTTTTAGACACCCCCCCCTCCACACTTCTTCCATTCTGTCAGGATGACCATATGCCTGAACAACGTGACTCCCGACATGCAACTCCCCGTTGCTAATGGGCTCAGATAAGCACTCAAGCCACACACACAAGCGATCCAGAGGGATGCCTTCCACTGCAAGGAAAGCAATGTGAATCGATGACGGCCGGATGTTGTGAAATTGGCTGGCGCCATCTAGCTGGTGGGAGTCCCATTTTTGCTCATATCGAGACGAAAACCGATTTGTCGGCCAAGCAATGGCTTGTATCTCGAAAAACTTTCTCAAAGCACCAAAAACACCAAACAACATTCTAGTGCTGGCTGTAAAAAAAAAAGGAAAGCATGGTCCGAAATGTACCAGCCGGCTTAAAACTGGCCATACAAACAAACATGACCACAGACTTCGACATTTTGTGTGAAAAAGAAAATATGACAGCAGCCCGCTCCAGTTGAAAAAAATTTCCATTAACGCCTTGGAACGGCAAATGACTCAAACGAATGATACCAAAGGTCACGTCGCCCGCTTCGGTTTGAAAAATAGACAACTCTGCCCCCGCCCGCGTGAATAATAACACACGTGCACCCGTGTAAAAAGAGCGCACGGCCTCATAAACAAACCCATCCAACTGCAATGAGAGCACAGCACATGACGTGTGAGCAAAATATGCTCGCGCTTGGCCACAAATGGTGTTTTTCTGGCGTCTGCGTGACTGTGTGTGCGTGTGTGTGAGTGCGTGTCAGGCGGAGAGGATGTGAGCGAGAAAGGTAGTGAGGGGGTTGGTTGATGGTGAGTGGGAGAACAGAGCGAGGGGGGAGAAGACATGTCGCCCTGAGCCGCGACTGACAGGTGCAACGTGTTTCGGCATGACTTCATCGGAAGAAAAGGAACACATTCGGCTGCAAGAGACCTCGTTGCACGCGGGGGGGACAAGTCTCTTCTCATACGACGTCTGCCCCAAATATTAGGCACAACTGTGACTGCACGGCGGTCGACTGATTTCACTTCATGAAAATTATTATCTATAGACAGTACATATACGTTGAACCTCATCAGAGGATAAAGAATATATGCCTGTGACTATCTGTAATATATCCGTCTTCACGTGTTGTTTCATTGGTTGCTTTTAAAAGCGATAGTATCGACGCTACCTGTTAGCATGACAATGGGTTGGCATTTGCTTTGCTTTCGGTTTGGTGTGACCGTAAACTACAAGTGGGAGTGGCTTGAAGCCTTTTCTTTGAGGAAATATTCAATATTTGACAAACTGCTGTCAAGTTGGCGCTACCAAGGCAAAGGGAAAAAATTGTATTGTATCCGAATAACGGCTCGTATCTCAAGAAAAACTAGAAGTCGGGTTATCTGTGTCCGAGTCGATATTGTCACTTCATTAGTTGCACTTGCAGAACGAAACATCAAGTAAAATAAAAGTATATATTTCAAATCCAAAGGCATCATGTCAAAATAATGTTTAGATTGTAGTAGTTGTAGCATAGTATTAGCGTCCTGGCTAATTCGCATCGTAGGCTCCAGCCAGCGTAGTACGGATTTGACCTGCTCCGGATAGAAAGTCGCCACGGTTGAGCGGGCGCGTCCATCTGGCCGCACACATCAGGACGGAGCACGCTCTCGAACCACACAGATGTCCGTAGAGGTCCACAGTTCACTGGCTGGCATCCGATCCAGACGCACAAAACTCTACAGCAAAGAATTTTATTGTATTTTTTCAATCTACCGTGAGCATGAAAGCTTGATGATCAAAACTGCGTCACACCAAACTTTGATCAGCACACGACGGAGACTTGAAAGTTTCCCGCATGGGCGGTGACAGCGGAACACTGGTCCTCGTTTCCACTCGGCGGTCCTTTGTATGGCCGCCGCACTCGTTCAATTACCGGAGGCCGGTCTTTGCCAAAAGCCTGAATGGGACCTCCATTAGGGCTCACGTTGACATTTCATTCCTGGCGGATCTTATCTGGCCAGGTGACAAAAGAGGCTGATTAATCGTCTCTTTGGAAAGTGGCCAGCGACTATAACATGGCTAAAAAGGACACTTAATGGCGTGGGGGGGTTACAGCCCGGCCATTAGCGGTAGTAACAATGGCCAGCCACGACATTTGCGGTTCCCGGGCCAAATGAACACAGTTAAAGGTATTACTTGATGTGCTTATGCGGGACTCTCATAATAAGCTGATGTAATTTTCTTCGTCTTTTTTTTTGAATGCCAGAACAAATTATATCAGAATGAATATCAGAGGACAATAGTGCTTTGAGGCAGCGTGCGTGTGCGCACGCGTCTATGTGCGCGAGTGCATATCTAAATGGATTCCCCGTTGTTTAAAATGATCAAAATGACCCCATTTTACCTGCAACGTCGCTTTTAATTTGGCCGTTGTCTTTGGAGTTCAAAAGCACAAAAGACTCATGGCCACGCGCCATTAAGTGGGGTTAATTGTATTTTGGTTTTGGGTTCGACGACGAACTTGGCGTCTGCCACAATCGTCCTTCGGAGGAGATTGAAATGCTTGAGTCGTCTCCTTCCGACTCCACTTTGGCTGCTTTTGCGGCGAGGAGAAGAAGTGACAGTCATTACTTTCTTTTGATAGAGCGAGCGCCGTCAACCTTGGATGATGAATCCAACTTGAACAGAGTCACGAGTCAGGTCAAAAGGGGCTCTGGAGTTTGTTCAATAGCTCCCCCCACCCCTCCCCTATTTTTAATGATCCCGGCTTTTCATTTGGGATCATCTGGGCAAATTATTTGGAATTAAATGCTGTGTTGACTTTGACGGACTAATTTGACATGGGCGATATATGGCATGACTCCTTCTTGTGACTTCCTGGTCAATTGGAGGTCTTTGAGGCTTTTATGTAAATTTTGTCATGACAGGCATCTTGATTTGTTTTTTTTTTTTTTTGCCCCTTAACTTTCCAGGGGGGTGCTACCGAGTGAATTTTGAAAGGGTCGAGTGAGGACCACCGTGAAATACATACAATTTCAGCGGAATACACACTCTAATGCTCTCTTCCGTCTCTAAGCGATGTTCATGCCTCGTTTCTCGCTGCCATCAGACGCAAGCTGACAGGGTAGCGGAAAGAGAAAATTGCATATTATTTACCCGCCGCGTTCAATATGCCACTTTTCTGCTATACAGCCCGCAGCTTAAAACACACAAAACGGTTGGCATGCCGGGATGAATGCAAAGGCCCGCGCACACACACACACCGACTAGCTGACGCCTTAAAAGCCGCGCGGCGACATTGTGCCCTGACATGTCATTAAAAGTTGTCACAGGTTCCGCAGGAGTGATTTTCCGCCTCGGGATGAAGCGCTGGTGGATGTGGACCATGAATGCGGCACGACGGAACCAGCCGCGAGAGGCGGCTTTCGGTTCCCACCCGAGGAGGTCAAGATTCCAAGTTGCCTCTTGTCATGCTTGGATTGGTTTCCCCCATTTTTTTTTCCCAATCTTTGCAATCTTCTGTACCTTCTTCTTCTTGGCTCAAGCGCAAGGTGAACCGGGGTCTCGCGTCCCAGGAATATGTGAATGGCTTGTTCAGACAAGCGGAAAAATGTAGCCCCCCCCCCAATTCAAGTCGACTTCTCCGGAATAACTCCGCTCTCCATTAGAGGGTGAGATTGCTGGACTCAACGCTTTGGAGGTTTTGGACTCACATGACTTGCAGCGGACGGCCCAGAACAACGATGATAACAGCCTTGGATGCGTGATCCACAATTAGATATCTCTGTAGACGCAAAAAATGGCCAACCACTGAATGCTAATGGTAGAATCCCACGCACAAAACGCAATAAGATGACCAGCGAAAAAAAATTCACTGATGAAAACACTCCCATAGAATGTTTGCTCCCCAATTTGAGTTTTCTTCTTCACTTTTCAGCATTCGAGCAAGTCCTGTCCATCTAATTCATCCAACAACATTCTTCATGAATCAATTTTTTTTTTGAACAATTAAAAAAAGCTGAGATCGAACTATATCATAAAATAACTAAGACGAAACGACAAATGCAAAATCAGGAATAATGATTAGAGGTGCCAACGGGGTAACATTGATTTTGGACGTCTGATGCGGATAACGCGGGCCGGCGCCAAGTAGGCATGGCTCAGGACGGATGACTCTTGGGATGAAGGACGGCCAGCAATTCATCTGCTAATCTCGCTTCCATTTTTAACCAGGCCGTAAAAATCAGCGGCTTTGTATTGGCGGCGCTCGCCTCCGCAATCAATAAAAATCTCACGGCCCGAGGTTGCAACCGTGCTCTTTTTGCTTTTTCGCGCCGACCGGCCCGGAGACGACACTCCGACCTTAAAGGCTTTCTCATCGATTCGGCGTGACGTGACAATTTTGACCTGCTCTCGCCTGCTGTCGATAGCCATCTCGAGGATGCAACCTTTTGACTGTGATGAACTGACTCCGACAATGGTCTGACACCTCGCGGACAAAACCTATAAACAAGCGTAGCAGCTGTGTGTTTGCCCTTTGCTTTCTCACGTGAAACCGAGATCACATTTAGAGGGCCAAACATGTCCAGCAGTGGCACAGCTGTATTTATTCATCTTTCCTTACCTGAACTCTGGAGGCGGAGTCACGTTTGATCCATTTGATTACCGTCTCGTAAACCAACTCCTCGGCTTTGGTGTTGAGGCTGTCGTTGGACAGGTAGGCCACCAGGTCCTCCTTGGACACGCTCAGGATCTCCTCCTGTCCCGCCACCTGATCATCGGACGCAGAAGTGGATTATTATTATTTTTTTTGGGGGGGGGATGCCTCTCGCCCTCATGACACTGCGACTCAATCTGCAAGCTGACTTTGGATTATTTGCGATTTATTGCGGCACTACCTTCTCAGTCTACAGATAAAAGCCCACACCTATGTAACGTTTTAGGAGTCACATAACCGTTTATACCGCTGCCGTTCTCTTTTTTTTTTTTCTCTGTCTGCCTTATCTCAAACCTTGTTCTGTTTGACTGCATTTTCCAATAAATATCCATCACACTAAAAATAACCCAAGGAGGAGTATATCAGACCCCCCCCCTTCACAGAAAAACTGCAGTGCCAACATAAAAGGATATACGATATACGATATAGGATATACGATCCTTCACTTTGCATGACCAAGCAACCAAACAGGAAAGCGTTAAAAAAAAAAAGCTTTCTTGATTCAATAGAATTCAATTGACTCAAATTATGACTCATAAAGTCTGCACCCGGTACAGAACATTAGTTCTTGCAAATGAAAATTAAATACCCAAAATGATAACCTAAAGAACATCAGGCTTGGGGGGTTGAGGATGTGGAGTCCATATTCTGCCTCAAACGGAGAACAAAATGATGGTGTGGTTCCTGTTCCTACCTCTGGGAAGTTCTGCAGCGCGAAGGCTTTGGCCATGTTGTGCAGCTCTGTGCAAGTCATCGCCTCGGCCATTGCCAGCACTCCCAGGCAGTTTGCCGCCGTCAGCTGTTTCTCTGCAGCCCACGATGAAGAAAGACAAGAATTTCAAAGTGTGTCTAAGAAACTATTCTAGCTTAACAACAACAAAAGGTGACTCGTTGACGCTTGTATGACGGCAAACAAAAGCCCAACGGAAAATCGGGTCATCGACCAGATCATGAAAACGAAGAAGAGAAATAAGATGATGGTCAAGTCAGAAGACCCACGAGGGGAGAACACAGACAGACCGATGAGGTCGATAGCGAGATGGCGCACGTCGAAGATGATGTCGAAGGATTGTGTCACAGCTTATCTGCTTTCTAGCTACCTCGACACGTCTAATAACTCCAAACGCCTCCCGGGACAAACAAACAGGGCGGGGAATCGATCGCAGGGAGTAGGATTAGGAATTAGCCGGGGAACATTAGAGAGGTAGATCTTAAACTGACCAGCAGGGGGCAGGCTCGCGGACCCCTCTGATCTTTTGAGAAGTTTGTTTTTGACGTAAAGATCCAAAGAGAGGAGGCAACTTGTGCAATCAACATGCCATCAGACGCACTGATCAACTGGCCTCGTGCGAGCGGCTGATTAAATAATCGTCCTCAAGAGGGACCCATGCCAGGCGTTTTTTTTTTTTTTTCTTTTGATGGGCAAATGTGGCTTGCCCGAAAACAAATAGCGGTCAACAGAGGCAAAGCCATAACACAAAGACGGCGGATGAATGATTCCACACCGAAACGGCTGTGTCCACAAGAGAGTAAATGTGCTGGTGTTCATCAATTGACGATGCTCAGCCATTGGAGTGACTGTTTTTTGGGGACTGAATTTGACGGAAAACTCGCTCCCCCGTCTTTAACTGTAGTCTTAGACTGCCAACTAGTGGCCTGGCATGCACACTACTACCTGTTTACACATGGCACTGAACTGCTTTCAAGATTTTGATGCTAACAAATGTTTTCCGACAGGAAGCTGTCGTGCGGTGTGAATTAATTTCAAAGAAAAAGCAAAAGTAGGTCGACGAGACAAGACGGCGCTCACATTTGACACACTCTTCCGCCTCTCTCAAGGACAAACGCTTGTACCTGAACACAACAGCCACCCCCCCGCTCTAATGTGCGAAAATGTCACAAATCTTGTCGAGGCGGAATGAATTGACGTCTCGGAGGAAATGAAGTCGACAAATGGCTTCCATGTTTGCTTTTTTTCTTTGTTGTGTTGTGTGGCCCAAATAGAGAAAAACAAATCAATAGGCGCCGTTTCTGCTGTTTTCTTTTCTCCGCTCGCCCGCCTCTGACCTTTTTGTCGACATCCGCTTCCCTCATGTTCGCTATACCTCAAACACCTCCTGAGATGGAATGCAAATACTGACATTTGAGGCTCTTGTTTTTATTTTTATTTTTTATCGTCCCCCCCAAGAAAGGCATTTCCAAACTTTAGGTGTCACACCACCTTGTGGTAGACGCCGCCCATCAAATTTTATGTTACTAGGCAACACTGACTTTGGAGGCAGAACTTTTTAACGCAACTTTTCAGAGTTCCGTATCCACCACTTCTTGCAAAAGTAGTCAGTTACCAAAGCAATGAGCCACCGAGCCTTACAGGCAAAAGTTTTCGGCGACACCTCCGCCTCATGCGCACCCACCTAGGAAAGAGACGCAAACTTTGCAGAAGGTGTTGAACTGGAACTTATTGGCGGCTTCCAACAGCGTCTTGGCGTTGGCCGAATCGATGACCAGCGAGCCCGTGTAGACGAACTCCAGCAGCTGCTCCAGAACCTGGGCGCCGATGTTGCTCATGCTCAGCTTCAGCATCTCGCCGTTGCGCGTCTCCCCCGACGACCTGGTGCGACCAATCGGGGACACAGACAAAGAAAGGAATTGGGTTTCAGAGGGTTGGGCTGCTCTGGGACGATAGGAGGGAATGTGAGACATAGGGAGAGGATTTTAGCGGATTTCTATTTATTTGAAAATTGTAAATAGTGAACTGCGAATATGCGGGAGATTACCTATATATAAAACGATTATACGATACCTCCCCCAAGGCTGAGAGGCGCGAGGAACAGAGTATGCTCTACTCCGGCCGGGCTCGGATGACGGCGATTTGTCCATGCCCGCAGGGGAGATGTTAGGGCGTTTAGTAACACCTCAACACCCACGTTTAATGTCCCACGTGAAACAATAATCCACTCAAGGGCAAAATAAATGGAACGCCCCCCCCCCCCCCTCCCACCTGCAACCACTTTAACTCACCTCCCTGCGGCCACGGACATACGAAAAGTGGTCGGTATTAAGATGGATGGAGGTCCTTGCCGTGTGTCAATCAAGATGTTTTTTTTTTTCCTATTTGTTGCTGCTGGAGCCACTTTGCTGAATTAGAAAAACAGACGCGCACGGCATTGATGCTGCGATCAGCAAGATTGGGAAATTGCCCAGCTTCTGACTAGGACGAAGTTGGATCCGGCGCAGAAATCTCCATAATCGTCGCAGATTCTATATCAGCGATTCTCAAAGTATTTTACTTGTACTTGAGCTCTTTCTGGGAGTACTTGAAAGAATCACTGCCAAAAGTACATTTTATTATCTTTATATTTAACCATTTAGTGCAATTTCCTTCCGTGGAAACCTGCTGCCAACGCCACGCTCCATTTAATGGCCGGTTGCTTTGTCCATGTGAAAAAACACTACAGAGAAGGAAAAAGAAAAAAAAAACCCACTTCCCTTCAAGAAAAACAAATTGCAGAGGTAGACATCATTACTGTGATGCACAACCACTGCCTGCAGAAAGTAGGTGGCATCTGTAAAGCTGACATTTAAAGTGGAGTTCAAGGAGTGGTTAAAAGAAAAAAGTGTATGTGAAATGTGTAACATACTAATGACAAAATGCTATGTTTTTTTATTTAGAATTATAATAAAACAATTACTCAAAATATTTTTGACATTTCGAGTAATTGGTCAAAATTTTACTATAAACATTTTAAACTTATTTCAGTGCCTATAATTTATATAATTATGATGAATTCTCAAATTAGCTCATGAAAAATATGTTTTCTTCCATTATTCATAATTTTTTTTAAAGGGAATTAATGATGAAATCATAAAATTTGGGGAAACAGCGAAGTTGCTGTACTTTTTTTCCCTTTTTATTTATTATTATTATTATTATTTTTAACAGCAGTTATAACGTGAATGCTTGTCAGACCAAAACTGGACATCAAACAAAACAGGATGAGACGACAGGATGGCGGGAAGAGGGAAAGACATCAAAAAAAAAAAAGAGAGAAAGAGAGGGGGGGGAAAAAGGGTGAGGCAGGGGTGAGACGGTTCTTCCACAGGGAGCCAGCAGCCATCCTTAACTGGGAGGGTTTGTGTCGTTCCATGACTTTTCAATGGGAGATAAGACCAAACAACTGTCCCCCCCCGCCCGCCCCCTGCCAAAAAAAGCCCACCACCATCACACCTGCAGTGATGATATCCTGTAGTGTATGAACTCAAAGACATTAGTCGTCATTTGAAGCACACCCAGGGAGGGAGGTGAGGTGAGGTGAAGGACATCCCAAAATAAAACTGAAAAGTCATTTAATTGTCTCCGCATAGCTGAAAACACCCAAAGTTAAAAAAATTAAAATAAATAAATTACCATATGATTATTATTATTTTGTTTAATGTTTTGTCCTCCTGCAAAGCAAAAAAGCCACATAGCGTTATTGACCTTTATCCCGCACAAAGGCCTGCCTGCAGGGAGGGGGGAGCGGAGGGCAGACGGGCAGGTGGGAAGAAAGAAAGGGAGGAACGGTGGAGGGTCAAAATGGTGGCGGGAGGATGGGAGGGAAGAGCTAGTAAAACAAAAAACAAAACAAAACAAACCCCATCAGGCTGGTCAGCAGAAAACGGCTCGAGCGGCCACGGAAATAAATTAGGGATCGTCTGAAAAAAGGGAGATGAGCTACACCCGGATGGCGGAATCTGTTTGTCAAGAAATTGCTCCACTTTTCCGAGAAGTGGAGGAGAATGGAGGCCGAGCACAGAGCACACACATTGGCGTACGCATCCACGCACACACGATGATGAAAACGAACAATTCAGGCAGTTGAGCATTTGTACATCTTGTCTTAAGATGCGCGATTCCACTTGGATAGCAGGCGGACAAAATTTCCATGTGGAGTTATGGCTGTGAAGGGCCCTTTGGAGTGGGCAAAATGACACACTTCCAAACAAAATGGCACCCTTCCTCTGTCTTTTGGAGACTTTTTTTGTAGGCGTACTCATGTTAAATAGGCCTACCCAATGTCATGTGAAAGTTAAAGTGGCTGCGGAGGGCAGGATTTTCAAACGCAACTTATTAGAACGACCCCTAATAATGGCGAAAATGAGCCTAACTAAAATGGTCGACTCCCAGAGTTGTTTCAGGAATGGCTTCTTGAGGCTTTTTTTTTGTGGCTCCACTCACGATGGGGCTGAATTTTCAAAACCAGCTTACGAGACTTGCGTATTTCACCAGATCTTAAATGCCCCCCCCACCCACAAAAAAAAGTTACTTTGTGGAAACCAAGGTGACTTTCTGCCTGCAAAAAAAAACAAAAAAACTTTGTCTTTAATACGAAACTCAGCGAAGAGGTGATAGAAACTGCAGTCCAAATAAAAGGGTGAAGACTTGTCTCGCTACTGCGATCAACTAGAACAAAGACTATGACATCGAAACCTGTGGGGAATTGGACAGAGTCCCGTCCTCCCCCCGGGGTGGGTCGAGCAGTCGGTTTGGCACAGCTAGAGAGGACGAACGTGTCAGACCGGCTCGGAGATTTTTTGGTCATAGCGATGCAGAAAATGTGGACGGATGCCGTCAATTAAATGCTAAACGAGCACACTTATCGGAAAATGCGGATGGCTGAAATGGAATTACAAGCCGTCATCTGTCAGCCTGCTCGGCGCATCGTATTTTTTAAGAGGGTCTTTTTTTGGGGGGGGCTATCATGAAGTAACATATTTCAATAATTAGTTGGAACTTATTCAAAAAGTTAAAAAAATGTTTACGAAAAATAAGGCTAGATTTTATTGTTTAAAAAAAAATGATGTCACCCTAAAAATGAGCAATGCTGAATTGCAAAAAAACCCAAAACTATCATTGCGTGTGGAGCATGGCAGTGAAGTGTGATGTGTCACTCGAAAACACAATACCCAAGTAAGTCGCGCTTGAACATTAATCCCCAAAGCCAGTTTCATTTATCAGAGTGAAGTTTGGTTCACCTAAACAGACCCACAAAAAAAAAAAAAAAGTCTCATGCCCCAAAAAATATTTTGCTCCGAAGACGGTATTTTATAGTCACTATGGGCTACTCCCATAGCTGCTTGAAAGACAAACTCCTCGTCGAGATTTTGTCATTTTTGCTTGCAAACGGCGAGAATTTTTGCCATCGCGTGTCGGCTGCGAAAGTTTGATGACCGCCATCAAATACAAAACTCGAATAACTGAACTCCACTCAGTCAGAGCTTGATCAACATACACGCGAATGCAATAACTCGACTCCGCTCGCCTTCAAACTGCTGCTTGTGTTACCGCAAAGGGAACACTAAGCGACATTTTTTTTATTTTTCAGAAATATTGTCATCTCGTTTCGACCCGTAAAAACATTGGCGCTGCTCGTCAAATGGGAAATGTGGTTAAAAATGAGGTGAGGGAGTGGGGTTGCAAGAGATGAATTGTTGACCTTTATCTCCAGATTCGGATACATTCATTTGAGTGTGGGAGTGAGGGGGGTGGGGGGGGGGGGGAAGGAATGGCTGCTGGCCCTGTGCTAGAACCAAAAAAAAAAAAGGTCTTGACGCACCTGCAGGAAAGAAAGAACAAAGAGAAAGAGGGCTGGGTGGCAAAGTGGGGGTTAGGAAAGCGACACAAATGTGCCCTACAAAAAGAAAGCGGGTGGGATCGAGGAGGAGGAGGAGTGCTGTCAGGAAAAGGCAAACCTTTTGACCAGGTCCTTGAAATACAAGCTGCAGGAAGCTAGAACATTTTGGTGGACTTCAAACTCTTTGCCTTCAACAATTATTTTCAGGTCTGTAAACTCTTTCGCTCGCCGCTGCTGGTTGAGCTCCTTCAACATCTCTGTGGGAGGGAGTGGGGGGGGGGGCAAAGAAGGAGGAGAAGTAGAAAAAAAAAAAGAAGGAGAAGAAAAACAGACAGCGACACATTTTAGCTTTGGAAGTTTGATTTTTCAGGGCAGATGTGAGAATCAACAGCATTTACAGGGGAAGAAACATTGAGCAAAACCGTGTGCGGCAAAATTTGGAATCCAAATGTCATTATGGAACATCTCTGATGTGATAGCGAAAAGAAAAAAAACTGACTGGGAATTCTGCCATATTGTTCTCATAACGATGTCTCATTGAAAGAAAATTGAGCTTGATCACTTTTCGTACAAATTACCACTAAATTCTGAGCTAATGAGCACTTGGATGATCAAAATGAACAAGGTGACCCTTGAAATTTATGGGGGGAGTACATTAGTACTATTCTATATTTATTTTGAGTCCTACTACAAGTGCATTTTCCAATGTGGCTATTTGCTTATCCTCAACTGAAATTATCTGCACCCCGCAACGGAATGACGACCACCGAATTGGGAAAGAGTCACGCTTGGAGCAAACCGATGCAAATTCGGGATCGTAGCGCCTCGTCGGACCAACTGCGGCGTCGGCTTGGAGCTGCTTGTCTTCCTGGCGTCTTAATGAGGCGCCATCGGGGGGATGCTGCGAGGGAAAGTCGGCGGGAGGTGCGGCGAAGTGGGGGGATGTCATGCTTTGTTCCCCCCCCAAACCAAGAAGGCCACTTTGTGAACAAACACAAGCCATAACACGGGCGATAATGATTACGGACGCTCTTCTTCGCGCCGTTAAAGCTTCTCATCGCCAGCGCCGGCTGCGAGGGACGATTCATTCGACAAGAGCGACATTTGGTCAACAGTGTGGAGTTTGCAATGCGCCAAGGACAAGTCCTGCAACCGGCGGGAGATTTTAAACAGGACACGCGTACAAAAAGAAATGAATCGGTTAAAATTTCGGAAGCCTGGGATTCCAAAATGGACTAGAAACGATCACGATTTCACCAAGTCGATCCGCCAAAATGACCGTGACCTTTCAAATGGCGTCATTTGCACTCGAAGCTTGATGTAAATAGCACACATGTCAAATTATTAATGGGAAGAGCAGTTTGGACAGTACAATAGGTCCTGTACTTCAGTCATTGTTCCGCCCCCCCCCCCCCGTTAATTTATTTGTTATGGTGAATTTTCGAGGTGTCTGAAGTGCTCGTTCCATGTATTAAAATAAAATTATTATTATTATTATCATACATATTTGTATTTAAAAAAAAAAAAATATATATATATTTTTTTTTTTTTTGGGGGGGGGTTGAAAATTTCAAAAAAGATGGCAACCACTTGTCAGAGCAGAGTTGATCTTCTGTGTAAGCATGATAAGAATCTATTTCAAACAGAGGAAAAAAACCCTAAAGACTGCTCGCAGTAAATTCTGCAATCGATGATATGTCTGGATTTTAAGGAAAGTGCAACAGCAGTTTTTTTTCCACTTTATGGAATAAATGATCCGTACAAGTCCAAAATGTAACAGTTTGAATTATGGGGGGGGGGAAAAAAAAAAGACCGCAACCTGTTTCGAACGTAATGTGTTGCTGGCCGGCACTCGAGGCATTTCGGACGCCTACTGAATATTTCATCCAAATAAAAATACATGTAGCCTTCTACTCCTAAGGAAAATGGTGGGATATAATAAGGAGGGTTCTCGAAATCTTCCGACTGGATGCACAGCTGCATCTCTTTGAGGGCTCCGTTATCCCTCCCCGAAACACAAAAGCATTCCACTCCAGCTCCTCTTGTCAGCGGGCCGACTCTCTGACGACTGTCGGCGCTTCCCGACAGTGAATAGTTTGGACTCTCCTGCAAAAACGATATGGCTCTCGCATCCAATCATCCACGGCGCATAACACCCCTTTACGCCGTGAATAGGGCCCCTCGAGGGGGGTCCGAGGAGCAGACAAAGGCCGACCCCCTCGAAGCCATGCGGACACACCTGATGGCCCGATGGAGGAGCTAATCATGGCTTCCAAGGGGTGTCGTCGGGCGGGAGGATTTGCCCTGGAACAACCCGTGAAACTACAAATGGCGTAACCCATTCTTCAGTGCGGGGGGACGCCAAACCTACATCTCAATACGAAAAAGATGGCCCGAGGGACGTCAAGTGGAGTAACAAAGACCTACGCTGGCTCTCGCCTTTCGGTCGCCGGGCGGACGAGTTCAAAACAGGACCAGGCCAGCCCCGATTGGTTGCTTCTTGGCCTAGTAACGCCGTCCATGTCCAATCGGGGTACTCGGGTAGGGCCAACCTATCAGCGGATGTCGATGCTTTGCCAATACCACCCCCCCCCCCCAAAAAAAAATGACGTGGCAAGACACGATAGGTCAGCCAGAAAGGCTGCGCCATTGGGTGCCGATCTCGGAGCCATTTTGAGTTTCGGCACAGGTTTGACAAAAGAGAGGGTGGGCGGGTTCCGCCATTTTGTTGTCAAGGCAAAATTTTGGTGGGCTTTGTGGTCACATGGCGACATTAAGATTACTTCACTATTAGGAATGGTCTGGAAAAAAAATGTGATTTTCTTTGAAAAATGTCATATTTTTTATGATTAATATTCAATGCATCCAAAACTGTAAATTATTCTTTTATTATTAAGTATTTAAAGCAATTTTTTACCAGTCAAATTTTTGCCAGAGTTTGTGAAAATTATTTGTATATTTTTATTTGGAATTTATTTTTCACAGTGGTATCCTGCCCAGCACAAAAAACGTTTAAGTCCTCTAAGGGGTTTTTCATCAAGCCTTCACCTTATTCCGATATTAGCTACAAGTCTACAAAAACAATTTCTATATATTTTTGGGAGTATATTTTTAGCGTTATTGTCCTATGAAGGATAAACACAACATTTTTAATGATCTATGAATTAAGAGGCTGTTGCAGTATTTTATTTCACCAAACAACCACAAAAAAATGTTGAAAAAAAAAACAAAGCCAAAACAAAAAAACAAAAAAACCACAAAGAAAAATAAATCATAATTTCTGACCCCGTTTTGTCCTCTTTTAAAGATTCAATAGTAAAACGCTGCTTGCTTAATTGGCCGGAAAACAAACCAGCACCACGAGTCGATCAATAATTCAATATAGAAGTCCACTAAAATGTTTTTATTCCGAGCGTAAACCGACAGGAGCATGTTTTATGGCGCACATTAAAAATGGAATCAAATCAAATCTATTAAAGCATTTACACCATGCTCTGCTTTTGAAACGAGATACTCGAGCGTATAAAGCCGATATTTCATCGCAAAAACTGTAGTGTACTTAGTAAATTATTGGTAAATCATTGATTTCATATTTTAAGTATATAGGCAAAACAAAGCACGCGAAATTGGGTCATTCTCTGGTAAATTTCAGCAATAATTACAAGTTGTATTCTCGTTATTGATTTACTAATTTTACAGGTTCAAATCTAATGACAAATGTATTTGTCCCAAATTCCAACACTAAAAAAATGCATCGGATGCGCGACAATATATTTAACATTTCAAGATATTTGAGAAAATTCATTTCTCGGGTATTAACATTTTATTTTATTTTTTATATTCAAATACACACTTGGGAATTAATGTGGAAAAAATAGTTTTTAAAGATTGTATTTTTTTTTGTATTTGGTAAAATTACTCCCTAATTTTACATGCAAAACATAAATGATCTAACGGTTTTAATTTTAATTTTCTCATGCCGAATAAACAAAAAAGGATAAATCCAACTTAAAGTGTAAAAATGTTGAGACATTTTTTAGCTGTAATTCTATAGAAGGTCAAATATTCCATATATAATATTCAAACAAACAAACAAAAAACAAATCAAAGGCTTGCAAATGTTTTTGGTTGCCTGCGTATCGAAAACAGACGAGGATCAAAGCCGTCGGTCGGTGTCCTTGTTTCATCGCGTGGCCACGTGACAAAGTCAGATGGCTTCAAAACACTCCTCTTCCCAATCAGCCGCATTCATTCCGCAGGAAATCCGCTCGCATCGTCAACAACTTCGCTCTCGCCGCCTGGGAGAATAGTCCGCAAAGACGCCGCCGCTTTCAAATCTTATTTTTACATCCTCTTTGCAGCCGAGAGTGCCGAGTTAAGAAGCCACTCGTCACGGGCGCGTAGGTGAGGGGTGGGGTGGTTGATGGTTGCAAAGGGGGCTTCCTCCCCCCCAGCCCAAGTACGCCGTAGGGGCTCTTTAAAGGGGACCTGGACCCTGGCGGTCCAGAGGTCAGGCCTAAGGAAGGGCAAATCCGAGGACAAGCTCGAATGGAAAGAAAGTGTGTCAAGGACCCCGAGAGGGGGTGTGGCTTCAATGTTAGCCCAACTGAAAGGGAGAGGGGGGCCGTAGGTGACATATTAGCATAATTGGAGTGTTGAAGGCTTCAGGAACACATTAAAAAAACGATATACTTTTTGTTTGTTATTTGTTATGATGTTGCACCACAGGAATGACTGAAAAACGGGACATCACTGCCAAAACATCAAATTATTTATAGCAGGAGGAAAAAACACGCACCACACACCAAAACAAAACGACAACAAAAACCCTCATGCAATTAATCAAGTCATGATGCCTCTTTTCTCTTTGAAATATTCCAATCAAGGATATCAACTCTAGAAATTCGATAAGCTATAATAATGTCAGGTAGTTCATTCAGCGCATAATCCTTAAACGGACACAAAAACAAAGGGATTTTGGCCATTTTCTTTGTTTGTCCAGTTGTGCATCACGGGAATAACGCTGAACATGAGGACAATGTCAACACCGCCCCTTGAACAATTAAAAGCAAGCAGGAAGCCGCAAATAAGGTCGTGATGTCCATTTCCTGCTCCAGGCCAAATCGTGCAAGATCAAAAATTCTGCCTTCCAATTGAGTTACCCCAGTCAGCCACAGTGGACCCTGAAAACATTTGAAACATTAATTAAAACACCGCCACTGCGCTCTTATTGTGTTTGCTATTAAACGACATTCAATGGAACCTAAAGGGACATACAGACAGTATAACTGCATTTTCTCACTTTTTCTGGCATCAACTATTTCAAAAAAAACTGTTCTAACACCTTTCTACAGCCCACACACGGCGAGCTTTTCCAGCACTGGAATAAATATTTCCACGAGGGAATATGCGGAATAATGACATCCACTTCGCATGCACTTGCAGCCAACGGCACTTCATCAGAAATGTGTAAAGATTGTTTTTTTTTGCGGCAGCAGCAGCACTGCTGTGCACATCTCAAGCGACGTGTGACGTTTCGAGATGTTAACGCGTCACCTTAACGCTCTTTGTTAAAAATATATTTATATATTTTTTTAAGGTACAGGACTGTGGAAAGACTTGACGGCTTCATTTCACCTTAATGACAATTCGCTGGATTATTTACACCATTCTCCTTTGTGCAAAAAAACACACTTGTGCTCCCCCCAATTTTTATTTTTTTCATGATTCCAAATTATTTAAAAAAAAGTGCTCATAATGCCAAAATATCCTGGGAGTTAATTACTAGTCAAACCATAAAATGCAAATTTGACTGACAAAAAAAGGAGTGCACTAATCAGATGGGAGCGAATTAATTTGTTGTCTTTCTAACGGCGGCGTACGCTAAATATACGATTTCAAATCGAGATTTGGATCACGTATGTGTTTCGCATCTCGTTTGTGCCCGGTCGGCGGTCAAGGTTGAAGAACAAACGACATTGACGGTACCGGTGATTGATTTGGCTTGATCAGCTTGACTTTTCACAGCCTGCTTTCTCGGGCGCTGAAATAGTAACTTCACGTCATTGAATGAAAAAGACGGACGCAGACAAGTGCTGCACTCGGCGCTAATGAAAGCCCCTGACAAGCACTCATTACATTAGCTGCGAGAAAGCATGACCCTTGAAGACGCAAACAACAGTGATGATGCTCGCAATAATCAACGAGTTATGAATTAAGACCGACATTTCAAATGTTAAATTAGTTGTTGAATCGCTATTTATGTAGTTTATCATCCAGATCCAACTAAACTCAAAATTAGCCGGATAGCTAATGAGCTACTTTCATAACTGGCTAATTGTTTTTTTTTTGTTTTTTGCCATACCTACGAATATTTTAAATACAAAAAATTGACATGAAGTGAATCTTAAATTCACTTGCCTGAAACATTTTGTCAAAATCTAAATAACCTGACATAATTTGACCCAAATTGTGTGTGCAAGCACGACGCAGAGGTCTTTTTTTTTTTTTACGCTTCACACTCGTAGCGCGTTTATGACTCGCCGCATTTCTCGCCGACTCTTCGGCATGTCGGCAAACACGATAACAACATTTTCTCGTCAGCTGAGCCCTTTAAGATAAATGTCACCGCGTACGCGTCCGCGTGTTTACGGACAACATCCTAAAAGTCAAAGCGGCTCAAGCGGGAAGGTCAGCGGCGGGGGCTATGCGACGCTCGCGTTTGATCCCATTCGGGAGGGAAAAGTAAAAAAATAAATAAATACACCGTGTTTCTCTTTCATGATTTTCGGACCATGTTTAAATATGGCAGCTGTGACCTTCAATTTTTTTTTTTTTTTAAGCTCTCGCTCATTTAGAAATGCTAATAAACAACACCACGCTAAACCGCTAAACCACATACAGTGAACTAATTCCTCACAGTATTAAACATCAATGGTCATGAAGCATAGTGTTATCTGTTTTGTTACTATATCGATACGCTAGTCACAAATATCAACGTGGCGCTAAACCCTGCCGGCATCGGTTCCTGCCGGCTGCTATGCCGTGTGGATAAGCTAGCATGAAATAGCGACTGTATGACATCCGCTACCGACAAATAACGCCATTGTGATGTATCGCGTCGTCACGTGTTACACAATACACTCTCCACGCAACCGCATCAAGTATCGACACCGCGACAACTGTAAAATATCGTCATGTGACGCTCGCGGAAATGCCACAATGAAAAGTCAATAATGCTGCGATTCGGCGTCGCTCAATAGCATGACGTTATCTGCGCCCCGGCACGGCATTTTCCCGTCGCCGGCCGCACCTAAGATGTCTCGATTGCAGTCGGGGAGCCTATTATCATCCGTCTACATTGCAGACAAACTATCAATCTTCACCCCCCCGTGCCGACCTTGCTGCTAACTCCCAGGAATAATAAGATGGAAAGGGGGGAGTGACTCCTGCTATTGTCTGCTCCTGTCATTAGTATTTATTAGATGTCCTGCATGCATTATCAAAGCCATTTAAAAGTTTTCTGGGCAGAAGTTTGACACGGGCACGGCCGACAACGTCGAACGGCGTCTGCGCCAACGGAGGGCCGTTGGCCGCAATTAGGCCTTCTCATTAGGAAGAAAACATCCGCCGCACCGCAGAAATGGCTTCCCGGTAGCATCTGCCGTGTTTACCGCTGAGTCTTTCTTCTGTGATTAACTTGTTGCGGTTCTATTTTAACTTGATCAGAATACAACTTGCTTTTAGTTGAATAGGGCGAAATATTGAGTTTGGATTGTCGCCCCCCGGAGACCTTGACTTCAAAACATGCCATCACATTCGGAGCTAGGAATGATGACTCGGGCTTTTGTGCCCTCACATCATGAGTATGAGTCTTCTCTTTACCTGTCTGAACCAGAACTTTGAGTCATTTTCGAGCAGGTTGTCACATCATGCAAGCTCTTTCAGAGCATTTTGGACAGATTTTTCAAGCCCCGTCGAATTATATAGATATATATAAAAACACACATACAGGGACATTCATATTTAAGATGCCGTATACAATTCTTTGTTTATTTTTTTGGGCTGTCTAGCAAAACAAATACAGGGGCGGTGAAAATATGAGGTCGTAGCGGTTTTATAGCCACGCGACTTGAATCACACGTGTTGTAAATGTCTCCTCGTGTCGGTTTGTGCCCCGGAAATCAACTTTATTTGATGGGCTTTCATGGCGGCTCGTATAGTTTTTCCGTTAAGTTTCCCGAGGGGGGGCGAAGCTCCCGGAGCCAAATGGACTCCAGCTATTTCTACATCTTTCTTGCTTGTTTTCTACTTCCCGCTTGCAGCAAGAGAAAACCGCTGTGTTTGAGAAAACTGTGAAATAGCGTCCCAGCGCCTTTTTTTGAGGTGCTCAACCCACCTGAAAGCTCGTGAAGTTTTGGCAAGGGCTCATAAGCTTGGAGAAGGTGTAGTTCTTTTCGGGGTCTCAAACATGAAAGGCCAAAACTCACTCGAGTAGCGCCCAATCAAAAATTGAAAAAATAAAATGACACCGCATTCAAGATCATCACGCTAGTCAGGACGCACACAAAAAAAAAAAAACTCTGAGGGACTTGCAGAAGGTGCCAACAAGTCCGCCACAAAGAACGGCGGAGCGAGCGGGGCGAGTCAAAATAAGGACAAGGCGGTCAGAGGCGGGAAGGAAAAGGATAAATCAAAGCGCAACCGAGTGGCGAGACAACAAAAGGCGACGCGATCCCGTGAACGCAAGCAAAAGTGGCTTGTCAAAAAGAGGGCAGGTGCGGGGTGGGAAGGGGACGCTCTCGGGACGCCATTACGCATGTCCAACCCGATCTGTCAGAGCCGCCGCCGTTGGCGAGCTTTATCTCCGAGATCCGGCTGATTAATGAAGCCGTCGCCGCATTGTGCACGCGAGGAAGTGGGCAAGGGATGATCAATCTTAATGAGCTATCCGCCGTCCGTGCATTAACTGCAGGCGGGTAGAATGCACGGACGGACGGACGGGGGGGGGGCTTCTCGTCTTTAAAATACAATGAGGGAGAAAGCGTGAGGGTTGGAGTCGGCCTTCCTGCCGCCGCCGTATTCCCAACCACCTCGCCCCCACTTCCCCTCTCTCGCGAGCTCCATAGGGGCAAAAGACGTGCAAGAAAGTTTGGGATGAAAGCCACGCTTTTCCCAGCTAAAACCGCAGCACACTAATGACGGGGGACGGGTTCTCTCGAACGATTAACCGACTGTTAGCGTTGGTCTTTTGAAGTTCCTGGCAATTAGAAGAGGAGTTACAGCCGTGGAATGCCATATGCGAAAAAAGTACATCAAATTACAGAGCATAAGTTTTTTTTTAATTGAACGACGTACTAATCACGACGGGCACACGGTCACTACCGAGCGAACTCAATTTCCCGCAGCACTGATTGGACAAGCCATGTCATGTGATCATCGGCAGCCAGCGACGCGACGTAACTAAATGACACCATGAGTCGGGCGCGGCTTCACCTCCGTGGCAGAGGCTGCGTCAAACCCTGAGACAGATTCACCGAACCCCTCGGCAGTAACATCCGGTGTTATGGTGCCAGTAAATCCGAACGACTTTTGCTCTGTGTTAAGATCCGCATTTAAACAGCAAAGCGCCGCGCCGATGTTCACTCTGCGGGGCATCGTAATTGCGTTCACAAGGTCCCCCCACCCCCACCCCGATGAGGTCTGATGTGAGCTGACTGGAAGATGAACTCCCCGGGCAGGCGGGGACGCTGCGTGTCACCGCGTGCGGATGTCTAACGTGGGCCTAGTGGCTCCTCGAGTGCATTTATGCATGCGATCGTGTGAGCAAAGGACCAGTAAAGACCACTGAGGCGGAAGCAAGCGTTAAGTGTCATCGAAAACATGTTTTACGAAGTATCCAAAAAAAATTAAAAATAAAAATGCACGCATGTACTAAAATAGTCATTTATTGAGACAAGTCCTCTAAAACTAAACCCGGCTCCAACATATCACTAAACCACAAACGGTAACTCAACTCAACTCAAACAAACCCTCAACCAGCTAAGCTGCTTCTTCCAACTAGTCCTGATCCACTAACCCTAGTTAACACACTGAAAACCCATTTTAACAGCGCCATTGTCGGCTCTTGAAGTCAAAAGGTGAATGAGTGACGCCATACCCACTCAACCGCCAGATGTCAAAGTCAAGGCCTGGGGCCAGATGCGGCCCGCCACGTCACTTTCTGTGGCCCGCGAAAGCAAATCATCCGTGTGAACTTCCATGATCCGAAATCTGTGCCGAAATCTCAAATTGTCATGGGTAATTAGTAACATTTCGCAATAATTTTCTGACCTGGTTTACACTCACTATAATCATGCAACAAACAACTGGTTGACTCATTTCAAAACTAGTAATGCTTAATTTTTTTGTGAACAAATAATCATATGACGACTGATCAATAAATGTCGGATCATATGACCTTTCTGTCAACAACCAATTCAGTCATCCACCTCCTGTGACAAAAGATGCGAATCACAGCAACAACTTACGCCAAAGCGCTAACATAGCCTAAACTAAAGCCGAACAACAACCGACTAACTCTCGTGTTACAAAGAATCCAAATTTTCCACAGTTCACACCCCTCGCCCCCCCCTTTGGATATATGCGTTCAAATCAATCCCATTTCCGAGCTGCACCGCGCTGAGCTCGACACTGGCACACCCCGTGGCTGATAGTCATCAGGACAAGAGGATCGATTTAAACAAGCTCCTCGATATACTCTCCCAGCCCCCGTGCCCCGCACTGTTTTACGAGCCCTTTAATCAACAATGTCAGTCACCTCCGCTGACGGCGGAGTCCGCCCGAGTCAGGCGCAACACTTATTTGAGTTACAACGGGAGCAAGATGTAAACGCAAAGAGGAGGAGAGGTGCACGCCGACGACAGGCGGGTATTACCGGGAGTGCCTGCTGCGGGCAGTGAAACGAGGTGGGCAAAATTATAGCGCGGAGGAATGAAACCTCACAGCGGGAGAGGAAGTTAAAAGTGCGCACGAGGCAGATGATACGCTGCACTTTCCAATTCCCTGAAATATGCAATGAACGCTATCTCATGCTCGCCGTTTTAAACGGCCATTTAACTCATTTCGAATTTGTCAACGGCTTTCGGTAGGGAGCAAAACGCACCCGTTTTGATCCATCTCGGGGGTCGGCCATTCCTCCAGTTGCTGTCGACCGAAAATGACATCACAGTGCCACCGGTGAGTGCGCATAGAACACATTTTTTGCAAAGAAAATATTTGACTAACCCCAATCCACGAGCCCTAAACCTAAACTATCTGTCCAACCTTCCGTCTCATTGTACGGTCTTGACGACATCGTAAAGCCACAAATCCAGCGGTGGTTTAAGACCGTACGTATACAGCTTTGTTTGCTAGGCATGCGCACATGATGGCGGGTGACGAGCATCCGAACGCAAGCACGCATGGGGCACACGGGCGCACAAAGAATAAAATGTCGTTCGAGCGGAGCAAAGACAAATTGCTGCCTTTGAAGATGAGGCGCAATTTGTGCCACGATGCTTTCTGCAAGGCTGTCATCTGACAGAATGCCCACACCCAAATCAGAGAGACACACACACACTTAGCGGCCTGTTGTGTGCGTGCGGGTGTGGATTAAAAGTGCCGTCAGCATCTCCAACATCAGGCCGCTCTGCCATCAAACGGCGTGTCCTCGCAGCGAGCAACTTGTGAAGAAGCAATGACATCACTTGAGAGGACTTGGCTAGTTCAGCTCTTTGTCAAGCAATCGCTTGGAAACGTCACTGGCGAGTCATTTCATGTCAGTGGCATAAAATGCGCTTCTTACTTCCTGTTTGGCTATTAGAAACAATAAAATGAATAAGGACAATTTCATATTTCTTAGGTTAAAATAAACTTTTACTCAAATAAACTCATCCATACATTTTTAAACTAGCGAAAATAAGCCACCACCATTTTTGGGGAGTTTTAAATTTTTTTTTAACTTTTCCATCCATGTTTTGTTGTCTCTTAATCACATTGGATTATTCTGGCCTGCCGGGTTTGGACGTTGGTTGGTATCGCTGCATTTTAGCATGTGTTCGGTGCCATTGCCATATAGGTTAATTGATTGAAAATGTAATTACAAGAACGGAGGCTAACAATCCCTCGGGCCGGAACCTTCTGCAGAAGACTTCTCGTCCGACGACGCCGCGACAGCCGTCGAGCAATAACATTCTGGTCCTCTTAGTGGGAGGTCAACGCCGTCGCGCACGTATAGGTTTAATGGATCGTGACAGCCTATTCAACACGCCGGAGGCAGCAAAAATTCTCATTTTATAGAGAGCGGGCTGAGCCGACAATCCTGTCTAATTATCCGTTTGCAATTCTACCTACAGTCTCATTTCAATGTAGAGCGGGCAGGCCACAAAATAATTGCTTTTCTGCAATCTACGAGTTCATTTGCCTTTGTTTTATTGATCGCAATGAGTGGGGTGTGGGAAGGGGGTTGGTGGTGGTGGTGAAAACAATCTAAACCTAAATGAAAAGCTTCATTAAATGTGAAAATGGTACCGTGAATTGCAAACATCTGTTTCTGACGCGGCCCTGCATTGCAAACTCCAAGGTTAAAACCAGACGGCAAATTCAGCTTGCGGGCTGTGAATCAACTTTGCAAAAAAGAAAAACACTTTGTAAGGGTCGATGGTTTGGGGTGTCAGAACAGACCTGGTTTATCAGTAAAGGTGCTTTAGTTGAGCCTGAGGTTGAAGAAGGCATGTTAGTCTGCAGACTCTGTGTCCAATTTGGGTCTGTATAATTGAACAACACAAAGTGAATCTACTGGCAAAGAAGCGAATGGCAACAAGTGGCTCGAAAAGTTGATTGCACTTTCTGCCATCTAACAGACAAGCGTTTAGTTGATCCGTCCCGACACGCTCGGGTGCCAAGAAACCCCCGGTTAGGAATCACTCCTAAGAGCAACCCGTTACAATGCTTCCAAATTCCCACTAACCTAAACCGGGGCCCAAACGGCTCCTTGCTCACCTTTGGGATGTCCCGGATCGCTGAACTCGTACTTCCCCATGCCGACAGTCCGTAGCATCTGCAGCCCGTTCGGACCCTCTTGATTGTCGCCGGCGGCCGGCGGGGCGTTCGCGGCGACCGCAACATGGGCGGCGGCGGCCCCCTGTCCATTGCTGAGCTGGATGAGGCCCGGGTGGTGGGCGCTCAACTGGCCGTTGCCCATCATGCCGTGAGGACTGGGGTGCAGCACGTGGTTGGACGGAGCGGTGGCGTACGGCGGCTGGCCGGGCATGCTCAGCACCATGGCGGGCGGCTGCGGGGTGGAGTGCGGCGTCAGCTGGAAGTGGGCGGTCATGAGGGAGTGCTGATGATGGGACGGCGGCACCGAGGTCACCCCGATGATGGGCGACTGCGCCGTCACGCTGTGGTTGTAGGAGGGCGGATGCGGGAGGGCGTAGGTGTGAGGCAGGAGGCTGGGCTGGCTGACGGTGGTGACCGGCGACACCCAGGCGGGAACTGCAAAGCAGAAACAAGAACGCTATTCGACCAAGGCGAATACAAATCAATCAATCCATCAGTCAAGGTAAATGAAGCAGAAAAATCCAACCAATCATACACCAATACATGAGAGACATGCTAATTGACAGGCAGTCCAGTGTTCAGTCCGTTTAAAAGTCTGTTCATCAGTAAAATGTTATTGGATTTCCGACGTATAGTTGAGGCAAGTCATGTTTTGATTGATTTTACAATCCCCAAAAAGCGAAACTTCAAACTCGTAACATTTCGTGTTAAAGTAAAACTGACTTGTTGACAGCGCTAATGCTAGCTACTGCATTGGTAGCGCTGCTATTTGGTTAAAATTGGAGAGCGCTCTCTGTGGCGATCACAACGATGGACTTTTATAAGTAGATGGCGCATTTCTTTTGCTGCAGCTTAATATAACATACGTGGGGTTTTTTCGTCTTGAAATGTAATTCTGTATGATGCTTATTTTTTCCATGTGAGTTTCAAAAACATTCGTCCAGCTGCTGCACCACTGACAGCCAAGGCTGCATAAGAAAAAATTGTCTTCCTTCCAACGCATGCAAACCTCCCTAATGTTTAATTAACCCCCGTGTAAGATCAACATCATCGTGAGGGTTGCGCAAAGAGCAAACGCGTTGCTTCTGCTTTTTATGCCACTGTGGACTACGCGTTTATCCACACACTCAGAGCCAATCATTTCCTACCCCGAGGCGCTCGGAGCGAAGGGTGTGCCGGGAAGACACAACCATATTCGACCTAAATGATGCCTCCCTGCCATAGTAGGCCTCCCTGCCACCTTCTAAAAATAACTGAACGCTGAGTGAAAAGGCCAAAGTCTAAACGATGCCAAAAGAAAATTGAAAAAAGAAATAAAGGAAGCGCTCACATTATTCATCACGATGGAGGTGCTGATAGGAAAGTCACAAGTCAGTCAGCTAACTGGTACTGCCTTGCATCCCAACCTGTCAATTGCCCATTGCCAATTATTTTTTTAGTTGTTTTTTTAGCTCCTAAATGCAACATTTTTGACCCGACAAAACAAATTACTAAAAAAAAAAAAAAAAAAAAATATGTGGCCTCAGGATGACTCAACTGCAGAAGCAATTAGGTCATGTTCGGCCTTTATTTGTAAACAGTTTATTGTAACTCAACTGATCTAATTATTGTAACTAACTGTAATTATTGTATTAGCATTTTGTTTTACTTTTTTTTAATGTACAATTTGCTGTCTACGTATTGATATTCGCTTTTATTTTGCTTTCTTGGACTTCTTGAGGTCAAATAAATCAATCAATATGTCTGCCAATCAGTCAACGAATCGGCCAATCAATCACAAGGTTGTTGCAATAGTGCTCTCAATTGCCCCGATCCGTTGCCGTGACACCGCTGTCTGCTGGTGTTCTTGTTTGAAAAAGAGACATTTCGGGTGAGTCGAGGCAGGTCAGTGAAGGAAATTAACTGCTCTGGGGCAAAGCCGTTCTGGGGTGGCTTCATTACAATAAGTCTGAAGGGGGAAAGGGGAAAAAAAAAAAAGAGGAGGAGGAGAAGGAAAAATAGAGACAAGGGCATGAATAGCAGACGACTACATTAGAGCGTCGACAGCGTTTTTGACATGGGCTGTTAAGACCGCTAAGGTGGTTTCTCTGCAAGTACGATCTTGACATTTTGTATAATGATATGCGCGATTAGGCCGCTTTATGCGGCACAAAAAAAGCAGCTGTTTGTACATTATGCAGGATGGTAGTGCAGGTAAAGAGAGAGCACTGTTGAATTGTGTGCGTTACCCGTCGCCTCGCCATCTCGATGCAGCTTGCTGGGCGGCTCGTCCGTGTCCCAGGGCGTGAGCTGATTGATGGGCGTCTGTCCCCACCTGACGCCCGGAGCGAGCAGCAGGCCGGAGCTTTGGTTGTCCCCGGGAGACACCTGCAATCATACCAACAACAACTCATTAATACAGATTACTAAAACGGTATTTTCCCCTAAATTATGACAAAATATTACATACAAGGGCGGCTCGGCGGTCCAGTGGTTAGCGCGTTGAACTCACAGTGCAGAGGTCGTGGGCTCGATCCCGGCTCCAGCCTCCCTGTGTGGAGTTTGCAATGTTCTCCCCGGACCTGCGTGGGTTTTCTCCGGGTATTCCGGTTTCCTCCCACATTTCCCAAAACATGCATGGCAGGATGATTGAACACTGGTTCGGAAAATGGATGGATGACGCACTTCCCACCTTCATTTTGGGCCAATTAAGAGCTCTGTGTTGTGATTTAATCACATTTTTGTTCTTGGAAATAATAATTTGAAATCCCTTTGTTTACCAGGTAAGGTAATTGAAAACAGTTTTGTTTTGTTTTTTTAAACAATGGAGGCAATTTAGGGTTCGGGTCTTGTCCAAGGACACATTTTGGAACTCCTTCAGCCGACTATGTCACTTGATAATAGTCTGGCTGATCATGCAAAAACCGCAATTCTGAATAGAGTGAAGATGTGCTTTGCTTTGTCCATCCAAATAAAGTGTTTTTATTTTCACACCTGCTATGTGAAAAATCGTGTTTTGTGAAGTAGAAATGTTATCAGGCGAGTGCAGGCTGATGTAACGCTGGCTCAATCACCGCCGGACCCCATGGGACATCTTTTTCCCCCCCATTTCACCCGCCGCTTTGCCGTCTGGGCTCGGCCGAGTGCTGCGGGTTTTCAAGGGTTCAGCGCTGGAGCCGGATTCCCCTCCGCTTGGCCTTGGGAGTTAATAGAAAAGACCCGGATCCCCTCTGAGTGGCGCTCCGGCCCTCCATTTCATTATCCTGCCTGACCCCGCAGCGACGCAGTTTGGCTCCAGAATTCACAAGCAGTGTTATCATACAGAACTCATCCAGTACTAGTCATCGTCAAAGTAGTATTAGAAACTAGTCGTATAGTAGTCGAGGGGTTCTTATAATTTTGACACAAAGTGCTATCTAGAAAAATTCCAAGCTCTTAAATACAACTAAAATGCACTTAACAAACATACTGTACTGAATTAAACATTTTGAAGGCGCAGCAACATAAACGTTTAAGTATGAGCGGTTGCAAAACAAGCCTGTGCTTGAAATCAGAGAAGGTTCTTTGACTTGGTGAGGCAGCAAGCGGCTCGCTGCAAGTTGCTTCAGTATTTTTCTAACAATTGTATGCTCGTGATCATGAGGCGGCTTGGGTTTGTGTGACAGCAGCTGTAAAATAAATGGTCAATAGAAGTAAACCCGAAACGGAACCCTGGGGAACGCCCTTTGCAACAATGTTGCATTGTGGGATGAAAACTCGGTTTCAAACGGGCAGACAAGTTCAATGTGTGTCCACTCGGAGATAAATCCCTACTGGAGTTTCTCTGACAGCTGTGTGTGCCTTTGCATGTGCGTACGATGGAAGCCAAAGACCCCCCCCCCCCCAATCGCAAAAAAATAAAAAAAAAAGAGACAAAGGAGTGATGGAGCGAGAGAATGAAGCCCAAGAAGATGAGCTGTCAGCTTCTTTTGTCCACTTCAAGCTGTCAACTCAAACGCTTTACCCAGAGAAGTGCTGCATTCTGGAGACTCAGGGGTTGGGGGTGGGGGGGGGGCAAGATTCCTGAGCATATCCAAGGTGAGGAGATGCTCTTTCCAGCCCTACCATTTGTTTTAATGAGCAAGCTTCCTCCGATTCCCTCTGCGGCGAAGGAAAACTCATCATTAATGCTGGGAATTCGACCCTCTTACTTGGCCCGCACCCACAAACATGGCCTCATTAAGAGTTTATCCAAAACACCCCCCACAAGATTTGTTGCCGCTTCATGCTTTGGCCAGATAAATATCCATTTATACTACATGCCAGGAGCAAGGATGTATTTATTAAGACCGTCGACATTCTGCAAGCGGACGAGTTCGAAGAAACAGGAGGATCTGGGTCGGCAGCTGACATTTTCCTCTCCATTTTATTTTGCGCTACGTGGTTCCAGTTGCATCAGTTGCGGGTCGCCTATTATCGTCGGCCAGCAGATGCTTTCTGCCCACTGGACAGAAAACATCTGCAGGGTGGGTGGAGGGTATGGGGTGCCAGATAAATAATTTGCGAGCGGGCACCAAAGCCACTATTGGCTCTGGCCGGGAGTCGAACTCACACACTTGAGTTTGCAGTGCACAGGGTGGAACGCCGTACTGTAATTACATTACTTCATTAACTCAACCTGCATCAACTCATGTTCAGTATACATATTAAAAAAAAAAAAAAAAGATCTGTTTTAATATGCTGCAAAATTCGTGGGTAATATTGGAAAAAGGCTCCCAGCAGGATGGAGCCATACAGATATATTGCTACAATCAACTTATTGGAACATATACCCCCCCCTAAAAAAAAAAAAAACATGTTTATGCCTAAATGCATACTGGCAGTGCAGAAGGGGTATACAAGGCACAGAGTAATGCAATATAAAGATATTGCAACTGTAAATATTTATATATATGATAACTTGCTCAATAAAACGCAACATGAAGGGAGGAGGGGACATACATAAATGCAGACAGCGAGATTGCCAAATCAGTTATGACGATGGACGCTTTGTATTTTAATGGCCTTTTGGAAAAAAAATATAATAAAATCCATCCCCGTGAACAAACAGGAATTTTGGATGCAATTGGACATGCAGCCATTACACTTTGGCTAAGTCCGACTGAGGAATTTGTTCAAATAAAATGAAGCACATAAAAGAGCTTGGCGACAAGATATAACAAAATATTATTGCCTAAGACGTGTTGGGATGTGTGTCTAGCCTAACGTTGATTTCCAATGATTAGTTTGAGGATTCAACAACAGACAACACTGGGATGTCACATACCCCCCACACACACATGTGACATCCTCATCATGATGGCTGGCGATTTTGATAGCTGACACCTGTCGCCATCTTGCCGTGGCATGCGACGAGGGTCTTGAGCCGAGCAAGGACGTCACGTCCGCCGCCCGCAGCCATCTGCCCAGAATGTTTGTGCGGCGCGGGGAGCGCCTCGATGGGATGCGGCAGATTTTTGATTGCTTTGAGACGTCGGTCACAGTCAAATGAATCGCTCAGCCGTTTTGTGTCTGGCTTCTGATTAAGACGGCAAATTTTATTTTATCATTATATATTTTTTTAAATTACACTATCAAGATGTATTGGTCAATCCCAGAACAGCACAGAACAACATTTTCCTGTTCTTGATGTTTTTTTTTTTAATATATCTTTTTGGATATATTTTTGCTCTTTTAAAAAAGGCGCTTATGGGTATTAAGAGTTTACTTTGTTTTATTTCGCTGTTGTTTTGGGCAATGGTCTCTTCCAATACAAGAGGACCTGTGTGGTGTTGCTGATATTAAAATGCACCACCACCTCCACAAATCTGCTCGCTATCTCAGGGGAGACGCGCGTAAACAAATTTAATCAAGGCTCTATATTACTCCCAACATAGAAATAACACCTGTTTGTAATTGCACGCAAGGAAGGAGGAAAAGGAGGACCGTGCGTGCAAGTAAATTCATGAAGTCCATCAACTTGCTACCACTGCTTTCCCACCTTACAAAATGTGAAAGTTATCAGATGATAAACTACACAAACGGGGCTGGCTTCCCCTTTCGATCGCTTCCTCCATTGACAATAACGTCAGCTTGTAACTACAAAACGCTGAAGAAGAAGAAGCAGAAAGAGTTTGCAGGGAAATGAAATTCATGAAAGCCATCTGCTTGCAAGCAGGCTACTCCCCCGCCCTTTGGCGAAGCTCGGACAGACACAGCAGACTTGGCTGAAATGTGGAAGCTGATGGGAATAATGGTTCTTCTCCAAGAAATATCCATGGCCTCCTGACACCGATCACTATATATATATATATAAAATTAAACTCATAATTGTGCGGTCCGAAAGTGAGTGACAACCAACGAGTCGCATTCACTCCCAATTACAGGCGAGAACTCATCTCCATGGCAACACGGCGTCACCTGAATGTGAAACCGATTAGGTCCGGGTGTCCCCGCGCGCCACTGTGTCCAATCTATTGGGCTGCAAAACTGCTGCACATCTTGCACAAGTGAGTAAACAAAGAGGATGGCGCGGGGGGTGGGGGGTGGAATCCCATTTTGGTCAAGTTAACTCTAAAACTAAGTTAACTCTAAAACTCATTTGTATTCTCTGGCATTTGACTCGGCATGACTCACTCAGCCTTGATCCTAGTTTGACTGTTTTATGCTTTCTACTGTCTTCGTTATTAATGTCTTATTTTATTGTTGTATATATATTTGCTCCATATACAGCGTTCTGTATACAGCGATTTATATTTTAAAGTGCTCTATAAATACAGTTGAGTAAATGGTGAAGTATCACATGCAGATGTATACTCGCATCTTTTAAATCAGAATTGATTTTCCAATTGAAATCTGTTTTCATTATACCTTTAGAAAATACTTTTTAATTTTTTTTAAATTCCTACTGTCACCTGGGCTGGCATGTGCCATGTTTCCAAGCATCATAACATACGCATCTGACATCCACTCGCGCTTAACGCTGACCCCCAGGCAGCGTGGCAGACTGACATCATGAAAATAACACTATCGTCTGCCGGGTATATATGGTGTTGATGCGCCGTGGAGCGGCTACAGATACGCTCGGTGATTTCTAGCCGGGGCTGCCACCCTGATGGCTCGGACGCTACAATTGCGAGATTGCCGACATGCTCGAGTGGGAAAGCGGAGCTAATATCCTCCGAGTGCTCAGACCTTGCAGCGCTCGCAGCATTCCTTTTGTGTTCTTGTTTGTGCGAGACAAGTGCTGAACGGGGCCCATCCCGAGGGCATCGAGCAGTTGACTGCATTGAGCTGTGGAGGGCTGCTTCATGCCACGGTAAAAGTTTATCGGGAGTGGTTAGCACAAACACATTGGGGAGGAAAATCTTTCAACGGATCAACTCAGGGCTGTAACTGAGGCGTTTACTGTATGTTGTGGACGCGATTTATACACTATCAATTTGAAAAAGTGTCCAGTTTTTAAATAAAGGGATGGCAATTCAAGGAAAATATAGAATGTTAAAAGAAAAACAAACCAAGAAAAGTATTAGAGGAAAAAAGATGGGCTGAAAAAAAATAACAGTGAAAGAAAAAAATTATATGCATCTATGTTAGATTTTCAAAATATGATTGAAATAAAGATTTAAACATTATCTGAGGGGGGAAACGCAAAGTGGAAAACAAAAAAATACCATCTGTATATTAAACTTAATATTAAAATAAATACACGCATAAAATACCCCCCCCCCCACCCCCCCAAAAATCAATATTTTTACAAATTGCACACTTGTGTTAACACTGAACTGGCTAAATTCTGATTCAACCTTGATTCGGTATGAAAAACAAAGCAGGAAAAGCAGCCAAAATCACTCCGTGACTTGCTCAGGACTTCCCAGACCATCGTGGCCGCATCGCCTGTGCCGCCGGGCTGGCAACAAGCAGGCGACCAGCCAGCCGGCCAACAAGCCAGCCAGCCCTCCAAACAAGACCCCCCGCTGCTTTGACAAAAAGCCCGAAAGCATCATACTGAAGTGTCTTCAAAGCAAATTGAATCAAGCGCGGCTGCTTTTTGTTTACCCGACATGAGCAGGATTAAGCTGAAGCGGTTGAGGCAAACAACAACACAGACGTCTGATTGAGCCGTAATACCGGAAGCGACACTCATGGCGACTCTTTTGCTGCAAATGTGACTAATTAGCGGCATAATGCCGCAAAAAAAAAGCAAGGAGTGCATTCATCAGCGTGGAGATTGGAAGTCAATGAAACAGCTGGCTAGCTGCAGCTTAGCGCTAGCGATAGCATATCACGCTACAAAGCTTTGATAAGTGCAGCCCTCAGGTATAAAGCTTTAATTCGGGGCGACACATCATGCTGTGAGCCCATTTAAAGTAGCAGTAAGTGATTTCAAAATAAAAAAATTAATACATAAAATCACCAAGAAAATGCTAATTAGCCAATCCACATACATAGCAACGTAGATTATCCTTTATCTGTGTTGCATTGGAATGAAATAAAAGCTATGAGTTTCAGGTAAAATTGTTCCTCGCTGTTGCTTTAAGTGCGAGGACCAAAATATTTTCTGGGCAGCTTCAGTCCTACTTTTGAGCTTCCTCTCCTGGGGTAGCTAAAACAATGCCGGACCCCTGCTGGCCCTGCTCAAAGGCAGCTTTTTATCCAACAAGATGAAGAGGTCACCGAGACCCCCAGGGGGGGCTCCCAGCATGCATGCCTGTCATGGTCGGGGGTCTGACCCAGCAGAAGCGAGGTGGGGGGGTCTTTAGAGTGAAGCAGGTAGGGGAAAAACAAAACGAGCCTTGTTTTGACATTTTTGTGAGTTTGGAACCGCCTCCGGTAAGCCTCATACAAGCGCTAAATGTGATAGGCGGCCAATTCAATTAGCTTGGATTGTACATACCAATCAGCACCAAAATATTGCGTCATGCATTTAGCTAGCTAGCTTGCTAGATAAGCTTACACTCCATCCATCCATACATTATGCAAACATCTTATCCTCACGAGGGTTATTTAAACTTGAAATGGTAAAGGAAAACAGGCAGGCAAACGCAATCGTCAGTCACCCCTCTGGAAGTTTTAGGCAAGATCCGCACAGTCATTTGCAGCCACGATGGGTGAAACACAAGCATTACAACGCTCACCGAGTGAGCAGGGAAGGATTTTATCGGGTTTAAACACGGGCCAGAGCCGAACTCTTATCTGCCCAAGCATAATATTCCCCCGCAAAGTGTCTTGGCACCGAGAGCCCAGTGAAACATGGATTTCATACATGGTTTAATCCTTTAATTTGATCGTTCAAATGCGCCCCTTCTCTGCATGCTTATTTGCACTGTGGAGATTGGTGCTCTTCAGCTCGGTGTAATACGGGGACTGCAGTAAATCTCACATAAGTTTAAATGTTTCTCTTTTTCGTCTGAGTGGTCACAGCGAGAAGGTACTTCTTGGACGGTGCCGATTGAATTTTAGTCGAAGAGATATCTAAACGCAGCACAAGCAAAGTTAACAATTGTCTACCTCTAACGCGGGTGTGCAGAAGTAAGTAGTCGAGTAACTCGCTCAGTAGTGCCCCTTGAAAATTAAAAACTATGTGTTCAATTTTAGGTTAAGTCTTTCAAGTAGGAACGGAATGCCGTCGGAAACTAAAGACTTCCTCGATCGAGAGGATTTCGAAGGCTTGGTCTAATTTTCCCAGAAGCTGACTTTGGGACTTTCCCCAAGTTCTCAACTACCCGAGTTCAACTTGTTTTGCAGCCACAGCAGTGCGCCATAAATCCAGTGTCGGCAGCCAAACAAAGCGGCATAGTAAACAATCAAGATGGCCGTGCTTGATATTCGCCGCGATACATCGCGCGCTTTGATGGGCTCTAATAGAAATTCTGTGTAATACCTGCTGCCGGCATTCCATTAAGACACATTCACGCCGCAAGGCCGCGTGGAGCTTTCTGTTCCACTGAGCACAGCCATTTCCCTTTTCATTTCCTTTTTTTTTCTTTTGCACTGCCCCTTTTTATTATGAAGGGATACCATCATCCCGCGCTGGATTTCAGCACCTGGCGCAGATTCTGCTACAGTGATGGATCACTCCATCATCAGTCCAAAGCTACGCACCGTTGTTCTTCTCCAAAGCCAATTTGTAATTGATTGAAAAGTGCTGCGTGGGTGGGGTGTGGATGTGTGTGTGTGTCCTCCTTGCACAATTAAGTGTCACTAGCAAAGCATCGACAGCAGTGATCAATGCAGCGTGTTGCAAAAAAACCTAATCCGGTATTGTGTCTGGTCGGGCCATTGATCCGGTCGACAAGACTTCATGCCGGGGCCGTCGCAACAGGGAACCGGTGAGGGCCGCCTTGATCAGCAAGGAAGGAACACTAACAAAATATATTTTGTTCTTCCCTCAAACTTGACTGACAAGGTTTCTGTGAGGGGTTTGGAGTCAGGATTTTAGATCTGAGGAGTTTTGCAGATGGGGTTATGGTTAGGGTATAATATTAGGTAAAGGTTTTAGGGTTCATGTTAAGGGTTGGGTCTGCAGAGTGGGATTAGGGGTCAAGGTTTCGTGTTGAGGATCAATGTCAGGATCGAAGAAAATGGTTTGGGATTGGGACCTTGCGGTTTAGTGCTACTTTAGGTTTGGGGGTTACTGTTAAGCTAAAAGATTAGGCGTCTAGGGTTACTGTTCAGGGTTAAGTTCAGGGTTCATACTTGAGAGGTGTTATGGTTAGTGGAAAAGATTTAAAGTTTAGGGTTAAGGACTGGTTTTGCAATTAGGAATGAGGGTCAGGACTACGGTTCAGGGTTAGGGTTTGGATTGAGGATTTCAGGTCAAGGTTTTGGGTAGGGGGTTGGCGTTGGGGTTAGTGGTTTGGAGGTTTTAGGCTGCTGGGTTAATAAGAGGTTTTTGCTTTTCCCAGTTTCAAAGGACAATGTTTGGCTTCTTTGTGCAAACCTCGTTGTCCCACATGTCCGCCATTTTTCTGATGTCGTGCTCACTCATGCATGAGAACGCAAACAGACAACAAGATTGTCCTCCATAAATCCACAAAACAGAGGCAGCCTTCCTGACTTACTTTCTTACTTCTCCCCCCCACCCCCCATCTTGGAGCATCCCAAAAGTAAACCACCTTCACACTCTGCTGCCTGGATTTGATTTATTAGCTTCTCGGCCGTCTCATCCCGTCGCAGACTCGCCGCTTGCTATTTGCATTGAATGGTGAAAATGTCAGCAAATTCCCCTCTTGGGAAGATGATCCTTCACAAAACGACCACGGGGGAGAAATCTCCTTTACTGGTGTGCCCTTCGACATTCGTCACGGTACACCAGAAGGTGAATTGAGTAAAGATGCCTTTTAGGCGTAGGGTGGTAACAATAGAGGGTGGAGGGTCAGGGTTTAAGGGTTTCAGGTTAGGGTTGTGGGCAGGGTTGAGAGTTTTGAGGTGCTATGGTTGAGACCTGGGGGTTGAGGATTTAGTTTAGGGCACAGGTGTTAAACTCAAGGCCCAGGGGCCAGATACGGCCCAGCACGTCATTTTATGTGGCCCGTGCAAGCAAATCGTGTTTGTCAACTTGCATGATCCTTGCTGGGATCCTTCCAGGGGAGAAGAAATGGGCATTGTGGAGTATTTGGCAGCCTCCGAGCAAGTCCGTTTTCTTTAAGGCAACGTCCATAAGCTGGCTCGTCTGCGCTGATGACTACTGATTTCATTGGCGCCCAACGAGCATCACCATCATCGTTTCAAGAATGCAAACGTCGCCATGTTTGGAGAAAAACAAATCTGCTTTGAAGCAGACAGCCGCAAGGGGAGGGGGGGGGGGGCTGAGGGGAGTGGGATTAAGCAGCGATTTTCCTTTAAGGAGGCCGCACGGAAAGTGTAACAAGGAACGCTGATTGTTAATCAAGGCGATGCCGACTCAGTTGTCTGCTCAGTGACCAATCCCAGCGCACCCTCAAGGATGGATTAGGACAAAATGTCGGCAGTCTGCTCTGAATCATATATTATTCCTTGTACAACAATGTGTCCCATTATAAATACAATGTATCTACTGAAGTACTTTTAAAGTGTGCATTATTGACCGTGTGGAATGATGTCAAACTGAACCGTTTTATTCTACTTTTCTGACTGAATTGAATTAAATATTGGGGAGGAAGAGGTGAATGTAAACAGACTGTGTTTGAAATTTCAAGAATGAATAAACTGTAAAAATGACCAATTCAACTGTATTTATGGCTTCTTAAATCATATTTATATAAATAAATGTAAACATTATTCTTGAACTTTCCGGAATTGATTACCTGTCACAGCAATTCAATTGACTCAACAGGAAAGTAACCTGCCGAGGTTGCATTTCCCACCAGTCTTAGAAAATTCCATTTCATTGTCATTTTTAACAGCTTATGAAATCACCCAAGCGACTTATCGGCACTTCCAGACGTCGTCAATCGATAGGAAATAGGAGTCAATGACACACTTATCATGGCCCACCATCATCGCGCACATCAAGAATTATTGACGGCCAAGAAGAAGATTGGGGGAAAAAAATGAAAGCGGCGGCAAAGGTGGAACGCTTGGACAATGGCGACCGGAGGAACCTTATCTGTGCGGCGTGCGTCAATCTCACAATCTGACGCGGAGGTTTGCTTACAATCGCCGCCATGTCCCATCTGACCTTTGGCTTTGCCGCTTTTGTCCCTTTCAATCAAGCGAACCTGGAGAATTTCCAAAGGCGGCGGTCCAACAGAGGCTGTTATTTGCCCATGTGAGCGGGAATGGAAACAAACCGGCTCACTTATGAGCGTTGCTCCGAGCCGACGGGCCCGATGTTTCAATCTAATAAGCAGTCACTGGATATCACGCTGGGATGAAAGACAAGATGCGGCTCCGCCATGTCTATTTATGTCACAGTGACTTTGTCAACGCCAGTGTCTTGCCGCGCAATAATAGGCTTCGCAGGTTGGTAGTACTGCGGGAAACTGCGAAAACCACATCGCGCCGAATGCAAAGGTTGAAATTCCGTTGACGGTAACAAATAAGGACAACAGAGGAGGACAAGAGCCTCCTCGATCTACTTCTTAGGAAGAATACAATTTGTATCTGACGGTAGGCTGAAGGGCTTGAAGAAAAAAAATAAAGAAATCGCCTCGGCTCGATTGCGTAGCATACACAATGAATGGGTTCCGTCAATTTCCACGCTGCGCCCTGCTAAGTGCAGTGTGAAAAGGGCTTTAAGGCCGTATGGAATTCCGTTCAGAAACTATGCGGTCGCTCGAGTGCCTTTTGTTGACTTCTCGGTGGTCATTCGACTCGAGTGTTCCTCAGGACTGTCAGCGCAGGAGAGCGGCGAGCTTGTCAAACGTGGCGAGCGTGACGAGGGGCTCGTCGCCGTCCATCCGCCGACAGCTCCAAGTGGCTGTCGTCTTAGATTTGTCGCCGTCATCCGTCACCGGCGGCGGCGTCTCGCCACAACGCTTGTGCGTGCGTGAGAGTCCTCTTGTCAAAAGGTGAAAATGATACTATGCCCTTTTTTTTTTTTCGCCCTCCTCTGCCGTTTATAATTGGCTCGTTCTCCGGAGGCCGCCGAGCGAGTTTGCAAAGTGATAATGAAGAGAATTAGCAAAGACAGCTGTTGTCAGCTCCAAGTCTTGTCGCCTTGAAAGTACACGAAAACTGAGCGACGAAGCAATTAACTTTCTTGTTTAAAAATAAAAATAATTCTCAAAGTTTGCACATGACTCTCAACAAGGCAAATGTGGCTACGGTAAAGCCCCGTTTTATTGCATGGGAATAGAAAATTCCAGAGCCATTTCCAACAGGTGAAAATGTGTTTCCAAGCCAAAAATATTTTGGGTGAAGTTGCTTTGACTCAGCTGCACAACTACAGAACTATAGTCATCTTTTCTCGTGATGATGACACACACTTATTAATAACCGCAACACATACTATGTTTCTAAAATACATCTTTAAACTCCAATCAAATATAAGGTGTCTAAACTTATCCAAATTCCAACGTGTTGGCATTGCTCTCTCACAATTGACGTGAAAGCCAAGATTCACTGCCTAGTTTTTATCTTCCACACAAAAGCTGTGCTGATTGCAAATCCAAAGCGATGCAACACCGGCATCTATAATTGTCGAAGGCACAAAATGAATTCAGGCTGGGGGAGAAAAAACTTCCTTGACGAAAATTGCTTCAACGCACGTTCGGTATCCCAAAAACAAAACTTGTTTTGATTAAAAGTTAATTATTGTGCGCTCGCTCAGAGACTAAGCTACACTGTTTGTTTACAAATCTGCACCCAATCAAATGTTCGGAGCGGAAAGTTATAACTTCACGTGCTAATTTACACTCCTAATAAATATTTAAGTTCATTTCTTAAAAGGTACAAAGCTTTTGGGTGATCAAACTGGTTGCTCGCAATGAATTCCAGCCAATTTTTCCAATGGGTACACACGCGGGTATAATTTTATTCCGCTCATTTAATATTCATCCCAGTTTTAAACACAGCCAGGAAACCGCACTGTACTTATGATTCAAATTTTTAATCATACCACTGCAAAATATTCACGGCGGTGACCAAGCCGTTTCTCATTACTATTAGTATTATTCCATTGGTTCCGTGGGTGTTGTGTGCGTTGTGGTCTGGGTGCTTTGGGGGCTCTGTGGCTCAGGAGCGCGGAGGAACTGGAGGGGTTGGAGGCGTGGGGTGCACCCTGCTAGTCATTTGAGTATTACGCATAAATAATAGATTACCTTTTAAATGCAGATTCTAATAGGGTGAGAGACTCAATCAGCCTTTTGTGAGTCTGACCTTAACTCTGGCCGAACAAATGACTCCAAACTCACTTCTTTTTTTTCTCATTAGGAGCGTCATGCTTCGCCACACTGCCGTGACGCACTAGTGTGTGTGTGTGTGTGTGTGTGTGTGTGTGTGTGTGTGTGTGTATACACTGTCCTCAGGTTAGCTGCGGTGAACCTTTACAGTGCACGAGACAGCTTTACTCTCATTGGCGTCATATTGCCGATGCATCATTTATTAACGAGCACTAAACCCAGTACGGTGACAGTTGAGACTTAGGGGGCTTCCCAAAAGTTTTTTTGACGTATTTATTAATGTGTCTAAGTATCTTATGAGATTTTTTTTTTTTTTTTTGTCATGCACATTTTGTAGACATCATGGACAAAAGGCAATGGTCGTGAGGCGGGATGGGGGGAGAAAAACACAAAACACCCCCCAAAGAAAAAAAAAAGCCATGATTGCCCGACCAGATATGAGGAGTCCCAAAAATGAGCATGACAAAACTGGATAATAAATCTAGTTGGTCATCGTAAAATTGGGTGAATGCAACTAAAGCTGATGTCCTAGGATTTATGAAAAGGGTGATGAAAAGTTAGAAGCTACCAGCGAGTTTATAAGAAAAAAAAAAAAGAAAAGAAAAAAGAATTTCAGGTTAACGCCGTTAGATTTTCTTTCACACGCAGATCAATATATAAGATTAAATCAATTCCATTAAACGCAACACAATACCTGCGGAAGCGGTTCTGAACCCCCATCATCTAAATGCTAATTACGTGTGCAATTACTTTTGCAAAGTGTTGCTTTTCAACTCGCCAAACTATTAGCTTCAATTTGGCGGCTAATTGCGAGGCGGCACGTCGATCCGCTCCTCCGACACGTTGACTGTTATTTCCCACTAGGATGTAATCGGATGACTGTGGGAGGTTACAATCACACTGTGTGTGTGTGTGTGTGTGTGTGTGTGTGTGTGGTCTTTGTTGCTGTCTTAAATCTAAGAGACATTTATAACTTATAAAGAGAATTTATAAAGCGAATTTGCACACTGCACTGGAGGACCACGACCGCCACCGCATCAATTCTCCCCATCCCCATATTTCCGTGACTTGAAAGTTGTATGAGTTCGATTCTGCAACGTGTGTTGCATGGTATCCACCGACTTGTGGAACCGACAAACTGCTATTCACAGCCATTCGACTACATCCTACGATTAATCGAAAGCCTGGACTAATATGTCGCCATCAAAACACAGTTTCTGACCGCTGCAAATGTGGGCGCCTGTGACTTGCTGTGCAATCCAGGAACATGTTTATGCAGCTCTATTAGTCGGACTAATTTAGTTGTCGGAGCATTATTTCTGACAGCCGCTTCGATAACAGTTTTTGTCACATTTTCTCAAAGAGCATCAGTAATATCCGTCATTATTCGCAGAGGATAAGGAAAATATACCTTAGTATTGTTATATTGTCTGTCACCATGTGTTGCTGCAGCCTTTATGTACTGATATTCATTGTGTACAGGGTAACTGGCACTTCGACTTTGTGTGAGTTGTGTGTTTAAATGTGTGCAATGTGGGCGGCAAGTTACTTATTTCAAGTTGGGCGGGAGCTAATTAAAGCATCCCAATAGCCGCTATGGTCGAGTTGTTCATAGAGCGCTCTCAGGATGCTAGCAGGAAGGCATACTTGACGGTGATGCGGACCTCTCCCAGAAACACACACACTCGACATGAGAGTGTTGTTTTTGCGTACCCACTCCCAAATATATAGGCCCTCATTTCATTGGCTTAACGACCTTATTTCAACGAACTTGATGAAATGCGCTCAAGTACAGGCACGGCCACAGTTACTCACACGCATGCACACACAGGCTACGTCTTCATTATGGGGTCTGGTTGGTCCCCCGTGGAAACAACACACCTTATTTATTGTCTCCTCTCGTTCCTTTTGGAGTTATATTAACGATGTTGGCCTAACAGGTTGTATCCATAAGCTCCCAATTGCTTTTTGAATAGCATCGTGGAGCCACCACGCGTCAGATCCGTGTCGGCTCCGTGGAACACGGATGTGAAGCAGTCGTGAGCGACAGAATGCAGTTTTTTTGTTTTTTTGTCCAATGGGTGTACATCACAGATATTAGGGATGTCAGGATTGAGACAACTAATGGTTTAAATCTGTTTCATGCCATCAATCAAAAACAGACAATCCTATTGAATATATTGTACAAGTTTGAGGTAAAAAAAAAAAAAGAATTTGGACAAGTGATGTAAAATCAATAATCTGTGGCCAGGACTGCAATCTGACAGCTCAATAAGCTTCTGGGGGAAAAAAGAGGGTTGCTCTTTCGCCTCCCACCTTAACTCCTTGAACATCCTGCATTCCTTTGGGGACTGAACAGCTCGAGGCACATTGGTTGTTTCACATGACAAGCTCCCACCGACAAAGCGAACAGGGATTGCCAGTGTGCCGCCCGGAACTAGCTGCAACGCGCACTCTGTCAAGATGACGACCGGTCCTTCTGTCCATCTGACCTCCAGCGGCATCATTACCTCGTTCGGGGTACAATGAAGGAGCTGATGCGCGGGCATCTCTGCGGAAAGTCCCCAGAAAGCTCCCCATCATGTGTGGCAAAAGGAGGGGGGGGGGGGGGGGGTGAAATAAAGCAGGGCAGATATATCTATTTAAGACCATCTAAATGAATTCAGAGACTTGTTTCGCAACACATTAGGCAGTTTCGAGGCTAATTGTTGAGAAAAATGTGCAAAGAAAGATTCAACAAAAATGAAGTATTTATGAAAAAAAAATTCAAGTGAATAAAAAATAATTTGAAGTAAATGAAATTAACAAAAGTTAAAACTAAATAAAAACGAGCTATTGTGAAAAATACTCAACTAACTGATAAGTACGGCATAGTTTTGTCACTTCTGGAGAGAGACAAAGTATTTTTATTTGCCTGTAATTTGCATGAATAAAAAGCTCCGCTGTTAAGCAGCTGCGTCGCCACACCAGTTTTATATTTGGGTGGGGGGGGGGGGGGTTACCCCCCCATTTCTTTTTTTTTTTTTTTTTTAGGAACACAACTCATTTTTGTAAGTGATTAATCGTCTTATGAATATTAACACTCTCCAGCAAGGTGTGACCGCCACATTTTCCTCTTCATCTCCTCAATTATCACATGAAAAATCTATCAGAAAACACAACGCTCCCAGTTTTCAGGTGTGCCTATTTACGTGGGTTTTTTTTTCTTCGTCAACTAAAAAGGCAGTCTTCATATTGATGCGCGAGAACCAACCTGACCCTTATTTAATTGAAATGATCATGAACGACCATTCTTTGACCCCCCCCTTTCGTTCAAAACTGTTAAAATTAGCGGAGCTTTTCACGTGCCCGCTTCCTTCAACCTCAAACTTTTAAAACCCTCGATGTGAAGTGATCATCATAACTAATAACGTTCACGCCGCTAGATCATTCCCTAAGTAGATTTGCCGAGGGCGGTGGCTCGACGCGGCGCCTTCCGTTTAACACCTTTGATTTGCGGCACGGCAGTTTAAAAATAACGAGGGCGCGTCTTGTTAAACTTTTACAATGTTTGTATGAACGTAATATTGCCGTCGCAAGTGGTGGTTTTTATGTCGATACGCGTGGGTTCTTGAAGAGGAGGGCATCATTTTTTTTTTTGTAGTGAATGCGACGACGGCATGAAAAACCCGCTGATAAATAATTACCGGAGAGACTTGGGACGGGGACGTCACTGCGAATTAACTACAGTCTGCTGTTCCGTGCGGTTAACTTTACATCGGTAACGGACAATAACGCCAGATGGTGGGCTTTACACACATGCATGCAAACTGTACACACACACACACACACACACACACACACACACACACACACACACACACACACACACACACACACACACACACACACACACACACACACACACACACACACACACACACACACACACACACACACACACACACACACACGCGCACACCTTGAAAACAAAAGCCAAGTTGTTCCCATGTCGCACCAATTCACACTGTGATTGTGAAGACTCCGGAGCATCGCTTTTACATGTGTCGCAGGATCCCAGTAGGAATTCCCAACTCGCCAGCAGCTTTCATGCGATTTGACCGAACGGCGGAGGGGATCGGATGGCAAGCCAGCCACCGGAGGTGGCTCCCGAGATGCCCGTCTTGTAATTAAAGCAGAGTCGAGCAGTTTGCCTTTTAGGCGCGGTCGCTGTCCGTTGCCGTTTTTGCAACGATCTGTTGAAAAGCTCTAGGCGAGGAAAATTTCCAGGAAAGACGAACAAAGCGGCATCCTGGGAGGAGCGCTACGCTAACATGATCTCATTTCCTCCCACCTCGACCAAATATGCTAAGTGCCTTTACAGGAATGTCACCTCATTGCGCTTCAATGCTGACATCGGCTATGGTGGGAGTTGGCGAGCCCTGGCGGGGAGGGGGGTCGGCGGGGGGTGGGATGAGTAGCGATTGGGCCTGCGCCAATGCAGATTTACTCTGCGCTTAAACTGCAACCAGCGTGTTTACTACCCAGGAGAGCACGTCGATGCCATCAACTTTTATTTTTTGGGATGAAATAAGTTAACTTGGACAAACTGACTAAACGTCCTCGTATATTACGAAAGCAGCTGCAATGCATAATCAAGCCACCTACATCTCAACCACGGCTGGAGGAGAGTAAACAGGAGGGGACTCTGTGACGATGATGCGTCATCTATACGCTGCACCTTGAGCAATGACTGACAGTCAACAATCAGCCCCAAGTGCACTCGACAGGGTGTCCCAAAAAGTCTCCATACACAGGAGAAATAATACATTCCACACAGAACGCGACTTGAGTCCAAGCAAATGACTGGAAACACGACTTGACTGCTCACACTGTTGGTCGGCATCATTGCTCTTCCACTCGCGTTCAACAGGTGTCGCTAAAAAGCCAACTTCGGACTACAGTATGGCTGGCCATGGTCGGCAGTAACTACAATGGTTAGGAGTAGGGGGCATGACAACATACTAAGATAACAATTGAAGAACTCACATTTTCCAACCAGTTTGGAACGACAAGGCGTGAAATCAGCCCAAATTTGGAGTCGGAAAGTAGAAAATGGAATCGGGCAAGAAAATTGGCTGAAGCCTTAAGTCCTTATCTGGCTGCCATCAGTCCAGTCAGGTGACCAAGCTTTTGACCCCTACGGGCCACTGTAGTTCTTGTGCGTACTCGGAAATGATAAAACAATTATGACAATGCTACTTTGATTAAGACGACTCCTTATGCACTACGGTGGCCTCGAGGTTAGCTCGTTAGCCTGACAGTTTTGAGCATCAGCTTCAGCCTTTGTATGTTGAGTTCTCTCTGGAACCACTGAGATTTTTTTTTTTTTTTAATTTTGGGATGGATGGAGCTTGCGTATTTGATGAAAATAGTTTGTGTTCATAATGAGGCTGGCGGTGGGCGTACAATCGTGTTATAAATGTACATGACTCACTTGCGGCAGAACAACAACAATAACATCGCGTACGGTTACAAAGCCGTTAAGATCCCAAATGATTGAAACCGTTCTGCCTTTCTTTTCTCGTTTGTTTGCGTTCACGAAAAAGACAGACAGTGCCTGAAGGTCATTTGCATAATCAAAGTGGGGGCAGGGGGGGGGGGATTTTTGCGGCGTGGACGGAGCTCGGAGTACAGGCCTTGCTCTCGGCAGACAGAGTAAAATGAGGATGGAAGGGAAAGCCGGTTTGGGGGCAGGTCAGATGGGACGCTCCGAGAGGCGGGCGGAGGCCAACCATGACGACGGGAGAGCAAAAGAACATTTCCAGAGGAACGAAAGACGGGAAGCTCACCACGGCGAGAAACTCGACAGAAGCGGAGGGCCGCAAGTCTCTTACCTTGGTCGATGCTGAGGTGACCGAGCCCGCCGCCGCGATGCCTCGCTTGGCCGCCACCTCGCTGCCCGCTGTCGTCACGACGACGGCGGTTGGCGTGGGGAGCAGTGAGGGAATGATGGGGAGGGGAAGGAGCCCCGGGCGGTTGTTGCCGTTGACGACGGCAGAGGCACAACTCTGATTGGCTCCCCCATTGTGGAGGCCCGTCAGGCGGATGTCGCGCCGCTCCCACGGTGCTCGGTAGTCCCGTTCGAAGCGGTGGTGGTGGCGTGACATCACTTCCTCGTCCTCTCAGAAGGAATATCAACAGCAGGCCTAAAGGATAAGCATGAACCATGTATTATTTCCAACATATATTTTGGTAGTTTTTTTATCATATTTTTTTTTCGCATAAGAGTTTCTTCTAATATTATTTTTGTTATTTGTCTTTCAGTATTTTGTCATTTGCTAAGGTCGTGTCGTTTTTACCGAGCCATTCACTGCCATGAGCGAAATCTTTGATGTCTGGATATTAAAACTCATTCAGTACCAGCCAATTCTGGACCAAGTCTGAAAAGACGTTGAAAAACGTCTTTGGGAGTGAATGAGTTAAGATTAAAAAAAAAAACTATTTGCCCCACGATGGAGAAATTTGCAATGTGCGATTGTTCAGCAGCCTGACAGCAGTCGGTAGGAGCGAGCGGGTGTAACAGTCTCTGGCGGAAGGAGCCGCCCAGTGCTGTCAGGGTGGCCTGGAGGGGGCGGGAGGGTCTGTCCATCATCGCTTCCAGTTTAGCTATCATCCTCCTGTTGCCCACCTCCTCCAGAGTGTCCAGGGAGCAGCCCAGGACAGAACTGGCCCTCCTGACCAGTCGATCTAGCCTCTCTCCGTTATACCGATAAGTATAAATCACAAAGCCCTTTCCCCATCCCTGAAAAGTGCTGTTCGCAGCGGGTAGAACTGCTCCAAAAAAAAGTCTTGAGATGTCACTCTCCAATGAGTTCTCCTTCGCTTTCACTCTCCGGCCGCCTGCCCCCCCCCTACCCCCCTCCCCCTTTAATAACCTTGAATTTTCTGAGCGGCTACAGTTGTATTACCACTAAAAAGATGTGAGGCGTAGAGAGGGAACATGGTGCTCGTCCGGCGGAACAATGGCGGCGGTTTGCGCCGGCTAATATTCTCCCTTATCTCCGCAGCCCCACACCTTGGCCAGGAAAGAAGAGGGCAGCCGGGTAATTCTTCCACAAAATAGGTAGAGAAGACACACACACACACACGCGCATGTATGCACACATATTTGTGAGTGTGTCAATTACGAAGAAGAGAACCGCACATCGCAATCCAGGCGGCACACAGTTATAGTTTGAGGTGTCACAAAAGCAAAAAAAAAAATAGCTGTGAAACTTCCGAAAACACAACTTCCACCGTACAGGAAACTTGCATACAAGACGAGGCGGTAAGATGACAATACGGAATCTAATTCTGGCCTTCTAGCAGGTCAGATCACAGGGAACCCATTTACAAATGCGCTCCAAGATATCATGAGACCGTGGCGGCATGGAAGCGGCAGCTGCACGACGGGTCTCACCCAAACCAAATCCCCGCCACGACTGCAACTGTGAGGCGAGCAGATGGATTTGAGCTTCCTCATTAGCGATTCTTATAATTCCCTGCATCGCCACAAGTCAGCTGTTAAGAGGTCTGCGTGCACGTGTGTTACTTTGCAAACAAACTGGAGGCTCAGGGCGGGGCCTAGCGAGGAGGAGGAGGAAGATGAGGAGGGGAACCAGAAACCCCCCCCGCACACCTGTGCGCACTGCCAGAATGGATAAAACTTGAAATTCATCACAACCGCCCGGCGGCTAGGCATTCGGCCATTTTGCGTCATACCCAATGAAATATAACTGGAGGGAAATGTTGACAATCATGCGAAACGGGGGGGGGATGACAACGCAAGAACCACTTTGGTTGCAGACGTATTCGCCCGCGCTAACTTCGTCAGTCGGGAGAACCTCGCTCCATTCTCTTGCCACTTTGTTGCACCGATACAAACGAATATATGATTAGAATGTGCCGCAAGGGTGGTGGAGCTTTTGACACGCCTCATTTTGCTGGCCGAGGGAAGCCGCACTGAAACCACGCAGGAATACACGTGACGGAGGAATTAAAGCGACAGACGGATGCCGCCGGCCAGCTAATGTCTTTCAGCGGGAAAAAGAAAAAAAAATGTGTGCCAGCTCGGAAGAAGGATGGTGGCATATGTGCGTGTGAAATGTGCAATGTTTGCGTTTTGCCGACACGTCCCCCAATCCGCCAGCTAGCGATACTCCCCGAGAGGTTTCGACTCCATTTCCAATCTGTGGTCGCATTTACTTCTATTGACCTGGTGGCGGCCTTGCCCACACAAACACACACGCACGCACACACAGCACCCATGATCAATTCATCCATCAGTCGAGCGTGCACGCTATAAATGAGACTCCCCAAAAGTGGATCTGCTCTACTAGAACAAGATATTGCTGTAAATGAGCAGCGGCGCACACAGAGCAATGAATATGCTGACAGATCCTCCAGGACAACACAATGTTCATCCTGACATTTAAATAGAGCAGCGGTGCAGGAGTAGAAACGTCCAAAGCGTCACAGGCGCACGCGCACACACGCGCATAAGCAAGAAAAGGGCAAACGTGCCCTGCAACAGGAACCGGTTTGCAGATTGCTTTTGTTGACAGAGAAATGGAGGATTTTCTCCCAAAGTGAACTGATGTACATTTTCCAAGGCCGTCTCCACCTTTCTCCTGAAAGGTGACCGTTCTCATCTTGTGAAAAGTTATTTATTGTCCAGCATGTATTCCAATGTTTGTTTGCTGCTGTAATCCCCGGTACATGAAGACGGACGGTCAGCGTGGTCTCGGGAGTCCATCTTTTGTGGGGGGGGAAGGCAAGCGGAGAAGAACGCAGCATACCTGCCACACCATTCTTGGGACTGATTGTTTCGCATTAGTCACCGCAATTCATCCCGGCGCTTTGGGGAGAATTAGTACTTTTACTACAATTGCTACAGCTCATTAGTGCTCCGGAAAAGAAGCAGGCAGGCAGTAGTGGGCCCTGGAATAAATATAGGACATCTATGAGGAGAGAGGAAAAAAAAGAAAAAAAAAAGCCTGAGGGCCAAGCTGCTGTTTTGCAGCCCAGATATCTTCTGCTCGGGTGATTAATAGTGACACGGAGGATGGCTCGGTTTAAATAGCTCCAGTTTAACGGGGCAACTGGGAGACGTTTGACTCACAAATACGTGCGAACTGCCAGATAATCAGCAGAGAGGGTTGCTAATGCTACACCAAAGCCCATACAACACTGAAGATCACTCGTACAAGGTTCCGCCGTGGTAGCGAGCACCCGCCGCTGCCCTAGAGACATTGCTTCCGACTGACGTGGCCAGCAAACGAAAGGGGAACAGGATGAAGGTCATTGAGCTCGCACCTATCCGTGGCTATCCTAATAACAACTGAGCCAACAGATGAGAGCAGAGATTTAGGTCCAAATATTTTGCATTCAGGAGTCACGCTCAGTATTTGCTTCCATATGACTTTTTTTTCTTACGCCATTTGATGCACGGAGGTTGAAAAAAGGTCAAAAGCCAGGTTTTTGTTTTACAAAAAAAATGTCCGAAAAATAAATACGAAATGTACCGAGCGGCTTGGCCGCTGTAAGAGAACGGCCACGTTGCGGGCAAGCAGCTGTGTTAGCCAGAGCGCGAGAGCATCATTTCCGACAATTGTCTGACATCTTAACGAGGGAATGATTGATCCCTTCATCACCAAATGACCAGCGGATTAGCCGATAATTAAAATCGCTCATTAGCGGCAGCCTCCGACGCCAATTTGTCATTGGTTACAAATGACCGAGCAGTCGGACGCCTGGCCCCAAAAAAAAAAAAAAAAAAGGGACGCCATCCGCCCCTAAAAATTACACGATGACCCTAAAAACCTCAAACTGGACGCTAAGCGCTAAATCAACCGAGCCCCGAGACAGAGAAGTTTCATCTGGCACACTCGTTTATTGAAAATTCAGAACCCTGAGCTTGAACACTCGCGGGCGTGGTGCGGACTGTTCAATCAAAGTGCGATCAAAGTGCGATTGTTTTGAGTGAACAAAGCCGAGCCACAGTTGATGGGATTAATTAACAAGGATTAACTTTCCCTACCTTCTTTCTTTCGCACCCTTGTTTAACTTCCTCCTGCCGTTACAATAATCCCTCAATCCCCCTGTCCGCACAGGCTCCGGATTAATTGTCTGTCTGCGCCGTCGGTTCAATCTGTCAAAAAAAAAACAAACAGCCGCGCCTTTGCGGAGGTCATTAATATTTGTATAGTCTCTAAAATAAGAGTGTGACTTTACCCAGGGCGGGGCGATACGGCTGAAAAAGTATATCGCGATATGAGTATTTTCGTATGGCGCCAATATTGATAATTATGAACACAAATATTCGAATGTCGAACAATCTGGTCGACATAAAGATCAAATCAAGTCAAGGTCTTTTTTTAAAAGACCTTTAAATTTCAAACTCTGTCCATCTGTAATCCCACCCTGAATGATGAAACCTAAATTTCAAAGCTAACCCCCACGTAAACCCGAATCATCGTCCAACCCCCCCCCCACCCCACCCCCCCTTGTTCTTCTTTTCCTTCCCTCCAACTAACAAAGAGAATGAGGCACGCGAAGAAGAAGAAGAAGAGAGGGCGACGAACATTGCTGGACGACATCAGAGCCGCGGCTTGAGATAAAGAAGAAGAAGATGAGGGAGAAGACGCCAAATGAGAAACGAGCTTGGCGAGATTGCGGAATGGTGGAGAAGAGGGGAAAAAAAAAACCCACACGCTCTTTCATCAACACAAGCCCGCGCTAAATCACTTTCCTGGCAAGAACAGAGCGGCTGCTATCTCGCCTTTTTAATATGTTGCCAGAGTGACAGTGCGTGATACAAGACATGGACCGGGAGGTGGGGGAGCTTGAGGTGCTGGCGGGGTAGGAAGTGTGTTCAGGAATCACGGAATATTTCTTTTTTTTTGTTTGTTTTTTTCCCTCATTTATATTTCATTCACTCAGCGACCAAACTCGTAATAACAAGTAGGGCCCGTACAGTAAATGCGGACATTTTGCGGGATAAAATTCCAATAGCTGAGCACGGTCATTAAAAATGTCTTTAATGAATTAAATCACCTTATGTGGGGAGTATTTTTGAATCTCGTTATTTTTGTCTTTTATTGTAATGTATGAATATGTGAAAACAAAAATAGGTACAAATTGGCAACATTTTTTTTGCAGATTTTAAGAGCCAACGGGTGCAACATTTTTATTCCTCAATAATATTGTGTTGAATGAAAATGAATAACACAGATTGTTTGTAAGCTTTAAGATAAGCAGCCTCCCCTAAGGCAAATTAATGTGCTTGTTTTATGTTTAGTTTTATGTTTAGTTTGACTTTAATTGGTTTGTTTGTTTAGGAGTTGTATTATTTTCCAGAACGTTTAGTTTTTATTAGTTTTAGCATTAGTTTTTTTAGACACTGAGTATTTTTCAAGTTCAAGAAATTAAAAAAAAAAAAAAAAAAAAGAAAAGCTAATGGGTGTTGTGTAATCAAGTAAACATCTGGAATCATCGCCAGAGGCCACCGTGTCCTTGCATGCAGACACAAACAAACCCTCCTACATGGACTCTTAACGCATCACAACAAGCTCTTCTTGTGCCCGCCATGATATGAAAGAAGACGAACCCCCCCGACCCGCCCAAGATATTGCAGTACATCGGTGCGAACTGGGTGCTGTGCTCCTGTGAGGGTCACATTGATTGAGAGGATATTGAAGTGTTTTCAGAGGGAGGTTGGGGGGGAACTTTCCCCTCCAGAACGCGCAGCGCCGTCATCCAAGCGAACAGATTACGCCCCGACCTGGCAGCTTGACCTTCACTTAACTACGCGGCCATCACGCCTTCTCCTCGTGTTTTATTGACTTGATTCCATCTCGGCGTCTTCAAATAGGACAGCAAATGTTGTTACAGAGAGCATCTCTTCCAAACCCCCCCCCCCGCCCCCTTCCCACACACACACAGCACTGTTCACCCCCCCCTTTTTAAAGTGGCGCTAAATAAGTAATGGGCCGTCTCATCGGCTTTGGCTAGCCACTAACCGGATGGGTTACAGTAAAGGGAGATTAATGGATGCAGGGATGGAGATAAACGGACGAGTGGCCTGTGACGACGGCTAAGTGACTTATAGTGTACGCCGCACGCCACTTCGCCGACCACACCGCATCCATTTGCGTGTCCCTGGAGGAGAGACGCGCGTGAAAAATGACACCTTTGGAAATCAAAGCTTGTTGTCATGGAGAAACTGACCTCCATACACGCTGGAGAGCCCTTTTACACAAAGGGTTACCAGCCCCTTGGGCCACTTCGGGGTCTAGGACAAGGAACGGCCTGGCCGGGAGAATATTTTGAAAAAATGTTTTGTAATTATCTATTGTCGAATGAGAATTATTGTTTTATCAATGAGTCAAGTACGACACAAACAGTATGCACAGAGCGATACTCAATTATTGAAAGAAACTACCTTTGCTGTACATCTTTTTCTTGTTAAATTAGAATCATCACAACAGTGGCTTTGCCAACTACTGGCCTGACGTGCACATTCCGATACAAGAGCAATTTTGGTCATTTATTTATGGGGCAAATTTTGTTGTTGTCGTCGTCGTACTGTTTTGATTCTGTCGCTAAACGGTTTGGGGCGACACCACAATAACAAGCTAACAGCTCTATTCCTCCTGCACCAAACTTTATAAGTGGGCACAATGCAGTCAAGCGAGCCCACTTGGCAGAGCGCTTAATGATGTGGCTGCGGTTCTTAAACACTTGCATTTATTGCGACAACACCAATTGGAGTTGATCTTTGGAATGTTTACGACGGAAGAAACTCGCGACAATGGCATCTGGTGACAATGTCACGCTGAAAACCAGCCAGCTCTTTAGGACATCCCGGTTTTCCACGCGTTGTGATTGATTGGGCTGAACATTTCACTTCAGAATGCCTTCACAGATTCAAGCCACTGCGTGCTGGATGGAGCAAAGCAGCCCCAGAATATAAGAGCCAAAGCTTTCTGAAACTGGGATGTCACTCGATAATACCTTGAGAAGTTATTGCTCCCCTGCATCGACACCCTGTGCCAGATACAGCCTAAAAAGGACCAACGAATTGCGTCCATGCGTGAATGCTGTAGTCCGAGTCAATTTCTTCCACATTTATTCACGCTCTTCTCATGATTCCTTCCGAAATCCCGTACTCAGTTCATGTGTGATGGTTGCATGTAATTCATGTAAATGTGGCAATCTGCAATGGACGGGTTTTGCTCATATTGTGCTTTGCTAGCGCCGTTTCCACATCCTGGCCAACCCCGCGCTGATCAATTTGCTCAATTTAAGCTTAATTAGCTGCCCACGCACGGCATAGCCAATCCATCTGCCTCGGTCCGGCTCTAATTAGCTTGACACTCTGACGCCGTTCTGTCACCCTCAAAACGACAGCAAGGTTACCTTGTGACGCACAAAGTGTCCGATGCTGCTTCCTTGTAAGCCTGCAAATTTAACAACTGCTCATTTATGACAAGCCGGCACCGCAGGCGCAATCAACAATACCCCCGGGTCATGCGTAAAAGATGCGTTAAAAATCCGACTTGGTCCACAACGGAAGCAGTTTGGGGATTGGCTATAAAAAGATGCTACCGCAGTTGCTATACCGGAGCTTTGTAACCACGCAAGATAATGAACGTCTCGGTGGGAAAGGTGTTCATAAATAAAACAAGCCGCGGTACGGCTGCATGGCATTTACTGTGCTTTTTTTTCCTGGAGAATGGTTAAATCAATGCTAATGCCACACACACACACACACACACACACACACACACACACAGTAAATAGGCATCGCTCTGTGGCACGTCGACCTGTAGCTGTTGCAGACATGACGGCGCATGAAGTGAAACAAATTTCAAGGAACTGCGGTTAGAAAATGCCGCATTTGGTATTCCATAGGAGAAGATTACCAGCACGATCTTGAGTCCCTTCCATACTCATCTGACTATCAAGCCGGTCGAAGTGTAATCCTAGTTTTGATGGTCGACTTCGGAGGACCGGTGGATTCATCGCTTTGAGCACGAGCGACTTTTGAGAATTCGGTGTCAACTGGTATCAGGCCTTAATTTTCACGGTGAATCCTCAAAATGATCCTTCAACTTTCATCCCATGCTCTGCCAATAGTAGATTGTGTCATCAAAAAAAGAAACGAACCCTGGCAATTTAGCGTCGCCTATAAGTCAAGGACACCTGCTTCCAATTGAAGCTCACTTGGGCAAACTCCCGAGTGAGAGTTTGTCAAAGTACCTCGTATCCATGCAAAATAGCTGCTTCAAACCAAAAACGGCCCACTTCCTGTTCAACACGGCTCCTTGAGACCTTGAGTGAGTTTTGGGGGTGTCGTGTTGGAAACTCCTCAATCCATAAATTTAAAGATGGGTCACATTTCTTTCTGGCAAGACATGAGCAGCACTTGATGCTTGAAGGTGCAATAAGAATCTACTGAAGCGGAAAAAAACGGTGACGGAGGGAAGAATGAACAGCGCTCGACTGGGATTTACGCGTGGTGCGTTGAATTCTGGAGCAGCGCAGAGGAAACCAATTACCTGCGTGTGTCGCAGAAAAAGTACAAAGGAGGATCGGAGGAAGCGCACAACTGTCATCGGGGTTGAGCGCCATATCATTGGTCAACCGGGAAACGCCGGACAGACGTCAGTTCAGCGCTTCTTGTGACCTTTTAACCAAGCGAAATATTTCGAAAGATGACATTTTGTGCTTGTATCCATCCAAATCAGAGTCCCGGCTTGACTGGGACTCGTTTTTGAAAGATTTAAGAATTACGACATCTCTCAGGGCGGTCGGTCGCGAAACGGTCCTATCGATCCAATTTCTGACCTTAGTGCTTCTCTCAATCAACTCGGAGTGGATAACGAGGCACATTCGTGAGGCGCATGCATCGACAAAGACAAAATGTTGCCGAAAGTCTGATCGTTGATCGTCAGGCAGATACAAACGAGCCTTCAAAATACTGCGTTCAAAGTAAGCCACACTGAGTAAAATCGCTAAACTGAGCACTGGGTCCAAGAGAGCCAATCCTGGATTATTTATCCAATCTTCGAGAACTCCCGAACCCGACGCTAACATCCGCAAGACTGAAGTGCCATCAAGGAAAAAGTAAAGCGACTGCACAAAGTGTCTCTGGCAGAGGACGCCTCGTCTCTTCATTAATGGACGGAGGCGAAAAGTAGGGGTGGGGGGTCATGTCGCCGCCCCCCCTCCCACCACCACCAAGAGCTAAGAGTTAAGAGCTCGTCAAGCACAAGGTAATGAGGCTACTTGGAGACGGCGTCTGACTTCAAGGTTAATGGAACACCTGCCAGTGCAGGGGAAGAAAAAAAAAAGATAACCCGGGAAGGTTTTGTGTGTCTAATATTTTTTTTCCCTCGACACGTAGCCTCGAGACGTCACTCAACAAAGTGACGGTTCAGTCAGCAAGAGGCGATGAAAGCTTCTTCAACAACATGAGTCATAACCCCGAAGGTGAGGCGCAATCAAAGGGTCTCAGGGAAAAAATAAAAAATAAATTCCGATTGAGTGTTCGGAGAGGAACGATCCGGGTGGCGGATCGCTTTTTTGTTCCATTAATCAACCCTTTTGCTGATAGACAAATATTGAGATGAGGATTAAACAAGCCGGCGGCGGCGGCGGCGGCCTCCTGCTTCCTCTCGCCGGCTGACAGAAAGGAGCCCGCTGAAAATTATGCAAATGGGTGTCAGGCTAACCAACGAGAAGGATGGCAAATTAGCAGGCTGTTTAGTCTCACAAATGGCGCTAATGCAGATGAAGGGCTGCCGCCGCCTGATTTCATTACCTGAACGGAAAGCGGGAAGGTGGCAAAGAAGAAACGGGAGAACAAGACTGACGCTTTATTGACTGAAGAGATTTGACAAAAAGACAAGGCTACAACGTTAGCAAGAGACAACCAAACACTTGGAAAAACGTCAAGCCACAGCGCGATTTCTGTCCTCCACCTTAGCTTTACCGTTTATATATATTGATTTTAATTTTTTTATTTTGGAAGATTAACAATATCAACCCAAGACAATTAAAAAAAATAAAAACATTGCCACAAAACTACCCTGACAACCAAAGAAGAAGATAATTTGGGTGGTGGGAGGATGGCTGATGTGGTGCTCCAATCAAGTCGGGAAATCAAATGAGCGAAATGAACGCGTCGCGACAAGAAGGTTAACGGCAACTGAAAGGAAGGAACGGGAGAGTATTTCAATAATCAATAGAGCACGAAGTGAGAGAGAGAGAGAGAGAGAGAGAGAGAGAGAGAGAGAGAGAGAGAGAGAGAGAGAGAGAGAGAGAGAGAGAGAGAGAGAGAGGATATCAGTGTTCATTAGTCATAGCTAAGAATGAGCTCCGGTCGGTGCAAGAAGACTGTCAGAGGCTCGTAATCAGATGAGCAACGCTGCTCATTAAATTCCAGCACAAGCACGCCGACTATTGTCCTCCACCTCTGTAGGAGCTTATCACAGCATCTCATCCTCCTCATCCTGCGGCTACGAGACTCGCAAAGACTCGGAAGGGCCTCTTCACGGAAACCAACAGAGGTTTGGTTTCCTGCATCAAGGGTCACGATTGACTTGGTTGGTTTTCTGTCATCGTCGCGGAAATGCATGTTTTCCTGACAAAACAAACAGACAAACAAAACAACTAAAAACAACATTCGCTACGTGTGCGCACACACACATGAAAACCTTCGCCGCTCAGTGAGATCTGGCCTTTAGCTCCATCGATTTTTCTTTTTAGGATAATGGCTAACTGAGCCATCCAAAAATGATCTTCCACAAGCATTTTGTCCTGGCATGAAACAAGCTGAGCCACCTTTTGAGGAGCCAGCACGGAAACCGAGCTCTGCAACTCTCGTTGCGACAGGATGGGGGTCCAGGAATGCTACAAGACCGGCAAAAAAAAAAAAAAAAATCAATTCTTCCTTTTCAAGCCGCCCATTAAAAGGCGCCGGGGAGACGTGGAGCACTTGTTCAAGACGCACCATTACAGCGTATTATGTATTCTGTTGCGAAGGCGCCCGGCACGCTCCATTACACTAAACCGCCAACTACGCAGCCAGGTCCATTTTGTCCCGACAACAACTAGAAATCCACTCAGAAATTACGGAATGAAATCTTCTCACACCGAATGAAAATGTCAAATCAGAAATGAAAATTGACGCCGATGAGAGACGATGTGGCCAACCCGAGAAAGTGATGCAAAACATTCCACTTAGTCACTGAAAGCAGCATGGGGGGGAGATGGTCCACTTCATCAGTTGCTTGTAAGTGGGATGATTTTTTTCTTTTCCTTTTTTTGCTGCCATTTTTACTCATCTCTCGGCATTCGCGCCATAAAATTCTCAGTGTTCTTGAGTGTTGCGCTAGTAAAGACGCGCGTACGGCATCGTAAACACAGAGTGCGGGGAACCCCCACCCCCACCCTTTAAAAAGCCGCTCTCGGCGGGTCTCCTCTCAAAACAACGGCCCAGAACGCTCAGTCAGGCCGGACCGGCTGGGGAGTCGGGAGTCTTGCGCCGGTGGTGCGTCCACTCCATTTCAATGAGCTCACACAAAGTGAACGTTTCTTGAATTTTTGGGCCTTAAAATGCTGAACTTACTCTCAAAAAAAAATATTATATACAATTTACCATGAAAAATATTGTGTAAAATATCATTAAAATCCTCACATTACTTTCACAGTGTACTTTTACATTTTTTCCTTTTGAGTGTGGTCCTAATGCTCTCTTTTTGTGGCGGAATGAAGCAGATCAAAAGAAGCTCCCCCGTCATCTGATCAGCCTTGAAAGCCTTGGCTGAGTTCAAAGTCCTTGCCCACTCTTGCACGCCCATTCCTGCCTGCATCCGAAAGTGAACGAACACTTGGTAGGACTGGCATTTGAGGCGTCCCCCCCCCCCCCCCACAACAAAACAAACCTTGAGGTTGCCAAGCCAAGACAGCAAAACAAATAAAAAGTGAAAATTCCTCCAAAAGCGGCTTTCTCCTTCATCGTAGCGGGTGCTGAGCTTTCCACTTTCAACTTTTAAAGCCCTCGTCGTAACTGCTGAGGTGGGCATCCTTTTGTTTCAATCGATAAACACAAATGGAAAAAAAAAAAAAAGACAGCAAAAAAGCGAAGAAGAGCAACATGATGCAGAAGGGTGATTTGTGTGTGTGTGTGTGTGTGTGTGTGTGTGTGTGTGTGTGTGTGTGTGTGTGTGTGCCAGTCAGAATGGGGATGTCAAGGGCTATAAAGAAGAACAAGGCGGCACACACAGACTGACGGTGGAATAGGAACTCATATTGGCAACTTTCTTATGTAGACAAGCCAAAACATCCCCAACAAAGATTCACTTAAAAAGGATGAAGGAAGATTCTTGAAAAATAACAATTTTCTCAATTTTTAATGAATTGATCTTTGGAACTAGTTTATAAAGGGAGCATAGACATCCTTATCCTTGGTAAACAACAACTTCCTTTTCAATATTATTTTTAAAATAGTACAACCTCATTTCAGATAAAACATGACTTTAAAATGTGTTGCGTTTTAAAGATAATTTTCATAAAAAGTCAACGCTCATAAGAATCATGCTTTTATTTTGTAAAAACTGTCTTCATTCTAAAAAAAAAAAAATTGAGTTGTTTGAAAAATAGGATTACTTCACTGTTGAAAATATTTTATTATAAAAGATTTTATTTTGGTAATATTAGATTTTTTTTTCATCCTAAAACAAATAAATTTTGGAAGATCACAACTTCTATGTTGAAAAATATGAAAAATATTTCAGAATATAGAAAACTTTCCTCTCTGGAGATGATGACTTTCATCAACTTTCTCATATAAGATTACAACCACCGTCGTGATGAAGCCACTTGAAAATATGACAATTTTCATAATATATAAAAAAAAAAAAGACTTCATGCTCATAAGGTTAGATGAATATTTGCCAAACTAAGAAGGCACTCTCACGCATCCCCACACTGTATGTATGTATCAAGTATTCCTAATCTATGTGCAAATATGCCTTCGTGCAACATGTGCTTGCTTGTGTTTGCATATGGCCTTGTTTGTTTGTATAGGCTGTGTGTGTGTGTGTGTGTGTGTGTGTGTGTGTGTGTGTGTGTGTGTGTGAGAGAGAGAGAACAAGAGAGCGAGGTTAGTCGGAGTGCAGAGAGAGAGAGAGAGAGGGAGAGAGAGGTGTGCCATCACTCCTCTGGTCCCTCATGACTGCTGTTTGCAGCCAAGTGAAACACCATCACTGCCATAACCGACAAACACACACTCACACTCACACACCCGCACACTTATGTACGCACGCAACCACCGCTCCCCCCCCGCACACACACAGGCTTTTGATGGCGCCATTTCACGCGTGCCAGAGCGCAAAGACACAAAAAAATGACTCGTAGGGTTCCCTTGGGTTGAGTCGACACACGTGTCGCCAAAACGTCCAATCGTGTCTCACACAAACAAACAAAAAAAAAAAGACTACCTAGTCAAACTTGGTGGCGACAACCAAACGTTAGCACTCATGAGGCGAATGACATTTGGTGGCGTTGAGAAAAATGCTTTCAGCTAACAAATAACCTGAGCGTATAATTAAGACAACGCTTCCATATGGCGAGTCAATACTTTGAATCAAATGTTTTCAGAAACAACAGCCAGATTTATTCATTGATGACGCCTACGTTTTTGTTTTTTTTTTGAAAATCCGGTTGAGAAAACAGGTGCCTGGCGCCAAATAACGTTGGCAAAGAGCAGTTAACGGGACAATCAACAATGCATTCAAATGGCTGACTCGGCATTCTGGAAATGACGCCATGCCTTGTATCAAACACAATAGAGCGCGGAGACGAGCACATGCAGAATGCGGAGAGAGAAGAATACCCCAAAAATCATACAAAACAGACACAAACTATCTGCTGGACAAATGTGTTCCTCGCTCAAATCTTCCAGAGAGCCCCATTGCATTTTCTTATCGTTTTCCATCTTTATGATTAGCATCGTGCGCTGTGACAAAGTCAGTGCAATGGGGGTTGGGGGAGCGTAGTGAGCAAATCTAATCAACATGACTGTTACTCATTTAAAGAGACAAGGCGGCCATTTAGAAGCACTGCTGCTGTTCATGACGGACGATTGAGTTACACCGTAGGGCGAGCTCGTCACGTCACGTTCGAGAGCTCAACGTGAATCCTCAACCCTGGCTCGAACCCGAATCTTTTAGAATGATCTGGAAATTAGGCTGTGCACAATCGATTATTTTGGAGCTGTTTATTGATCAGTGAGTTGGGGTAAAAAATAAAAAAATAAATAAAAAATTTAAATCATCTTATTTTGCGGATCCGATCCATGACGACAGGGATCGATGGGCAAATAATGAAAACGGATCACCAATTTTGCATCAAAATCCAGAAAAAACTAATCAGATCTGTGTGAAAAGTCGACTTGAAAGCTTTTATCCATTAACGCTGGTTTGATAACCTTTGTAAAACCGTATTATAGACCACAAGCATTGGTTAAAAACCCTAAACACTGCTATAAACCCTAACCGCGACTTGAAACCCTAACTTGAAATCCAAAACCAGGCTTGAAAGTCTGATTTTAAATCCTCACTTTCAACCCTAACCCTGCATTGAAACACTCATTTGAAGCCCTCAACCCCTTCAAAACTTTAATCTGAGACCCTAACGTTTATTTGCTATCTCAACAGTCCCTCGCCCTCCAAACCCGAACGCCGAACCCTAACAAAAAAAAAACATTCCGTCGCAATTTGAGCATGGACACAATGTCTCTCTTCTCTGTTCCTGCGCGAGCGCTGCTCTCGTCTCCTTTGTGCGAGGTTGTGAATGGGCGCTTGGACCGCTGACATATGAGCAGCTCGAGTCCATCATCAGCATCCAGATGAAAACACACACACACACACTTTTTACTCCTTATTACTCATCCCGCAGTGGCCATCCGCCGCACATTAGATCCGCTTTAGTGTGGAAATCTCCCTATAAAACGTTAGTTAGCGGAGATTATTGGACTTCATCACGCGTAGTACAAGAAGTACCTGTTAAACGCCGACAGCGGATATAACGGTGACGTCGCTCGTACGGCAGAGAAATATGAAAGCGCTTCCGAGGCGCAAAGGACGCACCATTAGGATGCAGAGCGCTACGAAGCCACGGGCTGTTCTAATGTTCGGCTTCCCCGGCTTGAAAATCGAATGTGAAACCGCAACCGTGACTTGAAACCCTAATGTTTGTTTGAAACCTGAACTTGAACCTCATGGGGAAACCTTAACCCAAGTTTGAAACCCGAAATCAAAACCATAACCATGTGAAGAGGCTCACCGTGTCCATTTTGTCATTTGTTTTCTTCTGAATCACGAGACAGGACAAAAAGCAAAGCTGCGATCGCCTGGCGGAAGTCCAAACAGCGACTCCCCGCAGCAACCGGATTCAATTTGCAAGGCCGGAGCGCCGTTCGGCGTCGCCGCGCATTTGCCGGCGAGGTTGCGTCGGCGCCGCGAAAACCAAAGCGTCTATGACACGGCGGAGATTGCTCTGTCCAAAACGCAATCATCCGCAGGCGGCGCCGTGGCGCTGATGAATTACCGCGGCTTAGGAAAAGACAATGACTTGTCAAGATGGCCGCTGATCGGCTCGGAGTCTCCCAGACTCGGAACACTCCGTGGGGAAAAACAGCTTCCACAACTCAAGGCAAGGATAGCTTAGCATTAGCTTAGCGATGCTGTCAATGGTGTAGGCTACTTAAAAATAAAATAAAATAAAAAGCGTAGCCCTTAGTAAAATCAAAACCGTCTGGTTTTTCTATTTCTTCATCCCACTTCTGGGTTGAATTCAAATTTGGGTGGTAGATGTAGTTTTGGTGTTTGTCATTTCTTGTTGCAGTTCTTTTGATTTTTGTTTCGGTTCGACTTTCGGTTAATGTTTTAGTACTTGTATTTTGCTGGTACTGGTATGGTTATGGCCCTAAGTCCAAACTGCGCTTCCATTTGGAGATCTGGCTCTAGCTTTGTTTTTATTTTGCTTGTATTTCAGGTTCCCCACTTCAGCTTTTAATTTGACGGTTCTAGTTCCCAATCTAGTAATAGCTGTTGTCAGAGTTGAGGTTTATTTTCTGTTTGTGGTTATTAAAACAATACCTGGATTTAAAACGCTGTAGCCTGATCTTTTTTTTTTTTTTTTTAATATTTTGCAAATAAAATTAATTAAATTGGATTTCAGGTCTTTATTTTGAAAGAACGCAACCGACATACCATTCGCCACCTGTCTAGGAGGAATGACGTACATCTACTGCCTTATCACGAGGTGTCCATTTTAATTTAGCAAATACGGTTCGTTACAATGTGCGGCCTTTCTCCTCAAACAAAACAGAGTAGGCATAAATAGTAACGCCTTTAAAAATAGATCTGGGAAAGGGGTTCGGCACGGGGTCACTGGCAGTTGGCGACATAGCAGTCATCTTGACAACAACGGGCGAGGTGGTGGCGTAAGAGGAGCGACATGCCCGCCGGGCGACCCCTCGAGCAGAGCATCGCTAAAGTGCTGACTTGCTGCGGGGCCGGTGGAAAGACGCGGCGGTACGAGCCCCTTCCCGCTCATCAAATAGTAATGAGCCCTGTGCTGCGTGCGGTCGGGTTGCCGCGGTGGGGGGGGGGATACAGAGTACGAAGGGCGAGGTCACCTCACGGTCACTAAACAGCACCGTGCGAGGAACCCAAACATGGTTAGCCAGAGAATAGCGGGCACAGTTTTGGATACGACGACGTTTGACTCAAAAGTGTGGATATTTTTTTATTTTGGACAGCCACTATGTCGCAGCCGGCGCATGCTTAATCTTTATCAAAACAAAAGCAGCAGGGTGCTTGACGAGTCATCTCAACATCCACGAGCCACCTTCGGGGTTTTTTTTTTCCCTACATTGAGTGAATTGAGAGACTAACATCGAAGCTCATTTTTGGTGCGGAGCGCCGCAAAGGGGTAAAAATGAGCTCGGTGCTCACGGCTTAGGGCAGAGAGGGTTCGAGGCTCGGGGCCATCCATCTCTGCTTTCAGGATGCGTTGACAAGGTCACGCTCCCCTGGGTGTGAGCCCTTGGGCCGTAACCACGGACACCCAGACCAAACTAAGAGCTGTCACTCAAGCAAACGCGGTCACAAGATGGCAACCGGGGGGATAGGCAGACACCTGCTGTGTGTGTGTGTGTGTGTGTGTGTGTGTGTGTGTGTGTGTGTGTGTGTGTGCCTGCCTTGGGAGATATCAGCAGACCTTCAGAAGACGCATGAAACACTGACTGCTGACAGCGAGGAAAGTACGTTTGTATTTCCATGACGCCCTTTTGATTGGGGGGTGGGGGAGAAAATCAATGCAGTTCTCGTACCGGGATTCGGTCTGGTTCTAATACTAGATGTGGTTCTACTCGGTCTAATTCTGGTTGCAAGTGGTATGTACTTCTCCTTCTAGTTATGGTTTGTGCTGGAGTTTTGATTTTAGTTGGCGTAGTACTTCTGGATTTGGTTCACGTTCTACTTTCCGTACAGGTTCGAGTTTTGGTTCTGCTGGGTCGGTTTTAAGAGAGTTGGCGTAGCGGTGCGTTGACCTTTGACCGATCAAATTCCCGCAGAGGCGATTGTGGGCAAGCAAAATGCTTTTAAAACTTTTAGAGAGACAGAAAAGGGGTCAAAGTTGAGCCCAAATATCACAATTAAGAGTCGTAGACGTCTTTTTTCTTTGTCTGGAGACGAGTGTGTTGTTATCTAAAGGCAATTATGGATTTTTAAGCACGGCGGAGCATCCATTGGAGATTTTCTCTTGCAAAACAAAACCTAAGCGGCAAGTTCGCCTCCACGTTAATAGTCTGCAGCACGGCAAAAAAACGAACAAAACAAATAAATTATTCAAACGTCTACCTTGCTTTAAAAAAAATAAAAAAAAGACGACGGCGAGGGTTTTGTGTCTCTCTTAGGCTCACACGCTGCCATTGATCCACCTCCCTGTGGCGGCTCACTCACTCGCTCGGCAAAGGAAAACAGCATTAGTCACCTGCAGGCCACCGCGCAATGTCGTGGGTTTTTTACATTTTATTTCACAGCGGCGAGCTGCGCCCGACAATGCTAATCAACTTCGAAGCTCAAAGTGTCGTTTCGTCGCGCGGGCGAAGAAAAAAAAAATAGCCCCTCGGCTGTGTTGGCGTGACGTTGTGAACTTGCGACGCGCAGCGTGAAACAGATTTTTGATTGAACGTATGCGAGTCAATGTAGATATTTATGTGTTCCATAACTTTTTTTTTTCATTTTGAATCTGACCCATCCTACGCAGGGTACACCCCGACAAGGAGACGGATTTGCTGGAGTTCATCCGTCAATATTCACATGGTCACATCGTATGCAGCATCCACGTTGTCATGGCAATTTCCCGATCTCGCTCGGAGGGCTGACGGCATCGAAAGAAAAAGCGCAGAAAAATAAAATAAAATTAGAAGCCTGCAGCTCATTGTTCGGGCAGCGGTGCTCGTCTGGGGAGTCGGCGCTGCTCGCCGACGTTTCCCCACGTTCGTCGATACCCACACCGAGATCGTTTTCCTCCGGCAATCGGGCGTTCTTAATCAGCCGCATCTCTCTCATGGGCCGCGGGCAAGCTAACGGAGGACGCTAACGAAAGCCTGCGTGGTCTGCATGTTTCTGGAAAAGCCTCGGTCTGGTTTTGTGTCTGTCACTCTATCGCAGTCTCTGGTGACCAATCCGTTTGTCTCGGAACAATTCACAGCTTTTAATGAAAGAAATCCATCACGACCAAATCTGATTCCTCAAAGCCAGGGTACGAGGAGTGGTATAGTGTAGCTGCGCTCTTTTTGGTCAGGATTCTAGTCTAACTTGTGATTGATTAGTTGATTACGGGCAGCGTCCCAATACTTGCGCCGACATCGCCTCCATAAACACCTGATCCGAGTCTTTTTTGCGCTGCCGGTGTTTGTGCTCAGACATCTTATATTGATTGCTTTGTTTCCAGTGCAGCGATACATAATTCATCAAGCCTCAGTGTATGTGTGTGTGTGTGTGTGTGCAAAAGTGTGCAGGTGTGGGTTTGTGTACAAATGGCAAAAGGGGTAAATAATCAATCAAAGTCAACACCTTCCCTTCACACAATTAAAAGTGTTGCAGGAAAACAAAAAGACTGTCGACTTCTCTTTTGGCCCGCCCAAAGCACAATTATGAGATACGGCGGGACCTTCACACAAAAGTTACGTGCCCTCACATCTGACATCACTCACCAGGCCACGCCCCCTTAAGTCATTACATCATTTCATTGTCTGGGGATATTCAGATTTGTCAGTCACTTCAATAAAGAGATGCAACGATTAATTGACTACTCGTGGATGATCGAATTAATCGATAGTTAATTTGAAATTGTCTAAATGTATGGTAATGGTAAATATCAACTGAGTGGGTTGTAGAAAGTGTGTCCTGAGTGTAAGTTCATTTAACAGTGAAAATGTTTGGTTAGCATGCAAGTGAATTAAGTTCCAAGCTTGGTTCGGAAAAAAATGAAACTTGTAAGTCAAGTAACGCTGTCGATTAAAGTCCAAGTCCATTCGAAGAACAACAAAGAGTTGAAGAGTCTTTAAGTTGAAATTGCTTTGGGGAGATTGGGGAGGAGGGGCCGCCTCGGTCCCTTGTCGGCTGGCCATCACGATTCCCAACGCAAACTTAGATCGCGGATCCGCCGGTCGGGCGGATGGTTTCGGATATGAGCTCCCGGCGAGTGCGAACGCCGCATCGCCCGGCGATTCGCAGACATTGATTAATCTCATCAGGGAGCGAGCTGGACACAGCAGTAATAAACTGCAAATTGTCTAGCGGAGCTCACATCAAATCAGCGCCATGGGCGAGCTGGGCTGCCGTTGCCGCCGCCAAGCCAAGAACAGGCGTGTCTATTCTGAGGTTTAATGCGATGGAGGTAATTAAGTACGTGCTAAACAAACTCGTTTGAGCGGAATCGCTAATAAGTAACAAACAAGCGCGACTTCCTGTTCCCGCTCTTTGTCCCTCGATAGGCATACGCCGTATAAAACACGCCCACGCACTCGGAGAGATCTTTAGCAGAGGCCAAGAAACATGAACATTTTTTTTTAATTATCCCTTTTGTAAACCTATCTTGAAACGATTCGATCTACAAAAAAAATGAGCCTGCACCGATTTCATGTTTGATGGCGAGATCCAACATGTACTGGACTGCGGGAAATTCCATGCAACTGGAACACGGCGATACGAACAGACTGTAATAACTTGAGATATTGCATGGGGGGGGGCTACAGTTTAAGAACATCCAAATGTCACTAATGGACGCGAGTGCGCCCATGAAATATTAAACAGGCGGAGAGAATCTAATCCCAGACTCAATTGAATAAATGAGAAAATATATTAGATTCATTTATTCAGTGACTCATTTGGAAGCCAGTGGCGAATACCAGAGTCCCACAGCCGGCACAAATATGATATAATTAGTTCACATTTAAGCATATTTAAAAAAAAAAAAAAAAAAAAAAAGAAAAAGGATCTTGGAAAAAAAAGAATAACGCTGAGGACTAATTTGAGCGTCATTATGCTCGGAGTATCCTCAAACCATCCAGAGTTTGACACGCTAACGCTCAATAAAAGTGACAACTCGAGAGGTCTCAGCAGATTCAGCAAAGAGAGAAAGAAAGAAAAAAATTTTTGAAACCGCCATTGAGTATAAATGTGAAGACTCATGGCGGGGAGTTGAGCGGGAAGTTGTCATATGTAATAAAATGTGAAATGTAGAATAAATAGCAATGTGATTGATCGATCGGCCATCAATCGTTTTGATCACCAATATCAGAAGAAGACTCAAACGGAGCATCACAAACGGGCTCAGGGAACCGATTAGATGAATAGTCAACAGTTGGCGAACGGACGGGCACATTTGTCATCGCTACAAAAAAAAAAAAAAGTTTAACATTGCAGAGAGAAATCGGTAAAAAAAAATGGCTGATTTTTTGGGGGGAGTGGGTGAGTTTGAATGTCATTATCTTTTTTTTTTTTTAGGTTGTAACGGGTTCAGGTGTAAAACGACAACAAACAAAAAAAATCGGCCGATATTTTGCCAATTTTAAAAGAACCAAGGCCCTCGTCTTCATTTGTGTCGATCGTAAAATATCAGCTCGTAGGTGGAAGGTAATGAAGCCGTCCAAAAGGGAACAGAAGGACCATCCTCATGTTTTTGGCATTGGCATGTGAAGGAGGTCGGCGAGGCGAACAGCGGGGCGGCAGATGGTCTGAGAGACGGTGCCACCAGCTCCGTCCAGCCCAGCTGGGTGAGTGCGCGCACACACACATGCGCGCACACACACATGCGCGCACACACATGGCAGCCAGAGAACAATGTGCTTCAAGCAACTGTGCTCTTCTGGCCATCTCAGGCGAGACGCCATGACGGGAAGACGTCCTTGCGTCAACACGTCCAACATCTGAGGTCCACATAAGGTCCAACTTGGAACCTTCCATCGGAAAATCAAGTCAAGGTCAAAAACCCTTGGCTGACTATTTTTGCACGCGTGCTTGGATAAGAAACGCAATAAGGACACATCATTAGGTACATCCGCAAACGTGCTACTGTATAAGCCGTGGCCCCGTCCCCAAAAAAATGATGACATCACAGTTTTGAGTTCACTCTTACTCCACAAATGCAATATGATTGAGAATATCGTGTTTAGACTAGTGGCGGCGCATTTTTTAATTTTTTTTTTTTTTTTTTTGCCTGTTCACCTTGGATCTACGACTTGGGTCAAAATGCAACGGGATGAAACCAAACGTACCCGCTCATGTTGGCACTTGGAGAAAGAGGAGTTGGCGAGGAAGGAGCGCCCGCAGGCCTGCTGACCTCTATCCAGACTGAGTGGGGACGATATGAGCGCAGCAATTAAAGGAGATGACAGCCGTCAGGCAGGCGGAGACGGAACGCCGACTTCTCCCGAGTGTAATAGCTATTGATTTTTTTTGGGCACAAGCAAAACAACACAGCCCGGAGACAGAAAAGAGAAGCAAAGAAAGGGGAGCACGCAGGTGAGTTGTAAGGGGAGGCGTTCCCCTAGGCTCTGTGCCGGGATGCTCCAGAGATCAGAAGACAAACTCATAGCTGGGGAAAAAAAATGGTTTGGGACGTCAGGAAAATAAGTTTGTTTGTTTTTTTGGTGTACTCAGGAAAATAGGTGCAACACAATTAATTTAACAAATAATTCATCTTTATGCTATGGGTTGTTTCATTTTGCCACAATTATTCCACAAGTTCCGAAGGGAAGAAACACGACGGAATTCAAGAACTCAAAAAAAAAAAAAAGGGTGTTCAATGGCGTTAACAGTTTTAAATGCAACGTTTCATTGTTTCAATCAGATTTTCTGGAAGAGAGTATCTCGCATCTCGAAAACCAGGTCAGGTGAGTTACAGTTTACGTTTTTTCATTTCACGGATTGGGGACAAAATGTCTGTTCTTTATACAAGTTGCCAACACGGTGCTAAAATTCCTGTTGTGGGGGTCTGCGCGGAGAAAGTCAGGCGCCCCCCCACCAACCCCCCCTCGGTGTTGGAACGCACTTTACGAGTGCCTATATTGCTCATTACCACAGCTGTGCTCTTTGCATCCATAAAGCGGCACGTTTTTTTTTTTTTTTTATTAACGGAGCAATTTATCCATACAGCTATGTTCGGAGTCATGCAAACACCGGCTGTGAACACTGTAAAATATCTCGAGAGGTGTGTGTGTGTGTGTGTGTGTGTGTGTGTGTGTGTGTGCGGGCAGCCATTAACATCCAACACGAGGAAAGATTGCAAACGTGTGTCAGGAAGGCGGCGCTGGCGAATGTAAATTTAAACCGATCCGCGATCAGCTGATGTCCGCTTTTCGCACTCATCACATCAGCAAGTTCTATTCTTAAACATTCATCATTTCATGTTGGTAGAAATTCTTCAGGAATGTGGGAATTATAAATGATGTTCAAAAAATGTCAACTGTCGTCATTTTTGGGGCGCGACGGAAAGCAACTCTTTCTTCGCAATGTGACTGCACCGTCATTGGCCGGCTTTGTTAAGTCACCGCCATCAATCATGACAGCAGAGCCACTTGACAAAATGTCTCGATGTCATGAGACATCGAACCACAAACGCTGATTCTCCTTTCAAAACGGGAGAAGGAGAGAACAAGGTCACACAAATGATTACCCACCACGATGACATCACCTGCGACAGCTCAAGACCAAGGGCCTGGAAATAAATACCTCCGAAAGACCCTCAACAACCCTTGGGGGGGGGAGGGCGATGAAGACACCCGGTATGAAAATCGATAGCAAGTCGAAAGCCTTAAATAACACTGCTGCTGACGTGCCAGACACACGAGATGAGAAAATGATTTGGGGGGACTCGGCGTTCTCACTGACACCAACTACAACAACTTCGTCTCAGAATATTTCTTTCACTTTGAGGCGAACCTTGGACACGGAAAAACAAAAACAAAAAAGCGACGTAGGGCGTTTCAAACAAACCGTAACAAAGAAGGAAAAAAAAAAGGTTTTAGAAAGACTCGCTGATGTTCAAAGACCAGCTGGCTCTTTTCTTCTAATAAAGCCGTTATGAATGCGAAAGGCGTTACGTCGCCTTGTTGATTTAAGCCGTGCTGCTTGAATTTGGCTCAAAGCCCCCCACACACACACAGTAAATACGGCCTTTTGTGGGGGGGGGGGTGTCTCGGACAAAGCATTGTTTTCCATTGTTCTCACGCTACTCTCCAAACATAAAAATGTTTGCTTACTTTCGGCAATAAGCTACTTAGCATTTAGCCAATTACAATTAAAAGCGAACGCGCGCCATTCGACGCAAGAGCACATTGGAGAGATTAAATAACGACGCGGAATGAAGCTCGATGCTAAATACCGACGCCGTCACTACGATCGTCTTGAATCTCACGATTGGTATTTGTTTGTCTGCCATGTTGTCGAGGAGGTTAAGGCTTAGCTTGAAGCGGGAAAGCTAGCAGTGCGATTGGTGTCCATTTTGCTTCGTTTGTGTTTTTTGTTGCAGTCGAATCGGTTCAAACAGTCGTCACTGCCTAATTGTGTGCTCTTTCATTATGTGACCCGCACCGGTTAAACTCCTGGTTTGCTTTCGCTAAAACATCACAGGCTTTCCCTAGCATTAGCCTCAAGGCTAGATCGCATACATAAGTGTTTGAAAGCAAGACAGAAAAAAAAAAGGGTCGTTTTTTTTTTTTTTAACTTGCTTTTTAGTGACAAGTCGATATTTTGCAAGGGGACGTGGTGGATGAGGAGCGGCAAGTTATGCCAGTGAAACGGCGCAAGTAATTACAGGCTGTCAAAAAAGTAAACATTGATGTAACTGATAAGAAGTGGGGTTTTATCTGGTCGGAAAGTCGCAAGCCTCATCAAAGAGTGCGGAGGCCGGGGTTCACTACGGGACAAGGAGGCAAAGCGTAACGTCACTTTTTCCGAATTTTTTTCTTCACATTTTCCTCAAAACACCGAGCCAGTCCGCAGTAGCTGAATAAATTCACTTGGCTCAGACATACTAAGGGGGACGCGCTTCGTAATCTCTGCCAGATGCATGGCATGCTGCTGCTCTTGTGAGACGGCTCGCCACAAACTACAGGCTGGATACCTTGAAGCAGGGGTGTCAAACTCATTTTTGTCACGGGCCACATTGTCGCTGCCGTTTCCCTTGGCGGGGCCGTTATGACTGTTGTCAAACCAATTGTTTCACCACCGCCACCACCACCAGATTGATGGATAACTTGTTTTGAAATCAGAAGTCAAGAATGAGACAATTTGAAATTTTGGCTCAGACTTGAGCAAGCATCATGGAAGTTGACGTACTTGATTTGCTTTCGCGGGCCACATAAATGATGTGGTGGGCCAGATCTGGCCCTCGGCCCTTGACTTTGACACCCGTGCCTTAAAGCAGCATCGTAAATCATCCGTGATGCCTCACACGTTGCAAAAAAAAAAAAAAAAGGGGCCATTTGCACGCATTATTAGCTTGGATATGTTGTTGGGAGCCCCCCCTGCTGTGCGCCAGCGTGTGTCCGCCTCTTACGATCCCACGCTTAAGGACGCAACTCCCCCTACGCCCACCACCATCGCTTCTTACGTCGTAATTTCACCAGTGGGGGGAAGATAATTGATGAGGAGGGGGTCGGGGAGTCTTGGGAGGAAAACCTGACCTTCCAAGCACCTCATCATGATAGCACATCTTACAGCAAGTTCAAGGGTCGCCTCATTACCACCACCCCAAAACCCCTGCGTCGGCCATATCAACCATTGTGCTGCGTCAGCAGGTTTGGGAATGTGATATATATTTTTTTGCTCACTCGTCAGGCAATATATGACGTGGCCCGCGTTGGCCAACGCGAGCTCATAAACAACCTATTTCTAATATTTCAGTCTCCCTGTGTAGAGTAGCTAAAAACAACAATAACAACGAAACTTGAAAAGCAGCTTTCTGTATAATGCAGTGTAGTTACACATTACGCATTAATAATGCATCAAGGCATTACTAATGCATTATTATGCGTTAATAACCATAAATTCAGCCTGCCGCCCATGTTATACAAGAACAGCGTAGTATGGGTCATTTAATTAGCACATATTGCAGCTAAAACGTTATTACACATCAACAATACATGAATGTTGCATTTAGGTATTATTGATGCATTATTTGACATTAATAACATTTAATTCAGTCCTGCTTTTATATTATTCAATCACAGTGTAGATCGGGGTAGGGCTGGGCAATAATTCAAAATCAATATATATCGCGATAGATATGTGATCAATACGAAATGTCTTTGATAAAATGTTTGTTTCGTGTGGCGTACCCCCGTGCCAAAAAAATGACCGGTAATGAGTCTAGTTCATTGTTGCATTGACTTCTTATTAAAGGTGAAGTATTACGTTGCAATAAAATTACATCAATGTGGGCTTTTTTTCTACGTTTCCTTAATTTTCATTCATTCATTCATCTTCCGAACCGCTTGATCCTCACTAGGGTCGCGGGGGGTGCTGGAGCCTATCCCAGCTGTCTTCGGGCAGTAGGCGGGGGACACCCTGAATTGGTTGCCAGCCAATCGCAGGGCACACAGAGACGAACAACCATTCGCGCTCACACTCACACCTAGGGACAATTTTAGAGTGCTCAATAAGCCTGCCATGCATGTTTTTGGAATGTGGGAGGAAACCGGAGTGCCTGGAGAAAACCCACGCAAGCCCGGGGAGAACATGCAAACTCCACACAGGGAGGCCGGAGCTGGAATTGAACCCGGTACCTCTGCACTGTGAAGCCGACGTGCTAACCACTAGACTACCGGGCCGCTCCTTATTTTTCCAATCGGTACAAAATCTAAAATAAAAATTCAATTTATATGAATATCGACCAATATGAAATACTTCTCAGTCGTATCACCAAGCCCGAGAACGGGACATTTATGAAGTGCACAGTGCAGGCGTGGAGAAATACACGTGCCCCCTTGAGAACGAAAGTTTGCTGCGCAGTGCCACCGAGCCGCCTCCCAAACCCCAATTGTAATTTACTGCACCACTCAGCAGGAAGGACGAAGGCCGCGCTTCCCATGGTGCCCTGCAATCTTTCATCCGCAGCGGGTCCGCAGCATGCCTTTACGCGGCGGTCTCTGCGTGCAAACCGGGCAAAGCTGCGTTTCCTCACGGAGGAGGATTGTCATCCGTCATTATAGGAGGGGGTAAGCGCAGAGAATGATGAGGCCTGACACCTGCGCGTCGTCATCGCGAGTCTCCGAGTAAACAGCCGGCGCCGCCGCGATCATGACCGTTACTTTCCAAGGTGTGTTGTAAAAGAAACGGATTGTGTCTGTCAACGCCGCTGCCGCCGAGTCATTTCTAACCTTTTGAGGTTTGGACGGACTTCGTTTTATTTCAATTCGCCGAAGAAGACAACCAAGCACAGTGCAATTTCTAATCGTGAGAGCATCAACTAGAACAGTACCTTCAACGTATGAAGATGTTAACATTTGTGAGTGCTTTAGGAACATTCGAGAAAAAAAATTCTAAATGCAAGAAAAGAAAACGAATCCCTTCATTTGAGAACAGAGACATAATCGCCATTGGATGTAGCTTTAGCATAGTTAGCATTTGTCGTTTTCGCGCGTCTTACCTTCAGTCTCTGCTGGATGACGGCGATGCTCATCACAGACAAATTACATTCGGGGGCGTATTCCCGTCGCGCACCTGCGGAAACGAGAAAGCTCTGTGACTTGATGACCCAAACGCTGCTGCCACGATCCTGCTGTGCGTTGGCCTCTACGTGATGAGATCGTGGAACCTCTTTTTGCCGCAATGAAGGAGAAGCTTTTTCTGGAGATGTAGTAGCGGAATCGCGGCAATCTGGAGACCAGATCAATGACGGCGCCGGGACGGGCGGAAGCTAGCAATAAAGCAAGCGCAAACGTCCAGAACATTAGCGTGCCGCGTCGGCTAATTGGGTGGCGGGAAAAGGTCAAACCGGAGGCGTGTGGCTGCGGAAGTCGGAAAAGCACTCAGGGACCGGACACCAAAGTAAAAATGAGTAAAAGATATCAAGCTGGATGGAAAGAGCAGAGGTACCACTGCGGCGGTTATTCTGTGGGTTGGAGTACTCCCAAAGCACACCCCACAGAACTCATTGAGGACCCTAGCAAGGGTGTAGACCTGGCCCACTGTTCCGACAAAAAACCCACACTGCTCCTCCTGGAATCTGAGACTCGACATTGTGGTGTAAAAAAACACGACGGCACAGTATCGCACCGCCATGTCAAAACACGGCATGACGATGCAAAGCTACAACGTCACGGCGCGGAAACGTGTCGTTGGGGCGCCAAAACGACATTTTGGTGTAAAAACAAGACGCGGTGGTGTAAATGTGACACTTGGGCTGCGCCAGAGTGCAAGCGGGAGCTCCCTCTGCTCGTCTTGAGGCTTTGCGGGATCGCGAGCAAATTCCACATTCAACCCTGAGAAGATCCTGAATAAAGTATCACTCAGCGCGTGCACATCTTACTCCTCGCTCAAAAAGGAGAACCCCCCCCGCCCCAACACTTATATTTCTACACCCACGCGCGAATAAAACACAGACTCAAGTGTTCTCTCTTGGGATTTTTCTGGGGGAAAAATAGGCTACCATGCCAATAAGAAGCATTCGGCAGCTCCATTTTGACAGCGTGGAAAAAAAAAAAAAAAAAACGAGGGTAGAATTGTTGCGATAGTGTCGGAACGGCAGGATCTGCAGCTGGCTGAATGTCAGCAGTGACAGTTTTCCGGCAAAACTTCTGCAAGTGTTAAAAAAGGAAGACTTAATAATAAGAGTATGGAGGAAGGATGGTAGCTTTCGAGATGAAGTCGTATTTCTCTTGACTGGGTCGGGATGATTGTGCAGGGGAGGAAGAAAAAAAAAAAAAAGAAAAGTACAAAAGTGCCTCCTGGCAAAATCTAACCCGAGGGAATCGTTGCAGGCTGCGAGAATACGGCTTTATTTCAAAAAGATGAAGGAAAAAAAAAAAGGAAAATGTTGCAAAGTAGACCTGAGAAATGCTGATTTTTTTTTGAAATTCATGCTCTAGAACTTTCAAAATCAGTTTTTCTGATTTCCCAGGAAGTGGTCATTTTAGGTTTTTTTTTTTTTTAAATGCCTGCAGAAAATCAACTTTCAAGCCGCGTAATGAAGATTTGCTCTCCGCAGAATCACCACTGCAGGTTTCCGGGGGGGGGCAAGAAGCATCACTGGTAATCAAAGAGTTCAATATGTGAAATAAACCAATCAATAAAGAGACAAAAATCTTTTCAAGCAGCAGAATAAAGGAGCCTGAGGGAAAGGGAAGAGGGAAAAAAAAAAAAAGAGGTGTAGCCACCATGAAATGAGAGATGCTTCCATTAAGTGCGGGCATCATTTACAACCTCATTGACTTCTCCCGATTGATGTAGATTTTGCCTCCTCTATGCACGATAAACAAAACCTCAAGTAACAAAATCACTTAACTAACTTTAGCGGCTTGGACTGCCTTGCAGGGGGGAAGGAGGAGGGGGGGGGGGGGTCCTCATAACGTTACATCAACCTGAGCCGCCACTTGACCGTGAAAAATGCTGTGAAGAAAAATTGCGGCTTTTAATTAGCGGAGGGCAATTCAGGCCTCGGCGGTGCCACTCGGGTCCAGCGCCAAAGTGGCCGCGCCCCTTTGAAATGTTTCTCCTCCTGTCAGCCGCGGATAGACGATATTACGCACCCACCATTTTGGTACGTCAGTTCTACATTTGTATGACGGGTTTTATTTATGAATTCTTGACACATGTTCTTGCTTAAGTAAAAAAAAAAAACAAACTATGAAGTATAAACTTTTTTTTATAATTGCATTCTGTTTTCTAGCTCCCCCTGGTGTTAGTTGAGGCCGTCTAAACGAACGTAAAAAGCGGCTCAGATTCGATATCCGTATGGATAGATAAATGTTATTAATCCCATAAGGTAAAAATAAGATTAAATCACCCGTAATAAACAAGTTACGAGCGAGGTTTTCATTTTGGGTTATCTTTTCCGGCGGGCCTTAAATCATTTGTCTGCGGCGAAGGAATAAACGCGCAAAAGCTTCTCTGGGCAACACGTCTCGTCTCATTTGCATTTCTTGACTTAAGCGGATACATAAATCATATTTGCGCCAAGGTGTGCGTGCGCATTTCTAATCGCGTCTTATTTACAGCGCGTTTGCCTTCGTCATGAAATATTGGCCGAGGACCAGCCGAGACGGCGCACGCTCGGCAGTTGATAAATTAAGGCTGGCGGTGGACTTTTGCCTGCGTAAATACCTGCAGCACAAAGGCATTGGGGGTGAGGGGGGGGTCATTAATTGTCCTTAGCGATTACTTCAAGTAGTGTCTGGCTGCTAATGACAAATCCAAACACGCTCTTCCTGAACCATCGCCTTCATTAGGACAAGCGATACGGCGCTACCTCAAACGCTAGCTTTTCATCACGAGTGACAAGCATATGGCGGCCAAGCAGTCGGCGGCTAGCGCGGGAAGCTGATGCGGCACTTGACGTCTTAGTAGTTTGTCAAACAGGAAAAGAGCCACGGAAAGTCAAAGGGAAGAAAAATCAAAATATATCCTGAAGCACCTGTTTAGGATTCCTGTCGACTGCTTCAAATCAAAATGGCCGACTGCCCTTTCACCTTCTTGAAATGTATATAATTGTGGCGGCACGGTGGCCAACTAGTTAGCATGTCGACCTCACAGTGCAGAATTTGATTCCGGCCTTCCTGCGTGGAGTTTGCATGTTCTCCTGTGTGGGTTTTCTCCGGGTATTCCAGTTTCCTCCCACATTCCAAAAACATGCAACTTTAAATTGTCCCTCGGTGTGAGAGTGAGCGCGAATGATTGTCCGTCTATGTGCGCCCTGTGATTGGCCGGCAACCGGTTCAGGGTGTCCCGCCGCCTACTGCTCGAAAACAGCCGGGATAGGGTCCAGCATGCCCGCGACCCTCGCGATGATCAGCGAATTAGAAGATGAATGGATGAAAATAATTGTTCACCACGAACCACTTGCTCATCGTGGTGACCCACAGGGACAGATCACGGAGCCGAGCGCCGACATGCCATTACAGCGGACCTCTATTGAAGGATTTTCCTCAATTATTCAAATTTGCAATGAATTATTAGAATGACACATCCGTGTCATTCAGCAGCCACGCTGCATTTTTTAAACCCTCGAGTAGAAGCTTAAATAGTGCATGACACGCGGCGCAAAGTTGAAATAACAGAGCGACGAACGTCGCGCGCGAGGTTCCGTCCCGACATTGGCGGCGAAAGGCCCCGGCAGATCGTCGTGTTTTCCCAACCCGCCTGACCGCGTGTGTGGCTCTCCCGTTGTGTCATCGTATGAGGCTAACAGGCTTAAGTGGCCCCCCCGCCGAGACTCTCAAGACCCGGCCCCTCACCATCCACCCGCTCTGATGGCGCCTGACAAGCTTGGGCCTCAAAGCGGGTGCTCGCCCTCGAGCATTCCGAAACAAACCGTGTGAAGCTTGAGTAGGCATTGAGGAGATGATAATGGCTTTAAACAGGCACTGGAGGAGAAATTCAGCAAAACGCAGCATTTAAAGGAGAGAAATGTTCATCATAAATTGATTTAAGTGTATTCCAAGAACACTTTACCGTAGCTTATTGGTTCACCGTTTTGAACAGGAATGAAATAATTCAAACTAAATTAACTGTTCACCCAAATAAGACTTCCCGTGCATTTTCAAGGACAACATGGGACTTTTTTTGTGGGTCTACTCGTGATAGGCATGCCTACCAAATTTTATTTTTATTCTTATTTTTATTTTATTTTTAAATAAACTAATACCATGCAAGTCAATGTACTCAAAACCCCTCCTCATAATATTTACTGAAAATTTCAGAGTGAAAAAAAACTTTTTAATCACTAATAAATATCACTCCAATTTTTTTTTTCAGTGTAAAATTTACTCTGAACGTTTTACCCTCAAATTTTACTCTGCTTAGACAGATCAAATCTAGTCCGTTTAGAGTAAAACGTAGTCTATGAAATTTACTCATTAGACACGACATAAATTGATAACATTTACAAAAATATTTTTTTTTAAATAAAACCTACCGACTGAATAAAATGAAGCAGAGCCCCCATTTCCCAAACTGCAGCCTTTGCGATTTGAATATTGCATTCTACTACACTGCCATGTCGATTTGAATTTGATTAATTGTTCGGCCCCGGTACATATTCATCAACCTAACCACTCCAACCTAACCGCTTCGAAAATGCTTTCATCAAGTTATCAGCAGGCGGCTCACGTCACAGCCAACCCGAGCCACTTCCATCTGACACGTTAATCAACACAGGCCGAGATCGGACAACGCGCTGTGATCAATGCTCGTCATTAAAGCGATCACTGCATGGAGCAATTAGGCTAAGTGCAGGCAGGCGCTAAGTTGCTGGCTAAAAAGGTGCACGTCTTCCCCCCCCCTGACATTTCACTCAAGCTCTCGCCACTCTTTCCTGTAAAAGCATCACAGCATTATTTGTAAAAGGAGGGGGGTTTGGGGGTTGCTAATGCTAACGAGGCACTTCATCTTTCTTTTACTTTGTTGAATTGCTTTTTTTAGACTCTTGCTTGTGCAAAATCAATGATTTGAATCATTAAAGCAATACATCCAATCACAAAAGGAGCAACGTTGAAGTATCGCGTTTAACATTTCGCAGCGGTTGAAGTGCAGTAAGATGGGACGCCCTTCACGACTCAAGAGGAGCCCGGTGAACAAATCACATGCATGATTTGGTTTCATTAAGCAGCAGAGCGCAACAATGAAATCATTTCATTTTTCAAACAAGCAAATCTAAAATAATAGGGTTTGTCTGTCCATATGTTAGCTAGCATGCTATTTCTTTGTTTATTAAGAATGGCAAGAGGGTGCGACTATTTATATTCGGGAGCAGGAGGAAGCGTCCATTGTTGGTCAAATAAGAAAAATAAATCCACAAAAACAAGCAAAAGTAGATCGGAGACAGTGTTTGTTCACATTTACTTCCTGGTTCATAAAACATTTGGAGTAAATGGTAGGGATTGTAACTTTCGCAGTGTGGGGCAGTTTCTTTTGTAACTTAAACCATAAAAATAGGAAGTAGCGATCAAGAAAAGAGGCAAGACTGCCATTGTTTGTGCATATTTAATTGTATTTTAATTTCCTGGCTCGTAAAACAATTAAAGAAAGGGATGGTACTCGATTGGACGAAACTGCGTCATTAGCATTCTAGGGTAGTTCTATTTGAACTTGAGCCAATAAAACAGTGAATACAATTAACATAAACAAGTCAAACTAACCATCACCATTGTAAAGGTGCTGTTTTTCTATATTTACTAAATATTGACTTCTTTGTTTATAAACCAAGAGAATGAAACAGACAAGGTTGTGCCATTCTCGTTCTGGAGCAGTTCCAAATTGGCAAAAGAGCAAACAAATACCTCTTTCGCATAAATCCATCCTGGTCGTAGTTTTGTGCTTGGTGGAGGTAATAACGACAACACAAATGGCCCCGGGGCGACCGTATTATAATTTGCTGAGCAAAGCGACAATGGGAGCCATCAGCTAATAGGATAAATGTCTTCGGATGGGCCTCGAAATGAATTCCTCCAGCCAAGGCCAGTTCCTGGGCCGGCGTAATTCACATCAGACAAGGACGGATTACCCTCAGTGGCGAAAAGGGAAGCAATGTACTGTACTGTACTGTACTGTACGGGATATGCAGCTGATGTGGCAAAAGTACTCACACTCTTTAAGTTAAAGTGCAGATACTTAAATCCAAAATTAAAAATAAATGTGGGTAGGGATTAGGAAATGTATAATTTAACACAAGGGGGGATGATCTATAAACAAAATCGTTATGTGGGGGATCACATGACATGTCGCATGTTGTTATGCAAGGCTTTAATGCTATCAAAACAATGCCACATTGGCATTGTGAACGAGAAAAAAATGCTAGATGAGCCAATGATAACTAGAAAATTAAGTGTTAAAGGCTCCTTTTTTTCTTTTTCACGTCATCTGCAAAGGTTGAAAAAAAAAAGGGACAGACCTAGTGTGAGAAAGTAAGGAGTACCTAGTTTTCAAATAGATCCCAGGGAGTTACATTAAAAAAATATTGAAAAAGCAAATAAATTCAGTACAGGTAGCTGAAAAACGTACCTCAGTACAGTGACATAGTGCACGTTCGTCACTCCGCTCATAAAAGCGTCAGCAAGAAGTAAGAGGGTGGCAGGGGTTTATAAATCATGCTAAATATGGCGACCAGATTATGATATTATCATCATTGGAACCAACATGACGCCGAGCTCCGACTTGGCCGAGTCGAGCGGCGACTAAATATAGATGCAGTCGGGAAGTTGCTCCACAAACAAAATGTGTATTATCCAACAATATGTTTATGATAGAGGTTAGAGGTCAATCTCCTCACATTGTGACCCTCTCATGCAGCTATGGCGTTAATATGATGCAAAGCGGGCCACTAAACGCATTCATTTAACAACACAAAAATGAGTATTATTGGAGGTACAATGAGGTGTCTGATCCATGCTGGCATCAGCATAGCTATATCAATGCAATCTGAACACTGTGTGCTTGGGAAATAACAAATCCCTATTATGGCTAATCATGACTTCATGTAGATTCATTCAAAATGCAATTAAATATCCTGTCAGTCCAATTTACACAAGTCCCATTAATGAGTGCTTTGTCCAGCTGCATGCGCATCATGAACAACAAAAATAATAACAATAATAACAATAATAATCAGAATAATGATGTACAAGTTGTGTGCGCCTGCGCACAAGGTTTAAAACCATTCATTGATGCCAAGACAAGTGGCCGACTGACGTCGGAGCTGGTGCCCGACACACGAGCACCGAAAGGCGGACGCGGCGTGGCTTACCTTACGGGGCCGCTCGTTGCTCCGGTGGTGCTTGGTTCCTCGCCCCGGCCGACTAATCACCACCAGCTGCAGCTTTGCTTCGTTCTTCCCTCCGTGCGTCCGTCCGTGCTGCCTTCCAACGCGGTCCTTATCCGGCAAAGAGGACGGGGCGCTGGTGCATTGTTGTCCAAGTAGGTTCGGAGGAGGGTCGCGAAAAGGTGAGCGCGTTCGTTCGTGTTGCGGGTCACAGTAGACGAAACACACCGTGACGCAGGTGCACTGATGAAGACTGGAGGAAGACAAGTGAGACCGTGCGTTCACTACACTCTGGATCAGGCCCCTCCCCTTTTCGTACATGCGTGGTCCGGCCACACATCGGTAAGACAGCGCCTCCTGCCGCACACTCGGTGGAAGCGCAGGAGTGATTCTGGTCAACGAGACTTCATCTTAGATCCAATGACTGTACTGTAACACCATGTTTGAAGGCACCTGCGATGCTCATTTAGAGGACACACCTTGGCTGTAAACTTTTTGATACGATTCTTTTGATAACAGTAAAATGCTGTGCATGTTGTGGTCTCCCCCCCACTAAAAGTTCATGACACATAGCCACAGTAAACCTAGTCATATGCGCCAACTCTTATTTCCTAAGTGGAAAAATAAAGTACTCCATCTGAGCTGTGGTGTTTATTCGAGTACTGCTGTACCAGGCAATTGATTGGGGTACAACCTCTTTTCCAGTGGCGCTCACTATTTCATTCCGTCTCAGGTTCTGGAGTTTAGAATTCAGGTGGCGGTGACATCCAGGCGGGTCCTATCTACCATAGACTATAAATATCACACTTGACTGCATGTAAATGAAGGCAGAGACACTCCAAAAAAGGCAACTGCAGTAAAATGCTCCACACGTACTATCCTGCAGGAAAATGTTTCATTCTAACTGATCGTCGGCCTTCTTATCAGCGTTCCAATTTTTTTCCTCATTTCTCCGCAGCCGTGTGTTTAATTGACTGGCAGAGGACCCCATTATTCTCATTAGCAATTAGCATAAGCAAAAAAGGGTCGACTCTCATATTGCTGAGGAGTGTGCAGTATGAACAGTCTTGTCAGGAAATTCCGGGTCATTATTTTGGGGAGGTGACCAGGTTGGAAAAAAAAAAGTTTGGTCACAATTTTAGGAGATGATTCCAAACATATCTTGATACATGGAGTGCGATACAATTGAACAAATGTTCGATTCATTTTTGATTAATCTCATTTTGTCAAAGTATTTCCTGCTTATGACTCCTTATGTATTATAGGCAGGACAGATCAACTAAGTGGGGGTCTTATGGAAGTGAAATTACACACACACACACACACACACACACACACACACACACACACAAACATTTATGCTGTCAGACAGTATGTCTGCGTTGATCCATTATCTCTGTCTGGAAATGAAACAGCATTGATTCACTCTGACCCCGCCGCCACTGAGCTTTTCTTTCTTTTTTTTTTTTTGAAGGTTAATTGCTTGCTATAATGCTTGGTTTTTCCTCTGAGGAAAGTAACTCTATTCATGCATAAAAACACAGCTGCGGATTTCCAACGAAAGACTGAAGTCACAGTCGAGACAAGTCCATGTTTTGAAGACCGTGTCGGAGCACTTGGTCTTGGCCCGTTTTAATTCGTAATCACATTCACAGGGGCTATCAAAGTAGCAGTTGCTTGGCTTTTGTTTCACACAGACTCTGATTTAAAGAGCTTCCCTTTTGAGGAACTTTTGCACCGATATTTTAGTTATCAAGTGTCCGACAAAAGACAATAAATCATTTAAAATTGAGTGGGGGGGGGGGGATTTTTTTCATTGCATCAGAATTTGGGCCTGATTCCTTATTTATTTATTTAGTGGGGTTTTTTGTTGCAATTTTTGGGGACAATTTTGAGTTAAATTTTTTTGGGAGGGGTCAAGTTTTGGGAACATTTTTGACTTTTTGGGGATGAACGTTAATACAATTTTGTTTGCAAGCCTCCATCCATAATGTGGCTTGTAGGCCAGAATGCCCACTACATCAGATTACACAAATCAACATGACGTGACTTGTATGAGGCCCTCTGGAGTTTGCATTGTGCAATTAGGCGTGCGGTAAACGCATCAAACAATGTCACATGTCGCCTGCGGTCATATAAACAAACATATCTACTGCATATCATAAAAGTTGATGTCCACACAAGAGCAGGCGATAGAGGGACGACGCCAACGTAACACTTTATTGCCACGTTAAGTCCTTGACAAACGAGCAGCATAAAAAGGAGCTTGGGGCAAAACCTGACGTGTCCAATAAAGCTCTGAGATAAGAAAAGTGCAACAGTTTAGAGCAGTTTCTTGAAATAATTTTGACGTTGCCTTTGTCGTTACATATCTAATTCGCGATAGTAATTCGTTTCATTTGGTTAATGGGCGTTACTGATTTCTAAAATATGTTACAGGATGTAAAAAAATGCTGCTCCTGTTAGATTTGAGTGTGACTTGACGGAGAATTTCCATGGTAAAATTGTACATCAGTACGACTTTTGGCCACACGGTGGAGCTAAAGTAATTGTGGCTGTCCAATGAAAAGAAGATGTAATTTTGATTTGAGTTGACTATAAATCTACTTTAAAGTTCTATTTGGCTCCAAATGATTTAGTTTGAGCAACCACGTGACAAAATGAAATGGGGGAAATTCAACGTACAAAAAAACCCCGTTTTTGTCAATGTAATTTGAATAATACAAGTAACCAAATGAAAAAATAAGGATAAGATTTATATAGCGATTTTGATTTAACACATTTATACACATACTGTACATAAATGCATGAATAAATACATATATACATCACCGATATGTATATGTGCACAAATACACATGTATTTCAGTTTTATGAAAATACATGCAAATATGAATTCATTGTGATTCTGCTTCATCCGTTTATCCTGATCTTGTGTTTACATTAAATACACACTTGGATAGAATTACACCAAAAATGACACCAAATCGCAGTTCACAATTTTATTGACGGAATAATAAATTTGGACAAAACACCAGAATCTCACCAGAAATGGTTTTAAACAATATCATCTGAACATCTGAGGCAGATATCCCACCATGCACCACAAAAAAATGCCTTCCCTGGTACCCCTTTCTCATTAGTACCAAATCAGCACCAATTTAAATAAAAAAGGAAGCTCCATCTACAAGGGAAAAAGAAAAAAAAAAGGTTTTGTTTTTTTACTTGAGTGGAGGATTTTGTATGACAACACATCGGTGTGTGCCTGACTTCATTACTCTTAAATGTCGTGTCCCAGCAGAGGGCAGTCCGTGTAAGGAGTAGCAAACGACAAAAGAAAAGTTGGGAGCCAAAGAGAGTCCCCTTACCCATGATGCACAGCGCAACCCGGAGTTCTGCAAGTGCTTTACATTGTTACCGATCGAAGAGGGGGAGTGGCGGTGGGAATAGTAGCCCATAAAGTGGATTGTGAGCGTGAGACAACGTCCTGTGTCAAAAGAAAAACTAAAACCCTGCAATGTAGTACTTTTAAATATATAGATTTATACTTCTTGATATATATATATATATATATATATATATACACATACATATATATGTATGTACACATATATTCATGTATAGCTGTTTAATTTAAATAAACGGCGCGCTCTCGTTTTACCAAAAACTTTAAATACAAAATTTTAAATGGTAGCCATACGTTAAGTGCACACCGCCACGAAATAGTTGGCAGAATTTATTTGTAACAGAAAACTATTTCACGGGTTGCAAAATTCCAGACATTTTCAAAGTTAGATTTCATGGCAATTTGGGGGAATACGGTGAAGCCCCAACGCGTGTATTTTTGTGCTCAGCCCAAAGCAGTAACAGTATTAGTGCTTGGAAATAAATCTGTTGACATTATTTTGCATGGACGTCTGATGATTACAAAACAAAATCGTAAACCTCAAGATGAAAAAACAAACAAATGGCAATTCAAAAAAAAGAGTTGTCAAACCAACCTTCAGGGATTGTTTTGACTTTGATGACTGAAACCCTGTAAAACAAACAAAAAATATGGGGGGGGGGGGGGGGGTTAATTCCTGATTTATCCATTTTCTAATCCACTTATCCTCACGGGGGTCTCGGGCGTGCTGGAGCCTACCCCAGATGTCTTTGGGCAGAAGGCGGGGTCACACTGACGGACGATTTAGAGCACACTGTTCACCTGTCAGTTATTCCCCAAAATCCACATGATACACCACAAAAGATGTCCAACTTTGAAAATTCCCAACCCCTAAAGTTCTAAATTTAAAATGGTGGGACACGCATCAAGTGGACGCCACACTACGGAATGCTGGAAAAACATTCCGAGACTGAAAGCAGAGGCGCAACGATGACAATCTTTTTGTTTTGTTTTTGTTTAAATCCCAGTAATGATGAAGAATCCAATCGTGGATCTGTCCCTTCATGCTTGCCGTAGTGTCAGAAATGTGTCTACTTGTTACGAGCACCATATCAAACCAAAAAGAATAATTACAAAAAAATGTTTCTTGAACAGCACATGATGCTACATTATTATTTGTGGGTCAGCTTCCAATGTTTATCATGCCAGGCTTGGAGTTTTTTTTTTCTTTCTGTGAAAATGCTTGGGGGTGGGGGGGGGGGGTGGAAAGCAACAACATGGCTAAACGACAGCTGTAGTCCTTTTGTGCTTGGGCGTGTGCTCAACTGAATAAGTGCTCCTCTTCCATGGTCACCTCCGGTACCATCTGTTCCGGCTCCCCTCGCCCTCCCGGGGAAGCGGCGGCGGCGGCGAACCAAGGGTGCTGGAGGATCTCACGTGAGGTGAGGCGCTCGGTGGGCTCGCGGCGCAAAATGGCGCGGATCAGGCACTTGGCCTTTGGCGTGAGCGTGTCGGGCACGCTGAAGTGGCCGCGGCGGATCTTGCTGAAGAGCGAGCCGGGCTCCACGTCGTGGAAGGGGTAGCGGCCCACCAGGATGGTGTAGAGCATGACGCCCAGGCTCCACACATCGGCCGCCTTACCCGAGTAGCTGCCGCCCGCGTTGAGGATCTCGGGGCTGACGTAGGCCGGGCAGCCGTGTTTGTCGGACAGCGAGTCGTCGCTGCCCGCCAGCATGTACGTGTCCTCCAGGCTCTCCAGTTTCAGGGAACTCCTTCGTGGAGCATCGGAGCACAAGAACAACATGTGAGGACAATGATCGGGGGAACGCCGCCATTTTCCCCATCGCTTTGTTGTAATATCGGAGGGGGTCTTTCGCACGCACACAAACAGGCTGACATTCTCCCCATTGGGGAAAAAAAAGGAAAGACATTTCAAAAGCGGCGACAAAAATACATTGGAGGGTTGCGGAACTGAGCTGCCACTCGGAAGTTAATTGCCTCTAATTAACTTTTTTTTCTCCTTTTCAGCCAGCATCGGAGGGAGGGAGCGAGATAATCGAGACAAGGCCAACACGGATGCCCCCCCCCCCAAAAAAAAAGAAAAATGGTGCCAGCAGGTACTAGTAAGCCCAAAGGACAACATGAGTAGCTCACCGGTCTGTTCTAAAAAAATAGCTCACCAGTGATGGGAAACTGATTATTTTGATCTGAACTGAATAAGAATATGTTGTGATCCTCACCAAGGCTTCTGATGCAGTGGTTTTGTAGGATCTGAACTCTCCTCAGTAAAATATGTCAAAATAGGGCAACAAAAGAAAGAAATTTACGCCGCCTACATGACCTCCGTGCGAAAGGGCCTGATAATTAAAGCGGCACAAGCGGGGTAATTAGGCTTGACGGAAAGTTCTTTTGAAGACAAGAGGAAGCGAGGCGGGTAATTCCTCAGGATTAATGCTGAGCGCTCGTTTAGATAAAAAAAGATAAACGTGTTGGTGCAACGAGTGGATTTTATTTTGTATAAAGTGGGCTGAAATAAGAGTAGTTGAATGTCTGCGCCCCACACACACACACACACACACACACACACACACACACACACACACACACACACACACACACACACACACACACACAAATAAAAATGACAGAACAGCTCGTGTTTGCTCTGTAAAGCTCACTGGAAGGAGACTGAGCATACCCTGGAGTGCTGTTAAGTAACAAGATCTTTTAAACCAGATGAAGAGCGTGCGGTCCCTCTTAAATGTTGTGCGGAAAGAAAATGCTAAAAAAGTAAAGTTGAAGGTCCAATTTTCTCATCACTTATGCCCGATCACAGTGAAGTAATACGCCATTTCTAAAGCGGGAGAGTCGCAATGTTTATCGTCGCCATTGTGCCTAGTAAGATTATTTCTTGAACGCCCAGATGGAGTTGGGGGCCTTCGAAATACACACGCATGATGCTGGAGCAGGACATTTTTGAATGATTCAAGGCGAACACGGAGAATCCTTTTTTTAACTTGATTGTGTGGCAAAGCAACGGTGGCGACACTGCGCTTCACCACTTAACCACCCGAGGGCGCCATTCGTAAAGTTTGTTGCCAAATTGGGCTACGGTAGGATGAAATGGATGCACAGATTTACTATTTGATCTGTAATTCCAATTATTATATTACCTTAATTATATACATACAGTACCTTAGACACAATCGTGAATTGGTCCATATGTTGAGTTTTGGCCAGACCACTCACCTGTCCTCGTTCTTGAAAACAAACTTCCTCAGTTTGAGGTCTCGCAGCACCAGGCCGCTGTCGTGGCAGTGCGCCACAGCCGAGGCGATCTGGTAGAAGAGGCGGGCGGCCTCCTCCTCGCGCAGCTTCTTGCAAGTGCGCACAAACGAGTGCATGTCGCCATGGCTGCGCTCGAAGAAGGCGTAGGCCCGGGTCTCGCCCAGCAGGACCTCCAGGACCTGGTTGATGTGCTGGTGGTGGCCCAGGGCGAAGTAGGCCGCCAGAGAGTCCTGGTAGCGGCCCACGTCCAACACCTGAGACGGAGGGAAACAAAGTGATGAATGATGTTGGGAAGCCATTTTAGTCAACCTGCAAAGATGGAGTGACATCATGTGTGAAAAAATGTTTTCTGTTTCCAGGGTATTGTTTACTATTCAGCATCAGGCAAATCCAGGAGTGGTGACATGAAAATATTGGTTTCCTTGGGTGCTATTTCTCACCCATTTGGTTGTGTGATTAATGTTGGCTTGCAGTTCTGCGCAGCCACCATTCATTTTTACAACACCAGCCACGTTATAGCTACAGGAGATGCATTCAGGGACACCTAGTAAATAAAAGTGAACATGGTCTTTTATTTCTTTCTGTTCAGTATTATCAAACAGATGACCAGGGGGAGTTATAGTTTGTATTGAAATGCTTCAGTTGAACGATACGACCACGTGGTTGTAAATGATTCCAAGGTCGACCAAATTAAATTTCCACCACCATCCGACGAGCACATTTCAACGAAATTTGGGGGTTTGGCATTTTTGAGCAACGAAATGGGATTTGGTATATTGATGAGGAATAAAACTGTGTCATATTAGCGATGCACTGCATCCCCAGGTTGCAGTGCCCCTTGAGTTGCCGTGGCAACCCCACTCCCCACACTCCTCTTCCTCAGATTGACTCGCTTCCCGCACTCGCAGCAGAAAAGAAGTCCCCACAGCGCCTCATTTTAAGACCTCCTCGAGACGGCTGAGCTGGCGGGAGGGATCAATGGCGGGATTGATCAGCCAATGATAGGGTGCCTCTGCATTTTGGGGGCAAACAGTCAACAGGTGGGCAATTCATGTGTGCTTATTATGACATAATAAACCAATTTCATGCCTCATGGATTTACAGTGAAAACACAGTATTAAGCACGCAGAAATGACACTTACTTTGACAGTTTCCCTGTCAGAGCCAAAATAACCCATTTTAAGTGGCTCTATTATGCTTGACGGATTAAAAAAAAAAAGTCAGCGCTTACTCATAAAAATGAAGAATACTGGCACCGATGATTGGTCTTTCCCGAATTTATACTTTGAAATAAATATACAAATTGACACATGGTTGGCAATGGGAAAATAAGCTTTGTGCCTCCTTGACAATGTCAGTGCTCTTCCTGGCCATCTGAGGGCACTAGAGACCATAAATTATTTGAAAAAAATGACTACTGATTGTTTATTTGTTCAACTTTTATGACGAGCATCGTTATTAACAACGCAGCATTACTTTTGTATAATGACACCACCAGTGAGGTGTCAAGTTGCAGCCTATCGGGTGCTATGAGAATGTTCATATCCAGTACACAATAATAATAATTATAATAATAATGTATCAGATTTATACGGCGCCTTTCTGGACACTGGACACTCAAAGCGCCCACAACGGATACATTATTCATGCATTCGCACATTCATACTCTGCTGGCGGTAAATTTCATAAACCTCAGCTGCCCTGGGGCCGGCTGACGGAAGCGTGGCTGCTCGTCAAAGCAACAGCTCGCCGGTATGACGGAATGTACCGGTGCAAAGCATAACTACAATAACACAGTGCAGTACATTTAAACGACTGCATCGGAAATGAGGAATTCCCTTTCAATGGGACATTTTACATGCAAATCTCGTGTTGGATTGAAGCGGCGGGTGCGCGCTCACGCGCGCGTCCGTGCGTGCTTCCTGCACCATAATGAACGTTACGTCATGCGATCCCATTCACTTTTTCCATGAGGCTCCTCTCTGGGTATTTGAAATGCGAGCCAAGTAGTGCAGAGCGCTCGCTTGTGGATCAATGCACACGAAATTTGAATATTTGTGCACTTGGGCAAATGTGTATGCACTTGATGTGTGTGGGCCCACCTTGCAGACAAGCTCCTCGCCGCTGTGCAGGTGAGCAGCCCTGAAGACGTGGTCCCCCTCCAGGGGCTCCAGCAGGAGGTAGTCCCCGATGCGGGAGATACAGTGCGAGGCGTCGGGGGTTTCCGGGGGACTGGGCGAGCCGAGGTTGGGGCTGAAGCTCTGGTGCGACTCGGCGCTCCTCAGGCAAGATAGATCTTCGAAGTCGTGCGATTTGTGCCGCGATCTGCCATGACGTGAAATGTTAATAGGACGTGACCTCTGTATGTTCATGGGGGAATGTTGGTGTAATAGCTCCACCGGGATCGGCGACGACGACGGCTTCAGTCCGCTTTGGGGTCTTCCTCGGTCGGGATAGCGCTCGTTTGGTTTGCAGGGTTAATTGAAATAAAAAGCAACTTGCAGGACAAGAGGCAAAATCATAGCAGACTCCACTCGCCTTTGTTTTCCCATTCACCTGAAAACGTCCCAAATGCACGGAGAACGTTTTCCAAACCACTTATCGGCCCTTATTATGTTGCGTTAACGCGTTCAAAAAAGCATTAAACTGTAAAAAAAATAAAATAAATAAAAAGAGTCAGTTTTAATGCACTGAACGCGAGCTACAAAGCATCTGCTCGCGTGTTAGCTTATTTACCGGTGTATTAAAAAACATTTATAAAATCGTTTCGTAAAATAGAAACAATAGATCTGAACGAATGCTCGTGAAAGCAGTACAAAAAAATAATAAGTAGACAAAGTAAACTTGTTCCCAGTCGATATCGAAAAACGGTGGTTAGCAGGTGTAGCTAACTAGTTAGCCTTCGTGTTAACAAGTACCAGGTCGGCCCTTGTTCCATAGAATCCACGAGCGGGGGTCGTCACGGAGAACCCCCCGTGCACACGAGTTGGGAGGGGGACAAAGTGGACGTGGTGGTGGGTTGTTTTGTGAGGAGAAGCAGACGTCCTCCCTCTCTCTTCTCTCGCTTCCAGGTGGAAGGAGGGTGTCGCTTGTCGAGGAATGAAGGAAAGAAAGGACGGGGCCGGCTGATTTTCCCGGGCCTATCCCTTGATTTAGCAGGGCATCCTCTCCCGTGACGCCGCGGTGCCTCTTCCCTGGGCTGGCTAGGAGGGGAGGAGAGATAGTGGGATATCCTGCCTGGTTCCTTCAGTGCAGAGTGAAGCTGCACAGTGCACACTGACTCGAACGTCACGTACTGCAAGCGAGAAGCCTCCTGCCCCGCCTTCCTTACGTCACTGCCACTCCGAGTTCCTATTGGCTCACACCGCCCTCCTTCTTTCCAGGATTATGCAAATGTAGAGCACTCACGTGACACGTGGAATTTGAATGCATCGCGTGCTGGCAAATTAGATTGGGGAGAGGATGGAGGAGGAATGGGGAGACGCTACTGTAATGTGCAGCATTCCAAATGTGTTTCCTCTTGGAACGATGAGAGGGTGCTGGGGGGTTGGGGAATGGTGCTTCCCTCTTTCAGAGAAGAGGAACAGAGGCAGGATTCGTCAACCGAATCGAAGCAGTCCACTTTCAAATCGATCCATCCTTTAATCGTTTCACGCCCCACGTATTGAAAACTGCATCGAATCGTCTTTTATGGGAAGATGAACAGATCTGATGGGAATGAATTATTATTTTACTGCTAAACATAACATACACATTTAACGGTCTCCTTTCTTGCTCTGTGACTTTGACTGTTTTTTTTTTTTTTTGGTCCAAGCTGGTATGAAAACTTCCAGTCCGCAAGACAAATCCCTAAAGACTTGGTCTGTTCAAGCCTCCTTTCGTTTGTGAGGCAGATGTGGTAACCACTCATGAATCCTAATAGACAATCCCTTCTACACACTCGAGAAAAACCCGCTGGGAATCGTCATCATCGGCTTTCCAGACAACACCCCTCCCCCCTCGCCGACCGCCCACCCACTCCACCAGACTGCCATCTTATGACTGACGTGTCCTAGAAGACTGGCAGAGGTCAACTGCCAGAGGATGGCTAAGATTCCTCACATCCTCACAGTGGCGTTACTCACCCTAAACGAGCTGTCGGGACTCCAGGAGCCGGAGCTCAGCGTCATCGTCGCAGTGGTGTGCAATCTAGCTCAAGAATGTTGCAGAAGGCCCCCGACATTCCAAAAAACTCACCGATTTTGTGTACCCTGGCGAAAACAAAATTGTGTGAGTCTATCAAAACAGGACGCACGAAAAAGTCTCAAGAAGCCATGACCTCATATGAACAGGAAGTCGGCTATTTTGGTTTGAAGTACCAGTAGCCATCTTGAATAGAATTCCAGGCCTCGTAATTAGTGTACTAGTTGCCGGCAGAAAAGGATTATCAAACATTTATTGAGTTGCAGAATGTGACCCCTTAAAGTGACCTCGTGCTCCCATCCGCGATGTGCTTTGACGCTGACACTGTCTTCCCCACATCAGCAAGATCCTCTCAGACATCCGCAGCACTTGAAACATGAAATCCGAGGGTATGGTTATGTCACTATTATGTCTCCGCACAAGGCGGAAGGTCAGTTAAAAAAAAAAAACCTTGTCAAGGCGTTCAGCGGCTTGCAAGATAAGCGACGGCGAAATGACAATCGCGCTGTCCTCAGTTGGCCTCTCATAAAAAGCTCTCACACAGACACATTCATTCACGCTGCTGCCATGGCAACCTTTCTCCATCCGCCGAGAAATATTATACAGCATCACAACATAAACACACACACTCGCACGCAGTTCTTATCAAGAGTTACCTGTCATGTGTGCTTGAAAAGGAAAATGACGGCGGCGTCAGTCAAGTCAACGTGATTCATTTTCGAGCGCGCCCACGCATCACAAGGCGTCCCGCTTACACTTCGGAAATAGATTACCGAGCGACGCCTGATGCGCCGCGTGTATGATGCAGTGGCATTTTTCATCACAATGTTGTGATGGCGCGTGTTCGATTTTCAACTTGGGAGTGCAACTAAGACGCCAGCGCTACCCGCGCAATCAATGCTAATCGACTTCACCAACGTAGATGCGAACACATCGATAGTTTGATCAAAAACATGGCGCTATGTCAGCCCTCACGGTTGAGCACAAACTACGCATGAAGTCAAATGAATTGTCTGTAAACGCTTTGAGGCAGGGAGTGTCTCGAGGCAGAAATCTGGGGTAGGGTACAGAAAAATGCAGCTTCGATGGGGTCCCTCTGAGTGCGTCGTCAAAAACGCTTGAAGCAGACAAAGTTGCGTCAACAAAAAATTGAGCAAAGGCTGTGGATACACAAAACGTTTTGTTGTCATGTTTTAATCATGAGATGTTGTGTGTGAAATTCCAAAGGTGGGGTAGGGGGTGAATTTACTCCATTTAGGAATACCCGTAACTAAACTACATAAAGGGCCTTAAACATTGAAATTGGCTGCCAACATACCAGCGAATATCCATGTTTTCTATGTTGCAGTTTTCAGAATGTAACGTAAACCTGCAGATCCTTTAGTTTTATTTTTGAGCCGACAGGTTGGGTCCTGTATGGCAAATGAAGGCCAATAAAAGGCACCTCTAGCACTTGCATGTCAACACCTGAAACTCAATTTCCTGAACGAGGCTTCCTGTTTTGTCTCCGGCAACACAGACCGGATAGCAGGTGCAAATGGACAAATCCTTCACCGTACGCAAGTTTTTCTTTCTACGTTGACTTTTTTTATTTATTATTTTTTTAAGTATGTCTCCAGAGGGACAGCTTGTGCTTTAAAAGTTGATCACATGAGAATCTAGGCCATGCCGGATTGAGGACAAAGGCAGATAAGAGGGTCCGTCGTTCCGTAAAAAAAAAAAAAAAAAAAAAAATCCGAATAGTTGGATGATGGAAGCACAAAGGGAGGACTGTGCCCATTTCAAGGATGAGTCGCTATTTAAGATAATAATTTGACTGTCGTCTCTAAAGACCACTGCTGCGGGCCAAATAGCTTGAAGATGGGGGTGGAAAAAACAGTATTGAACGGCCTGTGATTACTGTCAACGTTTGCGGTATTAGCTCTGACAGGAATGACGTGTTTGCAACATATTTGGCCATCGGAGGCTGGCACGGATGGGTGTGTTGAGCACACGTTAGCGCTTAACAATGCCTGAGGATTCTGGTTCTAATTTGCAGTTTGCAAATTCTCAGAATTGTTGTTGTTTTTTGTTTTTATTCTTGGCCATCACTAAAATAATGCCTATTAAGGCATTTCTTTGGGTTTTTTGGGCTCTTTCTGTAACATGCTCACCTAGGCCTTCAACTTGAATCGCATCTGCCAATCAGTTTACTTTTTGGGCCAATTAGCATGAATAGCTAGCACACATGCTATCCAAATAAAATGGCTTCAGAACGAGGACAGATAATGTGAGGAGGGCAGTTTTGATGCGGGTGTATTATTTGCGCGACGTGAGATTAAGCGCAATCCAACAGTTGTGAGGCAAAAGCAATTTCCTCGGACGGGAGAATACATCCTACTAACAGGTCTGGGAGCCCGACTGCGCACGGTGCCTGGAGAATGTCTGCCACCCCCTCGTTTATTCCCTCTGTCTCCTACCTTGGTTTACACCCTTGCAGGGGGTTCACGCAGCCTAAACAATGTCTCAGTACTTTTCCGACGTGCGACTCTATGGTGTTTACTGGTTTGATCGAGTTTGAGCATGGATAGGGTGTGAACGATTAGAGAAATAGTACATTTCACACGGCACTCCTGCGAACAGAATCGCCGGTATCCTTTCAAACAGAACTGTGCGGAATTGGGACAGTGTGCATCACCGTCAAATACAGCATGCTAGCTGCCGCGTCCGATGCAGCAGCGGTCGTTCAAGAGGCTGAGGTGGTAGAGGAGTGGCAATAATGGCAACTTTCACACTGTACTCCCCGTAGATTGGTACATGAGCGGCAGAACGGTCATGCCGGGATTTATTCGCCAGTGTCATTGTGACACAATTTGCGCGTACTCTTCCCAAAATGCGCACATGACTCTGGCGCAAAAAACAGCTTTTGGCAGAGACGCATCATGTCGGCATAAGTGAGGAGCGAGTCTCGCAGCACGGCTCCTCTTTTCTGACTCAGACTTCCAGAGGTGTGAATGTCTGTCTGTCTGCGTGTGTGCTGCACTCTCGCATGGCCCCCTGCCAGAGCTCTAATTTAAGATGCTCTGCTGAAGGGAAGGAGATGTGCTGTTTGAGCCACGAGGGAGCCAAGCCCAGGCAGAACCCCGGAGTGGAGTGGATGGCTGTTAAGCTCATCAATGGACGGATGAGTCATCGCCACTGCAGTCTCTTACTGTACGTTCTGTGTATTCAGTGTTTGCACTGTCACCTGAGCCCAGGCGCTATATGCACCGGCGTGCGAGTGTGTACAGTATGTGCGCGTGTGTGGGCTCAGAAAACCTGCTAAACAACAATTTCCACATCCGGCAAACTCTCAAAGGTCACAAGCTTTCAGACCGCTGGCTGCGCCTTGCATCCGATTTCCATTTGGGCCACTTTCACTTTCAAACCTCCCACCTTCCTGCCTTGCGCGGCCCTCCTACGAAACTTCATTACCGCCGAGCGGGGGAAGAGGGGAAACTCCAACTAGTAGACGGGGAAAGAAATTGTTGTTTGACGTCCCGTTGTGGTAATTAAAGTGAATTACTGCCACGGAGAGGATTGGAGTGGAACAGGATCGTCGAAACAAACAAGCTCCCTGGCTACAAGTGGAAGCCTTTTTGAGCCTTAAAGAGCACGGTAGTTCTCATGCGATTCCAGGAAGGCAGCTGTTTAACAATCGACAGTATGTTTATTGCCCATTAGCATACACGCATGATGCAAATTCATCCAAATCATTGGTCCCATTTGTCGTACGGGAGGTGGAGCAGAGGGGCTAACAAGATGATACTGAGGCTAGAGAGACAAAAGCTGTCTGTATATTATTATTCAGAAAATGTTGAGATTTGGAAAAGACGTCGTCGTCGTCATTATCATCATCATCATCATCATCATAGTCATGATCTCACACCTGCTCTCACGCCCGTCTCTCAGACTGGGATTTTACCAAGACTGAATGTTGCAGGGTCGCTATAAAGAAGGCGTGATTCTTTCTGCATTTATTACCCACAAGGTGATGCCGCTCTCTTGATTGTTTGCAAAGTTTCCTGTTTCTGGTGTTGTTAGAGCTCATCTATTGGCTGTTGGTTGCGTCACGTCAGCGCAAAGGCTGAGTCCAGTCCCAAATAGCAGGCGATGCGGCGAAGACTTACCTATTTTGGGTGGCCACAATTTCGTAGAAAGGAAATCAATTCCTGCTGACTTGAGATCCCAGTGCAAATGGATCTATTCCAGGGGTCTCATCCACAAAGCCCTTCAAAAGTCATTCAGGAGTCACCCCTAGAAAGTTAGAAAACAAGTCTCATAGATCAGCAAGAAATTAGGTGTTTTCTTTCCTGTAATCGGACAGAAAGTCAGACATTTTGGCTCGAAGCAGCCATTTTGGATGAATTCCCAAATGTTTCATGCTTTGGACCAATTCCTAATAAGAAATTGGTCTAAATGAGCCCCAATCAGAAGCAGATGAGGGACCGTCAAATGACATTTTGAGTATAACGAGGTTTCACTATGAGAAGGGGTCCAACACTAGTTCACTAATCGACATGAATGTCGATCATAACAAGACACATGAAAAAGTTTCTAGGATCCAAGCCAAAAATCAAACAGGAAGTCGGCCATATTTATTCAAAGCAGCCAATTTGGGTGGAATCCCAGCACTGGTACTTTAATGATCCTAACAGGGAATTCGTCCAAAAGCTGTAGAACCTCGGCTGATATTCAACTTGAGTTCATTTTCCATTTCATTAGATTCAGATTTGTTCTTGGAAAGATTTGTCTGGAAAAAACTTTCATCATGCTTTTGATTGGCTAAAACGGGCATTTGCAGTCTTCTTAGGGTCACAATACGGTTGCACTTTACAGCCTGCCGATAGTAGACAAAGTCATTTATACATTTACTTTTACTTTTTAAATGTGGAAAGTTGTTTTGACAAAATAATCCACTCAAGACAACATCTGATCAGCAACCTGGCAATGCTGTAGACGTTCTTCTGCGGTCTCACAGGGGATGATTTGGTGTCCACATGGTGGCCTGTGATTGCTCCAAATGACTAGGAAAGGAGCTCAGAAAGAACGTGGACTACCTTCCCCCCCCCCAAAAAAAAAAGCTCTCATTCCTCAAAACCATTCAAGTCGCCAAAAAGTGCAATGTCTCTGGGTGGCGGCTGTCCTTGTGAGGGCTATCTTTAAATTCTGCGGTAAGTGTGTTGCCATGACGCCTGTCTGGAAAAGATTCACAGCTAAAATCTTATCGGCTTCATTTTCACTCTACTTATCACGGCTGAGTGCTGCTCAGGTCAGACTGCCCTCTGTCCTTCCCTTAAACCCGGACAGCGCGTGTGTGCGCCGCATCAGCTCTCTTAGTCGCGTTCTTGGTCACCGATAACATTTTGGATCAGGTGTCTTTCAAAACCAACGAAAAAATTGAAGGGGCCCACAGACCTGCGTCTTTATGGCAAATCTTTGGAATGATCTTGAAAACCTTGACGCCATGATGACCTGCAATGAGATGGAAATTTAGCATTATCTTATCTTAGCATTAGTTATTATGTGTCCAAATGGATCTTGGGATATTTTCCTCGCCAACTGACGTATCCTCGGTTTAAGCTAGTTGACAAGAACGAAATACTGGGAATTCGGTGCGTACTTATTTTATTCGTACTCTCAATTGACCAAATAAATAAATAAAATAGCTCCTGTTAGTTGAAAGTATCTCACGCAGCAATTGTAATTCTCACGAATAAACGTCACATACCAGTAAATCACTTTTAAAAATGCATTCTGGTATAACAAGAAGAAATGCTAATGCTCACAAGGCCCTCAAAGCATATGTTTGTGTCGCCACTCACTTTGTCATCAACACACACACAGCAAAACCAAACGTATCATCTGGTGGCGCACACTTCTGACTGAGCAGCAGACAGTGTCCGGTAAAGGTGAAGTCAAGTGACCTTTGAGTACATTTCATTTTTTGGGGGGGCATGGGGCGTGCATTACTCTGCGCTTGGACCCTAACCTTGGCAAACAGTGAGGGTTCACTGCACTCGGAAGAGTTGTTATCGTGCTCGTGGGACCTAAATGCATAAAGCGTGCGCTCATTATGCGTTGCACCAACACGCAGTGGATACCGCTGTGTATAATGAATATGCCATGACCACCCTCAAGCACGCGTTGCTTGCATTATCATTGCAAATAAGCCACGTGTAGCCACACACACACACTTTTAATTAGTGAACACACACGCATCGTCTCACACACACACACACTCACACACAAACGCAAAAGAAAGCCTGTAATGACTCAACGCTCCAATGATTTCGGATCCCGATCCCAATACCAAAAGAGAGCACATGGTGACTCACAGTTTCCATTGTGGCCTGCACGATGCCTGCGCGAGTGTGTGAGTGTGTGTGTGTGTGTGTGTGTGTGTGTGTGTGTGTGTGTGCGCGCGGGTCTGTGTGTGCAGGTGTGTGTTTGGTGAAGCACTTCAAGCAGGCAGGCATGCAGGAAAGGGAGGAGGGGGGCGGAAATCATGGAGCTACGGTGGGGTAAGAGCCACCCCATCTTGCTTCCAGTTGACCCGGTGTTGCGCAAGCTGTTGTTGATGCTACATTAGAGGACACGCACGCACAAGCACACACACACACGTCAAAAGAGAAGAAAGGCAATTACAGTGACTTGGGCATGATTCCGTTCAAGCAGTCGGCATGTGTTACATGTGACTTAACTTGCTCTTTTAGTAACTTCAGCCTCCCTTAATTATCAATGGCACCATTGGACGAAATGGACATCAATCAATATGGCAGCATCGCTGATTGGCTGCGATGTTATTCATTGTTTTGTTTTGTTTTTTTCCTCTTGCTCGTCAGTTGCCATAGCACTGCTGTCATTGTGGGCCAAGGAGGATGCAGAAGAGCGGCAATGGAGAATGACAGGAGCGATGCTTTTCATTACTTGTACTGTATGTGTGGATTAATGCAGTTTAAATTAGATTAAATGTTGATTATAGTTCTTATCGATTATAGTCGACGCGCTACTTCTTCCAAACATGGCTGATGCTGGCGAGTGGTTACAAACCGGGGCAATATAGTTTCTCGCCGGCATGATACCTGGAAGAAGCATCTCCCCCCCCCCACCCCGCCTAGAACCAGTTTGGACCGGCTGCCGTGTCCGCTCCCGCCCAATGTGACGGCTTAGCATGTGACACAGACGCTCCATGTGATCCTCTCGTGATCGCTAACCGTCGGCCACAGGTTCTTTCATTTTCATGGGGCTTGATGTCTGCAAACTAACAATCATGATTTTACATTTGATGTTTTTAATATAATGCACATTTCAATTTTAATTATTGGTCATAATTCAAGTGTTTTACCGATTTTGATTTTTTTTCAAAATAAATTCTTATTCAAATAAATTCCTGTGTTTTTGTTTTTCCTGTTTTTTTTTCAATTTTTAAATATAAATTTACATAAATTAAAACCCTGCAAGTATACTTATACTTCTAAGCTTGCACGATAATTAAATTGCCGCTTTTAATAATGAATATGTATACTGTACAGATTTCATGAAATGATTTATGAATAATCAAAATTCTGATCGTTTTGGGGAAGCTGTTTAATTCCTTGTCAAATGAGAATTATGGTTTTTAATTCAACATTGTAGCATTTTAAATAGTGATCATAATCAATCGTTTTGTTGCTTCGTGCTGACGGTATGGTACCAATTGCAAAGCGTCCCTGTTTGCTTGTTTGTGTCATCCAAAGCATGGCAATCTCATTTTTCAAACCGCGGTTGAGGTCTGCGCTCTTCTAGTAAAGTTTAAAAATACAGGTGCAAACTTTACAGTTGTTAGGAAAATGACAGCTTTGAGCTCTTTTAAAGAGGGGAAAAAAAGGGCTGATGGTGAGAAAGGAAGGAATTCAGGAGGCCAGTTCAATTCAATTGGTTGCCGCCGCGTCACATGACGGGCAGGTCACGCGATACCGCCTTATTGGAAGACAGGAAGTGGCGAGCGTTGGCGTCTCGCATGCATCACTTGTCACTCCAATTATAAATCATGCATTGGAGGACGGCAGAGGTCGCAAAAGTACTCACACTCTGTAATTTAGCATAAGTACAGATACTTGTGTCAAAAAGAAGGTTAAAAAAGTACTGATTCAACTACTTAAATGTAGAATGTATCAGTCACCAAATAACCTTTCATTTGATGATCAATAACCTTGCATCTACTTTGCCTTTCGGCATTGCATGAACACAACCTATCAACCCCCCAAAAGTCCTGATGCAAAGTTTGGCAGCGTTTGCCTCAAGCTCGGCGTCCTGCTGCCTCTCCGTGTTGGGTCTCTTGTTGTGGCTCTGATCGGAACATGACGCAACACGGGGCGGCGAGCAAGAAACAGGCGGGTGGCGGAGCAGGGGGGAGGAGGGAGCTCACCTTGGAGGACGAATGACGGAATTGACATCAAGGACGCGGAGCGGTTTGTGCGCGCAATGCTCGGCAACAGTGTACACTTTTTTTAAACTCGAAAATGTCAGCAAAAAACTTTAAACGGGGGCGGTGCATAGGACATGGGAAAAAAGCTGTTTGATTATGTTGAGGATGTGGCTAAACGGAAGATTTTTTAAATTTTATTTAGCAATTTGTCATCAATCTCACGTACATTCCAGATCTGGCCGTATACGCTCCGCTACATAAAACATTAATTCATTTCAAATGACAGAAACAACATTTATTTATTGATTTCCCATCTATCTGTGCATTTTCGGTAACGCTGGGGACCGCTAGCCTACCTGAGAATCTTTCACTAGCGTGTTTAACGGCAACAAACTAAACTGCCTTTTTTTTTTCCAATAAACAATCCAGCAGGACAAATTGAAAACTGCACTTTCAGGGTCAACTTTGAAGTTCACTAATGAAACGCGCAGAAGGGGCTGATGTGTCGGAGGCGTTATAAATTTTTGGTGCGAATGGGAAACTTATTAAAGAGAGCTTTTGATCTCTTTTGCATATTGGCTTATAATTAATTAGCGACGCATGCGAGCAAATGCCTCCTTTTGCGTAGAGGGAGAGCGGGCTGACAAAAGAATGAAAAGGAAAATGACGCGCCGTTAGTCGGCCTAATGAGGTTGTTCTCGTCCTCGCTGCCCCAAAACAAGCTTCAACTCTGTGTGGTTTGTCCAAACCCACCGATTAATTACGCTTAAATCAGGACGCTTCTGTGAAGTGAAGGGGTTCGTCCCCTTTCATATTTCACGCAGTCAAAATAAAGGCTTTGATTCCGCTGGCCGCCGAGGCGATCTGCTGCATTGCGGGAAAAGGACGACCAATAGCCGGCAAGAGACGGTCTTAAAAACTTTGTGGAGAGGTGCGACATCATGGCCGAATCCCATTAAATCCCATCACACACACACATTTGGTGCGCCTGTGTTTTACATAGGGGCGCATTATTGCCACCCTGCTGAATTGCATTAAAAAAAAAAGGGAAAAAAAAGGCCCACAGAGGCAAAATCCTCCCAGGAATTCTATCTGCGCTTCCCTTCCGTTCCAACATCACTGTATCAAAGACACTCCATCTACTTTTGGGCTCATGAAACCTTGTGGTAGGGGGCGGAAGAGGCGGGGGGCTTTTTTTTCTACATCCACATCCTCGTCCCTAAGGCAAGACTGCCATGACACGCCCAAAGCACCAAGGGTAGACATTCAGATGTCAGAAGCTACTCACCCGTTGGTTCAAGGGGTGGGGGGGGAGACACCCAGCGCACCTTAATTTGTGGTGAAGGTCAGAACGTCGACTGAAGAAACAATTGAGCTTATTTCTCACTTCACCACCAAAGTCCGATACAACAATGCTTCCGGTCTGTTAATCTCACCATTCATATACACTGTAGCACTTCAGAACGAGACCCAAAGATGGGAATCCCGTACGATACGGTATACTTCTTTTTTTGGACCGTTCCAAAGAATCTGGAAAAAAAACTCATATTTTGGTGTGAAACTAAAGGGTCTTGTCCAACCCCTGATTGAATCCTTTTGTCCACACCCGTCAGATTGAAAAACAGTCCATGATGTTCCAAGAGAGGAGCTTCCTTTTAGGAGCATCTCTTCCTGTAACAAACATTAGCAACAGCGCTATCTCACCGCAGTCTTTGCTTTAAGAGCGTCGTGAGTGGCAGAAAGCATCGTAAATTACACAAATGCGACAGGCGTCCAGGGGAGAGACGGCAGCGTAATGCGAAGCAGCCATCCAGTCTCGGGAATACACGGGGAGTTTGAAACAGAATTATGCAGGCGGGTCAGATAAGAGTTATGGATGAGTTATTGTTGTGGATTCAGCTATGCCAGCCTATTGGGTTTTGTCCCCAAATCACCATGTCCCCAAAACTCCATCTCCACACCTACCAGCCACTGTGCGTGGGGAAAAAAAGAGAACCTTTGCAAAGTAAACTGCCCTAATCTAGCAAATAGAGAACGTATTTGACCGCTGCGGGGCAAAATGAACACTGTCTTCGAATTGAGGGTTTTCTTTCTTCGCGCGACATGAATTGAAGCGACCTCAATTCATTCAGGTATCCACCTGTCACAGGACTTAAAAGTGTCGCCAGTTTTTGGTGACATGAGCTAGAAGACACCAATCACGAAGCTAAACAAAACTGTTAACAATGGTTAACAATCATGCAACAGTAACTGGTAACTACCATGATAACTGAGCGTGGGGTGGACCCATCAATCATTTTGCGCAACATGCTGAGAGCCACAATCAAAGCGAGGTGCTTTCGAGGCTTCATGGCGGGAACATTTTCATTTTTAATCCATAAAGGAACCGGGAGAGAGACTCACTGGCGTTGATGGAAAACCCAGCGAGTCCTCATCTTTTTGCATTGCCAGCGGCGACGTCGGCATGGCAACGGCGGCACAGCGAGTGACTGAGAGAAGGAGGGGAAACGCCGGTCCTTTGGCAAATGGGTCACCCCGAGTGGAAGCCCGCAGTGACGGAAAACGGCGCTATTAAGTGTTACGCGCTTTGCCCCTGACCTCTTTGGACACACCGTTGTTTAGATACGGCCCGCGTGTTACAACATAAAACAGTTAAACTGTAAACCGGATTAAATTCAGAGTTTTTGGAAGATGGCCAATGCAAGCTTTCAATCACGTGGTACATGTGTAAAAACGAGAGCCAGATTTGAAGGACACTGCAATGTAGGACATAAAAATGGATGACCATGAAGTTATTTTAAATTACAAAAATTTGAGATGAATAAATGTACATTTGGGTGGGGGGTAGTGGAATGTAGAAATACTTATATATGAAGAATGCAAAATATTGGGAAAAAATTAATACAATACTTGGTAAAAAAGTATGCTACAAAAACTACATCAACTATTTGACCCAACCCCCCCCCCCAACAATTTACATTTTTTCCGAATATTTATTCGGTAAAAATGCAAAAATATTTGGAAAAAAAGTTTAAGCATTTGACCCCCCAAAAAATCCTAATTACACATCTTTAAATACAAAATATTTGAACATTAAAAAATACATAAAATTGTTAGCCACAAAAAAAAAGGAACAAAAAAATATATGTACAAAATAAAGTAACAACGTAGTGACCAAGAAAAGCTGGCATTTGCCATAGCACGAACCGGCGGGGCTGACTTATTTCTGCCCGCCGACTTTCGCAATCGCTCGTAAATCGTGTCACAGGTGATGCAAGGCGATATAAAGAAAGCTTACACGCGCACACATTTGCACAGGGGTAGCCTATATTTCGACACGTCTGTGCGGCTGGCTTGCCTGGCGTCGGGTTACATCACCCTTCAGAGAACGGATGCTCCGATTACAGGAAAGGCAAACACAGGCCTCTGGGGTCTGCGCAAGTGTGTGCGCGGTCCCGTTGCATGCTTATGTAACCAATCAGAATCCCCGACGCCTTCCTCTTGACGGAGGCGGCCAGCTTCGGGTTCGAGTTTCATCACCCGATTGGGCACACAGTTTGGGGGGGTTGTTTGGAGAAGGGAGATGATGCACTCGTCTCCCGGAGCTGTGTGTCCAACCTGCTGACATTTTATGGTTGAAGGCACATGTCAATGTTGCACATTGCCTAGCACGATGACAGTTAGCAAATACGTTGGGGATTATGCGCGCGTTCCACTTTTTTCGGCCATTTACCCGATGTCGTGTGGCAAACCATTCAAAAAATGTGCATCTCTTTGTAACCCCCCGCTCCAAAAATGCTGCTGAATAATTAAATAAAATCAAGCACATTTGGTGATGAATATTTCATAAATTGTAATTTTGTCAGACGCGCCGCAGAGGTTTCCTTTCTTTTGCCTTTGAAGGCAAAGAAAGGGACACAACACATCCCTGTTGCTGGGTGGGGGGGAGGGCGGCAGGGCTGTGAATTTGGGGTGGGCATGTTTTTCAGGGGAAAATAAATAGTCTAATATGCAAATATTAGACAAGCTACAATCTATTCAACACAAAGAGAACATTCTCATTAAAACAATACAATAAAATATATAAAAATGGAAAAATTATGTGAAATACACAAAAATACGAGATGATAAATAGAAAAATGACAAACACACACACACACACACGCACACACACAGCTGTGCAGCCACGCTGTGTTAAATGTCAGTGAATTTAGGCCGGAGAATATTTTTATAAAGCAGGGAACCCCATCGGATTAATGATGTGTACAATTCCCACGATGATGCATGCGTGTAGCGTATACCTCCCACGGGGATAAACAAAACACCCCGACACGTGCCATGCGTGCAATCTCGACGGTGAATATCCCGACATTTCCTCGATTGGACGCGCTTCCCTCGGGTCTCCATGACTCATCTCTCATCACGACGGAAAAATTCTCACACTGCCACTCACGCCGGAGCAACACAAAAAGACCCTTTTTCTATGCTTCTTAATAAGCTACGCCGATGAGATACGCCCCGCCACCCACCCCCCGCGGGCTGCACGTGGGATCACATGACTTTACCAGATGAGTCATACGTCAGGTTGCAGGCGGAAAAGACATCAGCCGTGCGCCACTGAGCCAGAAACTCCAGTGAGACTGGCAGGCTGTTGGCAGCTGGCGGCCTTCTGTGACTATTCTGGTTAAGTGATGTTCGATTTGATGTTGGGACGCCCCCCCCCACCCCCGCCTCAAAATTGGTGGGGATGCGTGGGGGTATTTCTACTGTTTCACACCTCATTAGGTTGGCTAATACCAAACCCGAAAGGTGGAGACGCATGCTTGTCTTGCATTGCAGTGAGAGCAAGCAACTGGTCTGTCTCCTACCGACAATGGCTTCAGGTACCGGACAACTCTTCTTTCAGTAAAAAACCCATGCACTTCATGAAATATGTTCAAGATGCCATTCTATGGTGCAGGTGCACCTAATACAGTATCCAGTGAATTCAAAATTGACACTGGTGAGTCATCGGTGGGCATCACTGAAGCGAGGGTCCCTGATGAGACAGACCGACAAAGATCCCCGCGGAAAGTCTGCCACGACGATGCAGAGTTTCCATGGCAACATGGCCTGACTAGAACATCCCCCCCCCCCTCTTTCAAATGAGGCGCCATTTGAGATCCAAGTGGCAGTCTTTGCGTACACAAAGCCAGGGTGGGCCGCCAGGTCAAAACTACAGGGGGAACATTGCGTCTCCGGCGACAAGTCGGTCGACAAAATGATTGGGCCTGCGCGACCTTGCTGCTTTGCAATGTCGTGGTGATGAAGTCAAGGTGACCCCCCCTCCCAACACACCTCTGACATGAAAAGGAGAAGGAAAGGATGCTGAGCTAAATGTCCCATGATGCAATGTTGTTGGTGCTCATCTCAAGGTGTATTTCTGGTGCACTTAGGTTCATCTACATAGGTCTAACGGCTAAGATGAGTTCCATCTTGTCCACATCTCACAAGCCTGCGTCGCTGTCTCGCTCCTTCGTGTAAACGTGTCAGTCGTGGGTCTCGCCACCCCACCTCCCACAACCGCGAGCTCCTACTCGCTCTCACCCACGCCATTTTTGGTCATATTCAGACGAACAGTGACTGGCTCGACAGTTGGTGATTCTCGGAGCAAAGCTGGGAGCTCCTATTGATGATTGTGCAGGCATTCTTGTATCATTTTCACGCACGTCTGGTCTCCTCCAAGACAACTGGACCCAAAGCAAACGTGTGTGAGTCCATTTGACACTGTATATTAAGATGCGGTGTATTTGACTTGATGAAAAGCAATTCGCCTTGAGCCGTTGAGTCAACAAACGCTCTTCACCGAGAAAACCGCAAGTGGCGTTTATTTTACTGGGAGTCGCTTCCCTTGGCTGCTTTAAAAGCCGCGTCGGTAATCTCTGTGAAATCTCTCCTCCCCGCAGGCGATGTGCCCATCTTGGGGGTTTACTCCTTAGAATTCAATGGGCAGGTTTCACTCTTAAAAGACCGTGAAAAAAAAAAAGGCCGCCAAGGCCGAATTTGCAAATTAACTGTGCAACCCGGAGTTTGTTTTAACGCTCGGTGAGGAATTATTTACAACCAACCAGAATGAGAAGCATTCATTGGATCAACAAACAGAAAAAAGCATAGCCTGTTATCGCCTGTGATATCAATTCGTAGAACACAAAAAGAGGAGAACGTTGCAGAATCCTTACTAACATCTTTGACATAGCAAATTCTTTCAATGATCCTAAAACCATGCCATCCACAAAAAGCAGAGACAAAAAAAGCTTGCCATTGAGCAGCAACGATCCGCTGAAATTACCCCAAAATGTCGGCTGCAACACACACACACACACACACACACACACACACACACACACACACACACACAAGCACGCAACTTCACATCCTGACATCCATTTCCTGCAGCAAAACCTCCCTGTTATTATTACACAAGACTCAAGTTGGAGATCCGCCATGTTTCACAAAAGCCCAGTCGGTGCATCCGAGGGTTAACAGTGCGGCTGCGGTCGTCCCCGCCGCAGGAAGGAAGATATTTGCTTTGGTTGTCACGCCGAAAAAAAATGAATGGGCAACAAACTCGGATTGTTCAATGCTGGCTTTCCGGTAGCCTGCTGACGCCCTGTGAAGGACGATACAGGGACCGAAGGATTTTAACTTTTTACAGATCGTGCATTAACGCCAATTTCACATTTTAAAATATCTGTTGGGGAGGGCATTCCGGGACCCAAGTGTATCACGCAAGACTGTTTTTGCCACGGCCTATACATTAAGAAAAGTGAAATAGTGAAAAACAGTTGAAGGCTATAGTTTATATTCACAAGTGAGGCCATCGTGATTCTGACAATTTGCACGGGTGTTCACCAATTCTTACTCGAGATGCTTAATATATTTGGAAACAAATCTCTGGAAAAACTTTGGAGGGTCTATCATATTTTGAAATAACTGATGGAACGGCACATAGGGAAGTCAAAGCTTTGAATTTTCTCACTCCTTCCCATTCACATTCAATCACGAACTTGTAATACTGTTTACGTGGCTCCACGTGGGTTGAAGCTGGGAAAAATGGGAAAGGAACGGGAAAGCCTCCAGAATCAGGCACACCGACCAAGCGTAACATTCCACATGAAACCACATAACGTGTGCGTGTGTGTGTGTGAGTGTGTGTGTGTGCGCGTGCGTGTGACGTGTGTGTGCCATATGTGATTAGAAGGTCGAGGCAAAGAGGGAGACGAGTGATGCAATTCCCCGGAAGCAAAGCCAGAAAGGACACGGGGAGGAAGTAAGGAAGGAGGAGGAGGAAGGAGGGCAGGGAAGGTTGCTTCTGTCGGACTGCGCGAATGTGCTGACGAAACAGTTGCATTTGGAGAAAACAACTTATATCTACTAGTATTTTATCTAATCTTTGTAGATTTTTAAAATATAATATTTTTGTTGTTTTGTCTAGTTTTGTAAAAAAAAAAAAAAAAAAAACTGCAGTAGGCGGGGGACACCCTGAACTGGTTGCCAGCCAATCGCAGGGCACACATAGACGAACAACCATCCGCGCTCAATTTAGAGTGGTCCATGAACCTGCCACGCATGTTTTTGGAACGTGGGAGGAAATCACAGTACCCGGAAAAAACCCACGAAGACACAGGGAGAACATGGACACGCCACACAGGAAGGCCAGAGCCAGAATCGAACCCTGCACCTCTGCACTGTGAGGCCGACACGCTCACCAGTCTACCACCGGGCTGCCCTTTGTTTAATGTTTTATCAAATTTTGAGTCACGTTTTTTTTGCTGCATATTTTTGTTGAGGTTTTTGTTGCTTTTTTACTCATATTTTTCTTCATTTTGTAATTATTTTTGCAATACAATATTTATACAATATTTATCAGTCTTCCCACCTGATATTTTGCGCATTTTTTTGCATTTTGTCTCGTATTTGAGGACAAGGGAAGGGAAGAAGCAGCAGGAAGGAGGGAATGCTGTTTGTGGGGGCACTCTGGAAAATGCACTTGAGGGAACTGTTGCGTTGTGGGGAAACACCTGACTAAGCGTGCCACAAATGTTACCAAAAGAGCGTGTGAGTCACTTATTAAGGCTGCGATCTATTTTGGCTGCAGGAGGTAAGCCCTCTATTTCTGAACACGGCGGCAGTGGCAGCGAGCGGCCGTCCGTCCTTGAGCCTCTCAAGTGCGAGATTCGGTTACAACGGAGGGAACACTGGCAAGGACGAATGAAGGAGGAGGAGGAAGGAGGGAGGGAGGAGAGGAGGGGAGGGGCGGACACTGGGGACACAGGCGGTGAGTCAGAGGCCAAAGTAATTCCATCTTGGAATTCCGTCTATCGTTTCATCAATGGAAGGATGGAGAAGCAAGGCTGATCAATGAAATGCCAGGGAGTGTCAAAAAGTGATCTTCCCAATGCCTTTCATTTAGCGAAAATGAGTCTGCGGACATTGGATGAAAGTGTCTTTGTTTTGCACATTCCCACACTATTATTTGCTCATTTGCTCGGCATTGTATTGAGTCACTTTGTGGCTTTGGCAAGCCAAAGTCTTTCCAAAGAAGTCCTCCGAGGGACACAACAATAGGATTCATTACAGCAATGTTGATTCATTACAGCAATGTTTCCCAACTTTTATTGAGCCAATGCACCCGGTTTTTCAGGAGGAAAAAAAAACTCACCACAAAATAATGTCACAAAAAAGTATGAACATTTAAATGACAAACTTAGCAGCACTTCCTCAGTGTCCTAACACTTCAAAAAATGGATGTTTGAAGACAAATTGAGGAGTAACACATTTTCCAATATTCACCGGCATACTGTATATTCTTTCTCCATTTATCCACTGAGAATTTGTCAGCATGACTGCAATGTACTGCCCCTGAAAAACATGATTTATGTATTTTTCCATGTTTTGGTTTTTGTTTGTTTGTGTACAATATTTTGTTTTATTATTTGTGGGGACATTTCTAATGTTTGTGTTTATTGTGGCTTAATTGATTTTCTCGTATTTTTTATTTTATTTATTTTTTGCCAGTCGCTGATGGTGTGGAATGGAGGTGTAAATGGTTTGTTTGTCTCTATCGGTGCCCTGCGACCGACTGGCAGTTAGTTCAGGGTCTAGTGACGAGAAATCTGCTGGGATAGGCTTCTGTGACCCTCCTCGGGAAAATCTGTTCCACTTTGGATCATATGATGTTCTCTTTGAATGTAACGTGTTATATCACCTGACCAGCTGCGATGAATCAGGTGCTTCTTACTTCCGCTTCATGTCCTTGACCTTGTCTGTTTTATTGTCCTGCCAACTATAAAGGGAAAAAAAAGGCAGTGAGCGTCCTCCTTAGATCAACATGACACAAAATGTCCAATCGTGCAATAGGAGCAGAGAGCTACAAAAAGCCTGTTGCTGAAAGGAAATCTTTGGCCTCATGTTGCTGCAAAAAGCATCGAGTCTCATCAGTCCAACAAAATTTGACCACAATTATGAAGTTCTGCTTTCAACTCTGTGGTGTCCTCATCTTGCTCTCGAGGTTCCGGCTCAACTCGCCAGGGCTAGACTCTCGTGGTGTGGCATACAGCCACTTGAGACAAGCCTGAACTCTTGTCCGTGTGTGTGTGTGTGTGTGTGTTTTATTGCAAACTCACCCTTAAAATTGAATGTGTTTGGTCACAGTATAGTCTATCACCCTAACGATAAGATAATCAAGGTTAACCCCCTTAAATAAAATCAGCAAATAAATATGTTAGGTTCGCACATGTGCCTAACAGTTCTGAGGTTGGGTGTTCAACTGCAGGCTCCAGACTTCCTGTATGGATTTTGCATGTGCTTTTGTAGATTTTCTCCAGTTACTTTGGTTTCCTCCTGCATTCCAAAACCATGGATGTTAGGTTCATTGACAGCTCCAAATTATCCGTAAGTGTGAATGGTTGTTTTTCTATATATGCCCTATAATTGTTTTGTTATCTTTCCAGCATTAAGACTGAGAAGAAAACACACAATTGAGGTTTTTGACGCTTGCGAAACCAAGGTCCGAACTGTGCGATCATAGCACCGACTCCACAGAAGGGAAAAACATGAATGGAATGATTGATGTTTATTGTTGAGTGAGTCTGAGGGGAGCGGAAGGCCAAACGACCGCAGAACACGGAGCTGGACCCAGTGGCGGTCGGTCTGGCTCGGCCCCAGTGCTCTTGTCTGGTACAAAGAGAAGACTGCAGTTCTTGGAGCTCATACACCAGCGCTTTACCGCTGCTTTGCTCTCTTTCCAGTTAATTTCTGCATTTTAGCATCTGCTGTGAGTATGAGTCATATCTGGTGAGAAGCTGCAATGCTTTCGCATTGACATCCGATGGATACACTCCATCCAGATTACACGGTTTTGGTGTAGATAGAGGGATTTATTTTCCACACATCTGTCATTATACTTTGCAAGAATTGCAGACCAAGTAAGCGCAGTGGTATTCTAGACCCAACAGATAGGGCTACAGTTAAAAAGATTGTAACAATAAACACTTCGTAACGTGTATTACTGCTCCCTATTGGACTGGAAACTATTATCTTTTTTTTTTTTTTTTTTTGGATCAATAATATAAACTTTGATAACCTGATATTTTCGTCCTTCACCATAAATTTGGTTTAATTAAATGTTTGGGAGCCCTTGAAATCAGTGAGAAGAATAAAATGAAATTAATTTGTGTGAGTGCAAAGCTCTGGCCCTGCGTGCAGTATGAGTCACCGAAGCGAGGGAACACTGCAGGCTTGAAGGATTCATTATGCTAAATGGGAGCTGTATGGATTTCTTTGAGGAGGAGACAAGAAACCTTGGCAACAGCAGAGCATTCTCCACCGTGCACGTAGCGTTGCATGTATATTTACAATGTGTTTTGCATATCGGATGATGATTTATGCCATTCAGAGTATGAATGGCTTACTGACACTCTCCCTTGAAGGTGCTTGGTTATCAGATGTCTCTTACCTAACTCCCAAGTTATGTATCAGCAGGAACGGACTATTTAATCACCTCGTTTGACGTACAACGTTCAGTACTAATTAACTGCTGGATGTCAGAATGAAAAGGTGAAAAAACTGAAAAGGATGAGATGTAACCGTATGTATTGTACTGTATACGGTACAGTTTATATATATATATATATATATATATTTTTTTTTTTTATTTAAGCTAGTAGGCTCGCTATGTTGACAAGCTGGGCAATAGCGCCATCGTGTGGACAAAGTGTGAACCTAAAACCACAAACTCCTCGCTGATTTCCATGTGTAAATTGTAAAATTAAAATGCCAATAAATCACAGAACATTAATTCCTTACATAAATGCGAAAAACATGACAAAAATGTGCCATTTTAGCAAGGACAGAGAACAAATACATATACAGTACAGTATAAACCATCTAAAAAGCCACATTGCGCATGCGTAAACCCGCACTGGGCCTTGGAGATATACGGAGTCTCTTTGGAGACAAACTAGGTTATAACTGTTGCGAAAACTACTCTTTGTCAAAAAATTTGGGTAAAAATAATCATATATACTCATAACTCACGTCTCTACTAAGAGCACCCATTATAAAACTGCAAAGTATGGCTTTCATTTATACTTTCCTCGCCTTCATGTTGTTTGTCTAAGCGGAGTTGCCGTCCATCTTCCCCTGTGGATTAAGTTCCGTGTGCGTTTCGAGTACGCAAAGGGATCAGCGTTTTCGACTGTTCAGAGGGGCTGCCATTTTAGCGACCTTACGGTAAGAAAGTCGTTGCAATCCTAAAATTAGGAGCATGAGCCTCAGCCCTGTTTTTCTATGCAGTTTAACGGTAGCTTTCGTTCGCACGTATTGCCAGGACAACGAAAGGGGCACAGATTGTATTTTAATGTAAAAATATGGGTTAGCGTCGTTATTTGAATGCATCTTTCCGGAAAACGTTTCTGCATGAGTGCTATTGGGCTTATATGTAACACTGATAGCTATGATCAGCACTGCCTATGATCTACGCTCTTTTTATTCGCACATTTATTAAAACACAGATAGTAGGTATGCAAGGATTATGGTTTCAAATTACGGTTACAGTCAGTGTTGGGGTTTCAAGTTTGGCTATTGAGTGGGAGAACCTAAAAGTGGTGGTAACCCCTTCCTTTCTTTGATATCTAACTTGTTTCAGCCCCCCTTCTTACCCCCCATCCTTTCAGACCACACTGCAGCCCTCCGTTTCGTCTTTGCATCGTCTTTGCATACATCAGTTTAAAAAGTGTAGAGCAGTGCCTTGAGACTCGGGTTTCAGCGAGTTCTGCGACCCTGCTCAAAGGATCATTCCCTATTGAGATTAAAGGAAATGCCATTAATTCATTCTTGCACCCCGCCCCAAATTCAAACACAATGTAAAGAGTTTTTGTTGAGAATAGCATACTATACTATTATACGTTATATTATATATAATATACAGTAATTACATCGTTGTTTTTACTTCAATTTGTGTGCATAGGCCACCTGGGGGCAGTATAGTACACAGCTAACGTTGTAGTACACACCTAACATACAGTACTGTACATCGACCCGTCTCAGCTTCTCACTCGTGACCACTGTACCTCTTTTCATTGCACCCTGTAACACCTGCTGTTACAACTCTTGTTTCCGTCAGAGTCACTCTATGATGGGCATGGCGGTGGTCCAGCTCAAGTCCCAAACTCACCACAAGAATATCCTGGACGCCCTGCACCACCTGAGGCTGCAGGGACACCTGAGTGACATCACAGTCCAGGTCGACTACCAGGGCCACTCGCAGGCATTTCAGGCTCACCGGGTGGTCCTTGCCGCCTCGAGTGGCTACTTCAATAACATCTTCCTGTCACTGGATGCCATCCCAGACCACATCCCGCTCTCCAACATGCATCCATCTGACTTTTCTGACTTTTTGGAGTTTGTGTACACTGGTAAGGCGAAGGTGGCCCGGGGCAGGATGGCCGACGTGCAAGCGGCGGCCAAGATCTTGGAATGCAAAGAGCTGGCCAGGGTTTGTAGCATGAAACGTACATCCCGGTCGGATGCGGTAAAGGAATCATCACAAGTGACCACCACTGGCAAAAGAAGAAGCCATTGAAACGTCAACTGCCTCAGAAGAGTTCAGAGCGGCTTTCAAAAAGATATAAGGTGAAGACCACCAAGCTCAAACTGAGTTTGGGTGGCCGCAAAGTCTTGCAGAGAAGTATCCCAACTAGAAGCGAGGAATATAATGGTGAAGAGGAAGATGACTATATGTACTCGTCCTCCCCCACCTCACCTCACTGTGATGACAACACACTGAGTCTGAATGATACGGAGGAAACATTGCTGTTGTCTGGGGCGAGGAAGAGGGCATCGGGGCGTCCAACAGCACCTCCAAGGGGAAATTCTCATGCAGTGAATGTAATCGGTGCTTCCACTACGAAAGGAGCTACCTGAAGCACATGAGGTAGGTGCCCAGTTGTCCTGGGTTCCCAAACCTATTTGGTCCAGGGACCCCTAATTCAGTTATTACCATGCACATATATATTTGTCAACTGGAATCTAACCTGCCCCACGTTTTACTAGATTAAACAGCCGGATTTTATTTATCATCATTGTCATTTAGGACTATATTGGATAATTCAGAAATCATCAGGGACATTTTGCACAATATTTGCACAACTCAACTCGTCCTCCGCTTCACGCTAGCACCTACCACGGAGTCAAAGCTGACCTGGTTTACCGCTGCGAGACCTGCCTGAAGACCTTCTCCAACCGCAGCAACTTGAGGATCCATGAGAAGCACGTCCATAGCAGCGAGCGGCTTTTCACATGTGAGATCTGCGCCAAGACCTTCAAGCGCAAGAAGGATGTGGTGCGCCACCACAAGCAGGTCAGGCCTGATTAGGTTGCAAATGGGTGAAAGACATCCTGTGAATTTACACCAGGGTTCTGGTAAATTCCCATGAGAATTTCAGCTGGGGAATCATGGAAAATTCAGAATGCACGGGTATTAAAAAGCAACAGAAAGTCCTAATTTATTTCCAAGGAAAACATTCTTTTCTGAAAATTCGTTGGATTTTGCAACTCGAGCACCAATACTTTTACCGCATTTCCTGACTCGTCCATCTTGCCTTTTTAGGTGCACGATCCTCATGTGCACCAGTGCTCCGACTGTGGCAAGTCACTGAGCTCCAAAGCATCCCTCAAGTTGCACAAGCGGACGCATAGCGGCATCAAGGCCTTTGTCTGCACCGACTGCGGAGCGCGCTTCACCCAGAACTCGGCTCTCAAGATGCACCACAGGTACGAACTTGGCCACGGAACCAATTAAACCCACGAGGTACCGGTGTACTCCGTTTACTCTAAATAATACATTTTTGTTCATCTATCCATGCCAGCAAGGTATAGTGACAGGCAAAACTACTGAATTCAGCTCCATGAAATGGCACAATTTAGAATTAACATGCGACGTTAAGCTATTGGGGGAGGGGGGGGGGGCTGAGCCCTGCTGCAAATATTGGAAAATCATGAGTGATTGATGCCATCTCCTTAAAAGATTTATAAATGTATGGCTGTTGGTTGTCTTTAGAATCCACACGGGCGAGAAGCCCTTTGCCTGTGATGAATGCGACTCCCGCTTCACCCAGAAAAGCATGCTGGCCTATCACAAGCGCTCGCACACGGGTAAGACGACAACCCAATTACGATCTTGTCCTTTATGGTGCTATGGTCAACATTTGTTGTTGTCCAAGGCGAGAAACCCTTCATGTGCGAGGCCTGCGGGAAGAGCTTCGCCTCCAAGGAATACCTGCGGTATCATTCCAACATCCACACCGGCTCCAAACCGTTCAAGTGCGAGCACTGTGGCCGGGGCTTCGCCCAGAGGAACTCCCTTAGGCAGCATTTGACAGTGCACACGGGTAAGCATTTGGTTTGGATCTTCCAGGTTCCAAAGCTGAGATTGTCGTTTGACATCCCCCACCCTGCCCTGCCCCAGGCGAACGTCCTTACGCCTGCACTTACTGCGACAAGCATTTCACACAGCTCAATGCTCTCCAACGGCACCAGCGCATCCACACCGGTGAAAAGCCTTACATGTGCGGGTTGTGCAGCCGCACTTTCACTGACAAGTCGACTCTTCGCCGACACACCGCGGTGAGTTACACGGCGTGTCGAAACTTGACTCGAACAAAAGACCCAACAGATGGAGAAATAAAAGTGTTGGAACAAACACAAAATTCTGACCGACTAACCAAAAACTATCCAACCACTAACTTAACACTAAAAGCAAAAAACAAATCCAAACTGAATATAAATGAAACCATAGTACAAATATAAAAAAATATAACAAACCACATCTTGTGGCGTTTTCCTCCACTGTGTCCCAATTTAAGACTCATGATGCCAATGCCCCGTGGAAGAACTACCTGGTGGTCTTGGAGGGCAACGTGGAGGAGAAGAAATCCAAGGCTACAACGCAGGAGAAAAAGAGCGCTGCCAAAAAAGCATCGAAAAGCAACGCCAACTCTCTCGCTGCCGCATTGCCTCCAGAGTCGGGGGCCATCACCCTGGTGAATCATGACCACCTGGGCATGATCACCACCATCCAAACTGAGATGCTGTCTCGGGATCAGGCGGTGACGTCAGATGGCAGTAGCGGTGGCATCACGTTGGACAGACCGTTTGCCATCCCTGTGGAGGCAAACTGCTCCGAAAGCACCCACTCGCTCCCCATGGATACCCCCTCCATGTCATCCCTGCTGGAAGAGGCCGCCTCGCACACCATTCTGGCTCACGAGGCCGAAGCGGCGCAGCTCAACATTCTGACCGTGGTCGTGTCTGACAAGATGTGTAAAGATGAGCAAATGCAGCAAAGAGCGTCAGAGATTAAAGGAGATGACGGCCAAGCCAATCCTGAGAATGTGTGAACGTAAAGAATTCCATTGGACTCCATGTTTAACAGTCATAGCTGTATTAAATCACAATTTGAGCTTATTTTTAGCTGTTGTACTTGCTACGTGAATTATGTTGTGAACATTAAAGAAATTGAGATTTTGATTCAAAGCAGAAATAGTGGCTGGCAGCACACCACTCAAAACTAGTTACAAAAAGACGTTTTCTGGCATTGTCATCGGCGTTTGCATAATTCATAACACGGCGTTATGAATTGCAAATAAGGAGCCCTTTATCAACAAAATAAATAAAAGATGTCATTACATTTTGGTCCCAGATAAATGAATTGACAAAGTGTGTTAGCATAAGGATATTATTTTCTATATTTGCTGGGAGTTGAACCATTAGCATATTGTAGAATGCCATTTAAATCAATAACTCCCAATGTGTTTTGAGTTCTTCTGTGGAACACAAAAACAATGCGATTTCGTATGACTTGGTGCATAAAACATGGCTGTGGAGCCTAACAGGGATAGAATACAACTTTATTGTACATTTGCACAAGCAAAAGTTTTTTGTGTGTTTTTCTTTTTTTTTTAAGATCTGGAATAGGCTGGATACTTTGGTGATAGATTGGAAGCAACACGGGTGGGGAGGTGCATGCTTGGCAAGGAGGTGGAATGACATGGAATGATATGAGAGCTCCCAACATGGCAGAATAGCCGTCAATAAATATTGAATCGATCATCATTGTAAATAAAACAATCCTGAGGTATTCCAAGCACACGGAGAGGAAATAAATGGCTTTTGATATGCATAACAGTCTCTTAACGCATTTCTAAACTTTCTGAACCCGCGAGAACGTCGTCATAATGTGTTTTAGGTAGAACAGGATTGATATTTATAATATTTGCTACAAACAGTTCTGAATTTGTGAGAAACACGAGCAATTTGAGAATCTTTTCGCAAGGTTTTAGTGCGCTTCCTTTAGCCTTCATTGTGTCGCTTGCAAGAGGATGTTGTATATGTCACAGTAAAGAAAAAAAGATTGTGGAACTATTGCGGTGGATCGATAAGTGTTTCTCTCCAATGGGGGAAAAAAAACTTTTTTGATTCAGATTGAACCACTGTGAATTTTTTTTTCTCCCTATCGGATCATGACCCAATCGTGCTATGCGAAAGGTCACAAAAATGCAATTATATTTAGCCATTTCAAATATTAAAAAGCTTATGTATCGGCTGCAAAGGTCTTGTTTCTTTAGTGTCACAACTCACTGAGAATATGGGAGTTACAACAACAAACAAAAAAAAACAAGACCTTGAATGATTAACATGAGGTATACAGAAGTCTTCCACGCGAGAGGAGTGGATGTGGAGATGCTTTACATACCGACTGGATTTGGAGGGAAACGTCACTAGCACAATGTTGTGTTTTGTGTGTGTGTGTGTTTGGGGGGGGTCATGCGCATGACTTGTTTGTTTGTGTGGGCGTCCGCCTACTCTCATTTGAGGTCTCCCTCGTCACCCTGGATGGTCTTTTTGATGCGCAGCAGAAGCGTGGTGTGCCACTGGTCCAGACGCGAGATGGAGTCAAACTCCTTGACCTGAACCACAAAAGCACGGCATGATTGTCAAGCAAGAAGCAGATGGCCACAATGAAGAGAAACAGGTGACAAAAGGAGACAGTGTGGATCAGCCAAGAACAAACTGGCTAATCTCAGTTTTAAACAAATCAAACGAGGTCCTTGAGCCTCCTGAAGGAGACTTACCGCCTCGGTGAAGGCCTCACTGTTCTGTTCCTCATGTGCCTCCAGCAATTTCTTAAAAAAAAAAAAAAGTAGATTATTAAAACTTGTTTGAGAAACAAAAACTGGTTGGCGGTTACCTTCAACAGTTTGCATTCTCTAGAATCTGAGAAAGCCGGGAACATTTCCTCATATTTCTCCACAGCAATCTATGGGGAGGACACACCTGGATGGGAGAAGGTCTTCCCAGCGGCGTAGAAGAAACCCTCAAGAAGCACACTTGCCTTAGCGTTGAGCTCGTCCACGATGAAATGACACAGCGCCGCTTTGAAGAAATACTCCTTTGCGCTGTACTTAAGAAGCGGGTTGTCCATCGTGTTGGCGCCGACCTGTTTGTATACATATTCATAAACATCATTAAGCCTCATTTATAGATACCGATTATATCATTTAATGACATCAATTTCCACACTCATTTCAACCAAACTGTCAACTAAGTGTACATTTTTAGTAATTGTTGTCCCACAAGGATCAATGCCAGACTCCATTTTGGCCACGCTTTTACCTGCTCGTAGATCTCAATGGCCTTCTGGTACTGCTCCAACTGAGCACAGTAGGCCCCCACCTTCAGCAAACACTTGTTGGCCGAACTACAGGAAGAGAGGAAGTTGTTACGTTACAAAATAGTTGATATCATCGGACACTGAGGCGGAACCAAAGCGCATACTGGACAGACTGGAAATCAGGTGTGTCAAACTCGTTTTTGTCACGGGTCACTTTGGAGTTATCATGAACATATATTTTTAAACATACAATGCTTTATTTTTTTTTTCAAAATCACATCACTATTCTGATATAGATTTCTCGCAGATAACAATTTTGAATACCTGTTAGATTCCTCTCCCTTGTAGTAATCTGCCGCTTGCTCAAAATGTGCAATCGCCTTTGTAGAAGAAAAACAAACACTATTAACTATTCTCGGGCAATAGTGGCACATATTTCCAGAATAAATTAGAAGTGTACTTTTTCGATGTCCACCAGGTCAGCCTCGTAGATTTCGGCGATACTGATGTGATGTTTGGCAGCAATGGTGAATCTTCCCTGGAATGGATTTATTTCAATGAATTATTTAGTTTTAAATGAAGATATTTCTACCAGTGTCAATCAATTTTTTGCAGTATTACCTTTTGAGACTGTTTTTGTGTTGGATAATGTTATCTTGTTTAATGAATAAAGTGTCAACTTAGTACATATTTTGCTTTCTTACCATGTCTGTGTAAATATCGACGGCGGCATTTAAACACTTGATTGCCTCTTTTGGCAGCATAAAGAAGAAGAAGAAAAGGAAGAGAAGGAGGAGGGGAATGTTAAGTCATGAAAAGTGTTAGTTTACATGACAGGACAGAAGTTAAAAACCAGAGAACACAAAAAGACACACAAAATGGCTACTGGAGACAACAAAATGTGTACAGCTTAAGCATTCCTAGTTGATGTTATCGGTCCAGAGGCTCACCGTTGGGATCTGACTTCTTGTATGCGTTGCCGGCATCGATAAAACTGGTGGCGCAGTCGTGTTTGTTCTGCAGCTGCAGGTGGAGGTGCGCAGCCTTGCAAAATGCTCCACCAGCAGCTAAAAAAATGTTTAAAAGAGTTATTTAACATTCAGGACCATGAGTCAGCATTAACTTGGCAGCACTATCATAAAATGCTGCTCTGTGCAAAAAGAAAATCATCCTTGCAGGTGAGGGGGAGGGCTTGTGTTTATTTTTCATGTTCTTAGCTCACCACTCCAGTTCTTGGCCATCTTGAACATGTTGGCTGCTCTGCAGTACATCTCACAGGCCTCCTCCACTTTGTGATGTCCTCTATGCAGAAAACAGAGAGGGCAAAATGTTCAATAAAGCCCTGTATGTAAGCCATTAATTGGAGTGGACTCTGAGTTGAGTCTGATAGTAATAATAAACGAGGCAGCCCGCCAATCATGCTAAAGGATGACATTACCCCATGGCCAACCACAGAATTACCGACGTAAACATTAATTTTGCCTTTTTACATATTTTGTCAGTTAATTGCGTCATAAATTCAACCAACGAGGAAAGTGCTGAATAATGTTAATGCAGTCATCTTAGTGATTTTTCTTTTATGCATGATGTGGTGCCAAATTCACTCTTAAAAATGATTAGCCTGCTGCCGAAAAGTAGAAAAAAATGTCGTGAAGGAATACAAATAATCATGATGAGCTAGCTTGTTTAAAGTATCAAGGGGCTAACCAATGAGTTCGCATATATAACACATGTCATGCCCTCGTACTTGAATGTCTATATTTATTTGTTTTATTTTTTTACTTAATACATTAACAAACCGGTTCTAGGCGTAAAGAAACGGGCTGTGTGCCAGGTAATGTCACGGAGAGCAGCTTCCTTACCCGCCAAACATCCCTCCCAAAAAAGAGCCCGACGACTTCACTTTCTTGTCGGCGTCGGCCATGAGCTGGATCGCCTCTTTTTCTTTCCCACTGTTGTCCATGTTTTTAGGTTATAAACTTTGTTATTTAAAGGCAGAAAAGAACTGCAATGGATTGACTTGTCAGAGCGGGGATTAGGCGTAGCGGTTTTGCGCAGCTCTGTGGTTCTTAGTCGCTTTGATGGGGCAACGTGGGAGTTGTATTTTTATGTCAGCGTCTGCGCATGACTTTTGAGTGAAAAAGAACTACAACTCCCAGCTCAATGTAAAACGAATGAATTTACACGAACGGAAGCGACGTTAAACACCAGTGTCGCTTTTCGTTGTCATGTTAACATTTTACACTGTATTGTTTCTTACACTATACCCTACCTCCTAACACCATAAATACAAAATGTTAAGTGAAAGTGACTCTGAAGTAACTAACAATTCTGACCAACAGATGGCGCCAGACAGTTACAATTTAAACTTACTGTAATTGATTTTTCTGGAAATTAAAAAGCAAAATTGTGTACACACGGACTCCAGGTTCACAGTTTATTCTGTTGAGGTGGCTTGTTTACAGTAGCAAATTACAGTACGGTTCCTTTTCGACATGCTGTTCGAGTCTACATGTGATTTGCAATTCATGCATTAAAATAGCTGTACACCGTCGTAATTTATGCCTTACTGGCCCATATCATCAAGAGCCATATGGCTCTTTGCCTGGAAAAAGTCAACACACATGAAACAAAAACAGGTTCATCTTAATTCTCCGAAGCAAAGAGTATGCTTGTTCACACCCTGTTCCAAAAACTCAGCATGAAAATGTATCTGTACATGACATTGCAAGATATACAACACCAAGTGATCAAGTATTGTTGATATTTAGTGTAGGATACTAGAAACAACGTAACAGAAGGCAGAACAGAAGTCAGTCCTCCACCTAAAGCTTCCCAATGATAGTTGACATGACCGCGATGTTGGGAGTGTGTGTGTGTTCGGGGCGCAACCAATAAGCTCCACAAAGTCAACTTGCATCAAGTTTAACTCAACTCAACTGTATTTATAGAGCACTTTCGAACAGTCATCGCTGCATACAAAGTGCTGTACATGGAGCAATTTAACATATACAACAAATCGGTAATAAAGACGATAGAAAGCACCGAACAGCAAAGCCAAGAACAAATTTAAGTCATACTGAGTCAAACGCCAAAGAATACAAGTGAGTTTTGAGGCGGGTTTTGAAGATGGGCAGCGAGGAGGCTTGCCGAATGTTCAGTGGGAGGTCATTCCAAAGAGAGGGACCAGCAACAGAAAAGGCTCGATCCCCTCTGAGCCTCAGTTTAGTTCTTGGTACTTCTAATAATGTCTGGTCCGCAGACCTGAGGCGCCGGGCAGGTGTGTAGGAGCGGATGAGTTCAGAGAGGTAAGGTGGCGCGAGGTCATTTAGAGATTTGAAAACAAATAAAGAGGATCTTGAAAATAGCTCTAAAATGTATGGGGAGCCAGTGAAGGGATGCCAGAATAGGAGTTATGTGCTCCCTCCTAAAAGTACCAGTTAAGAGGCGAGCAGCGGCATTCTGGACCAGCTGGAGGCGCTTAATGGAGGACTGGCTGACTCCAAAGTAAAGGGCATTGCAGTAATCGAGCCGGGATGTGACAAAGGCACGAATTACTGTCTCAACGTGTTCATGAGAGAGGAGAGGTTTTACTTTGTTTGTTAAGTTTAAAGAGTGATGAGTTGCATTTTTACACTTCATGTGCTAAGTTATAATCATTTCCACTTTCACAAAAAGGCCACTAATTGAGGGGAAAAAAGCAAACAAAATCAAGACTAAGCACAGGTTTGAAGCTCTTATTTGAATGGCTACATGCACAAAAACAATGGCACATACTGTGACAGCTACGGTAATCCACTGTTATATTGTAGTTCACCTGTCGTGGTACAGCTCTATCGCTGTTTCTTTTCACATTTTCCATTTTTTTTCTTTGTATTTGTGTGTGTGCGTGCATTGAAATACTCTTTCTGTGTTTAAACAATGTGGTTAAAGAGTGAAGAAGGGGTATGTTAGGTCTAATATTACAATCCGTTTTCTTTTTATTTGATTATTCAATGGATTTTCTACATATTTTATGCTTGCAAATGTTGTGTTTAAAAAGTCTACTTTAGCAACAGGTAAGTTTGGTATGTAACTCCTGTGATGAACGGTGGATCACGGCACTGCATAATGTTGCAGTGCTGAATGCAGCACAATGCCTCATAACACACTTAAGTATCCCTGCCTAAAATCTGAACGCAGAGGCAAGTAGTCGCTACAATTGAAATTCAAAGCGGGCATTTTGTGCACATCAGCGAAGGTACTTGTCAAATTCAAACTCAGAACACAAAATCCCTTTTGTGAGAACTGGACGGGGCTACGAGGAGCTGAGGCCGGAGTCGGACTCGGCACTGCCCCTGCAGGCCCGCTCCTTGCTGGCGACACATGGCGCCGTGGAGCACGGTATGGAGTAGCAGGAGCAGGCGGGACTCTTAAGGGTCTCGTCTGTGATGACCTCCCGCAGGGAGTGTTGCTCCTCCACCTGGAAGATGTTGTGCTGCTCCACTTGTTCCTCGCAGATCCTAGAGAAACAGAGGGGGAGTTTGCTTTGCTTTGATACATCTCTATCAGCAGTGTCAGCAACATAATATCATTTTGGTGAATTACATGGAGATAGCCCTTTTACACTTAAGATACAAAAATGGGACATGAGGCAAAGAAAAAAGACATTAATGCACTCATTTTTGTTGACCTTAGCACAATGAGTACAAACCTGCATTTGGTCTCAGTGGTTGATTGCATTAATTGCTCTTCGGTCACTTTCCATTGTTTTCAAATGATTGTGATAACAGCTGCAGTTTTTTGGTATTGGAGCTTTGGGTATGACTGTATTTTTTCTTCAAACAGTACTAAACCTAAAAACCCTCGGGGTGCTTCAAGTCTTTTCGTGGACTTTGCACTGACACGAAATGGCAGGACAGGTCGCATCTGAGCCTGAACAGAAGAGTGCAGAGTGGCACTTAGTTGTCCACTTCTGCCACTCTGCAGTGTTGAAAACAACGGTTGCCATCCATGTAAGCGTTTTACGCGTCACACCAGATGTCATGTAATTATTATCATTTTCAGACTGCAGGAGGCCATGCCGCAGTTGAGGCAATATCCTGTGTGTTACGTATCCGTTGCAGCAATTTTATGTCTAAATATGGATAACCTGATGAAGAACTATAATGTGGCGTCTATGTAAGTATGCAAGCAATCCCCATACTGATGCATATTTTATTTTTACTTTTGTCTAAAGCTTGAGGGTGTTTTTTTAAATATAGTGTGACAGCTAAGTATCCCAAATAGTGAGGCAGAAGGCTGGTGATCTTTTAAGCTTTCGACGTAAAGTATGGCTGTAATCCCTTTAAAGACTATCATTTGACCTCCCCTGGAGGATCACATGCTGCAGAGACCAAACCGAGTGTTTGTTCTCTAATGTTTACGCTACTAAAAACCTTAATGCTAAAAATACATATAGGATCCCCATGCATTTCAATTAGCGCTGTGAAGTTGGAATGTTTGACAAGACTCATGAGTAACTATCCAAAGCTTGGCCTTTGAGGCATTTTGTGGCCCATGGCTGTTCTAGTGAGCAACGCATCCAACACACCCAGTGCCTCATGCAAAAGCTTGTCATTCAAGTTTGAAGCAACCCAGCCACAGAGCGCGACATGCCAGGACCCATAAGGCAAAAAGAAAATGATAAGTCAGGGCAGTTGACCAACCATTTCTTGTTTGGTTCAGTCCCAATGCACTACTCCAGGTTCATAATTAAGAAGTGCATAACAAGTCAACTGTCTTGCATTATCACTGAGGAACATTGAAAGCTCCCAGTTTCCAAAGTCAAAATATGAGCATCCAAGCACTAAAATGCTAGAGAGACTTTACAGCAATCTGATGGACTCGACTCCAAATTTGGCAGTGAGACGTCCGTAATTCTGGGAGTAAAAAAAAAACAAAAAAAAACAAAAAGAGTTAACACAAGTGCCTGTGGAACATGTCGCAATGCACGATGAATTGTAATGTGGAGGGGAGGAGCAGAGGAGAAGGTCACCCACGGGTGATTATTTTCTTGTCTGATGTGACGAGCATTGAAGATGTGGAGAAATTGTGTTTGCAGAAACAAATCTGTGAGAAGGTAGAAGAGAAACAAACACAACCTGCTGACCTTGCAGCTTTTCACCGCCAGGCAACTTTGTGACCCGCTCCAGAATGAAAACATAATCAACTGGAACGGCAGTGGACGCCCGCCAAAGCCAAATAACCCCTATTTGTCATACCGGGAAATTATCATCAAATGTTCCTGTTCCTGTAGGAGATGGTAATGCAACTTTGGTCACTTTCCCACCATGCACAAATGTGATTGGGCTTAAGAAGTGAAAATAAGTCATGTTGTCATGTTGACCTCAATGCAGTAAACCAGGATTGGGTTCAAATCTGGGCTCAGGCCTTCCTAACACTGACTGAGTGCTCAATAACTCTAAAATATTCATATTTCATGAAAAATAATAGTTAAGGCAAGACAAAGACTCTGCCCAACAGTGACTGTACGTGTCCTGCCACTGAAAGTCAGTTTAGATACAGCTCACTCACGACCAGAATGAGGACAAGTGCGATGACGAAGGAAAAAAATAAAAATTAAAAAAATAGAGGCACGGATGACTTACCTGTCATAGATGAGTCCGTCAATGCCATGCTCCCTCAGTCTCCTCCTATTCTCGTGCTCGTTGTTGTCATCGCCCCAGCTGAACACCACCAGGCCTTTGTCCTGCGCCTCCCTGATGAGGCTCACGTTCATCAGCAGCTCCTCAGTGTGAGCGCTGATGCCCTGGACGACACATTTGTTAAAAAATGTAAGCCTGATGTCCAAAAACGGGAATAGTGTTCCTGTTTAATTTCCAAAGGAGGGTGGGCGGGCTCATACTAGGATGTCCTCGCTCTGAGCGAAGCTCATGGCGATCTCGGTGGTCTGGCAGCGGATGTCCATCAGCTCTGGATACCTTTCAGAGATGCCCTGCGTCAGGAAAAGGATGGGGTACTTGTTCTGCTTGCGGCGCACCCTGAGGGATCAACACAGGAATAAATATGGATTTGACTTCATATGATTCTATTCTACCAGACATCTAACGGTTATTTAGTCCAGACTACATTGAATAGTACAGTACATTATTTGGAAGTTAGTTAACTCAACCCAACCCCATTTAGCTGGGTAAAATTAGCTGTGTTAGCATTTTAGTAAAGTTTGTGTCTTAGTTTGACTGACCACGAAGATGTCACGACTGTTAACGGTGGTATGTGAGCTTACATGGAGCAGATATCGGGGTCAAAGCAAGAGAAGAGGATGCGTCGGTTGCCTCCTTCGCGGAGAACGCAGGACAAAATGATGTCTATGAACATGTTCATGTTGAAGTAGGATGACACATTGCCTTCCCATGACCCGTCCTGTCAGGACAAACGTTGAGAACTTCACACATTTCCATAGATTTAGCTGTCGTATTCTGTTGTAGATGTGTCACCTTCATCTGACTGATCCATTTAAGCTCGATGTTGAAGCCCACATGTTCTGGGAGAGCTTGGAACATCTGTGTCAGGGGGGAAGAGGAAGGATTTCAATCAATCGGGAAGTCAAAAGAATGATGCTTGTCTTACCTGCAAGAGCGACGGGAAGGGCTGATGCTCGTCAATCTCGTCATCGTCCTCAATCACGTCTGAAACAAAACACTGTTGGGTCAGCTGAGTTCTGTTATTTGACGTCGTATCTGAATCAGCTTTTGAAAAAAAAAAAAAAACAAGACCTTTGAGCTCGTTTCCCTTCATGGCGGTGACGTGAGCCAGCTGAGTAAACAAGACAAACACACATACTTAACTGGGCACCTTGAGAACTGCGCGGCATTCTCACAAACGTGCAGTGATACTCAAAGTTAACCCTTGTGCCCAATAATATAACTGTCAAGAAAATACAGTAACTTCATTAGGCTGGCTAAACTAGTAGAATGCTTTAATATCACAGAAAACACAAAAACTGTCAAACATAACTTTTGTTCTAAATAAAATGTAATGACAGTAAATTAAATGTTTGGGCCACAAAAATGGGACACGTATGGGTATAAGACAAGATTTAAAATACATCAATAAAAACATTTCTTTTTGTCCCGATCTATGTGTGCAGTCTACACAAACTCATCACACACACACACACACATATAGTTTGTGTAGACTCATCAGACACACACACACACACATATGTGTGTGTGTGTGTGTGTATATATATATATATATATATATATATATATATATATATGTGTGTGTGTGTGTGTATATATATATATATATATATATATATATATATATATATATGTGTGTGTGTGTGTGTGTGTGTGTGTGTGTGTGTGCGTGTGTCTAATGAGTCTACACAAACTCATCAGACACATATATATATACAACTTACCAACTTAACATATAAATACAACTTACCTTCAGAAGCTGTAGCTGATCAAACGTCAGATCTTTCACAGGCACCTCAATGAGCTCTAGAGTTTGGTCATTTTTCTGGAAAAAGGCACGCGACATCCAAGTCAAGATAAAGGGATTGTTTTCCCATTTGACATGCTTCAACCATTCCACGTGACACTGTGCAAAAGTCACTGTGTCAATGTATTGCAAAGTGGGGTATGACCAAGGCTGCAAGGCTGTTTGCACATACACATAGCTGACCTCCCCCTTTGTCTACAGCGCTCATGGAGCCCGTCAAGTAAATGCTATGCCGTCAATCTTATGTTGTCATTGTATTTTATAACCTCAATCGAAGCTGTGACCTTTTTCTTGGTGGAGATACAGCACGTGAGGTCATGGTACACGATGGGCACGGCGTCTTTGGAGAGGTGGACGTCGAACTCCACGTAGGCGGCTCCCTGCGTGTCCAAACAAAGTTGCGTGGGTTTTGAACGGTGTACCGTCGAAAAGGTCGCGCTGCCTTTGTTGGCATCCAAAGAGACATACGTGCTGGGCGGCGCTCTTAAACGAAGCAATGGTGTTCTCTCGCACTCTGTGATGCCTGAAAACATAAATCGTGCATTTGGAGAGACTGGCATGTAACAAGAGAGGGGTATAGCGCCAAAAGCACCTTTCACACAGCCAATCAAAAGCTAGAACAAGGCAGCACAGTGAGACCTGCATATTGACTGTACTGTACTTACTTGGCAGCTTGGGTGCTTCCAGCTCCCCGGTGGCCCACGTTCAAGGGCCTTCCTTTCTTCCAGTACTTGCTGAAGGTGGCACTCATGTCGCACTGCAGGCCCGGGATGGGCCTGATCACCAGGTAGTCCACTGCAACACAACAGACGGTTGGGCTTCTTCCTCACTGTCATCTCATCCTCCCAATCTTTACAGGTTCCTTGCCTCGAACTTTGCCGATGGTCTGCCTGGAGTTGCGCCCCATGATGGGCAGCGTTACCAGACCGTGGTCCCTGCCGCTCTCCAGGAAGGTGGAGGAGAGGAGGCAGGCGGTGCCCACGTGACCCGGGTGAACGTCGCCCTGGACCACGTGCTCGCTCATATCCTCCTGCAAAGTCCCACTATTAGAAAAAAAGGCGTTCAAAGTCATCCTCACCTCGACCCAGACGTGTCTTCTTGCCTCAAAGAACTCAAAAGTGAGCTCCAGGTTGTATGGGTCCATGCTGTGGATGCTGTACTCGGTCCACCGTGAAGGTTCCAGGGCGTAGCCGCACTCGGGCTGAGAGTGGCGGGATTTGTAGCATTTTGGGCTGATCATGCTGATCTCCAGGGTGGTGGGCACCTTGGGCGGGGATGACATGTTGTGTGAGTCCTCCCCCTCCTCCTCGCCCTCTTCGTCCTCCTCCTCAACACCCTCCAGTGTCAATTTGATCCTGAACAGATGGGCAGATGCAAACTATGTTACCAAATGGCATGTTACCTTACTCAGGCCTGATTTTTTTTCCCAAAACCTTTTTAAATCAAAGCCAACTCCAGGGCACTATATAAAAATGCATTTATGCCAGAGCTGCCCGAAATTAGCAAACAAAAACAAAAAAAGCAGGTAAAAATGTCCATGTGCTGTTTTTGGGGATTCAAAAAGAATGGAAATACACGGGTCCTCTAAACATGCACGATTGACACTTGACCTCCTTTTAAGGGAGACAAAATGGTCAATGCCTGCTCAGTCCTCATGTTTTAGTCAACTCATGTATGGTAACCGCTCTGGGCTCGAATCATTCTCCCAAGAGGGTTGGGCATTGCGTTTTTGCCCACCTGAAACGGGACTTCTTGAATTTCTTCTTGGTGATGGACACCGGGGACATCTTGGAATAGTGCAGACGCAGGCGAATCTCCGTTTGGCACGTGAGCCAGCCGATGTCGACACACGCGCCCCCATCTAAAGCATGGGAGGACACAGCAAATGAGGAAGGACATCGTTCATGCTTAATTTTAGTTCTGTTCTCGCTCCAACGCTATTCACAAGAACCAGTCTATTCACAAGTCTTAGAAAGTTAAACTACGCGCTGGATTAAAACCAAAGTCTGCTATTGCTCAGAACAAATAAAGAGGGGGCTAATATTGTCGAAAAATATATGAATGGGGAAAAAAAAGTGATTTAGTATTTTTGTTATTCCCCAAATGACTTTTTACTTTTGATGAAAAAATTATTTTGGTTTGACAGTGACAATATGATGGATGGATGGATGGATGGATGGATTTGGTCCAATGGACTTACTGTGAATTCCAAACTGCCCACTGTTGACATTCACGTGAGATGCTGTAATGAAGGAAAACAGCATTAGAGAAAGCAAGAGACAATAAATGTGTCAAAAAAGCAAAACCGCTCAATCCAGAGCAGCTCCCATTAATAGTTACTTTATATTAACAACAATACATGATAAGTGTTGCTTTACTTTGTGAACATTGAATTGCAACCAATAAAGGACATGCTCTGAATGATGCCTTTCCACCGCTAACACCAGATATTGTAAAAAGAAAATAATTTGTTCCCAAGAATGTGTAAATCGTGTAACAGTAATAAAGGGTGGTGTGACAAAGGTGTTTGTGTCGCAGGCTTCTCTAGAACCAACTTGGTTTGCAAGAGCAAACACTGCAGTCATATGCTTGTTACCCCAAGCGACTACTGCAGCGTTTACTTGTGTGCAAAGCTCGTTCCAGAAAGTATCCCAACTCATCGCTTTCATGAACCAACATGTGCTGAATCTGTGGGGGTGATTTTTTTTTTTTTTTTTTTTTAAAGCTCTACAAGGAGTTTATTAACAAGCTCTGCCCAAGCCAAGCACATCGTGCACCTCTTGTAATACCTGTGGGGCTCATGGTGCGGGGATGATGATGGCTCTCCCACACATTGACTATCACCTGAGAAGGATCGCCCGCCCTCTGCAAGTAAAATGTTTGTTTTGTTTTGGGGGGTTTTCACAGTTTTAATGAACACAGCATGAGTAAAACGTTTTGGTCTGCTCTTCAAGTCATCTCTGGACCAGACAGACCATCAGTGGCCTTGGGCGGAGGGGTGAGGGGGTGCATGTCTGAAAAGGGGGTTGTGAGAAAAGATGGAAATGTTAGGCTCCCAAGGAATCGCCAGATTTACACAACAAGGTGGGCGACATTCTTCAAAGAGAAAGTATTTTGAGAGCATTTCAATTTTGAAATACCACCATTTGTGGATTAAAAATCGTTTCTAAAATATAATATTAATAAATACACAAACAGATTTTACCAACAACTTAACCCACGTGTGCATCTGACGAAATACAGCAGTCGCTTATCGTGTCATTTATGGCATTCAAGTTTGCACATGCAGCAGAATTTGGAACCACCTTTAGTCGAGTCTGCAACAACAACTAGATTAGATGATTCTACATAGGCTTTCAAAGGAAGGTGAAAGTTAATGAAAGAGAGAGAGAGAGAGAGAGAGAGAGAGAGAGAGAGAGAGAGAGAGAGAGAGAGAGAGAGAGAGAGAGAGAGAGAGAGAGAGAGAGAGAGAGAGAGAGAGAGAGAGAGAACTATTCAGACTTTCACAGTCAAAGGAGGGGGAAAAAAGTAGTATTCCCAGGTCCTGCCAGAAGACAATCCATGACATCAGCTTGTATGTATTTAAAGGCTTGCAGATGAAGCCTCATTCAATCATCCGCCATAAAACTGTGATGACTCATGACCCACCAATTTCACGAATCAGCGGAGAACGCTAGCTGGTATTTTAATGTTTTAACATAACAAACACTTGTAAATAATATTTAAGTAAACAATCGTAATAAATCTAAAATGAAATGTGTGTGTAAAACTACGGTACTCTCTTTTTGATGAAGTGCGATGGAGGGCCTACTCTCTAAGTGGAAAAGGGGGCTCGCGAATGGCAAAAAAAAAAAGCTACTTAGCCTTTGGATAACGCATTATTGTATTATGAAACATTTAATCGTCTAACATGGAATTTCCTTTCTGCGTCTGGGAGGAGTCACTTCACATAAAACACAGCCACAACACATTGTCCATTTCCTGTTCTACGGTTTTACAGTAATTGAACTTTTTACACTTCACAACTGTAGGATTTTTTTGAAAATCTGTGTCAATTTCATCCATGTCACACCTGATTACAACTTCACAATTGCAAGATATTTGACTTATGGCATCAGTGTGCTAATAAAAAATGACTCACTTTTGGCTCTAGAAGGAAGCCCTTGAAGTATCGGTACTTGACCTCAACTCCCCTGGGAATGGCGACCGTTGTCATCCACGTATTTCTGGTGAAGCGAGGTGGGACATTGCAGTCAGGATGCAAACAAAGATCTTTTGAGCCTTGGTGGAATTGCAAAACCAAGTTATCACAAACCCTTCATCCCTCAGGGCATTCAAGACCACTGCTTTTTGGTAGCTCCAGATGCCGAGGGATTCACAGCTCCCAACCACGGCAATCACCTCGCCTGAGGAGCATTCAGGAGTGAAAAATTTAAACAGGAAATAAAAGGCCGGTAGCATATCAACTACCTCAACAGCATAAAACACAACAGTCAACCCTAGCAATTCGCAGGTTTTCAGGAGCATTACCTGCTGCAAATAGCAAATATGTTACATGTCAATATGTTAAAAACCCTAAAAGACTTCAACAGAAGTCTGGCTCTTTGTGCAGTTGATATCAGAGGCGCTAATGTGGTAAGCATTTCAAGATGAGGCATAGGAATGTCTGGTAAGAGCTCAAGGCAAGGTACAGTATGTACCGAACAAAGGATCAAGTTGCAAGAATGACAATAACATTGGGTGAGAAATCAGCAAGGGTTGACTATGTGTGTACTTTTGTGTTGTGTCGGCCGGGTTGAACAAACCTGGACAAGTTTCTCCTCTGACACTGAGGGTCACCTGGGAGACGTCCATTATTGACAGACTGTCCACTGGCACGTGAGGGGGGGAGGGGGGATATTATTTCATGTACATATGTCACTCAAATACCCGCAACCGCATGTACAGTAGTGTAAATGCTATCGATAGTACACATCTATATTAACAGTTGCTGAACTGATTTACCGATTACACGAGTATGTCACTTAAATACCCTAATATCATGTAAATAACATCGAAAGCACACATTTCACATGAAGTTACCGTTTTTTTCGAGGTGGTGGGGGGTGGGGGGAATAAAATCAAGTACAAGCATTTTGTTTAAAGGTTTATGACCTAAATGGACAAATTACTAATTATTTTAATACCTTCGGTGGCGCAAAGCCTGTCTAACAGCTTTCCTAATTGTTAATTACCTTTTTAGGCAGCGATGGGACGGTTTGTGATGGCGCCCGTTTGGTCAGGTTACAAAGGCATCTTTATGAACGGTCACGAACCTCTCCGCCTTCCGCGAGGCATTTTTTTTTGTCCGACAACGAATGATAGCGCCGAAATTAACATGAACTTCTTATCAACGTCAACAAAAACGGCTTCAAGGCGGTGACATGCGTAAAACCCGCAGAGCTAGTCCAACAAATATCATTCTGTCCTCTCCTTGTGGCCGAGAGAATAGCGACAATGTGGAGGATTTCATTTCAAATTAAAACAACTAATATGTTGAAATGTAACTTTTCTGTTATGTACTTTCAAAATTTTGACAGTATGATAATATAATATTTATTCAAATAATTTCATCGCGAAATATTGGCTTTTTAATTATTTTCCTCTCGCAAACAAGACACTTGCGTTTTTCTTTGAAAGCATGCGTTAGTGTTATTCGTCTCCCTGTTTTCCGGTTCCCTTCACTACACCCTTGTAATAAACAAGCTGAGACCAGCCAAAATTCATAATGTAGTAGTTATGTTCATGTGTGTAACGGTGAAAGTCTCGTGTTTTCTGTCTTTTTTAATTTTTAACAAGGGTCAAACACGTCACAATGACTGTGTAGCGTTATTGTCGTCCGCGGAGGTCGTAAAACACGTTTTTGTTTCATTTCCCAACCAAAACACTGAATACACTTTGGACTGAGTTGACGTCATAATGCCTCGCTGGCTTTAACCTTTCCAAACACAATCGTTGTTCTCGTTATCAAGACTAAGAGTGCACCTGAGCATTTTATGAAACATCATCAATGCAACAACCGAACGATCAGGAAGAATTTTTGTGTATGTAGCCATTAGGGAAGTGGAAGTAGCAGTCTTACTTTTGACAGCAAAACCCCCAGCCAAACGTTTCCCATGCTTGCAGATCAGACCTGCACAACGGTCAGGAGGAGTTTTGGACCATTCCTCTAAAAGAAAAACAGTTTCAGTTCAGCAATGTTCTTGGGACGCCTGGTGTGAATCACTCTCTTGAAGTCATGCCACAGCATCTTCATCAGGTTGAGGTCAAGAGTCTGACTGGGGCCCTCCAGAAGGCATATTTTCTTCAGTTGAAGCCATGCTATTGTTGATTTACTTCTGTGCTTTGGGTCATTATCCTGTTGCATCACCCTTTGTCTTATTAATTTCATTTTTTTCTCTATTCTCCCTTTTTTTCGTCCCTAAGAATGGTCATTTTAACTTAAGAGTTTCTTTTTAATGAAAAGTAGTATTTTTAAAAATGTATATATATATATATATATATACACACATACACACCTTTAAAAGGAGATTTTGTCAACCAGAGCATAAAATGGCTATGTTTGAACATTTTGGTGTGAATTAAATAATCAACAGAAATCACAAACTTCTCAATTTCTTCTCTGTTTGCCTTAGGTAAGCTTTGATGTTTTCACAGAAGACACACAAACTTGCTCGAGAAAAAACAAATAGGCGTCCCGTTCCTGTTTACTTTAGTGGGCGCATTGAACGAGCTAGTCTGCTTCAGTCATGCGCACCGAATCGTAATATCATTCATCTTATGATAATAATCTTTCTGCACTCGCATTGTCAGATGTTATTGCCTTGAGTTGGAGAAGGAGGCTTTCCAGCTGCATAATCGTACAGCATTGAAAAAAAAAAGAGCTGAAGGACGCTCATCAATATGCCATTACACGGTTGCATACAGAAGCGAGTCAGGTAAATGTCAAGTTACATATAGGTACTTAAGAGAAATACGTGGCATGTTGATGCCTGACTGTGTTTGTACGCGGCGTGGTGTGGTGAATCTCCAAAGGATGCCAATTTGTCTTTTTTCTGTCACTCGCATTCTCCATCTCAGTTCTCACATTTTCGTTAATGTTGGGAAGACAAACTTGCCGTCGGAATGCTTTCAGGAGGACCTCATAAATCTCACTGATGGCTTGATAGCCGTGTAATGAAATGTAGATTTGGAAAGAAAAGGTTTGTCGAGTCTTTATGGTTTTAAGTCATGGTTACGATTTCGAGCATAGTGGAGGATCAAGAAAGTTCAACCTGGGTCGCTCCTGAATGTGTGTGCAACTGATTACTATCCAGGAATCCGTCCACATTATTTATTTCACACAGACTGTTATCTCTTATGGAATCTTTATCAGGCAATATAATCAAGACTGAATGAATGCAGCGATAAAAGCATTATTGCTGGCCACATATTCTCTTGCCAGAAAAATAGATGGATAGGAAACTATGCAAAAGAAGCACCAACAGCACAAAAGGACAAAAAAAAAAAGACGACAACAAAACAAAGTAGATCCCCCAACATATACAAATGTCAAAGGTGCAAAAGTGGGACTTGTTTAGCTTTTACTAGACCAAAAAGGAGCAGGCATGGCTAAACTGTAGAGGTCAAGTCAAGTTACAGAAGCAGAACCTTTGAGGGTACTGCCACTCCCAATGACAAGTCACGGTATATCGAGCTGTAATGTACATTATAGGCAAACCCAAAGATGAGAGTCCAAAAAGTAACGGATGCGGCCTGCCTTCTAGGGCATGCCTTTGTCTGACTTGCAGAGAGGCTTTTGCTCTCCCCCCGGGCAGAACGGAATTTTGCGAACCCAAGGCTGTGACGACAGACACCTTGTGATGACAAAGGGGAGGTTGTAAATGTCGTCGGTTTCCAAGGTAGCAGAGGCCTCCAGGTGCGTTTCGTCCGTGACGAACAGTCCACGCTCGCTTTTGGTACCTGTATCACAGAAGAACTCTTTTGAGGACGTGCGAGGTGACGGCTGAGGCTAATTTAGCCTTAAACCTACCAGGAATGGTGTTGTCCAGGAAGAACCCCAGGAAGCCTCCGACAAACATCGGAGTTGTAAAAAGGATCTGCAACACTGCATCCACTTCACTTTGGCCTAAGGAAAAATGCATCAGGATGTTGTCATAGGGTAACTAGGGCCAGTGCTTGATGTGCGCTAAGACTACGAATGAGTCCTTGGAAAACTGTCTCCCCTCAAAACCCAACGCATTAGAAAACTCATGCCTTACGGTGTAGTTTCATGTCAGCAAAAATGCGATTCATACCCGTGACCAAGACATTTGGATTCTTGGTGATCCAGTTGGGAATGACTAGCCCAGAAAACAAGGAGAAACCGAACACAAAGATGTTCCTGGAGGAATTCATATCTGTTGACTAAAAAACAAAAGAACAAAAACAAAAGTAAGGTCATGACGACTGGATAAAAAAGAAATAGTCACTCCGGGTCACCTGTAGGTTAGAGATTCCCGTCGCAGCGATGACCCCAAACATGATCAGGAACATCCCTCCAATCACGGGGTTGGGGATGGTGGAGAAAATGGCTCCGATTTTACCCAGGACCCCCATGACGATCATCACGACTCCGCTGAGCAGAATTACCATTCGACTTCCCACCTGCGCCACAGATGCATCATCAGAAATCATTCATTCATGTATTTCAGGGCACTGTAAAGCAGATACTTTGAAGGCGCTACCCTGAAAACGTAAAATGATGTTGCGCTCTCTTTCAAACCTTGGTGATGCCCAGGGCAGCCACGTTCTCGCTGAACGAGGTGGTGCCGTTACCGGTGCCAAAGGCCCCCGCCAACAAGCTGCCGATTCCTTCCACGCCGATTCCTCGGTTGATGGCGTGCTTGGGCGGAGGCGGAGCCCCTGAGAGCTTGGCGCACGCATGATAGTCGCCCACCGACTCTGCCATGGAGCACACGATTCCCGCCATCATGCCGATAATGCCTGCCAGGTTCACTGCCGGGGTGCCCCACTGGCCTGTGGAAAAAGGCGGTTCTCGATCAAGAGGTTCTCCAACTGAGGTCAGGGGTCTGTGAGCCATACCTCGGCTGTCCCTTGGACCTAAAAGTTCGAGATGAACCAAATCAATGCGTGGATCGGAACGCTTACCCGGATAAGGCAGGACAAACCAAGAAGCCTGAGTAACCACGTCCCCCTTCACGTCAGTCCGGGCCTGGTGTCCGTATTGGTTCGGATCAGATGGCAGCACGTCGTAGATGGTGAGCAGGTGGCACACTAACCAGGAGACCGCAATGCCCAGCAGAATCTAATCGACATCAATTTTTAGCATCGTACGCTAAATGTAGCGGAGTATTTTGAGGACCTACGGGCATCATCTGGAAAATGTAGAACTTTTTGGTGTGCAGCTTCTTGGCCTTGCTGTATGCGGGAATGGGCAGCTCGATGAGTCGCAAGTACTGGGAGAACAGGATGATCAAGACCGCGGTCCTGTGCATTTTAGAGAAAAAAAAAACATTACTACTGCTTTACTGCGGGCGTTTGCAAACCTTTTGGGTCCGGGGACTCCTCAACACAGAGACAGACATTACACTTCAAGTGCAGCAGACGCACATGGCTGAGATTCCCCAGTGGCTGCCGGCCCTGACTCCAGCCGCGTCGAACATGGACAGACCGATGAGCGAGATGGTGGGCGCGATGGTGAGAGGGCCGACAAAGCGCATCAGGAAGCCGATGAGGCCAGAGAATCCCACTACGATCTGCAGGATGGAGGCCACCATGATGGAGCCTTGCAGCTGGGATAGGAGGATGGAACCTGAGAAATTATTCCATCAAATTTGACCATGTTTGAGCCGCCTTACTGTTGTCAGTCGGGTCCGCCACACTTCGATGAAAACGGGCGAGGATGCGTTCACCAGGGTGGCATTTTTGGTCCAAGAGGGACACTGGAATTCGGGTATGGACAACATGGCCAATGCTGGGGTGAGTAAGGCGAATGTGCCCCCCTGCAGGATGGGAAGCCTAACAAGAACAGAATCAACTTTTTGGTTACCAAAAAAAAAAAAAAAAACTCATGTACATATATATTCTTCTTCAGATTCTTAAAATGATGATTTTGGGAAAATAACCACCCTTCATTTTCCCAATGGTCCAAATGTTACACCCCTTGTGTTTAGCATGTTCGCACCTAATGCCAAAGGTGACCTGCAGAATGGTGCACAGCCCCGAAACGAAGAAGATTGTGTTGATCAGGTGACTCTGGGTCAAGCCGTCGTGCTGCAAACACAGGCTATCCGCCAACATAAGCGGTATGGCGATGTTGCTGCCAAATGCTGTCAGGTAATGCTGTAGAGCAGAGAAGAAGCTCTGTAAATTGGACGGGGACATCGCAAAACGGCACTTTTTTTATTTTTTTTTGGCGACACGTTTATAAATCACCTGAAAGGCCAGGAAGACTAACAAGTACCATGGCGGGGTCTGGGTCACACTGTACACTGTCACACTGTTGTTACGGTCCACTTCACCACTGTTTTCACCGATGAAAGGCTTGAGGGGCTCTGCTGCCCTGGGCTGCACTTTGTCCTCATCCATCTAAATATATATGCAAACACACGAAAAGAGCACTGAGAAAAACAAACCATAAATCTCCCCCAAAGCTCAAACAAGTAGCACTTACAAGGTCCTTAAGCTTGACATTAAAGGATTAATTTAATGAGCAGTACAAAAGAAGTTTGTTAAGTTACTAGAAGTTTGTTAAGTTTCTAAAACGATGTTTGTAATTACAATGCGTTCGTGAGATATATGAGCTAATTCGGCCTATGATAATATTTGGAAATGTCTCGCCAATTGTTTGTGAAAGCTCATGCTTACCTCATATAGATTCACTGTTTGTTTTCTAGCTAAAATATGCCGTCTTTTTCGTGGTAGGTTTTACCGAGTTACTATTACATGAGCAGTAAATTTGAGTCTTTATTTTGCACTTTTTGTCAACGCATGTCTTTAATAGACATACCAAATGGATGGACACTACATATTTGCTTTATTGGCCCCTGAGCCTTAAGTTTGACACCACTGTTTGAGCTGTATATCAATTTTGGCCAACTACAAACCTGAATAACGTCATGTCTGGAAAATGTCAACAATTGTTTTTTCTTAAAGTAATCGAATATATTTTATTATAATAACAAAAGCGTGCATCTCTGTGGATCAATACTAACAAACCATTGATGGTCTCAAAACGACCCTTTGCTAAATATCACTTACAGGCTGCTGGCCTGTTAATGGTTTTAATGTTTAATGTTTCATGTTGGGAGATTAGAGAGGCAATTGTTGTGAAAAGATTTTTAATTGCGGTAGGAAAAATACCCCAATGACTGCACACACAAAAACTTGTAATTTTCTTTGTTGTTTCAGTATGTGCCCGATGTGGCAATGAAATCATAGGTGTGACAAAATATGGCCAAAAGGTTTTTATGGTCTCCTGAGGACGATACGTGCTTCCAGTATACATACACAAAACTACCATATAGCTCTTACTTACTTATAAATCTCACAACTAATATATACTGTATAACTAGCTCGGCTAACAACAGCCAAATTCCCTAATTAGCTAGCTAAGCATACAGTATTAACAAAACTAACAAAAAGGTGAGTCAACAAACAATCTAGCTGTCGATTAGCGAGCAACTCTAGAAAGTCACGTGTTATCTCTTTTTTTCCGTTTAATCATGCTACCCAACTAGTTAACCAACAACAAGCTAACAACCAACTAGTCAGCTGCCAAATTGACATCTTCTCAACAAATACGTACCTCATCTATCTAGCAAGCTAACTCAATAAAACGTGACTCTTGTAATTTGCATGTTACTTCCCCACCGGCATAATCCTGCTGCAAAGTAAACTTGAAATTCATAAACAAAGTAACTAACGAACCAACAAACTCCATCATTAGTACCAACCAACAAGCAAACCTCATAACTAGATCATTCACAAACGCATATCTACCGATATAGCTACAGTACGTATCTATTTAACTACCTCAAGAAAGTCACTTAGAAACCAGGTATGCACTTAAGCTACTATTTGCTACTCGTTAACTAAAAGCGAACTATCAATGTAATAATTTAACTAGCTGAATAAAGAAATAAGGTTTGTCTTTCAAAACTTATTGTCAGAACAATAAAACTAGAAATTCAGACACCTCCTTAGTCCCAATCTATATATTTCTTTGTTTCAATGGTGAGCCATTGAAATAAAGGTCAACACATTTGTTAAGCATCAGCATCAAGAGTAGGCCAGGATTTGCTTGACACCTGTCACCTGAGGCCGGACACGATCGTAAATAACCGGATTGTATCTTGCTGACCTTTCACCCTCGTGAACAACATTTAATGTCAGTGTCACATTTAACCAAAAGGTTACAAAATGGACGAAAGAACAAAGGGGCACCAGCAGTCTATTAGCTTTTAATTGACACGGACGTGCGCACATCAAGGTGTCGTGATGTTATTTGATGGTATTCTTCTTGGTGCAGCAAGAAGACAAAATGAGATCCAGAAAATGCTCATTAATTATTAATGCAAAAAGATTTTGAGTCAATGGTACTTATGCTCCGCCATTTTTACCTCCCCAAAGAGCTCACTAAGATAGAATACTTAACTTTTTTTCCCACCTTTCTACTTCACTTATTGCTCATATATATGAAAATACGTACGCTTGCCCGACGAACTCCCTGTTCCTGCGGTGCAAATGCCTTCATGCACACTTGCACACATGCTCACAAACTTCAGTTAAACACGCTTGAGTAGTTGAGGAGTTCACATAAAATGACTTTTTTTTTTAAATCCTTGAATACAATTCTGGAAAAAAAACAACTTTTGAACAAAACAAAATCAAAATTGACTCCACTTTCCAGACACCTTTCCTATATTCTTCTAGAAACAATTCTCAAAACTTCTTACTTACAGGTTCCATTTTGGCCACGCGCAGCACACTCCTGTGGAAGCGAATTTGAGCAGTGTACGCCAGACATACAACTCATTTTGTATTTGAATCTGAATGCGGCTTTACCTACCCAAACAAACTCCTGGCAGTCTGGAGAGCCTTCATCCCCTTGTGTAATTGTTCCTGCGGCAGCAGAGAACGCAGAGGAAGGAGAAAAGGAAAATTGAGACACTTGAGCATTGCGGCTCATCGTGGTGGTGGATGCGTTTGTGGCTAATCAACTCTCCAACTGCAGTTGCATTGCTGGTTTAATCAAATGAGGTTTGCCAAGCCCACCATCGTTTGTCATTGCTGGCAGCTAATGATTGAAAGGCCTGAATCCCTTCAAATGTTTGTTTTTCCAGGTCCAAGTTTCAGTCATCACATTGCCATCACGTGGATAGTTTAGGAAACAATGAGCATGGGAATACTGTTAAAGACAGTGAACCTTTGTTGTTGGGGACAAAAACCTGCTCACAATAGTATTGGCTTGCCCAAAAATGTTTAGAATGGCCGGTATAGAAAACATACTTAGCTCTCAAAATTCTACGATTGCAACACAGTAAAACCCACTAGAGCATGTGAGCGTTTTACGGGATTAGTCTGAGGCCCAAAAAAGGGTCTACTGACTTTTGAACAGGAGTTAAGTTGACTGAGATTGCTTGATTATGAACAGCCATATTCCGAGTAATAAAAGGGTGTGTGCACTTGTGCAACCACATTATCTTATTGAGTTGTGCAGGTTATACATCACATCAATGGCAAAAAAAAAGATTAGGAACGATTTGTCTCACGTTTTTATATATTATGTCTCTTTGTTTTCCGGCTGTTTGTCATGCTCACGGCACAAAATACAAGCGTAAACAACAATAACAACAACAAAAAAAAAACCATCCTGCAGCAGCCGGCTGTGGTAAATAACTATTACAGTGCACGTCGTGTTTTATCTGTTGCCTGTGTACTTTATTACATTGAAGAATAAAATGTGATTTAGCGTAATGCTTCTTGCTGCACTTTTTCCCCCTCCTTTTCTTTAATATAAAAAAGGCCAGGGAGCATCATCACAGGGCGTCACATGTGAGCGCACACTGTTGATGAGAATGTGGCAGGCATGGATGATTGAATGCCGCTGGCTGCAGCTCCCCCCCACCCCCACATACACCCCCCCTTCTTTATCCTCCTCTTCATTCTGCTGAAGGCCATCTCACGACTCGCATGTACGATTCCTCTAACAAACATGGACATCGGCTCACCCCGACGGCTGCAATTTTAGCCCCCGTGGGATGCTGCGTTGCTGTCTTTGGTGTCGGGACGAGACTAAATGTGAGTGCGGTCTACACATAAGAGGTCACTTTTTGTCAAATGTGTTTTGAGACCGTTTATATATCTGTTTAAAGAGTCAACAACAAGGCAATCTAAAATAAGTGTGCAAAGGCAATGCCCATGTCCACATGCCGGATGTCACATCAGACTTTTTTCTCCCCTTGTTCTTCTTCTACAGTATCTGTTACGTGTATGCACTCACGGTCGACAACAAGGCACTCTCAAGCAGACACGCTCGCCTGAAGTCCCGCTCCGCATGCCAGACTGTTCCAGGCACCGGCATACTATCACGCCTTCTCTCCGTGACGTGCATGTACTCAATGCCAACAACGAGGCGCTCTAAGGCCGCCATACCAGTGGACGCACTCGTCACACTCGTCAGGCTGGCCTTTGTCACACCTTGTGTCATCCATTTATAAAGTCAAACGCCGTGTTGTGAAAGCCGAATAAAATTATAATAAAATACAAAACTAAAACACATAAAAAGATAACTACTCACCCTTGGATGATGTCCACCGGAGTGTTTGTCATCTCACCAGTGTGCATAATAGGGGGCTTGACCTCGCAGAACACATTTTTTTTCCACCTATAAAACGGACAGAATGAAAAATAAAAAACTTTTGAATAGCTTATTTATGATGATATAGTGTACTGCAGCGTTCTCAACTCACATGTGGTCGTCTTTTGTTGTGCTGCAGAAAACAGAGTCAAGTATTTCTTTTGTGCTTTCAGATAACCGCTATTGAGTCCGCCATGAAGTGTTTTGCTTACTTCAGGACTGCTGAGCTGAAGCCGCAGCATTGGGGTGAGAACGTGTGATGTGTCGAAAAGCTCAGATGAATGTTTGACAGGGAGGCCAACGCTTGGTTTACAATCACCGGACACTTCATTAGGTACACCGGTGACTGCCAACGTGAGAGCGGTTTTGAATCTTGTGATATGGCTGATTTCAAACTAACAGGTGATTCAATTGTACAAACACACACACACACACACACACACACACACACACACACACACACACTTGCAGGGATACACTGGTTCAACTAAATCCAAAACAAACCTTAACACAAGGGTCCCGGATGACAAGAACAGGTGGCGACAATAAAGGCACATGAGGAAACAAAACCAAATATAATCCAAACAAAAACAGTTTTCTTTTCTCTCTGTCTCTAATTGCATTATCACAGGCTAAAGGTGTCCTTAAAGATGCATAAAAACACATTAGAGTGAAGAACTACACAGTAAACTTAACAATGCATGCAATTATTTCAGTTTGAACGGTATCGCTTCTCGGAACAGAACTAAAAACGAAGGTCTGATAATGAAGTTTGCAGGGTGTGTGATTGCCAATAGTTGTCATGCCTTTGGGCGCCTCGCGGCATTAAGCCCCCACCCGCCGACAACTACCTTGTTCCTCTCAATAACGTTTAAACCATCACCTGTGTGATGGCTTATTTCGTCCACAGGAGAAGAACAAAAACAAAAAAAAGAAAGAAAACGAGATGTTGCTGCTTCTCCCTGCAGGTCTAATGAGTCATGACATGAGCATCCCCCCCTCCCACGCTCCTTCCCTCTCTCCCCTTCCTCCCCCACTCTGAGCGCCTTTATAATAGAGGTGCTGCTCCCCTTCCCGCAGAAGCATCCCTCCCGCCTTATTGGGAGGCACGCCGGATCTCACAAGATGACTCGGACTCCTCTCTTTCTGCTACTTGGGTTCGCCTTTCATATAGGTGAGTTCAGCACCAAGGACAGTGACTCTGAGCACTTTTTTTTTTTTACTGCGCCTCTATTTTCTTGTTTTCCATGCGTTTTGTTTTGTTTTTGTAAATCCACGCATATTTGTCTCTCGAGCAGGGAATCAAGCACTTCCAGTGGGGAAGGATGGCCAAAGAGAAGATGTGGTAAGTCATTGTATTATGTTGCATTAACATGGATGTACCGTATACGACACGGTATATAGGGCATATAGTATGCAGTACTCTATCCTGCGTGCAATCACCAATGAACGCATGAGAATGCAACCACACACGCTTACAATCATTACTGTGCAGGAAGGAACTCACACTGGGTGCAATTATCCATATATGAAGGTTTACTTATTTTACTCCATACACTACATTAATGAATGTAAATACTCAATATTGTGAAAGTGTGTCGTGCAGAAAGTTGAAGGAAAAAAAACCAAATAAACAAAGCTACTCACCCTTAGATGACAGTGAAGAACAACCCGGGGGCAGATTACTGCATGTGGCCAGGAGGAGAGTCTCTTTGTCCAACCATTTTTTTTTCTAGAAAACCATATCATTGTAATGTCGGTTAAAAATGACAGAAAAAGCACAAATTCTTCCAAAAGGTTTTGTGGAATCTTGATAGCAAATGGATTTTTAAAAATCCCCTGGCAGAGTACTTAGCATACTGCATAAAATCAACATAAGGCTTATTTCTTAATCAGGTGACAAGATGTTTGGTGGAGGTTCTGTCCAAAGCACTCACCCACCCGGACGCCCAATTGGACCAAGAGTGCAAGGAGATTTTCCAAGCAGGTTTGTGCCATGTTCCAGTTAGTTCAGCAAAAAGAATGGCAAACAGTACATGATCCATTTTGTCCTTTTGCAGGAATTAAACATGCTCCGCTGGACAAGAAGAGCAAAGAGGCGACCAATGAAGAGCAGGCCAAAGATCACGCACAAGACATCCATGAACTCCAGAGCTCAGTAGAGTCGAACCGGGAAAGCGCAAAGAGTGACCGCAATCAGGAATCCTGGAGTCTGGAGAAAAGACACCAGGGAGACGATAGCGCGGAGGAAGAGGAGAAACGGGAGAAGAGAAGCAGCTGGAGGCCAGGAAGGTTCCACCAGAAGAAGCCCAAACGCGACACGGAACCTTTGGGAGGAGAGTCCAAAGAGGAGGAGCGCGATGAAGAACGCAGTCAGGAGTCCTGGGATTTGGATCGAAGGAGCGACGATGATCAAGAGGCGCAAGACAAGCTCATTTGGAAGCCCTCAGATCAATACCACCCCCAAAAGAAGTTCCACAAGCGTGGAGATGAGGACTACGAACGCAGCCAGGAGTCATGGGGGCTTGATGACGAGAAGGACAAGAGGGAATGGAGGCCTGGGAGTTACCACCACAGGGGACAAGAGAGATGAAGAACTATCAGAGGAACCAGATGAGGAACGCAGTCAGGAATCATGGGATTTTGACACTAAAAGGGATAAGAAGGACTGGAGGCCTGGGAGATATCACCAAAGGAGACACAAACGCGATGAGGAACTGTCAGAGGAACCAGATGAGGAACGCAGCCAGGAGTCATGGGATCTGGATGACGTGAGGGACAAGAGGGAATGGAGGGTTGGGCGATACCACCAAAGGAGACACAAGAGGGATGAGGAGATCTCAGAGGATCTGGATGGGGAACGAAGTCAAGAATCTTGGGATTTTGCCAACGATGTATACAAGAGAGACTGGAGGCCCGGAAGATATCACCAGAGGAGACACAAGCGCGACGAAGAACTCTCAGATGTACCAGATGAGGAACGCAGTCAGGAATCCTGGGATTTTGACAGTGGGAGGGCTAAGAAGGACTGGAGACCTGGGAGATACCACCAAAGGAGACACAAGCGTGATGAGGAACTGTCAGAGGAACCCAGAGAGGAACCAGATGATGAGCGCAGCCAGGAGTCTTGGGATTTGGAGAATGAGAGATACAAGCGGGACTGGAGGCCTGGGAGGTACCACCAGAGGAGACACAAGCGAGACAAAGAGCTCTCAGAGGATCCGGATGAGGAACGTAGCCAGGAATACTGGGATTTCGACACCAACAGATACAAGAGGGACTGGAGACCCGGGAGATACCACCAGAGGAGACACAAGCGAGATGAGGAACTGTCAGAGGATCCGGAGGAGGAACGCAGCCAGGAATCTTGGGATTTTGACAGTGACAGATACAAGAGAGACTGGAGACCAGGTAGATACCACCAGAGGAGACACAAGCGAGATGAGGAACTGTCAGAGAATCCGGATGAGGAACGTAGCCAGGAATATTGGGATTTTGACACCGACAGATTCAAGAGAGACTGGAGACCAGGTAGATATCACCAGAGGAGACACAAGCGAGATGAGGAACTCCCACAGGTAGCCCAAGATGAAGCTCGAGAGGAACCTGATGAGGAACGTAGCCAGGAATCCTGGGACTTCAACGAGGAGAAGAAGTTCTGGAGGCCTTGGACATACTACAACAAGAAGCCAAAGCGTGATGAAGAACTCTCAGAGGGAAAGTGGGAGAACTCAGATGGAGAACGCAGTCAGGAGTACTGGAGCTTCGACAAGCGACACGACGAAGATGATGACAAAAACCCTGAAAAGCACATTTGGAAGCCGTCGCATCGGTACAACCACAAAAACCACAAGCATGGAGGGGAAGAGGTGTCTGAAGATGAAGATCTGAGTGACGATTCAGAAAATCCAGGGTATTTAATTCTTCTGACAGATTACAGGACAAGTCCTCAGAAAGTGTAGACATGACTTCCTGGTTTCACTCGGTGTTAAACTGAGTGGTTGTTTTTGCAGATATCTGGCTGAGAAAAGAAACCCGTGGATCTACAGAGGCTACTACCATCCCGCCTGGTTCAAAAGGAATCGAGAAGACCATGCTGCCCCGAACAAGGTAGACCAGAAATTCATGATCAAGCGTCAGAGCAGTTCAATTCCAAATGTCGAGCATCCTGACTTTTGAATGAGTGCAGATGGATGAGGCGGCCAAGCTGCTGAGTCACAAAATCGACCAGCTCGCCGACCAAGAGGCATCACAAGGCGCCACGCATCCGAGGGCACTCAAGCCGCACGAGGTTCGTCAGGCTACATTTTTCTAAAAATCAGGTCTTCATAACATCTGACGTGATCGGTTAAAAGTTCTTCACAGCCTTGTCCCAGCATCGCAGAACACCCTGTGATGATATAAAACAGTTGAGAGAGCAAATTATTTTAGAATGTGCATGTCAGGCTGACTTCAGCCCTCAATTCCGTGTCTGTGCCGTTCTCGTGTCGTCTTTTTGAATCAATGGTTTTGAATCATCTGTGGTCAGACTGACAATAAAAGCCTTTGAGGAGGTTGCCCCAGGGTGTTCAAGCACCATTCTATGGTAGAAAATCAGCAGAAGATAACGTGATGTTCTGTGGGTAAACTATTTTCCATCTCGTGCTCGCTGACCCGCTAAAGCCGCGGAACACATCCAGTCGCTCCTTCACAAACACGCTTTAGGTCGGGGGAGAAAGGGCAACTCATTATGGAAATGTACATTCCACACACAGACATGCCAGGCACTTGCCGAATGAGTGCACATCAACAACTTGGCCTAGAACTACTGACAATGCTAATATTCCCCCAGCGGAACTTTGGCACGGCTCCGCTGCCTGCATCTTTTATTTATTTTTCCCCCAACAAATTTTTTTCCCTTCAATGGTTGACAGCAGTTTTTTACGAGCCAAGCTTGATGCACCGTCACGACCTCCCAGGGCCATCACGTCTCCATTATAAAGACAAGCGGTGGCTCCTGTGCATCCTGTGGAGCTAAACGATTAAAACTAGAGGAAATGGCTTGTGCGACCATATGGCCAACGTCGTATGCTTGACGTGATTTGGTGAGGTGTGGAATTGCTTCGTTATTTTTTGTTGGGTGTTATGCTTCGGGACAAATGAGTCGCTTTTCCCGTTGTAGCTCCACCCTGGAATTAAATAATTCAGCCGGAAGCTGGTTTGACGTGGCAACATATTTGGTGGGCATGTACATGTAGAAATTTATAGATGCAATAACTTTGCTCTGCTTCAAACTGTACATCTTTTTTTTTTTTTTTTGCAGGAGAAAACACTGGAAAACCTGGCGGCAATGGATGAGGAGATGAAAAAAATTGCTGCCAAGTTGCATGATAAGGAATGAGCTACGCTTTTAAGGTTTACATGGAAAACAAAAACGCCGTTCGTTTCGTCCGCAAAGTTCAAGTGCATAAAAAAAACTAAAATTCCAACTATAGAACCGTGCTTAAAAAAAAAAAGAATCAATGACCTTATTGCTGTATTTGTGCTATTTTGATGTGACATCCTAAACGCGTGCATGGGAATGTCTTTTGATGTTTATATATAGCAAGTGTCCAATATTGACTTACGTCATTGTGTTTTCAAGTGTTTATGTTCAATAAAAGGGTTATTCTGGGAACAAACACCTTTTTTTTTTAATCCTGTGTCGTCATGTCACTACCCATTTACTCACAAAAATTATTAATTATAATTTTTTTTTTGTGTGTGGATGTTTTTAAGACGACCTGCTCACGTCTTTGTTTGGATCAATTAAAACAAAGTAAATTCCGCATCGGAAAAAGTTTTAATTTTGTGAAGATTCAGTCATGAGGCTACAAAAAAATAAAATTTCCAGGGTTAAAAAAAAAAATTGTGGCCTAAGTGACAAATCTAGGGTGCATTTCTTTCGAGGCCTTTCCTAGCTTAACTGCCTAGAAGAGTTTGCGATGCACCGAAACAGACATTCCCGCCAGTTCTGTTGCCGATGGTGCTTTTAAGCCCTTCAGCTTTCTGTCACTTTTTGTTTTTTTGCCGCTGGCTCGTCTGTCACTTTTGTTTTTTTTGGCGCCGGCTCCTCTGAGTTAGCCTGGTGCGAACGGTCTGTCTCCACGGTGATACCCGAGAGGAGGTAACCGCCGCCGCCGCTCATCAACAGCATGGGATGCGTCCTGTTAGGCAACACCTACGGGGACAAAACACAAGTCAGGACACATTAATTCTACGACGAGGAGGACCTGAAGGTAACACTCTGTGGGCAGGATGTAACCTGATAATGCCGCAGCCACGTGTCGGTGATGCGCAGGTTGACCGTGCCGCCTTGCTCCTTCAGTTTGGTGAAGCACTCGACTAGCGGCTGCAGAGAAGACGGCAACATGGATGCAGTGAGGTTCCCCAAGCTGGCAAAGTTAGCGTCATTTCTTTCACAGACTGACAAAGTGGTCAACAAGACGCATTAACCCACACGACTCTATTGCACTCGGCTTGAGAGTATTTGAACAAAAAAGAGCTTTCGCCCTGAGCTTCAGGAGCCACACATCCTGTTCTGCTTATTTTCAGTTTTTACGACAAAACATTTTAACACTGAATTTCTGAGACACTTGCTCCCATTTAATTTCCTTGAGGGATAAAGACGCATTTTCTTTGTGTATTTTCCTTTGGTGGGAAGCGCATTTCTCACAGGACCCCTGCAGTAATAAGACCCGTCTTAAATAATAACCCTTGTTCGGCGGAATCGTTTGCGAAACTCGCACTGAGCTCACCTCCTTATACTGCGAGTAGACCACAAAGGGCCTGGAGGGTGATAAGAACCTGAGCAGGCACATCAGGACGGGACATGGGTGGAAGCGAGAGGCAATGACCAATCTGCAAGGACCGCAAAACAAGATGAGCCAAGCAAACAATCATTTATGCCGTCAATACATTATTGGAAATGTTGTCACTTCGCCTAATTTGAGAAACTCGTGATTTAGGACACAGGAGGAGCAGCGTAATGGCGTTTACGATATAGCTGCTATTATGAAGGAGAATCCATAAATGAACACCCTTGTGACGTTTCATCAATAATAAGGAGGCTGTGGGGCTTGAATTGCGCTCCACCAACTGGCAAAGTTAGAACGGTCATAACACTGTTCTGATCTAGCTTTGTCCACACCATCCCACGGGACATTCCATTTTACCTTTCTGAAAATCCATTTCAATCATAACGTATTCTTGAAAAATGACACGAACCCGTCTGCGTTCATGCCCTCTAACTGGGCCGCTGCCGCTGCGAGCTTCTTGCGCCTCTCCTCTTGCTTCGCCCGCTTGAGTTGAGCCTAAAACATTTCAAGCACCATGATGACCATCCAGCAACCCGTCAATCATAACCGATCTTGTGCCATACCTTTGCATCTTTGCTTCGTTGGAGATCGTCGTCTGTGCGCGGTTCCCGCTGGCGTTTGTTTCCACGTTCTTGGGGTCATCCGGGGTGTCATCCGTCTTGGGCTGCGCCTCAGCAGCCACGTGGGGGTGAGGTGCCTCTGAGAAGCCGGGAATCCACAGCATATTACACTTGTGAATGGAGAGAGGTTCCGCAAAACTAGCATGTGTCTGTATTTGCGGAAATTGTTGTGGATCTTCCTTTAAGACAGACTAAAAGTAGGATATGGCTTCAACAAACTCGAGGGGAACGTGTACCTTCACCAGTATCGGGGTCCTTTGGGCTTGTGTCCAGCGTGCCTGCTAGCAAAGCGTTCACGTGACAGATGGGAAAGTCATGCAGCGTGTCGTGGAAGTGAGCGGGAAAGCCAAAATTCTCCACTCCTGCCCGGACCGGCCCGCCCCCCGGGTACATTTGGATCACTGATCCATAGCCTGGACGGGAGGAACAGGAGATCAAAAGAGCGAGTTAGAAAATGAGAAAGCACTTATTCTGCATTAAGGGAAAAAATGCAATTTCTGAAAAGAATTTTAGAAGCATAACAATTCAATGCTTTCTATTTACCTGTGCTTCCAGCTGATGACCTTCATACAACCGTGTTCAGATTTATTGTGTTGGTTGTGGCGTGCTTGGAAATGTTACTGAATGTTAAGTATGTGCCTCGGGATGAACAACAAACTCACCTCCCATTCTTTCCATAACGGCCCCCAGCACAAGGCCAGCGCACGTTTCAAACACCAACACTTTGCTGCCGGCGTGGATGTTGGCCAAGGTCAGCATCTGCGCCAATGTATCATATCGCAAGTGACTGTACCGCACACACACACACACACACACACACACACACGCATGTTATTCAAACCGTTGTGCGTTTCTGCTGGACGGAAGCAAAAACAAAAATAAATGTAATTACCAGATCTTTCCTGGCTCTCGTCCGTGGTACATAAGCGCCATGATGCGGCAAGTCGGTTTAAGAATGGTCACCGTGTTCTCATACCTGAAAAAACATGAGATACCGCTCATATACATACAATGATTTTATTATTTTTAAATAAGTGCTGTGGCTCTGGCTCACTTCTTTTTTTTCTTCTTAATATACTTGTCCTGGGCGTATTCTGTTTTATCCCTGAAGGTGGAGCTGTTGTCTATGAGCTTCTGGATGATTTCCTACAGCATAAACAATACAACATATTGAAAGAGACTCTCAACCTGCTTTGCTTCACTTTTATTACTGCTCAACAAAGCCAAACGGTCTCAAAAATAATAAGCCCATAAAACATGGACAAGGTGGATAAGGACTGGTGATAGACGTCCGCGATCTACCCCACGGTGTCATGGTGCACGTCATGGAGTTTCCATCATTACCTGACCCTTAAGGCCTTGTTCTTTGAGTGTCTCAATGTCATCCCGGGTCAGCTTCTGCGACTTGCCGTCATCCACGATGTTCCGATTGTCCGTGCCCGCCTCCTTCGTGTCTGTAGGAGAAAGTGTAGCAGTGAAGCAGCATGTGGCTCAGTGCGCAAGTTTTGTATTTTGTGCTCTCCAAGCTCTCCTTCTTCAGACAACCCTCTGGATGTTTACTTCACTATTTATGTCCTTTCCACTGAAAAACAACAAAAAATACTTACCAGATGCAGCACTTGCTTCATCTTTTGGTTTCACAGGCTGCAGCTGTCCTCCAGATACAATTTCAAAAGTGGTGCTGTACAGGTGCCCCACGGCGTTGTCCAGGAAGAACCACTGCTTCTCAAACGCCACCTTCCTGTTATCACAATATGGAGAAATAACGTTTTTTTTCCACAACTTATGTCAGTCAAATGAGTTCCTTGTTAACGTGGACACGAGGTTACTCATTGGAAACCCCCAGATTGATCAACCACCACTAAAGTCCAGTTTGCCTTAGCACACAAGCTCGAAAATAACACTTGTTGCGTGATCTTGACATATGATCAAAACGGCACGCATTAAACGTTTCAGACTAACTTTTTCGACTGTATTTGCACAGCTTTGTAGATCTCGCCCCGCTTCAGCATAACGTAGTCCCCCTCGTTGATCTTATACGGGGAGTCGTTGTCTCCACCGTCCGCCATGATCGGTAAAATAGACAAATGACCGCTCAATATCGACAACAGTTCGATCAACAACAGTCACGGTGGTTTATGAAATTATCGTTAAACTCGCGTTGCACGTGTTGTCTTCCATTTTTCGTCTCAGGGTGACGGGTAGACAACAGAATGGAGCTACTTCCGCGTTTTCAACATTCTTGGCGGTGATTGGCCCGAACCGACTGAAGCCAGCCAATCAGGTGTGATACTTTGGATAGCAGATGCCGATTTCAGAATCATCGATTTAAAATGAATATTTCCTAAATAACTACTGTAAAACGTATATTTCTCCATTGTGTCTTAATGGAAGATAAATTTGACCTGAATATTTGTTTTCAATTAAGAAGTTAAAAATGTACAAATCAAGCCTGTTATTGCATTGCATTGTATGGAGCTGGATACACACTGTAGTGGAGAGAGACGGTTAAAGACAATAAGGAAGTCACAAGGAGGTAGTAAAATCATATAAAGGGATTTATTCTTACAAGGGTCAACTCATACAAAGTTTGAGACCAAAATTATTTACACAAACACCAGGCCTTGGCTTGACTGCAGATCAAAATGCTGAAAATGTTTACAAAAAGATAAATAATAACTAGACAATTCATGACATTATTGTTCTGTTGAGCTCTTTTGTGGATTACAAAACAATAGTATTTATCCTTGGCAGGGATTTACTGTGTTTCATCAATAAGAGTATCACTGTGTTGTTCGCTGGCCCATTACTAAATTACAGCAATGTCTTTTCTCAATCTTGACCTCCGGTCAGTTTGTGGAACAGTTCTTCATCTAGGGTCTCATTCTGGTCCTTGGATCGCGTTGAGAGGAAGATGTAGCCGCCGATGAACTCGTGCACCACCTTACAATCGCAGCTCAGGCAGCAGAAAGCTATGGTCACGTTCTGGTCGAACTCAATGGTCACCTACAATCACACACGCACAGCAAGGCATGGCTTCTTGAGACTTTTTTGTGGGTCCACTCATGTGAGATACTACGATCATACTTCATGCTGTCGAGTGAAACAGGGTTCGAGGGTAGAATTTTTAACTAACTTTATTAACATTTGAGACAAAATCTCTGCAAGTTCTTCTTCGAGGACCGTGAGAAACAGCTAAAAAAAAGATCTTAACGTGGTTGCTTCAAGCCAAAATAAAAGGCTTCCTGAGTCTTTCCCATTTTTTGTCAAAACTCACTTGTCTTATTTCCCAATTGACATTCCACTGCTTCATGTTGGCGAACCTCCACGTGGTGACGGGCAGGCAGGTAGACATGTCGAGACGGATCAGGCGATTGTACGAGATGCCGAGGATTTCGTCCTTCTTACTGCCCCTGAACCTGATACAAAACCAAGTGGATTTCTTGAATGGTTTCTCATGAATGACACACTTTTTTTTTTGCCTTACACACTACCTGACAATGTAGTAGTTGATGCCAAACTCTGGGAGAGACTGCCAGGCCTGGATGAAGCGCATCTTGGCATCCATGAGGGACAGGCGCGCTATGTTTTGATGGGCCTCCAGGATACGCGCTGTGAGCTTGACACAAGAACATTGAGTGGCAACCAGTTTTATAAAACATCAAAATCAGCAAGCTCTTTTTGCCGTCGGCGGATTTGGTTCAGTAAAGGAGTTGAATCAGTACTTCTACTCGTAGGAGAAACGTTTTTTATTCATCTATACTTCCATCAACCTGTTTCGTCTTGTGCTTCTTGGCGTAGCGCGGCGACACGAAACATTCGGCGTTCATCTCCATGGCCTCCAAGTCGGGCGCCGCTTGGCCCGGAGGGGGCGCCAGGCTTTTCATCTGCAAGAAGGACTGGATTCTCCGCACCTCTGACTTATACGAGCTGTATGCCATGGTCTTGCCTTTGGAGGCCAGGATGCACGCCGCCTTCCACTTGGCGTACTGCGTCTCCTGCGGCACCACAAAAACCACGGTTCAAAATACACTTTTTAAATCACTGTAGAAAAGGGAGGTTATGCGGTCTGGTCAATACAAGTAAGTTGAATTTCACACTATGTATACAAGTAATTTCAGCTTTACAGATACCACGTCGACTTGATATGTGCAGTATGCGGCAAAGGAGCTTACGTTGTCACATCGGATGTACACCTCATTCATCCCATCCGCCACCGGCAAAAGGAGCTTGATGCCGAACTTCTTGTCTGTGACATTGACGTCAGGGACGATCTCGCAGCCTGAGGATAATACGGTGACGCAAGTTCAAGATAATGTTCTCATATTTGTCAGGAATGAATCCTTGAAGTCACACAATACCTCGTAAGTGAAACTGCTCTATGGGTTCTCCTACGGCGGCTTCCTTGTTTTTGTAGTAGGAGATGGCGGTGTCCTTAAATACAAACCAGTACTCTTTGTAAGGCCGCAGTGTTAGCCTTTTTGGTCTGAATTGAGAGAAAGTTGTTTTCACAGTCATTAATTTATTTTACACTCGTACATAATAAGTCAAATCTCTTCTCTTTTCACTTGTATTGTTTAAACCATTGTTAACTTATTTTTGCACTTGTATGACTGTTACAAATAAGTCCAATCTTTGATGTGCTTAAAAGATTTTTCCACTTCTTTTTAGACTTGGACCACATGTTCAGATTAAATGTCCTTTGTGTCATTTAACAGTGTTTAACTTTTTTCCCTCCGACTTGTATGACCATTAAAAATGTCGAGAGTCCAAGGTGGAGACGCCATTTGTGTCATTTACAGCTAGCGGTGGATTCTTGACACTGGTAACAGAGTAAAGCCAATAGGAGGTAGGTTTTTACCTGAAAAGGCGCAGGTAATCTGCCAGCTCTGGAATGTCTGTAATGTCTTCCTGGAGGTTGGAACAAACAAGTGTTGATGATCATATATGCATACATGCAATCAACAGAGGCCCACCAGTAGGAACACCCAGCTGTTTTTTTTTTTTTTCTGTAGAAGCCCCAAAAGATGACATGACAGTTCTGAAATACATTTACCAGAATTCTGTCTGAGACGCCACCTTCCAGCGTCACCTCCAGGTTGGAGAGGGCGGCTTCCACTTCATCAATTTCCTGCTCGTTGGAGTGGTCCACTGGATCAGCGGACACGGTCAGTTTACAGATGTGATACTGTCAAGACAAGACGAAAGCTCAAGTCCATTCACTCACTCACAAAACAAAACTGACAGGCAATATGTTTCCCGTTTTTGATGTGCGATGATGTCACGTTATCCGTTTCACCTGTAGCGAGGCAAACATGAGCATCTCCTCCTCGGTGCAGTCGATATCCTCGAGCAGGATGGACCAGCGAGCCTGCTCGTAGAGCTGCGTTATCCTCACGGCGTCGTACTGAAACACAACATGCATCTATTTACCAGTTGGTGGCCTTTGGGCCAGATCGACCCATCCGGGTCATTTTTGTGTGGGATTCCAAATATATATACCGGTACATTCAGAACGCTGAAAGTTGTTTTTTTTTTCTATTAGCCTTTAGCTCTTTTACTGAACCAATGTGAATGGAACGGTGACCTAAAAAAAAAAAAACCAAGGTGTGTCGCAAGCCCTGACTTGTGTCATACTGTTGCAGATTGACGTGGCTTCTTCGTAATCATCAGCCCCATAAACAATGATGTGGCCCTTACTTTGGGATTGAGGTCAAAGAAGACATTGTACTTGAAACGCAGCAGCAGCTTGTCGTTGTCTTGAACGTCCTGCTCCATTAGGGAGCGCGAAGAGTCCAGCCACCTGTCAATTACATGGCAAGTATGAATCAACATGAATAGTAGCAGAGGAAAGACCATATGCAGGAACACAATGAAGTCTTCTACCCGGCGTTTCTGATGGCTTTGTCCTCCAGGGATAAAGGCTGGTAGAGCTTGGCCAGCTCGTCAGGTGGCAAGTTGGGCTGGCAGTCGGCGAGGGGGTTCTCCCCAAACCACAGGCTGGTGGCCGACACCGGCATCCCGTTCTCTGGGTCGTAGGTGGCCGTCATGGTCTTGCTGTACATTGGACCTTGTGGGTTAGGATGAATGATTAAGGGTATTAGGGTTGGCACATTAAGATTAGGAGAGTGGTGTACCAGGTTTGGCGGTGACAGCTATAGTGTCAGGATTTCAGATTAGGGCAGTGACGTTTGCTAAAAGGGTTTTTTGCCTTTACCTGAGCCCCCTGGCCCGCCGCTGACTAAATCAATGTCCCAGATATCCTCCAGCGGAGAGTTTTTCCCTCTTTTTTTCTTCTTCTTGGATGGATCATCCGGAGGCTGGAGCAGGGACAGTTCCTCAGACCGCCGGATGTCTGACAAGACGACAAAGAAGGAGCAGCGGCCAATTTAAAACGAATCAAGTTACATTTGAAAAAAAAAAAAGGGGAGGAATGGGGGGGACATACTCACTGAGGATTTGACAGATCTCCGCCACGGCCTTGAAGACCACGCAGGAGAAGCCGACGGTCATTTGAATGGTTTTCATATTGGGGAGCTGCAAGAGTATGCTTTTGTGTTGGGGCGTGTAGCGCAGGTCTGCATCAGCCTGCGTGGTCGGAAAAATTTGAAACTTTGAAACCCACGTCTCATTGAATGCATCCGACGAACCATGAGACACGAGTGAATGTGTACTGGAGAGAAATTGTATCGAATAGGAGACCGAGTACAGCAAGAAAGGTGGACATTGCTTAATCAATGTCAAATAATAGCACATTGGATAAGCACGCATTGCAATTGTTTTTGGGATTGATTTTGTCACAAACAAACGTTTAGTACTGCAATCTACCTTTGAAGTTATTATCGCATTAAGTGAAAAGGAAATGCATTGTGGCTTGCACAGTACTTACAATTTTCTCCTATTTTCCCCACCTGAATTCCATACTTGTCCAAGGTCCAGTGGGTCTTGAGCAGCCAGCATTTCCGTTGCTCCCACCACAGGGCATGATCCGACCAATCCTGGGGAGCCTCTGCACATGAAAATATCACGCATGTAAGATATAAAAACCCTGTCAAGTGGATCGAGAGTCTTGTTTCTAAATACATTATAAATGTATTCATGGTACGCCAGTGCCTCACTCTTCCAAGTCTCCCCTATGAGCTCGTCCATGTTGACAAGGCCGTGTGTGATCAGGTTAAATCTCAAGTGAACTTTGTGCCCTGGGGCAACATGAGCCATTGTGGTTAACAACAATGGCACTCGAGTATGGAGCAATGTGAGGCAAACAAAGGTGCGGCCTTGGCAAACAACACTTAAGTGTTTAAGGGCAGATGGTGTTCAAGAGCTGCGACATCTGACACCTACTGATCTTCTCCACCAGCTTCAGCATGAGACCTCCGATATGCAGATCGCCCTTCACGCGCAGCTTGAAGCGCATTGACTCATCGCCGTCTTTTTGATCCACGTGTACCTGCAACTCCCATGACGTCTCCCCATACTCTGCTGCAGTGATCATTACTCTGCAAAAACATGTATAAAAATCAAATAATTATACGTATGAAAAATGACAATACAATGTGTATGATGCACAAATATTCCTATGAAACAAAATAAAACATGGCTGGATCCAAAATGAAGCTGAAATATGGTGTGAGGCAAAAAGTAAATTGATATATAGATAGCAGAATGGAATGATATAAAATGAAAGTAAATGCGCCGAGATGTAATAACTTCACATAGCCGGCTAGGATTAAATGCCTGCTTGGGGGAACTAGACGAAACTATGTTGTTTTGGTTCTTTGGAAATATTGGGCAACAGCTGGGACAAAAGACTCAGAAGATATTTCTCAACTTCCTATGACAGCATCATGATTAATTTGGCTGCCAGTCCGTAAACATGAAAACAATGACGTCACAATGAACAGGAAAAATAACTATTATTATTATTATTCTCAAAATAGTTTCATTTTTGTCCTTTTAGTGTCACTGTAACCACAATTCTGCGGTCCCTGCAACTGTCCATTTAATATTATAAGTGTGGGATAAAAGGCTTGGAGGGAGGCAGGTAATGAGGGAGACAAGAAGAGGAGGAGGAAGAGGAGGATCAGGGAGGGTTCCGCTGTGGAATGCATGACGAGCAGGGACATGACTGTGCTGCACTGGGCACCAATCTGCAGCTTGGAAGTGAGGAAAATGCTGGAAATTCCATCACGCTCTCAGAATAGTTTCATATTTCAATTTAGATTGATCAGTCCCGACAACCATGAGGCAAATTAGTAAAATGAATGTACAGTAGGTTTAATTGTGAGCTTGCATCTCCATTGATCATAATGTTAAGATCTTATTTTATTTACATATATAAAAAACGAATTCCAAAAAGCGCACAGAAGGGATATCCCTATCCTAACAAGGTTAATTATTCTAATTTCTCAAACAGTGGTGGAATTGCATACAAAGTACTGTAAGGGCATGTTAAAGGACATGTGTCAATTGTTTTTTTTTTTAAAGCTTTGATTTACACAAATAATAATAATAATATTACATTTTATTTATAAGCGCCTTTCAAGACACAGAGGTCAAAGGTTCCAGACAACTCAAGTAGAAGAATAAGCAAAAGCACTATGACGCTGACAATAACAGTCTTTTCTTACTGTTGTGAAAAAAAACACCCCACTAAATTAATCATTAACTTACATACTCACGCTGGACCAAAAGAGAGTTAGACGCAATATAATCACTTTTTCCTAATTGAAACGCTTCTTTAACAGGACACAGAGTTTCAAAGCCTCACCTGGATTTGGGTATTTGAGGCGCTCCCGGTGGAGTTCTCGTGAGAAGTGGTGGAAGGAGGAACTGGAGCTCGTTTCAGACGGAAGCTGCGCCCCTTTCTTGCCAGGTGAATGACGTATGCGGAAGTGGTCGTGTCTCATCTCTGCTCGTCCGCAGGATGAAACAAAGTGATGCCTGTTTTGGGTTCAAAACGCAGAATCAACTCTTTTAGGGGTGAAAAACTTATTGAAAGGTAGCGCGGGTGGTTATATTCAATTAGCACGTGAACTAATTTCCCTTCGAATTTCCGGAGAGGAAAATGGCTGCAGTGAATATACAAAATGTTCTCCTCTTTCCTTTTTGGATTCCCGCAATTAGTGATGCTACCTTTAATACTGAAGGTCCGAAGCACGCTTCAAACTCGATAGCCGATTTATAGTGAAGCAGTGAGCCGGAGCTTGGTTCGGGTGACGTCACTGGTCACTGTTATCATGCATCATATTTGAAGCTCCCACATTGCTAAATTATTAGGGCAAGTAAAATGTGTGTCATATTTAAGAGGAGCCGTTCTTACTGACGGAATGGCAAATACATAGAAAGTAAAATGATGTCCGCTATGAGTAACGTGTTGTTATTTTGTCTACAGGCCCTTCGACTGTGCAAAACTTGCTGCCCCCCAATTAGAACACCTGAGTTTCATGAGCATTCAGTTCACCAAACACAATGTCAAGTCTAAACACTGAGTATGCCAAGCACAATCACCAAAAAGATATGAATGACAAACAAACTTTCAAGTCTTTTTATATATTTTTTAAACTACATGTATATTGTTATTCAGAAAACACCACTGGCATTGCCAAGTCACTTGACAAATTTCCACATTAAAATTGCTATGTTGGGTTTTAATTATACACAAGAAGCACATCACATTTTTCTTTTGAGTGAATCCAAATTGCCGCTCTTTGCAGAAATGATGAAGTGTAAAAGCAAATGTACACTAAATGATTTCCTTTATTCAGTATTCATCTATTCTGTTACGAGTTTTCAAAATGACATACCTGTTAATGCCGCACGATGGCGCCAGTTCACCGTGTTAAAGTTGATCCCATGCCCAGTAGTTGGAAGACTTAAGGAACAGTATTAAGTTCTGTTGTCCTGAAAGGAAGAAAACAGGGGCTTATGTTTGCTTCTTAGTGTAACACCACCCTGGTTTTAGAGGCTTTACGTAGCAGAGCATATCCATTCAAAGTGAACAATCCCAGGAGGATTATTAAGCATTTGGGGGGCAAACCTTTGTGTCTTGGCTAAGAAAAAGCTGGCGGTCCAAGTTGAACATCTCCTGTTAAGTGCAGTGTGAAAAGGCCTCCTCAAGCTCCACCTTGCTGCAACTGCCCGTTTCCTTGCCATCCTCAGCCTCTTCTCTGCCTCCTTAGCTACAGTACCCAGCTGACTTGCCTCATATCTGGACGCTGCAGTATTATACGCGACGGCTTCTGCTCTCCTGCAGCAACTAAATTTTTCTCTCAGATAAAATCGATCTCCTTCCCTTACACCTTTTGTAACGTTTTAGCGCTGGATTCTGGCTTATTATACATCAGTTTCTGCTTTGCCAATTTTCTTTCTGCCCTTTGTCTCCTCTTGGATAATATTTGCTCCTTAGTGAATACAGGAGACTCTTGTTTGGATGCATTCAGTGTCACAGTGCTTTCACACCTACTGTATTTGTAACTACTCACTTGGTGGTATTTTGTAGTATAAAAAACGGTCGCCCCATAACCCTCCACAGTCTCCACATAGCTGCAGCACTCCACACCCAAAACAAACATGCTGATTGTGTCATGTTGGTACATGAGATCATTGCGGTGGGCTTGTGTGAGAGGAAATGTAAATTGTAGAGAGGGGAACAAAAAAACAAACTCCTTAGCTTTGGAAAGCATGGAAAATAACCAGTCTCACTGAGCCCATGTCCCTCAGACACCTGCAGTGAGTGGCAGAAAAGGATGAATATTGATGATAAAGTGCGCTTTTTGAGGCAAAATAAATTAAATGGAAGGCAGTCGGGAAACAACATCTGTGGGGGCCTTCTTTTGCCGACTTTCCGTATTTACGGAAAGGGAAAACCTCCCGGTGACCTGGGAACACGCTTACCCAATTAGCAGCCTCGCCTATGGATCAAATGGAAGTGAAAACATTCGCTGCCGTGACGGAGACGCATCACAATGACCCATTCATGCTGCCGAGGCTCGTGCTTTGGGGAAGATTTGAGGGGGGTTCTTCCAGAGACTTAGTGGGGCGGTGGGGATAGACATGAGGGAGTCATGAATGCAACAAGGAACTACCTCACCGCTAGCTTTGATGGCTCAACGGAGGCCTAATTCATGACTCAATATGGGTGCGGAGGTAAACACTGTTCAAAAGTGTTGTTTTCATAATGTTACCAAGTTGCCGCCATCCGCCCCCAACCCCTTGGACACTCTCACCTCTGCAGCCTGGTGAGACCGCTGGACCTGTTCCTGTGGGAATAGTGCAGAAAGGGGGACGGGGGCATTTCAGGAGGCCTGAGAAGTAGCAGGGAAAGAGAAACTCTTGACAGCACCCAACTCTGGGGACTGGAACGGGGCGCTGCCCTATGGCCCCGCCGAGTGTTAAAACTCAGATTCATTGCCCTCCTGAAAATACATTTCCAGCCTGGGCTTCTTAATTTATTTTTTCGGAAGCCTTCGACCTCTTTGGAGGTCATGAAATCCCTTGCCACGCAACATAACATGCGCATTCGCTTATTTGGTTTGCGAGTAAGTTTAGAAAGGTCCCCTTAAAACCAACTAATTGATGAATATATCACAATGTCTTCACATGGGCTGTGTTTGCGCTGCGACCAGAAACTCCGAATAAAGGTTCCTCTATTTCCAGATTAATTGTTTATTTATGAGTGTGTAGCCACAGGCGCGTCTATTGACGGAATCGTTTCGAGGTTTCCGTTGAGCCTTATAAATGTGTTAGCTCCACGCTATAGGAAATCCAAATGTATGAAAACGTCTCAGACAGCAAAGTTCTGTTGCTGCGTTTTATTTCTGGAGGTCGCAGGACTGATCTCCTCTTTGATGCATCAGCCCAACGACTAGGGCCTAAAAGCAGGGAGAGGAAAGCTAAAATGGAAATAAAATAAACGCATAGTCATGCTAGCTTACCCTGTGGCTGCACCTTAGCTTTGACTGCTGCTGTAGTCCATTTTCTTGCTGCCCTCAGTCTCCTCCCGGATGAAATTTGTTGAAAAGTAAATGCACGTGACCATATTTTGGATGCATTCAGCGGGGCAGCATTTTTTTTTGTAGTTTCATATGGCTTGTTCTCTTTTTTTTTTTCTTTTTTGAGCAGTGGAGAAGTTGCAAAATGCGGGGTGGCCTTCTGCTTCTGTCAAGGGAGAAACAAAAGTTAGCGGAATGGGGGGTGCGAGGATGATGGGAATTACATCACTGTAAGCCACGGCCGCCACCCCTGATATCCGATGTTTCTGCACAGCGCTCTCCGCATGGAAACATCTGATGGAAATAAAAGTTTTCACGGTGCCTGCTCGGGCTGTCGTAAATACCGCCTGTCAGCGGTGTATAAGGCAGTACTGGAGACAGGGTTTATGGCAGGGGACGTAATACGGTGCCTCTTTGGGAAATGTGGCTACCGTAAACTGCCAGTATCGCTTTACCTGTCTCTGGCAGCTCCTTGTCATTCTTCAGTTCTGACTAAAAAGTAATAGATGGTGATCATCCACCTCGGACGTGTTCTTGGCTGACTGCAAGACGCAAATTGTGCGTAATAAGCTCCAAATTTTCTCTTTCGTCGTCACTCTCACGGCATGAGGGGAAAGTTTGATGCCGTTTTTTTTTTGTCCCTGTGTGAATGTCAGGTGTGCTGAATGAAGCCATATGCGCCTTTGTGACTTTTATTAGCTTTGTCAAAGCCCTCAGAGACTAGAGAAGGAAACCCTGCGCATACAATGGCTTTAAAATACCACCTTTTCCTCTGCAGGGCCTGGATTTCAGAGGCAATGATGTGGAAGCGATTTGATGCCGCGCCGCCGCATGCTGTGCTGCGGACGAAGCTCCCAACCCCCCCCTTACAACTCGAAGATGCCGTGACCGAACTTGCAGGTAGAGTGTAAGAGGAAGTGGGGGCCTCGCGCTGCTTCCCGCCACACGTCCACTTTTCCGACCGGCCATGAATGGGTGCCATTTTGAATCATGTAAATCCGGCTAGCCTCTGCCTGTATCAGCTGATGCTGGTTAGTGTTGTCTTTGGCCCGACCTTAAAGGCCCAGGGGTGGGAGGAGTTGGGGTGGTGCGGAGAAAGACCTACTGAGGGTTAGTAAAGGTTGCATAAACTCAAGCCGGGATAATTTTACAGACACTTTCTGTGGTCGGCTTTCTGTGAATGGAACGATTGTGGGGGCGGAAAGTAAACCCTGTTAGGATTCAGTTCATTAGCACCTATCTGACTGTTTGAAGTTACCTATTCATCCGGTATCTAAGCTCCACTCAGACCGAAGGGAATAAAAATGACATCTGTATCTCTATATCTATACAGGTTTCCGAGAGTCATTAAATTGATTTGGCAAAAATGAAGGCCTTGAATGGTATTCATTGTGATGTTCAGAGGCACAAAAAAAACCCCCAAAATACAGTTGATAGAAAAACATTATTCACAATTTACCTTGAATAATTGTGATTGCAAGTACAGCGTGATGATTGACAGGCTTCGATTGATTATTTGGTCTAGGGCGGCTATATCCTGCTACATCCTCATTTCATTCTCCATCCTTGAATGTAACACGCGATGGAGTTCCTCTGTCAAACCGACCAATAAAAAAATCGAACCTCCTCTGCAAAGTTTGTGAATGGAGCAACATTTCCGATTGCTATTCTTCTTTGGACGACAGATCATTTGAAATCACAGCTGACCGTATTGCTGTTTGTCCGTCCTTCCATCCGTCTGTCAAAACCTCCCAAAACACAACATTGGCGTGGATATGCTGTCGCCGGACTTTGTCTCTCAAATTTCAATAGCTGTCCTTCTGAACACGAGCTACTTCACGAAATCATCTTTTGCTATGGCAAATTAGCACGCCAGCTGCACGTGACTGTCTCACTTCACGTTGGCTTTTCATGACAAAAATATGTCTCGGCAAACCTCCGACGTGTGTCCAGAAAAAGACATCGCCTTTCTCCCAGGAGTGACACCTCTTCGTATTTACAATCCTTGTTCCTGGCATGAGAAGGGAAAGACAGTCGAGGGCAGTGGGAGTAAATAACGGGATGGGGATGGGGAGGGAGTGGGATGGGGAGACACAGACGGACCACCGCTGCAGATGTTTTCCACATGTAGGAGGAAAACAAGCTCGCAGCGAGATGAGTGCGAGGAGAGGGAAGCGAGAGGGCTGCACCTGTTGTGGGCCGGTCGCTGGCCAGGGGTGAGCTCACTCCCTTGAACGTGTAAGGCTGCTTTTGCTATTAAGCGGCTCAAGCAAAGGCAAGGTTCGCTTTGAGCACATTTTGAATTCGCGTATCCCAGCTTTGCATGCGCATAGCTCGGGATTTAAAACAACTCAGAGCTGCATTCTTTTATCGCCGCCGGGTGTCAAACGGGGTCAACACTTGAAAAAGATGCAAAACAGAAGTTTGATTGTGTAATCTGTAAAGTGGTTTACGATAAGCCGTGTTTCTTTTACGCCGCTTTTACTGCTTTGGCTACCAAAGGGAAAAAAACAATTATACAAGCCAGACACTTACCGTGCATGTTAAGAAAAATAAATAAAATAAAAAATAAAGAAGAAATGTACTAGTTAAATCTAGAATGGCAGATAAAGTGCTGGTCTCCTCCAAGGCCAAGCTGTCCTAATTTGCATCAGAACTGTACTCCACAGTCTCCGTGTTGCTGCAGCGGCCTGTTTTCTTGCTGCCCTCTGTCTCCTCATTGATAACATTTGTCAACGTAACAACAAGAGAATATTGTTTGGATACACTCTGTGCCGCAGTGTTTCGGCAGACGATATTAAAAGGCTGCGAAGTTATGTGTTATACCCCAGCGTCTCAACTTTTTTGCATCGGCCCATGTTCTTTCGGCTGTCGGTTTCCGCTTGGATAAAATTTGTCCAAAAGTAGATGCATGAGTCCCTTGTTTGTTTCACTGTAGCAGCATTTTTTTTTGCAGTATCCCGGGACGCGTTTTCTAGCTGCCCTCAGTCTCCTCGTGGATAAAATTAGTCGGAAGGTAAATACGTGAGGCCGTGGGTCTTTTGCCAAAGCCAAACGATATAAATTTAGATCACCCCTGGCTATATGTCCGAAAAATAAAATCCAAAGTCTGCACCTTTTACAAATAGCATTTCATGGGTTTCCTCTGCAAAGTTTGCCTGATAGTCCGTCCCTTTTTTGTCTGCTTATTGCGCCAGCCAACCACCAACGTGAAGACTTCCTTGACGGATGTAAAAATACTTCTTAAAATGAAGTGAAATTCAACATGAGGCCATCCGTGTTTTGATGTTTTGGAGGGAGGGGGGTAAGGTTTGTGTGTGTGTGTGTGTGGGGGGGGGGTCTTAAAAATATTTAAGTCAACATTGCACACCTGCCCGATTTCCATCGATCACTCAAGACTCTCTTTATTTCTTGTTACACTTCGGAAAAGTGGTAGGTAAATATCATTTCTGACAGGGTGACAGGAACAAGGTCTGGTCCAGCCTTGGAATGGAGTTCTTGGGCTAATCATGCATGATTGCAGCCCTCGCATGCCAAAACACACTCAGCGTGAGAGAGGCTGTTTTCAGCTGCTTGTTGCCGCAACACCGCTGGATGACAGCTTGCTATTCTCCTGAGGGCTACCACTCATAAACCCATCTTGACCGGATTGGTTTGTAGCAGGTACATGGGCCTATCTGGGCACCGTCCTGTGGGATCCGGTCAAGGCTGGAAGCAGTTGGCATTGCAGGGAAGTGCGGGCACAACAGTATCTCTTGTTGTTGCAAATTGTTTGCGGCAACGCTCTCTTGTGGAAAGTCAAGGCCGGCCAATGTCTAGTGCCAGACAACTCTTACTCCAGCTCACCTGTGCCGTGACTGTGGAACCAAGTGACCCAGATCTGGATGGAAACCATTGCAAATATTTCCCCATGCAGTCTGTGGAATAAGCATTTGCTGGGCCTCTCTGCGGGGTATTGCACAAACTGTAAATGATTCTGACTCTCCAGTTTGTGTCATCTGTTCCAAAGAAGTGGTAAACAGTCAGTTTGCCATCCACGCGTGTAGCCTGGCCGTGATGCAAGGTGAGGATCTAAGTGGAAGAAAACATCAGTCAAGTGCTTAAGAAAGACGCGTATCTTGACTTGCAGAATTATTTCTTGTATAACAAGCAAAGAAACGCAAATTAGAAGCAGAGTGGTTGGATGAGAAGGGAATCTGTATCTAATTTCCTTGTCTGTGCAGTGCTCCTGGCAAGGGCCAACCTCTTTTGCCCAAACTACTGCTCAGTTTAGAAGCACAGGCCATGCTGCAAATATTTGGCTTGGCCGTGGATGTTGAAGTATATTGGCACAGAGAGCGCAGATATAAAAAAACAGCAACTCGGGAACAATTATGAAACCAAAAAAAAGTGAAAAACAGTCAAATGAAAGTGCTACTAGTGGCGCATGTGTTTTTCCTTTTCCTGTCCGTTTCTGTCCTGTCCACTCATACACTGAATGACGACAGCGACTACTGTCAACGATGTAAACAAGTACACAAGTGCCATTGAGAATCGGGACAAAATAGTGCAGAATTGCTCTGGTTGATGACAAACAAGGAACATTGAAGATAAAAAAAAAAATGAAGGATAGAATCCAATATTTTATACTTGACTTGGTGTTTGACAGTGTTGTCCGAATAAAGGATTGGTCTTAAGACTACTTTTAGAGATTCCCAATCGTACTCTTATTTTCAAACTCAAACTCAAAGTCCTGGTCTGATGTGGTCTTGACTTCAATACTAGCATTTGGGGTTTATATTGTCTTATTCACAAGTGAGGGGAGGATGGAGTGGGAGATGGACCGTCGAATCGGTACAGCATCTGCAGTGATGCAGACACCGTATTGGTCCGTCGTGGTGAAGCTTTCAATGAACCTGCCAATCTACGATCCTACCTAACTCACCTATTGTCACAAGCTAAGCTTTGTGACCGGACTGAGCTAAAATGAGCTTCCTCCGCAAGGGTGTCTGGGCTGTCCTTTAGATATAAGGTGAGACGCTCGAGAGAGGGAAGTCTGGGCTTCCCTGCTTAAGCTGCTGCCCCCGCGACCCGACCTCGAATAAGCGGAAGAGAATGGATGGATGGGTTTCTCAGGTTCGATGAAATATGAGGCAAAATAGGATGAATAACCGAGCCATTGCAGATTCAAATGGGATTGCACAAGGCGTTGTAGATTTGAGATCTTCTATTGTACGCATGTTTCCCCCCAAAATGTAAAAAAAAAAAAAAAAAAAAAATGGCCTCATCAACAGGTCATTGAGTGTGTCGTCTCTCATTTGCCATTGACGCAGCACCTGCAGGACACAGCAAACAAACACATCGTTCCTCTCATTGACACAGGCACCAAGGCAGCTAGCCAGCTACCTAGCTAACCGTCATGCAAACCTTTTTAGCCAGCTTTGTTTGTTCACAGCTGAGGCTCGAAAGAAAGGCAGCACCGGTGCACTAACGGGCCAGCTTTGACAATTTCCACACAAAGGCAGCACTGTTGGCTAACAGTGAGCGGCCTGTTTCTGGGAGGTTTGCACTGTTCCTGGGGCCCATTTCATGGAACAGTTAGCAAGGCCAAAGGCAACCCGTGGACTGGAGTGATAGTTAAGACCTTCGAGGCAAAACTTGGGTCTGGGCTTCCAGCTCTCCCCTCCTAGCCCCCCCCCCCAGCCACCCCTAACCCCTCCATTCAGATGCTTTCACAAAGCCAAGTGGGAACTCTGGGTGCTGCAGGTGTCCTCTCAGAGAGGGCCACATCACATGGGCTGGCTGATGAAGTGAGCTGGCATGTTTTCCCTCACCGCAGGTGTTGGAAAATCTGGACAGAAATGAATTGGCCGAGCCGCATTTGCAGTACTAGTAAACATGATTTTCATATTGCGAGTTTGTAAATAAACCACTGCAAATACTGTTGAGATTTTTTATGGTGATGTTGGACGTGGTGTTTGAGGCTGTGTTCACACCTTGGTTCTCTGGTTTGGATCATACTCAAAAAAATATTATACATGGTATGTTTTTCATAGCATATTGGCTCCTGGTTCAATCTAATAGCAAAACTATACCTACTTAGTTATTTTTTGTGATTTTCAGAATTATTATGCTGGGATGAGATTTGGGATTGGATTTGGGTTTACTGGTCCATGGTGGTATTTTAAAAATATGATTAGAATAAAAAAAAAAATGGTGTTGCTCCATTGTATCCTACAATTTTTCTGGACTCCAGCTTAGTGATTTCTCAGGGTCACTGAACACTGATCCATATCTTTTGGTTTGAATTGAACCGAACCCGATGTTAATCGAGATGCGCTGTTTGAAAGCGAGTGAAATAGAAATTGTTTGGATGTGATCCGCGCATCACTTCAAATGAGGTTTAAGACAAAAAATGAATTCATCGTATATTATGTTCGATTTGAGGCCTTCTCCAGCTGCACCTTCATTTCTAACCGTCGTCGTTTGATCCTACCTCACTAGTATGAAACGGGAAGAACGCGTGTAAGTCAAAGATGCCAGAGATGAATATCTAGCCTCCTCTCCTTCTCTCTGACCACAGAGTGGTCTTAAAGAGCCCACTTCCTCCTTGATGTCAACCCTTAGCCGTGCCTGTCCTGTACTTTTCAGTTTGGTTTGGACAGAAGGAGACGGCCTGGCCAACAGGAGTTGGGAGGACAGGGCCCAGGCTTTCCCACATCACTCGCAGCTTTCTGATATGCGGTCGCGCAGGCGGCTAATGACAGGGGCAGACATTTCGTATGAAACTTTCCTCCGCTCCTGTCTGACATCAGACTCTTAAATATGGGGGATGAGAGAGTGGCATGGCCCTTTTGGCAAAGACAGCTCGACCTGTCTTAAGTTCACCGACAAGCTATGGTGGGGTTGCCCTTAGCGTATTCCTGTCCAATACCAGACAAATGCAGTCGTCCTTATATGTTGTGTATAGTATTGAACTTGAAAAGCCGCGAAAAGAGATTGGAGACGAATAAATGTCAAGTGTCACGAGTTCAAAGACCTCATTGTCTTTGCCGGTTTGCAACTCGACCGAATAATCAAGCGGCTCGGCAACATTAAAGCGGGCCGCTTCCTGCACCTGCATCCACAGATCATCACACCATTGTGGCATTTGAAGAAAAGACCCCAGTCAAACGCGTCCTCTGACCTTCTGCCGCTAACATAAACTAATTAGGCTGGCTCTGAAAGGAATGGCCCCGCCGTTAGATTAATCAGCCTACGCAGGTCTGGACCGCGCAATCCCGCTCCAGCCAGCTTGCCCCCGCTAGACCCTCATTATCTCACGTTTTCAAAGGAGCGCCGTGGCAAGGAGGGGCGGAGGGGATGGAGGAATCAGTAGAGGTGGCGGTGGTGCAGGAAGGGGCTTTCCCAGTTCAGACCCGGAAAGGAAATGTCAAGCGTGAAGCTCCGTGAGTGGTCAGTGCTGCACAGTCCAGCGGGCGGCACAGAGGGGGTCTTTGTCCACCATCACTTAGCACCAATTACGGCCCGTCAAAATAGTTTTTCTGCTGCAGGGCGACGTGTTAATGGGCCTGGCGTTGGGTGTGAGGAGCGGCCTTGTCCACACACACCAACTAGGGGTCAAGGGTTAATAGATCCCCTCTGATGTGGCGGATGAGATTTTTGCAACCTTTAGCTGGCAAGGGAATGCCGGGACAAAGCCTGGAGAATGTGATACAATTAGGCGGACAGCTCGCTAGTGTCAATGCAGTGGGCCGCGGATGGCTGCGCCGGCTCGGAGCAGATGGGCGGCTGGACCGCAGCCAAAGCGGAACCGATGAAGGTCAATCCCCCATCCCATATCCAGTGAAAGGACCCAGGTGAGGAGCCAAAAAGCATCCCAACTGGAGAGCATCCTTTTGGAGTGAGAAACGATTCACACTCCTGGGGGGGGCAAACTTCAGAGGTGCTTTCTGAGGACAAATGAACTAACCTTGTTCTCAGGAAAAGGACAGAAAGCTTTCAGGCTTGGAGGGAGTTGACCATTTTCTAACTGTTGCCTGTCATCAGTCAAACTTGGAAGTTGTCTTTTGTCTCGTATGGGAAAAAATGAACCTGGCGTGGCTGGTGTCTGACCCGCTGGATGTTTCCTGAGTTTAAGTAATCAGTGATTATCTGATGTCAAGATGGAAAAAGTCAGCGTTGGTGAAATTGCATTGTGCTACGTGCGCTTTGGTCTGGATTCGTGAGGACAAAGCCAGGCCGTTCAAACGCATAAGTGTGGGAATGGAACCGTTGCCAAACAACCTGTGCCAGGGGACTCGGGAGATTTTTAGGAAAATACTCCACACCACACGGAGCAAATCCAACCACATGCAAGCCTGCGGGAACTCGTGGGTGACATCAATCCACATATGAGTAGTCTCAAAATACTTTCTGGATGTACTGGTGTTCAAATCTACCCCCCACCCACCCAATCCCTGAGTAAATGGTCATGGTGATCTGTCGAATTGAAGTCGGGGGGGCTCTGCATTGGATTTGTTTAATCTGCATCAAGTTTGAACATCTTATGTAAACACGGGAGTGTGCGCCCATGCCAGGAACGCTACTACTGGAAAACGTAAATGTCGGCGGTCGAGTTTGGCAGAGAATCACAAGAGCGGAGGCGGGAGAGAGAGAGAGGCCTGCGCCGAGATCAGCTAACCTCAATTGTTAGTGGCGGGTCAAAGACGACCGCTTCCATCGTCAAATTAGTGTCTTAAAATGGCCCGTTTGGATCACGGCTCACTGAAGACCACGAGGGGGATGCATTTCATTTGATTTGATTTTTGTTGGGGGTTGATCATTGACACATGATCACTCTCGGAAGTCGCCCCCGTATTTATTGCATGTTTTATAGACTCGCAAGCTCCGTAAACATAGACGTGGCGAGCTAATTATCTTTACACTAAGTTCTGCTGTGGTGAGTGATGTGGAAACAAAATTGAACAAACGCAAACACCATTAAGAGTTCATGTGTTGCTTTTCAACAGCCCGTCTTGTTGGACTCATTTCCTTAATGGCTTTGCAGCTGTAGTTCACCCTCGCATTAGGCCACAACTCTTTGGCAGGCGACGTCGATGCCCCCACCCCGACCCCCGCCGCCCACCCCCTTCGCCTTGTTATCCCTTTGAGATAAGTGAGAATATGACTTTGGCATGAAGGGATGATTTCTATGATTTATAACTAAAGCTGTCATCCCTTCAACTACAATGGAGCGTATTTTGTTGATGGGGGGCGGGGGGGGGGTAGCGACTGGGACGTGAAGGTCATTGGAGGTTAATGCCAATCGCAGTGCTTCCTTGAACCGGCGTGACAGCGTGTCTCCTCCGCTCATCGATCAGATGAATTCCAATGACATATTCTTTTCTTTCTGTTATTTATGACCTTTGTTGTATGATGGATCTTGGCATGTACTCCTCAGGTTCACAATCTGTTGTATTTTTGTCTTACGTATACTTTATTCAGATGTTTGGACTGATATTTTTTTTTTTTTTTTTTTTTTTGCGCGTGAGATTTATGACACGCGCGCGTCCGGTGGGGGTTGAGATGTTACCGCACCGACCTTGTTCTTGTCATCGTCTTAATATTTTCATCAGCCCCGCGCTGGTATTTGACTCTTCAAAGTAAAAGAAAAAGGCCGAGGATGAGAGAGACAAAAGGAGCGTCGAAGACACAACAGCAACGGAAGTGTGCGAGAGAGAATGCGAGTCAGGCAGAAATGTTGGCCTAAAAGGAAGAGGAGAAAATAAAGGAAAACAAAGCCAGGCGAGAAAGGGAGTGAGATGTGGGCCATTCATAAGCAGACTCCTCTAAAGGGATCCTGGGCCAGCACACCTGCTACTATTCACTTCAGAGGAAATAGACACTCTGTGGAAGAGAGGCTTTTGGCCTCAGGACAAAACCACTGCAGCGCCAAATTAGAAACAGGAAGGACTGTGGCTAAGGCTCAGATTAAAAATGCACTCTCCACATGGACTCAATATACTGCAGCCCTGATCCCGCTCTGGAAACCCAAAACCTAACAGCACTATTTTATGCTCCAGTCAACAGAACGCACCATGTTTGCACAGCGACAGTACAGGGGATTCTTTCCACTGTCAGCCCCTGCATGTTGGTAAACTGCAAACTTTACAAACGCCATTTGTAAGGCGGAAAGGCAAGGTTTAAGTATACTTTATTGCATTGTCATAACTTGTAACGGTTGTTTGAGTTTATGCCGAGGCGACTGTATCCTCAGCATTTGAGGAAAAGCACACGTACGAGTCTTGGGCCAACACTAGCTTTTTTTTTTCTTTTTGGTGACATATCGTCCACAAAAAAAAAAAAAAACCTTCAAGAGCTTATTTACACCTCTTGACGGCATCATGTGTGAAACAACACAACCAAATTTCGGAAAATAGCTTGGATTATTAAATACAGCGTCCGTGAGTATACAATTGCATTGTTTTAATTAAGGTGGTTTATTTTATTACATTTTTTCAAATTCTAATTTTGATTTGCTGCTCAAAACGGTGCCGCCCCTTGTTGTCATGGCAATAAAATCTGTTCTTGTGTTGACACACACCAAAGTAGAGGCGTGTGGGGTGAACATGAGGCAAGGCCACCTGATTTCAACAGGGGTGGGTGGGTGGGGGGGTCTTGGAACTTAGTATTTTCCACAAAACTTTTTAGAGGTGAGGCCATGGAATGATCTTTTTTTGGAGAGGATCTGGATAAATGTTCAAAAACAGTCGTTGGAGATCATTTGTGCATTCCCTTTGTTACTCTGCAGGTGAGAAAATAAACGTCAATGTAAATAGGAGACTTTTGAAGGGTGATTAACGTGCATCGGATCTAGATTGTCATGCTCACATGGAAAATTACAACATAGAAATTGTCAGCTGTCTTCTCGTCGTATATTTTTTATTTTTTTTACCTAGCAACACATGAATATTCAAATACCCTGTCCACGCCTCATCGGTTTCTTGTCTGCTGACAGTTGCCTCAACGTATTTCCTGACCATTGACGTACATAGGAACCCCCCTCACCCCCGCTCCCCCCCGTAAATATTTGAAAAATAACATAGGAAAGTGGAAAAAAGGTATGTACTGATGCTTAAACAATATTTCCATTTAGTCATGGGCCCGTCCGAGTAGTGTAGTGTGCGCTCCTCAATCTATCATTTGACTGTGGTCACTGATGGTATAAAGGTCTCACTGTAATTATTCTTCCATAAATTGAGGGCATATAGAGTTTGTTCCTTCCCCACACCGGAAAACAGAACGACCACCACACCACCTGCGAGGTCACTTTTTCATGATGCAAAAGTAAATATTTGCAGATAGACGTTTTTATGATGAACTTGAAGGTACTGTTAGCGCCACATTCATTGTGTGGGCCCCTTTTGACGAATGTTTGAGCTAGAGCCCGCTGACGGACGTTCACGCATTATGCCATGACTTGGAGGAGAGGAAAAACCTGCCATGACATCACTCACAAGTTGGAGTGCAGGTGCAGGGCGGGGACAGGAAGTGAGTAACGGGAAGCTCGGTGAGGCAGACTTTGCCGCGCTGCTGTCAGTCGGCAGTTTGAAGGAGTGACAAATACACCTTGCAGCTGAGTTGGCTTTGGGAGACTTCAAGGGAGGGTAACAGCTCATTAGCATGTCCGAGTGGAACACGGAGAATATTATTGTAGCCCGTGTCAGTCATTGCGGGGGTGGGAATCACGGAGTCCACTATTGTTGTGATTATTCATGACATTATCCAAGGCAGTTCGTATATGAAGACAAAGTACAATTAGCCTTTTTTTTTTTGTCTGGATGCAGTTGCGAACCTCGTGTGGAACATAATGAACATAATGACACCTTTTCACCTGTTGTTGAGGTACTCGGTGTTGATCTAGATAATGGCACTAATTGCAGTGACCGGCACCTCGATGTGGATGAGCTGACGCCCGCGCCCTTGACGATAGATGTTCTACAAAACGTATTAGGCTAATGAGAAAAATGCGGTGGAGTGGAGTTCTGTCATACCACCCAGGCAAAATCGAGCCTGTCAACCCCTTGGCTATCTGCATCTGGAAGCGGCCTTCTGGTAATCTGCACTAAGTACAAAAAGTTCAGCACCAGCTTGTTCTCATAGACCACCGACTGAGACCCCCCCACCCCCCTCCCAAGCCCCCAAACGCCCCAACAGGTCTCCTTTCATGGCTTTGGGATCAACGGGTGCTCCGCGAAGCTGGTTCCAGGCCTAGAGCTCCACAAGGTGCTGCGTTGACATTGTACTAACTCGGGACAATATTATCATTGGTTTTATGTGATAATCGTACCTCGGCGAGGGCTAAATACTTTTCTTCCTTGAAAGCTGCGAAAGACCATCATGCGTCACGCCCAAAATGCGAGACTAACTGCGAACGTGAACGTCCACGATAGTGAGATTTACTGTGTCAGATATGGACATTTATTTCACAGGCGTGCTGCGGGATGTCATGTCGCTTGCTCCCTTTGATTGATATCTTCACTTCCGACTACAAAGGGCGAGGGCCGCTCCTGCAACCCTTTCGAGCGCTGAGTGTAGGAGACGCCCTTCAGCGAGCATCCTAGTCATCAGTCGCTATTCGCCTTGCATGCCGCCCCCCCCCAAAAAAACAACTGTAACCATCAACAGGAATAAACACTGCACTGACCTTAGATCAGTGTCTAGAGGCAAATCCATTCGCCGTTTTAGAAGTTCATATGTGGTCCATATGGAAGTCCTTCCTGTATCCTCTGCAGAAATGTGTTGGTGAACAAAGGGCTGGAAACACATCCTGAAGTTATTTGATCACAGGACGACAGTACAATAAAAGTAAAGAAGATTATGAAGTAGAATTCCCCCCTCCTTTGATAGTTCTTCAAAAAAGGAACATGATTTGGAACCTTTTGAAAAAAACAAAACAAAACTGGATGTGCCATTTAGTCCACGTATTGGGCGATAAAGAGTTTGAAATGGTCTTTCCTCTTGTCTAAGGGGCTTTGAATCATGTTCCAAACCGGTTTTGCTTGAGGGGGGGGGTGGAAAAAAGTGTTTGGCGCAAGAGCTTGTCCATCAAAGGTTTCGCTCACCGTTTCCCCGAGGAACTAGCGGTGATTAAAGAGCCATTAAAATGTGGACCTGGCGATGCTTTTTAAGCTCGCAAATGTAGAACTTCATAATGGACTCCTCCAAAGCCAGAGGTAATGACCTCAGCATGTCACTCCAGGCCAGCTCCGCAACGATTGCACGGACCATTAACTCCTACAGCGATGGCGCTGGCTGAACATATGTACGGATAGTCGCCATGTTGTCAATTCCTGCCTGCGCTTTTGTCATGTAAATGTGGCGATCAAAGTCCAAACAAGTTCATCTGTGGCACATTTACAATGACTGCCGAGTCCCGCTCGCATGCCTAAGTATGTATGCGTAGAAAAGCCGTGCAATAATTTCCTCATTTGCCCCGCTAAAACCGATCCTGCGGACGCGTGTCCGTTTGATGTGTTCAGAGCTGCAGCGCAGATGCTACAGTTTTAGCTATGTCGGACGTCATCTTGCCGGCTGTTCTCGGAATACAGAAAAAACACCACCAGCACCACCTCTAAAATTAGCGTGCGCAGCACATGAAGGAGGGGTGGGGGGGGGGTGTTGGAAAGGGTTCGCGAGGAAGAGAAATCCCTCCAGAAGCTATCGTCTCGCCTCAAGTCGATCGGTTTTTCTGAGCGATCGTGTGGCCTCGAGCCAATCGGAGATCGCCTATGGTGACTTTGAGGCCGCTCTCATCAAAGATAAAAGCAGCGAGTAAATATATTCCTCTTCGGGGCCTGGCCAGGAATCTGGAAATCCGATTTTATATCCCTGCATTTGGCTAGTTTGTGTCACAGCCGTGCCCACCGCACCTGCTCTTTTGTGTCTGCACCCTGCCATTTTCCATCTGACCACTAAATGCCCCAGACTTTTTCCTTAAGCTTCCTTAGGCCGCTTGCTCCAGTTCAGCTCCGAGGTCTGTTTGTTGATATGTCTAGGAGAGCCGCTGCATTAATGCCAACTCCAGTAGGGTCAACTTCAGTGAGTACCATACACCAAAAAAAACTCGAACGGCATGAACTGAGAGTCTTGTGATGTGACCGAGGCTGAAGAAAAGGAGTGAAAGTCAAATTCATATTGATCACACTCTTTGATGTCACGCATGGTGAGTCTTTTTTTTGCTCTTTCTAAGCTCATGGGGACTCGTTTTGCTGCTGAAGATCCCCGAATATTATTTCCAGGCGTGCGTGATGATGTGACAGTGAAGGCCCGGGAAAGTGTACACACCAGGGGGATTACTTGAGTGGGATCAACTTGTATTTTGTCGTTTGGATTTAAAAGATATAATTTTGGGACACTAATCTGGGAGTGGGCGGCCAGGTGGTCGAGTGGTTAGCGCCTTGACCTCACAGTGCAGAGGTCGTGGGTTTGATCCCGGCTCCGGCCTTCCTGTGCGGCGTTTGCATGAGCTCCCCGTGCCTGTGTGGCTTTTCTCTGGGTACTCTGGTTTCCTACCACATTCGTCTCTGTGTGCCCTGCGATTGGTTGGCAACCGGTTCAGGGTGTCCCCCGCCTACTGCCCGTAGGCCCCCCCCGCCCGCGACCCTTGTGAGGGTAAAGCGGATCAGAAAATGGATAGATGGATGGATGGATAATGTGAGAGTCTTCTCACACGCATTGTACATTTGACAAAAATAAATCAGGGTTGAACCAAACCAAATTCACAAGTAAACAAGCAATTTCCAATCATCAGATGCGTAATGCTGTTTTTGTGCATAAAATAAACTCTGAGCACCTTTTTTTTTTAACGGATGTGCCAGATGTTGAAAGAAAAACGAGGGGTGGTGGAGTGGCGGGGATCTCGGAGGCTCAAGTCTGTGCAGCAGGTGAAGGGAATGCTTTCCAAAATCACATTATTGTGCTTTAAAGAGTGATTGAAAATACATATTGTCATTTCAGGCGGGGTTTTTTTTTTTTTTTGTGTGTGTTCCTCTCTCAAAAAATAAATGGTTTTAGAGCATTGTGAGTGAGTTTTGAATGGTGGCCTCTTGTCCCCGGTGGCTGACCGCACTTGGAAGCCAGCGGTCTGGCGATGAGGCCTGGAAGTCAACCCGGTAATGGTGGAGATAATAGGTCCTTATGACTTTGACCCTTGAAACCTGTTCTTAGCAAGAAGTTTAGGAGTGGTCCCGGAGGAGCTGTCCGATACTAAGCGCGGAGGAGGCAGAGGAAGAATGGTCGGAGGAACTGCAACCCTTATTTGGCTCGAAGCGCAGTCTTAGGAATGAATGAGACCCATGTATGCAACATTCAGGGAGCCGTATTTCTACCCTCAACCAATGAAAGGTTTATAGACTCTAACTAGAAAGACAAACCATTAAATCTAACACTTGTTTTAAACACAAAGATACTTCCCCCCCCCCTCCCGCCCCTTCGTACCGCTTCCGACATTACCCCTGGAACCCACCTCGCAGGAATGTCCAATGTTGTTTTTATCAAATGTTCATTAAACGCGCCCATAAAGTAACTTCCTCCCTAAGACCGTTAAAAGTAGCTACTAGCGCAAGTATGTGCAGCCCATGTGCAGGCTTGCGGTATATGGTGGGGTCGACGGAACAGCAATGGACACCAGATGGGGGTGCGATGTATGGGGGGGGGGGGATGATAGAATCAAATAACACATGCGGAATATTGTGTTTGTGAGCATATATCATCACACTGTTGCATCAACTCCAAACGTTGAGTGCACATTTGGAAGTGATATTCAATTATGACTGTAATTTAACATTCGCGCAATGTTCTACATGCACACTCACACACACACACACACACACACACACACACACACACACACGCGCCGCCATCTTTTGTCGAACACACGTTTGTTTTTTTGCACCCACCAGGAAGCCCTTCAATAGTTGATTGAAAAAACAACTGGCGCACTGGTTTTCCATGCGAGCGTTTCATGTGTCCGAGATTGAAAACCAACATTCCACGGTCCCGATGTGCGCACACTTTAAAAAAATATATATATATTTTGAGCATTTTGAGCGGCCTTGTGATCCCTCAAAACCCCTTTTCCCTAATGCAAACACGGCAAAAAATGCAATCCGTCAAAACTGCGCAAATCTCTCCCCGGGCTTGTTTTGTCTTCCACACACACACACACACACATACACACCTCCTCTTATTATCTGATCCCGCCATTGTAGCCCCCTCGCCTCCCGCCCCATGTCTTATATATATTCTCGCCTTCAGTTCAGGCTAGAAATGACAGTGCTTCCATCATAAAAACATTGCAAGCAGGAAGATATTGACACAGGTGTTCCTGCTTGAGACTGTCTCGCTGCAACACATGATATGTTTTGTTTCTGCCAGCCAGCCCATTCCCACTGTCTTAGCGAATAAGACTCTCAAGCTGTTTTCACCGTTAGCGTACGCTTTTGTTTGCCGTTGTGACACATTCCTAATTTCCACCTTGGGATTGTTTTTCTTTGACTCGTCCGGCGTTGAGACACAGCAATGAGTCAGTCATGTGAGGGTGGAATTCATCTGTCTGAGCACGAGTTGGATGTGAGCAGGTGGAGGTGTGTTTGTCTTAATTAATTTAAGTGTCAGTGGTTTTCTATTTTTGACCCCCCGAGGGCCCGTTGGCGCGGCTTCAGTCTCGCACGTTTTTCGCGTGATCCCCGGGTAGCGAACCTCCGGATGAATCAACTGTAGGCTTCCCTTCTTTAATTCGGGCCGTGTTCAGACCTGTAATTTGGTTCTCCGATACTGTCGAAAACAAAAAAATGGTATCTGGAATCAAACATTCGGTCCTACTTAACTCCTTCACTCCCAAAGACGTTTTTAAACGTCTTTTCAGACTTGGTCCAGAATTGGCTGGTACTGAATGAGATAACAAACTCAAAAAAGCTCGAGACATAAATTAAATTGTGTCCACAAGCTAAAGGTGTTTCTGGGAATCATATCCAATGCACAAATTCGCATTTTGTGTGCATGTTATCGCCATTTAATGGAAATACATTTGTACTTGGTGTGCATTTTAGACTTTTTTTGGTGGCCACCATTTTTTTTTCTCTCTTTTCTCTCTTTAATTTGGTTGTCTTGTCCAAGCCAAAGCAGAAAATGACACACTTTTTTTTTCTACTTTGCTACTGCCCCCTCGTCTGCAATTTGACCAAATAAGATTCTGTTTGAAACAACCACGGACGGGCTTACCTACTTTATTCAAAGCCATGTTCCCATTCGTCATTTTGCTCTCTTGGCCAAAACAGAAGATCAGACACTGCCTTTTTGCATCAGATAATTGGTCTTCATATTTAATTCCCCACCCTGTAATTTGGTTATCCGGTTTGGCCAAAGCCGTGGAATGATTCTCACAATACAAAAAGGTGATCACAAAAAAATCGCACAGCAGTACAGTTTGTTTTGTTTCGAGTATCGGGTCTTTTAACCAAAGCGGTCGAGTTGGCTCGAACTGAGATGTTCGCAAATGAACAGAATCTACCACAGCAGTTAACTTGAACCAAAGCGTTGACACTTAGATCATAAATCTGGACAAATCTGACTCGAGTTCATTTTCAGCCAAAGCATTCACACTTGATCCAACTGAAAAATCGCAGCGGTGCGTCGACACCCGAAGCCTTCATACTTAATCCATCAGAAAGAGGAATCGCAACAAGCGTTCGTATGGACCAAGCTCAAAGCTGTCAAGTGTGAACACACTTTTCTTCTGCTAATTTGACAAGGAAAAACACCGGGAACTGCTTTTCACAAGAGTCTCGGGGGTCTGTGCCGTCGTTCTTGGAAAACAAGCTCCGATGTTTTTCTAAGCCTCCCGCGGGAGTCTCTTGCGCTTGTGTAACTTGTCTCCGCCGTCCGATGACTGCACTTCGCTGCAGCGGTGGCACTCTGACCTCAGCCGACTACACTATTGTTGTTGCGCTCCAGTTACACTTACCATCAAGAGCTCACCGCTTGCTTTTGCAATCTTTGTAAGAAGACGCGCTTCTGCTGGCGTGTCGTGTGTATTTCTGTGTGTCGCCGATGTTGGGGGCGGGGGGGCCGGGGGGAGGGGGCAACTCGAGGCAGAGCATATTTTCTCACGATAAATACACATTTATTTACAAATAAAGTGGTTATGATAGAAATAAATACAAAATAGAAAAACATCTGCGCATTATACTTCATGTGGTATTGCACCCATTTGGAAATGTACATCGGAAATACATTTTTTTTTCTTTTCAAAACCAGTAAAAGGAATATATTCCTCTGATTAAAATATTTATTTCCCAACTTGACAGAGACATAAATATATTCATATTATATGCTTCTTCCAGGATAGCTCTGTTTGTGTCTTTTCATATAAATAACGTCTTCATTGGGAAAAGCGGATGTCCATCATCACCCTTTTTGATGTGTCTTTTTTGGACACCTTCCGCCGCGTTCTCATTCTCACCGGCAGCCGCATCCCTCGACCACCATGTCCTGATAGTTTTTAAGGATGACCTTCTCGTATTCATCCAGGTAAAGCAGAGAGATGGGGCTCAGTTCGGTGGGCACGCAGCACGCCTTGGGGATGTTGGAGTTCACAGAGTTGACCAGCGTCTGCACGATGGCGTGATTGGTGGAGTTGAGGTGGTCCGCCAGGGGGAAGGGACACTCCCCGTGGCAGTAAAAGGCGTGGTAGCCCGGGGGCGCCACTATCCACTCGTTCCAGCCCACATCGCTGAAGTCCACGTATAGCGCGTGCCTCTTGCAGCTGGCCTTGTGCTGGTGCTTCCGCCGCTGTTTGCGCAACGTGGCCTGGCGTTTTTCTCGCGTGTGCAGCACCGAGTCCCCGCGCCCGTCGTGGCCGTACGTCACCAGAAGAGGCCTGGCTTGAGGCCACGAGTCCCGGTCCTGGTGCAGGGACCTGCTCACCCGCACGTGCCTGCCGCGTCGACGGCCGTGCTCGTCGCTGGCCTGCCGGTCGTCCGGGTGGTGCACCTCCACCATGAAGCCGTGGTTGTGACCTTTCCCGGAAGTCCACTGCGACACAGCGGGGCTCACGTCGAAGCTTTCCCACCGGCTGAAAGAGTCCTTCACCAACCGGGTGTCTAGCAAGCGAACTAGAGGCTCGCCGTCGCCGCCAGATTTGGGCGTCCCGAATATCTCGTAAATGTTGATGCGATGGAAGCCGGCGGCCGCCGAGCTGGCGTTTGCGGAGCTGTTGTTGGGGCCGGTGGAGGGGACGCCCTTGACTTGGTCCCTGTAGATGCGAAGCTCTGCCGACGTGATGCGCTCCTCCTCTGGGACGGAAGTGAGGTTGAAGTAGAACCGCTGGGTGGTTTTGCCTTTCAGGCTGGCCAGGGCCTCCATAGACTCTGGAAAAGACAGCGCAGGTTGAGCTAATTTGCCAGAAGGTAGACCGTCAGGCCCAAACTGACCTACAAATTTTACATAAACATTTTCGAGAGGTTTTTTTGTCCAATCAGGTTGTTACCACGTGAATCTAATCCGACGAGGGCGTTTGGAATAGGGAATGCCGGCCAATGGAATTGAAACCGTATTAGCAACGGGGACCGTTTCTTTAACCAGCCGCATTCACAAGACTCACAAGGCCAACTAGATTTCGCCGATAAGTAACCATCATCTCTGGCGAGTTCTTACCCAAATATTGATTCTAAACTGCCGCAGATGATAGAAGTGGCATCGTACCATATTGTTTTTGATGTAGGACTAAGACGTGGATGAAGATGCGTAAATCCACACTGAAGGTTTTTAAAAACTTCATCTTTAACTGCTACACGCTGGTTTCTCTCGCGGTCAAGTTATCAGGCCACACAAACAAAACGAGACAGGCGTGACTTTAATCGATGGACGGTTACCATAGCAACCACAGAGAGTATAGGAAATCCACCCGTAAATGCTCCGAAGTTCAGTGTCAAGGCTACCGTTTCGGCAGTTATACGTTAATCCTCAGACAACACGCAGGATTCATTTAGCTCGGGATCGGGAACGTTTTCAGAGAGACTTGGAGAGGTCGTTCCTTGAAAGTGCATTTAGAGCAGCCACGTTATTATGACTGCCCCGAGGCATGGCTAAGATAGCACAGTATATAGACTCATTGGTTTTTCCCTCCTCGCTGCGTAAGTGACACAAATTATAGTGCGGCGCGCAATTTTCTGCGCCGCAATCCCGCTTTGAACTCTTACTTGTGAGCATGACGAGCAGCGATGTGCACACGTCGTTGCAAACTTTGAACGACGCGCCCCATCGTTCAAAGAAGCCGTTTCGGAAATTCCACCGCCTCATCCTAAAGCTCCCACCAGAGGCACAAAGACCTCAATTAGGCGTATCACTCCTTATTTGATGTGGTGAGGGAAGGGGGGGGGGGAACCCCAACCGCCCCCACTCTACCTTGTCTCTCCTTCTTCCTACTCGTTTTTTTTTCTTCCGCCCCGAATCCCAAATCCTCCTGTTCTCCGCGTTCCAAATCCTCTTTGCTCCGTCTCGCTCTCTGTCACGCCGTCTTTAGCTCCCTCCTCCTCCTCCCACTCAGCAAACAAGCCCGGGCTTGTTAGAAACGTGCGACTTGTAGATTGCGTTGATCAACATTCCTAATTTCTTTTCAGGCTCCCGTGCCGAAACAAAACGGGCAGTGTCGCTTTGGTTCTTTTTAAATGTCGCCATACCGTTTTACGCAGCTGCTTTTATTCCTGGATCTTGACTGCAAGTGAAACCGAGGACTGTGTCTGATCAAAGCGATGATGATAAACAGATGTGTCAATCATCGGAAGACAATTGTATTTTTGGAGCCCTTGTCAGTTATGAGACCTTTTGAATCTTAATCAGGTTTTGCCCTTTCGAGATCTGGCCTACGCTACAACCTGAATCGTCATCTGTTCGCTCCCGATTCAGGGGTTCTTGGTCCTCATCTGATCTGGCCTTCCTAATTGTTTTCATTTTTAACTTCTGGCACCCTTGGTTACCTACCCTAACTTTTCTACGCTACGCTCGAACCAGACTTTTGTCCCCCTAACAGCACCCCTGGGTGTAATCCACCCGACCGAGCTTTCAGAGGTTTCCTGGTCCTTAACCAGGCTAGTCGCCACTTCTGCCGCTTCCTCAAAAGCAGTTCCAATCACCTGCAGAGGTTCCTGATCCTAAACTGGTCTGGCCTACCCCCTCATCAGAATTCTCATCCGCCTAAGCTTTTTTTTTCTTCCTGGTTCCTGGTCCTCAACTGGTCTGGTCTACGCTCAAACCAGAATAGTCATGACTTCCGTCCCACTTTGTTTTCTCCTCTGGAGAGGTTACGGATCCTCATCTAATCCGGTCACAAATCGTGAGGACTTTTGCACCTTTCTCTCGTCCTCTGCTCGCTTTCTTGGTCTGGACTACGCTCAAGTCTGGCTTGTATGAGGTCTCTGCGTTTCACCACCTGTGTCACTTTAACATGCCACCAAACACTACTTTTGGAAATTCAGTGGAGGTTGCTATTATTGCGGCAAGTCGAATGATTTCACATTTTAAGTAGTTGAACACTCAAATCAGCAGTAAAATGAACCGAAACCAAGAATTCACCTAATCGGGGTAGTAACGGACGTATGACCGACGCAGGAGCATTTTTGAGGAATGGCGCAACGCGGAGAAGAGGTTATTTGGACAGGATAACAATTTGGAATTGCGTCTGGCCGGATGACGTGTTTGCCATAATGCCATGTTGCGGGTTGCTGAAGTCACCCGGGGCCCGAGCGATCGTCTGCGCAAAGGCCAAACGCCGCTCTTTATCCCGCTCAAGCGGTGCGTGTCTGGAAAAACTGTTTTCAGAGGCGCACTGCAAACACCATCAATTATTAAGTAACAAATTCACCCCTCAGGGATTCCACGGCCACTTGGATATGTTTTGAAGCTCTCGCTACAGCCGTGGCCGGCGGACGCGGTCAAAGTACTGACGCCGGACTTCATTAGAAGTCGAGATATTTGTGGGGAGGGAATAAGAGCACTAATTCGACTCTTTTACTGAAGACGTTTGTTCCAATTTTAGAATTGAATTGAAATCGAGTGCCAGAAGCAGCAAGTTGTGGGGTTTTTTCCGGCTGTCACAAAACAACGCTTTTGCCACGACTCAATTTTGGAGCCACCGTCAAACGAAATTTCTTAAATAAAGGCTACGGAAGGGGAATATCTTGCTTTGTCATCATCGTTTGTCCCTGCTCATGTTCCTCCATGTCACCGCCGTGCCTGTTTTTTTTTCTGCCTTATAACGCCACAAGACCTTCATCAATCAAGATCGAAATGGCAGCTAACAACCTCTGCCGGGAAGTTGACACATTAAGGAGAAGAAAGGACAGATATTTGTTTTCAAGAGCGTGGTCAGAAAATTAAATCCTCGAGTACAGTTTTGAAGTATTTGTTACTTCCCAGAAGTGGAAGCCAGACCTCCCCCCCCTCCCTCCTTTCCCCATGTTTGCTCAAAGGCCTTGCGTCACAGCCTTTTTTTTGAAGTGTCCCCAAAACTTACATTAAGATTGTAAATAAATTAAGACGCATGTCACCTCGCGGATGCCTAAAAAGCTGCCGTAAAACAACCGAGTGCTCTGAAGTCAGCGTGCTGACACCCTGAGTCACGTTTAAGTACATGTTTGGGCTGTCTGAGAGAGCCCAGGAGCTGGAGGCTGACAGGTCGAGGTATTCGCTAATACGCACCTTCGTGGTGAAAGCTTCTAATCGTGTTGGCCTCGCTGGCTGCCCTCTCGGCGTGCCTTCCCATGTTCTTGGGCCGCCGGGCACTGTGGTCGCCGTTGGCCGAGTGCATGCGGTACAGGTCCACCATGTACCGCGGGACCACGGCGTGCTTGCCCGGCGACGGCCTGCGTTTCAGGCCGAACATGCTGAGGAGCCGTAACTCAAACTCGTGCAGGGCGCCCGCAGACTGCTGCGGGCTGTGCCGGCCCGACTCGCCGTACCGCCTTCGGCCCACCTCGGGGATGAGTCCCGTCGCGCCTTCCATCAACACCTGAGCCATGAGCAGTACCATGAGAGAGCCGACCATGATCAGTCAGTCCCTGCGGAGGAGAAAGTGGACGTCCTGTCAATTTGCCGAGCAACATGGAAGAAAGGGGAAGACACCTCGTCGCTTTGAGGTGGCGGCGGCGGCGGTTGGCAATTAATCATCGGCATGAAGTCTGATCTCGAAGATGAAGATGGAGGAAGTCTATGAAGGACAGGAAGGGCAAATCAAAGAAGTCTCCAATTAGAAATACGCCGAAGGAATGCGGGCGAGTGGAGATCAGAAGAGGCATGAAAGAGTCTTTTCGAAGAAGGGGGGGGGGGGGTGAAGAGGAAAAAAAAGAGAAGGGGAAAAAAAAAAAAAGTTAGGAAAAGAAGAGGCCCAGCCTGCCAGCCGGCCGGGTACTACAAGCGTCAATTTGCGGAGACTTTGACTGTATAATCATAAGGGATAGGGTTACTTCAAGAGGCTTGCAGGTGTTAGATCTGACGTGCACCACCGGGGCCAGATGTACAACACATCTAAAAAAAAAAAAACTGCCTGCAAAGGAAAAGTGCACTTTAACCACACTTTTTCCACGTCCCTGCCTAATTTAAGAGCATCAATACATGCAAAGCGTGATTTTAAAAAAAAGTCTCTTGGAGATTTTAACTCACACGCTCAAGTCTTTTTTTAATTTATTTTTTTTCTTCTTACCTGACGAGGAAGCGTTGTGTCCGGTCGTCGTTCCACCGTTGGGCTCCGATAAAGTCCACATGAAGTCGCGTTAAATCCACGCTGCTTCTCCGTGGAGGACCACAGACAGACAGCCCGACACCCTCACTTGTCCGCTCGCGCACATAATGTCACACGCGCCGGCTTGGTTCTCTCTGCGATTCGTCCTTTTTACGCACACACACACAAAAAAAAAAGAAGAAGGAAAAACCAGAGCACCAAACGCGTTCTTGTCACGAGGAAGTTTTTGCGCGCATGAGGGAGCGATCAAAGTAGAACGCGTCTCGGTAGAACATCTTCCCAACAACGAAAAAAGCGTGTCAAAGTCTGGAAGCAAAGTGGAACTGGGTGCGCTCTGGAGCGGAGTTTGGATGGTCGCGTCGTGCGCCACCGCCGGAGTGCTGCGATTGATTGGCTCCTTCCCCTCGGCCGGCCACTCTTTTTGTCGTCCGGTGATGTCACCGAGGGGCTGTCAATCACATGGCCGCCCATGAAAAAGCGCCTCCCGCGGACTTTTAGCCCTCGGGCGGACGGGCGGGGTGGTAGTAGTCGTAGTGGTGGTGGTGGTGGTGGTGGGTGCGAGACTCACACCCAAGCCAACTTTTTTTTTTCCTCCTCTTTTTTTTTTCGTGTCAAATAAACACACATGAGAGTCAGTGACACCCCCCCCCACCCCTCCGTTTTTTTTTTGGAAGGCCTGAAGGATCCTTCTGGTTTCTCGCCGGGGGGCTTTTGTGATAAGGAAAAGCTACAATAGCACTTAAAACAATGTTAATTTGGATTAGCACCAATTTGGAAACCTTTCGAGGTACAGACCTTCTGCTTCTTTCTGAAGTGGACTAACATTCATGCATTATTAATAGGATTAAAAACAAAAATGTTAGATATGTTTTCGGTGAAAAAAAAAAAAGATTTGACTCCACTACCCAAACTATATCAATGCATCTGAACAAATCAGCGCTAAAATTGTCCTGTCGAAAATTCAGCGGGTTGCAATATTACCTTGGATGTGGGATGAAGTGAGTTAAGTCGAAAAAGTCACTAATAAATGCTCAGGAACCAAATGCTCGACCTGCCAAAACCTGCTCCTTTGGTACAAGGTGAGAATTTTAGCCACATTTGTGTTGAGTATGGGCTGGAAATGTAATTTTTTTACTTTCTTTATCTCCTTTAAAAAAAAAGCCACCATTGATCCCCTTTAGCGGGGCCCATTAGGCCATGATAGTTGGGCCAGGCGGTTGTTTTGGCCAAAGCGGCTGTTCTGTTTTCATCCAGGGTGATGGCAATAGATTAAAGCCCACAAAGATTCACAAGATACCTTTGTCTCCTGCCAGGACAATAACATTTGATGAGGGATCATCCCAGATCATCCACTTTGCAATTAAAATACGGATAGGCCTCTGGTTGCATAACGTTAGTCACCTCAGCAGCAAACTTCTTACGTGTTTGCTGTTGGGATCTTAGCGATGGCTCCCAAAGCAATTGCAACACAATAGTGAATATGACGCAATAAATAAATAAATAAATATATATATATATATGCCGCATTTACCGTTTTTCTTTTTTTTTTATATTTATCCCCTACTATTGTTTTTCATACAAATATTTACAGTAATGACGGTAACAGTCTGCGCGTTTGTTTCAGTACAGGGGGAAAAATTTTCAAACATGGCACGTAGCAACTTTCCGGACTGATTTGATTTATTTATTTTTTCAAGTATGATATCTATTTTTTTTCTTCCCATGACTTGCGTTCCATTCCTTCTCCTCTTGTCGAGTTAGAAGTAAACCACAATCGCCGCTTCATTCTTTGCATGACAACTGAGCGCGAACGACCAGCAGACAACCGCCACCATCGCTGCTCCACTTCTTTTCCCTCCAGCGTGCATTTGTTTGTATATGCGATCCACAAATATTCCCTGAACAAAAACACAAGGTCAGACCGGAGGGGCTCCCACACAGAGCTCGCTAGCGCTATAAAAGTGAAGGGCTTCAGAGTGGTTTACTTTTCTTCCAGCCGTGTTTTTCCCCGGTGCTGCGAGTGAGTGGGGAAACATCATTCAAGTGAAATGCAGCTCTGTCAAAACAAGCGCGTCTTATAGCTTTTCCCACACTCTCATTCCAATCGGGAACATCTTCATACGTCATATTCAATTTTTTTTTAACAGCGGGGAGAACCTCTTCATTATGCCAACTGGGATTTTTAAAACCCCAACCGTTAACTAGCATGTAGCAAGTACTAATTTCTGCGATTATTTACATCGTCGACCAAAAAAATGATTGGCCAGGAGTTTGTTTGTTTCATTGTTGCATTTTTGTTTGTCTGGAAGTTCCCAAAACTGTTTATCCTCTCCCTGGACACCTCGTTAGGTCGTTCATTTATGTCGCGGATAAGCTATCGAAGTTTGCTCGGCAGTGTTGCCCTTTCAGGCAACGTTTAATTGGATCGACGTGGAGACTGAGATTAGATAACGTGTCATATCTGTCTCGAACAATGACATCCGCGGTATCGGACTGAGGGGTGGGGGGAGCTCAAGATTGAAGCAGCTCTGGTTGGCCGTGGTCATTAAACGGTACTCGTAGCATCGACATGCAAATCTAACTAACTCCATCTAAAAAACTGTGATGTCTGATAAAAATCCATTCGGCCTCCAACAATACATCATTTCGACTTTTCAAAATGTTCGTGTCGTGCTTGTCTGCCTCATTCTTTCTACAAAAAAAAAAAATCAGCTGAGTTCACAAGTTTGTTTGCAGAGGAAGACGTGCGGCAGTTACAGCACACTTCCTGTCCATTACATCATTTGTTCTGTGCCTGCGCCAAACTGAAGGCACCCTAACATATAGTACCATTAAAAAAAAAATGTGAGGGTTCCTGTTGGGATGCATTCTCCATCCATCCATCCATTGTCATCTAAATTGATGATCCTCTTTTGGGTAACAGGAAAGCTGTAGTCGATGCCACTTGACTGGACTTGTCGCTGAGGCACATACGAGGTGCGTCAGCAAAGTTCCAGGGCTGGCGTCATTGAAGATAGAAAGAGGAACCAAAAGAAAAGTCAAACAAGGCATGACATTTACAATAATTTGTTCATTCCAAGTGCATTTTTTGTGGTAGGGCGAGGGAATTGAGAAATCCAATTTGTTGCCTTATCTTGTGGAAGACTTGCAGAAAATGTAGTGAGATCTTCCATGTGTGTGTTCCACGTGTACGTTTTGGTCTGGATGCGGATGGTACAGCGCTCGCTTGTCATCACCTACATTCCGCGAGTCGGGGGCGGTTTGTGGGGAGAGGGTGGAGGTGGTGTTGGGGGGCTGAAGCCCTGAGATGACACCGCAAGATCCAACCATTAGCCTTTCACCTGCTGTTAACAGCAACTTGGCCAGACCCACGGCCCGCATTCCTCCGCCTTGAGCCAGATGGGCTTTTTTACACTCTCGAATATGCCTGCTATGAAATCGATTTTGCTGTGCATTTGCTTTTGTGACTTCTCTAATTTGATGGTCTTTTTGTTTTTCGGGGGAAAATGATTCCAAGTGGAACGCGGAGAAGCACGTCGAAGGCGAGCACATTTGTGCGGCGCGAATGGGAGGCTGGCGGGTGGAAGTGGGACAGATGCCATATAGGTTGTTCCCGAAATGGAAAAGCCACTAGTGTCAGAGACGGCCGGCAATAAAAAAAATAAATAAATAAAAATGCGCCAGAGTCAATATTTATGGACACTGAACATGTGGCACGCTTCTCTTCCCCACTAATTTGAGCAACAAGTCCATCTCCAGATTATACGGCCCCCTTGCAGATCACAGGCAACCAAGGCTCCCAAAAAGCGTGTGCCAAAGAACGCGCTGACGTTGGTCACGCGCTACAAACGGCGCATAATTTAGCGAGCTGTTTATTTGTTTGTGGCTTCTTCTCCATGACACTCTTAATCTTCACGCTCGGCCTGTAATTATAAGCATCCACTGCAACCTCCAAAGTCGAACTCCCCCGAAAGGAGTTGAAACAAATTTTCTGGTGAAAAAAAAAAATCTGCACCAGAAGTTAAATCGGGTGTCACGGTAGCCGAGTGGAAAGCACGCCTGCCTCACATAGAAACGGTTCTGGGTTTGAACCGAGGCTGCGGCCTTCCTGCGTGGTGTTTGAATCTTATCCGAGAACTAGCGCGGGTTCTCTCAGGGTACGCCGGCTTTGTCCAACAATCGGAAAACTTGCATGTTAGCTTCTTTGAAGACCCATTGAACGTGACTTAGAATGTGACCTGTCAGTACCGGATTTCAGATTCAGATTTTTTTTCTTCTCAGTACAGTACTGAGGTAGTCCAGAGTTCCAATGTGGATCTTATAGACACGGCACATGAAGCATCATTTCTTTGCTTCGTGTGGCCTTCTTGATAACATGCAAATAGGAATGGTATCAAGATGCATGCTCCGTTTAGCATTTGAGAGAGAGAGAGAGAGAGCTCTAAGTATAGGGATGTGCCCTTTTGAATGCAGCTCCACTCATAAAGAGCCCACGCGTCACTCAATTATACGTCTGCATGATTAGAAGCTTGGGTTCTACGTAAACAGCCCGCGTAAAAATTTTTTTTTTTTTACATTTGACCACTCAACGGCCCGAGCAGCTGTTTACAGGCAGAGGAATGGGAAGCACTTAGCGAGTATGCTGCTCAATATCTGTGGAGGCGTGTCAGTTTGGGCTTTGTACTTGCAGTAGAAACCTCTAAAAGTCCAATGCCCTTAAAAGTTGTAAGGAAGAGAAAAAAAAAAGTCACATAAATCTGACCTTCGAGAAGCTGATGGCCTTGGTTTGGAATGTAGCGTCGCAATCACGCTTACACAAAAAGCCAAACAAGAACATCCCAATATTCAAGTGACCTTCACTCTAAAACACCAACAACGTTTTAAATCACTTTCCCCACCGAGGTGAAAATGCGTCATGTGTAATGTAGCTCATCGTGGATGCCCGGGACTCCTAAACATGATGCTCCAGCTGCACCACCCCAATACATCTTCACTTTCGATTAAAACGCATCGCCATCTCACAGGCCGAGATTACAACCCGATGTAGCGCTTGGTGTTTTATCAGCATGTCTGATGACACACAGAATACTGCCGAGGTTTACGCCGAGCCCAGAATCTAATATCAGACGAAGCAAGGTCAGATTGTCGATACGGTTTGAGGTTAAATAAGACCAATGACACTAAACAAGCTTGCTGTTGATTACGTAACCTGCAAACATGGCACTTAGTCTTCATGGGGAGGGGGGGGGGCTTCTGCTCCTACGAAAACCGACCTTTGTACATTAGCCGTAATCGACCTCGTCGCCATCACTGCATTTTACACACTATTTTTACGTAACAGCAACATATTTTATTTTCCCAAATTGCATCGAAAACACGATTGAAATGTCACGCAATCCGACAAATAGCCCAAATATGTGACAGTAATTGAGCCCCATTTGACACCATTTCCTATTTACAGCAGAAAGCGCTTTTGACAGCATCTCGGACAAGCTTTCGCTCTCGGCAAATTGGAATTCGTTCTATTTCGGTGACAAATGAATGCTGCAACCGACTTCTGAGGGGCCTCTGTATGCATTTGAGCAGAGGGTTATCAATTTTGGGCGTTAGTCTGGTTGGCGGGTACTCCGTTTCCCAGCTGCGCTTGGCCATACTTGGGCTATGCGCAAACCTGGCCTTCACGCCGCCCAAGTTAGTCCTCAGCTCTGCAATTCTCCCGTCACATTTCATTCGGCCGCTGTCTTGCTACATCTGATCGCGTCCGTTGGGCCTACGCAGCAGTCAGGGGGCGGGAGGAGAAGAAGAAGAAGAAGAAGAAGAAGGCTCGCCGACTACAGGGAGGACCTGATTGTGCTCTGGCATCCGCAGAATGACATTATAGCGGCGTGGTTTGACGATAATAATAATCCTCGGCGCAGCTGTATAAACATTGAACTGACATCCACTCCCTGGGCACGCCGTATGTATCTTTAACTTTTCGGGGCCCAGTCTGATGCAACTATTAGTGTCTCCGCCCAGCTGGCCAAGCCTCCCTCTTGGGCAATATTCCATCCCCATTTGTAAATTGCCATAAATGTCATTGGGAAATGGATGTTCGCTTCGCATCGCGTCGGAAGAGAGGGGAAAGCGCACCGTGTGACAAGTACGAGCGTGTCATTGACTCTCTTTAAGTGTGGGAAGTCCTTGTTTGATTTTCTTCAGGCAATGACACCCCCCACCCCCCGCCACCCCCCGCCCTCACTGTCTAGCGTATTTCCCGGTAACGTTTGTCTCCATTCGTGGCACTTTGTGTAAATATTTATTGGACTAACCTAACTCTTCTGTATACAGTAACCCCTCTTCCACACACAATCTCTTGCGGAATGCCATCTAATTGGCGGTTTCCTCTGTTTATCCGCTCTCCGTATGGCGGAGTGATGTACAATCAGGTGAAGATAAAGCCTTCAATTGAAAAGGAAATCAAATGAGGTTCATCATGCACACTCCTCGCCCCCGCTGCACGCACACACACCGCGTCTGTAATTCACATGCTAGATTACCATTACGTGTCGTTTGTGTTTGTGATACAATAAACAGACTCCAGATGGCTCTCGGGGTAAGATGTATAGTTCCAGAAGCCAGGCGGTGGAGAACTGCCGTCTGACTCCACTTGGGCTCCTTTTCTGTTCTGTCTCATCGCAACCACGAGGAAATAGCAATTAAAGCTTCCCAGGTCGGGGGGATTAATGCGTGTAGTGTCCCCTTCAATAAAACCGCATGACTAAGATTGGACAAATCCGAGGCCTAGCGAGAAGCAGTTCAAACTGTCTTGACTCGGGTTGCCTAAGCCCCAACACATCCTTGACACTGTGCAGCCATGTATGTAAACGGAAGGCAGGAAACGAGATCTGCCAATTTTCGCTCTAACCACACGACGCTGTGTTTTTGTATATGTCTATGTAACAAGTAGACAAGTCTATAGACTGGTTTTGATCCCAAAGTCCGTGAAAACACATACAGTGGTACCTTGACTTTATTTTGTTCTATGACCGCGCTCATAACTGAATTTATTCAAATAAATAAAAGACATCGCCCCCTCGCACCCCCCGCTGAAATGAATTGAGATTAGTTCCAGACGTCACGCAAAGCGCGATATGTCATTTTTATTAAATACATAGCACTGTACTTTATAAAAACCTGATTAAAAAACATTTAGCAGTCTTTACGTTCTCTTCTATGCCAATCGAACTTGGTTCACTGAAAAAAAAAATCCCTTTGTCAGTTATTTGCACAAAATATTGCTATTTCACCACTGAGTTTATTCAAAGAAAGTAATGGAGATTCATTTGCGCCTGTCGCTACGGTTGTCTCGGTCTTTGCTTTGTCTTCAGGCTAAAGTGAATGCTTCAGCACCCAAAAATACAAATGATTATTTTCTAATCCCTTTACCGCTCAAATTTGTTGACAGTTACCGTATTTCCATGACCATATTGCGCATACGTATTAAACATACATAAGAAGCGTTAAATTCTTGGATGCAGGCATGGTTAAAATAGACGAGCTTAAAAACATATGCTAGCATGTATGCATGCTAGCGTACGTTTTTAAAAAGGCAACAGGAGCAAAACTGAGTTAAAAATTCGTCAAGCTTCCTCACTGCCCATCTTCAAAACCCTCCTCAAAACTCACTTGTATTCTCTGGCTTTCGACTCAGCATGACTTAAATTTGTTCTTGGTTTTACTGTTTGGTGCTTTCTACTGTCTTTATTACCGATTTGTTTTACTGTTTATTGTATATGTTAAATTGCTCCATGTACAACAGTTTGAGCTATAAATAAAACTGACTTGACTTAAAACGTAGACTAGCTTAAAAACATACGCTAGCATGTATGCATGCTAACATACGCTAGCATGTATGCGTGCTAGCATACGTTTTTAAAAAGGCAACAGGAACAAAACTGAGTTCGGTTGTATTTTATTGAAGTATTAACAATGTACCGATGTTATTTTTTGAGGGATCAATTCTCATCCTCAAATCCATCATTTCTGTATCCAAAATGAACAGCCGGGCAAGTTCACAATCAAACACGCCAGGTTCCCTCGCGTCATTGGCACAGTCAGTCTCTTTGCCAGAAAGGATGCCGGCTTTTGCGAAAGTTCGAACAACAGCGCAAGTGGACACGGAAGCCCAAAACGTCCGACATCCATTCACAAATTGTGGCGTCACTTCCCCCCCCCCCCTTAGTCAGGCTCTGTTGGCCATCGCTCCCTCGCCGCTCGTAACTTCACGTTGGCCGTTTCTGTCCACTCATTCTTCTCATGCTTGGACACTGGGCCTCTTGTCATAAAGTCAACTTTTTAAACCCAGAATGAAGCATTCTATTTTCTTAACCTGGTCAAGTAATCATATTACCTAAGACTCCATAAAGGGGAACAAACAGTAGCGTAGAATCCAGGCTTCTTTTTATGTGCCTTGAGTGGCAGATTGGCTTTCATCAAAGAGCCCTGGCGAGTTAGAGAGTCATTCCACTGCGCCCGAGCATACGAAATTGATCCTCATATGCGCAACATATGGTGGAAAGCAATTTCCACCCGAGTGTTTTAGTATTTCCTCCTAATTAATTTCGCATGTACGAGACAAGCGCGAGCGGCCTCCCAGAACCGAGGCACAAAAGCCGGCTTTGTTTCATTCGTTCGTCTGCGGTTTTCGAACTCGCCTGCGCTTTTTGACACACCGTATTAACACCGAAGGCAACGTTTCGGGTAGGGAAGCCACATCTTGTTCTCGAGAGGGCCGAGAGTCAACTTTTATCATCGGTTCGTCGGCTTGCCTTGCACGAGGAAGGCGGACGGTAAATTCCCAGTCCCAACTGTATTAATAGAGTCCTCCATCAAACACGCCGGGTTCCCTCCCGTCATTGTCAGAGTCAATCTCGTTGCCGTGTGGCTTCCCTGAAATCACGTCTGCTTTCAAAAAAACGACTGTAGGTGGCTATTTCTGTCCATTACCATGGCAACCAAGCACAACAGTAAAAGCTGACTTCTTGCACCTCGCTATCGTGCTGGTCCACTTCTTCTCTATAGTGTCAATCACCGGGATGTTAAAGTGACCGCCACCTCATCCGTGTTGGCGATGTGGTTGGGCTGGATGTGTTGGATATTTTTATTTATTTATCATTTATCATTTATCGTTTATATTGATATATTTTGTTGTATTTCAGACTGCGAAATATGCTTGTCCCTCGTCACTTGCCGCAGCCCAAGTTAGGGCTGTGGGGATTGGTTGCGAGAACAGTCGGGAATGGAGGCCAAGTTTAGAATTCACCTGCTTCGCTAAGGAAAAAAAATGGTTGGCGCGCCGCGAATTAAGCAGAATAGTCAATTGCGTTGTACTTTGAGCATCCCAGGCCACCGCAGACAGTCAGGAAAGCTCTAATCCATTTGTGGTTACTCGACGTTTAGTATGGCAAAATGATCCGTCAACTTTGACAACTTATGTCAGGTGGTAAGAGCCCAGCTTACGTCTCGGCTCGCTGCCTGGCAATCCCGAGCGATATTTTGAAAACAATACATTGTAACGTCTTCCAAGAATCACGGGAGAAGCAAGTCAGCCACCTGACGTTTATCCACAACAAAACTCACACGGCTACTGTGTGGCCGTATTTTCCAAGTAGGCTTTCCTGGGTGGGTCGATTCCAACTCGAGGTAGTCTTGATCCAACGTGTTCGCTATCACCACAACCCGACCTTGATCCGATCTGGCGCGCTCGCGCCGTAAATTTCATCCGACGTTTTTTTTTTTTTCATCCGCTTGGAGTTTCCGCAGTGTGAACACGCAAACTACAAAGTCACGGCCTGCCCGTGAGACACAACAGTTTCTTGTTGGTACTTGTCGGCACGTCAAGTCAAAAGACTTCCTCGAGCGTTGGCGTCGACACATGAATAGTTGCCTTGATCAGATTAATCATTAAAGTCAGGAGATAGGAGCGGATCTGGCTTTTGTTTTTGACCCAATCTCCATGCAGTGACACCTTTGTTTGGATAGGGCGTCTGGGACCACCTGGAAGAATGTAACTTCTGTTTGCCCAAACCGCACATTTCTCCACTTGAAGGCTTCCCTCTTCTCTTCTTCCCCTTTGGAGAGGTGGCTTTTTATCTCCACTGGCTCTTCATCTTTTTTTTTTTGTAGATGTGATGCATAACTACAGAAGAAACTGTCCAGAGGTTGCGAGCGCCGCAAACAAAGCCCCCCCACCGCTCCCTCCAAAAAACGGGGTGGTATTTGCCACGCAGATTCAGAGTTGAGATACCAGCAGGTGCTTACCGGAATGTCTGAAGTTGAAGGTGCGATGGTGTGTTATGATTACAGACTCGAAGAAGACTGCTGAGACTCAATCAAAGCTCTTTAACCTTCTTCCTGTCTCTTCTGTCTTCAAGATTTTCCCAGACTAAATTTCATCCTTTCGGCATCCCGAGCGTATTTTATTTCGCTTTGCGTGAGCACAGATGAATTGAGGTGTTGCTATGACAACCTGCATACCGGATAGCTTGATGATTCTTTTTATTGATTTATTTATGTTCTCATTAAGCATCTTTTGTTATCATTTTAGCGAGATTCAGTAATCTGTGAGAACCCCCCCCCTCCCTCCCCCCAAATGCAACGACTATTCCAAATAATATCTCAAAACTACAGTTTCGGTCAACGATTCTGTTTGCGGGATGAAGACCTGGAGACGGTTTTCAAGGTTGTCGAAAAACCCTCTTCTGTTTGCGGCATCAAAGCATTTTTTTTTTTTTTTCCACGGCGGCAGAGTTACGAGCTCTTTTGTGGCATGCCTCATTTGTTGGGAGCATTGGGCGAAGAGACTCGTTTCACCGTGGAGTCGTGCGGTGAGCTTGGATTACACCCGTGAGTCCCCCGGTATTGCAAGCCGATGAGTGACAGGAAAAATGGGGTGAGCTCTTTTGGTGGGGGGGGGTGCTCAAACAAAAACACCAATAAGAAGGAGGAGAGGGGAGAAACAACAGATGAGAGGACTGATCTCAATCTGCTCCTCCCTTCTGGTTATTGGCAAATAATAGCTCTGAAAAGGAAGCCGCTTGAAAGGCGGCCTTTAATCAGTTTTCTCTTTTGGTGAGCTCGTCTAAGTACGATGCTAGATAGGTTCTAATTTGTTTCCTCATGGTGTCCAGGCATCTCCCCAGCGTGTTCCCCTTTCACACCACAACGGGCCTTGATGCCATGTGTGAGCAGGGAAGCTTCCAAGGCTCCCCGGTGGTAAAACTCGCGTTGCCAAAATGACCACGACCTCTAAATGAAACACTACCCTTTTTTTTTTTTTTTTTTTTTTTTAAAGGTTCCATTCAAAAGCCTTTGGTTCTTTTTTTTTTTTTTAAAGGCCCATAAGGTAGCAATTTCACTCAAATATGGCGTGGCCCAATAACTGCAAGTAACTGACACCATGTCAGCAGCATTTAAAAAAAAAAAATTTTATGATGTGGATGTATGGCTCATACGAGGTAGATCAAACATTAAAAAGGGTTGTAAAAGCGTCGTGTCATTGTTTGCAAACATGCACCAACTCAGAAGTTACATCGTTCTTCATGACAACCCAGCTCTATATTTCCTCGCCTTTTTTTTTTTTTTTTGCTTTATAGAGCCAGTGGTCGGCCCCCCGAGGCACTGAGGGAGTACATTGTTCATTCCGGAGCCTGTGCAAATCTGTTTTAAGTTCAAGAGAGGAGGAACCCTTTAATTTAAACCCCCAAAATGAAGTCATTCATTCCCCGCTAAACTGCAGCGTGACCCACGAGGTTAAGTCAACAAATGTCCCTTGCATTACTGTCAAAGACCTCCAGCCCTCTTTCTGCCATCACATCGACTTCATCCATCCTATTACAGCCGTGCTGGGGTTCCGAAAAATCTTCTGGAGTCGTCCGTTGCTTTTCCTTGTGACACGAAGGGGAAGGGGAGTACCTGAGTCCTATTCTCGGGAGGCTTCACCCACAAGGGAGGAAAAAGCCGTCTTATTCCAGAAAAAAAAGGGAGAGGACGGGCCTTGCCGTGTGCCTTGGCCCAGCGGGGCTCGCTCGGGCCCTCAGACCAGTTTTGGCGGCTCCGACGCGGGCTGGAATGTGAGGAATCCTGCTGGGTTGAGGTTCGAACGCAGGGGTCAAAAAAAAAAACCTCACTCTGCTGCTCGCAGCTCATTTTTCCCTTTCCACTTTTTAGCGGTTGTGTTTGGCTACGGGAGGAATGTCAACTGTAAACCCTCCGCTGCTGACAAAGACGTGTCGTTATGAAGTGTTTAAGAGAGAGATCCCTCAAGCCAGCTTTCCAACAAGCACTTTAGTTTGATAAATTAGCATTTTAAAAAAAACAGGTTGCTCTCGTAATGATGTAATGATGCCGCGTTGAAAATGGATGGAATGGATGGATGCTTGTTAGTGTTGCCTTAATGGGAGGCCCCCTTGACTGTCAAATGTATCATAACTACAGGTGGAATGGCCCAAGAATTCACACAGGTGCAAGATGAACGGAGAAACAGAAACAGCGTGCAAATAAAATCATTGCTTTGGCTCCAGATCTGGTCCACAGACCTGGATTTTGAACATGCCCCAAGGTCCTGACTCCCACATCAACCATAGCCTGTACAGTATAAAATGAAGGCATCTGTTTCGGGATGGCCGAGCAACACGACCAGCAGCCGCTTGGCCACCGAAAAGAATAATTCCCTAGATATGCCTAATGTGACACTAATTGCTTCTTAGCCTGTCAAAGGACAAGAGAGAGAAGAAACAGAAAGACAGAGGATGAGGGTTAAAGGGGCCGGGGGGGGGGGGGGTCTGGGTGCTGACTGAGGCTAGTAATGACTGCCAATGGAATGTCTACACCCATAATCCCCTCTGTCACCGCTGACAGATCCTCTTGACCTGTGAACTCCCCATGTAAGGAAGGGAAAGACAGGAAGTCACAACTTAATGAAATGACCCGGTAGTTAGCCCGTCCGTGTGGCCGTCAGATCGGGCGGCCGGGTGACGGTCGCTCGCTCACGCCTGTGGTCTCGCTTTGGCGGGCGTAAAATGTCAAAACAAGAGAGAAGAAAAACAATCTTGTCGTGTGAACGGTCGTCTGTCTTCAAATGTCCCCCTTTGTGATTGACGGGCCTCCAGTTTGCCTTTCCCCAAAGTCAGCTTGGATACGCTCTTTCTCTCTGTGACCCTGAAAATTGATGGATGGACTTGTAGGTCATTTGATCATAATTGAGAATCATCATTTCTGAGGCTCTTTTCGACTCGTTTTAGAGTTTCTGTTCATCAGGACCTCCCCTGTAGTCCAGACCTTTGTTATTTTATGACTTCCCCAGAATTGGAATATGTGTTAAAAGCCATTTTCACATTGCCCGTCAAAGTTGGCTTTTTCACCGTGTCGCTGTTCTGTATGAAAGGTACCAAGAAGTAATGGGAGAATTGAAGTCCCGATTTGAATTTCCTGCCTTCAGAAGACCTGTCAGAGGTGTAACTGAGGCGCCTGTGCGAAAAGGGAACGAACCAGGGCGAGAGATTCCCCAGACTCGCTTCTCTCGGCCCGCTCTATGTCGAAAGCAATTTTTGCGACAGGCATTTTATTCGTCACAGCAGATGCTGGATCAGATATGGCCATGCATCGAATGATCTGTTCCCACGGATGATCCGGCAATAACGGAAAAGCCTGGACTGGGGTGCTCCCTCCAAGACCCGCTTCTCGTGCCCCTTTGTGTCGAAAGTAATCATCGCTCTCTGACGAGTATTTTATCGGTCACACCAGATGTTGACTCAGACATCGCTTTGCATCAGAGCTTGCGGCACGGCGACGTCCCGCTTAGTTAGTGGGTGAAGCTAATCTATCCTTATGTCCAAGATCGCCAATATGAAAAAGTCTAATCGCAGCGACTACAAAAAAAGCATTTATTTCTATGCTTTCTTACGCGTGTGCATGTGTAAAAGGCACACCGCAGTCTACATGTTATTTGGCATAGCAGATCCGAAGATGTCGGCCAACACTGTCAAAGGTTTGTCATCGATTCTCCTCGCCTTGTCATCGCGCTTATCTGATTGCGCCGCGTTTCTGACTGGACGTTTTTCTCCTCCCCTGTGGAAACAAGTCCGATTCCTAAAGCATGTTCGTCTTGCTTCTTGCTGATTATTATTATGGTGGTTTTATGCGAGCTCCATCTTGTAGTTGTCAGGTTTGCGGAAAGCTCCCGGACAGAATTGGACTCCAGAAAGAATATTTTATTTTATTTATTCACAAAAATAAGTCAAAAGACCGACAAAGTTCATCAAGATAAGTTGGTACACTATCAGGAAAACGAGAGAACCAAAAACAAAAGGCAAGGATAAACCATAAACGTAAATTGCTTGTCAATAAATAGACAAGATGTAACCCAAACGTATGTAATACAAAAAAAAACAAAAAAACGTGGCTATAACTGCAACGAAAAGCTCGGCACATGCGGAAAACCTGGCGGGATCGTAAATGACGAATTATCCGACAGGGCTCGCGACGACATGGGAGTCCTTCAATAGTCAGCTGACTACGTTGGCAGCAGGTGTGCACGCCGGAGGGACGGCCCTCCTCGGGCCGCTGCTGGGCGAAACGCGAGAACAATCGATTGAAATGACTTCACTTAATTTGACCCCGACTTCATCTTGTGTGGTTGGAGGATGAAATGGCTCGACTGATCTGCCATCCAATCCACATCTCACATCTTTACAGGTGTATCATCTGGGTGTAGTCTCTTTCGTGTTCACCTTTATCCTCCTCCTAACATATTGTTTGTAAAGTTCATGTCCCGCTCTGTAAATGTGCTTGGCAAACACGCAATCGCCCTCGTTACAGACTCCCGCCCGTGTGAGAATTACGGTTCGGATGAAGCCTTTGAAATACAGGAGGAACAGGAGGGATCGTCACGGCCTTGTGCCGCTGAGCAGTGCTGACGGCAAACTGAGGAGGAAAATGTTTTTTTGAAAAACTCCAAAACGCGACTGGTCCATTTGCCGAAACACACTCTGGGAAAGCAGCATTGCAGGCATTCCTGCCTAATTGTATATCGGTCCTCTTCCAAAGGCGGGTGGGGGGGGGGGGGGGCGGGGAGAAGTGTTAGGCCAGATTCAAAAGCAGCTCGAGATAGGATTGGGCGCTCGGGCACGGCATCCGTCCCCAACCACCTCCTTGGGGCTATTTAAAGGTACAGTAGGCTGTATTTTCCGCCACATAGCCAGGCACCCACCCTTCCGCCGGGCTCCATATTGGAACCAGATGCTGCTGGATGCAAGGCCCTGCTAATTTAAGCGGACGGGGCAGATGGAAGCAACTCGCCCTGCTCGCGTACATACAGCCCCCTGTTGGCGTCTACATCGTGAAAAAAAAATGAATAATACCAAGCGTGGGCCGACTGCAACTAGAAATGGTCGCCAATCAAGTTTCTAATAATGACAACGATGACAGTTTCTCTGGGAATTACAGATGAAAAATCGCCTTTTGGCGAATTTTGGCTTTTTTTTTTCCCAACCATGTTTCGTTTAAAGACAAAAAAAGCAATCCTAACACATGCCCCGCCCCCTACCGATGCACAAATGAGCCAGACTTTCTAAATGACAATCTGAACATGATCCAGATAAAGTTGCGCCTTCTGTCCCGGGCGTCGTGCGCATCCGACCAAAAAAGTGAAGGAGCATCACCCGAGGCGGCGCTAAGCTCGCAACTCTATCCCCATCCTATGTTACCGCGTTGCCTAGCAACCCGAAGAGCTATTGTGCCGCCCCTTGCCGGGCACATGTGCGCCTCTGCGCGCGTTTGCTGAAGAAATGAAACCCTACCTATCCAGGTCCGATACATAAGGGAGGCATTGACACCGATACGCCGCGACTTGTGCAGGTGTGCCTCATGTTGTGTCCCGTGAGTGTTGAATACAAAGACATCCTTACTAAATAGTTGGCAGTGTTGCGAACTGACAGCCGGAGCTCGTGCCTCCTCCCAAGGGAGCATCTGGTCAATGTACATCTGCGGCGCCGCGAAGAGGGAAAAACTTGCGGATCGGCCAAGAAATTTCCTCTTTGATAGCGTTTTGTTTGTTTAGCTGGATTCGCTTGACCCGTGTTGACCCCCTCCCTTCTCAAGCTCAGCGGTCCGCAGCCAAGCCGACGAGCGCTCTGCCCTGCGTTGACATCCGTACGCCAATGTTGTGAAGTGTGCATTTATTTTATATTTTATTTTTTACAGTGACGCCTTGTTCTGCCCGTAGTCTAAATATGGCTCTCCTTAAGGTGACGGGTTCGTCACGCGCGAGAAGCTCGATCAAGATGTGACTTGGTGGAGGTTAGCTATTAGCTTGGCCCGACCGATGCGGGTTTGCCGATTCCGATATTTGGCAGAGTAAAATTGCGACACCCCGTTTATTGACATTGAGTCCTTTAAACTATTATTTCTTAGTTGTGAAATGTGGAGAAACCCAGTTTTCCGATCAATAAAACTTAAAATATTGTCTTGAATTGTCCAACTTACGGTCACCATGCAACCGTGAACTCAACTCAGCTCGCTTCATGATGCACAAACTGATTATTCGATTTCATCATATTATTCTGATAAATACTTTTAATTCTTCTTGTTTGTTGGAGTGATTCCCCCCCAAGAATCCTTTTGGGGTGTTTATTTTTTATTTTTTTCCCATATAACAGGCATCAATTATAGGTGAAATTTCGCATAGAAACTCTTTTAATGTAATTTTTTTTTGTATGTTTTGTTTTGAGTGGCGCTGGGTTGCCCTCTATTGGCCAGCCGTCACCGTGCTTGTATGTATGTTCCAGCCCCCCCCCCATATTTCGATACTCTGTCGATACGGTGACGGTGCTTAAACGTGTTACAGTACTATTTGGGGTGGGGGAGAAAAAAAAGAGCAGTTAATCCCTGAGTACAACTTCAGTCTCTAAATGCACCTTCCAAGCACCCACGCGTTCAAGAACACACACACACAACACAAAGAGAAAGAGAAGGGGTTAAGGGGGTGCTTTGTTATCTCCGAGGTGCCCCTTGGCTGTGATTAAGCGCTGTTTTCGCTGTCCCTCTGGTGTTCTAAAGCTTAGCGAGATGTGTCGCAGTTATGGCAGGAATGCTTCAGTGACGAGGCCAAGAGAGGGTCACGGCCAGGATGTAAACATCAACATTTTCTTTCTTTAAAAGGGTTTGGGATTGGAGGAGGGGGCAAAGCGGGCTCCCCTGATCCTTTACTCCGCACCTGGCCCAAGGCACGGGCCGCGGACCAGCTTACCTGCTATCTTAATCCTCATTTGAAAACCATTTGCGGGGCACAAAACTGACCTTAGATCAGCATCTTTGTGCGAGCCGGGTTTAGGTTTGCGCCAGCGTGTAGGGATTGAGAGAAGAGATTTAGCCCAAGATTGCTATCACAGCAGACAGGAGGAGGTTGTGGAATTGAGCCATCACCTCTTCGGACAATAGACCCTTTGTGCGCGGCTAGTAAAGTCTCATCAATCCTGTGACATTTGCCGTCATGCCCAAAAATGCTATTAATGCAATTAACCATGACTTCAGTTCCATGCAGTTCACTATTCAGAAATTCACCGTAACATGTTTTTTTTTCTGTTTTTAGCTTTTTTTTTTTTTTACTCACCTATTGGCAGTTTTTGTGCGTTTGTCATCATTTTTGGTGACATCGCTAATATGGGCAATTCTAAATATTTGAAGGGAGACCAATTTTTAATATTTACTTCAGGGGACGGTCCCAATCCCCCCAACCCCCCCCCGTCCAATATGCGAGGGTTCACTGTCCACAACAGCTATTTTTCTGCAGTGGTGATAGAACCACATCTCTCATAGCAGCTGTGTGGAAATGGTTTGAATTAGCCCGCCGGTTCCCCCTGAGACCATCCAGTAATGATGCAAATTTAGGGGCTTTCTGACAAGGCCTTGACACTTGATATGTTGGTCAACTCCCCTCTCCGTGTTGGTTTTACCAATCCATAAATATTGGATCCGTGGGGACTTGTATGAGCAAAAAAGGGAAAAAGAAAGAAAGGGAGCAAAACATACATTGGTCTAGTGTCAGTTTTTCTTCCAAAGTTGGCCTGTGGACCGCTGGTGGTCTGCAAGCAACCCAGCAACATTTCTCTTTGTATTTCAAACGAAGAGTTTCAAAATGTGATGGAAAATGTTTCACGCTAGTCATAAATTCGCCATTGTGAGTACCTGATGATATTTACATGAACGCTAATATGGGAATTCAACAAAAGGAGAATCAAAGTGTTTTCTTGGGTGGGAAATTACTCATCAGTTGCTCACAAAATAATCCTGATATCAATCGAAATGAATCAAAGCATCAAGTAAAATGTGGTCTTTTTTCCTACAGTGGTCTTTTTTCCCTGACTTAAGTTTAGGCTGTGCTGTTACAGCTCACTATCTCACAGATCTGCAGCTCCATCTACTGTTGCACACAAAAAAGAAGTGGCCGCAGCTGGAATTGGCAGCGCTTCGAGCGACTCCCTTCGGAGCGTTGTGTCAGAAAAGACATTCTAACGGCAACATGGCACTGATCTCTAAGCGCGACGTATCTCCAATGATGGATGTTTTGACACGGACGAGGCGAGGTTATCGCTCTTGTCGTTCGCCGTCGAGGTCGTGCAATCATCAAGTTAGGGCAAAGGGCACGACAACTGTTTGGTCTCTCAACGTATGTCGGCGTTAATTTTTAATCGTAACTTCAGTAGTCCGTTCCGAGTCGATTTGGTCGGTTGTTGACGTCAATATTTACAGCAGTTATATGGTTAGCATTTGCCAACTCGTACCCTCTTTAGTAACGGGCGTGCAGGATGTTAGCATCCCATCGTAGCCTAGCGCGACATGAGTAGCGTGTAATTTGTCCGTTGCTTGTTGACAAGAGTGTAAAAAGACACCATTACATGCCCCGGCGACTCATCGGCCATGTTTTCTTTCCCCCCCCTGTTTTTTGGGGCGTTTTTGACGTGCGTCCTAATGACTTCTTTGTGACAGACGAGCAAAAACCGGTCGCCCAGCTGCCGCTCATGACTGATGTATTTGACTTCCTGCTTGAGCGTGAAAAGGCCTCTGTGTGGTCCCGCTCGCCTGACGTCGCGCAGGTTGGGAAATGTGATAGTCACCAATGTTCGCTGATTGTTGACATTACCAACAGTCGTGTTTGTGCTACCAAATGTGTGTGGGTGTGGGTGTGTGTCTGGGTGTGGGTGTGTTTAATTCTAGCTTCCACTCACCAGTTTCCTAACCGGAAGAACACCTGGAAGAACTTTTTTTTCCCCTCTTCAGTGTGACATAAGACAAAAGGAGCGCTGTTGGTGTTTATATGAGTGGAAATGACCAAAAGAAAAATAGCCATAACAATCATGTGCGAATAACAGTGACTTATTTGAACCTTGTCCTTTGTTTTTTTCTGATCGTTGCACATGTTCTCGATTAAATTCCCCTACCAGGAATTCACTCAATTAGCATCCTCCTTTCTAATCAGAAGCGGCCTCAGAGGGAGTTTCAGATTGCACCACGGCGCCATCTGCTGGTCAACTGCCACATCACTACGCTACTATGCAATGTGTCATATTGGGAGAAATCAAAATTCTATTTCTGTAATCTTGAATATTTACGCTTCAGCGATAAGATTAAAAATGTAAAATAATGATATAACTGAATTTTAAATAATCATTGTAGTGAAAAAGGAATGACTATTTATTTTCAAATTATTTCATATCTTGTAACATAACAGTACCCACATTTTTCCCAACTTTTTTTTTCTCTAATCCCCTTTTAAATTAATGCATGTGCCCAATAATTGCACTCGATTGTCATAACAATTAATACTTTGGTTTTTTGTTTTGTTTTTTTAGTCTCCATAAATGCAGGGCTGATTTTCGTCTTTGCAAATGAGAACATGACTCCAAGTGCATCAACACCAGTCATCCATGTGGTGGCGCTACTGTGTATCACTAAACACGTTGGCAGTGTTTTATTTGGGGTTCACACAGGGGACAGAGCAGCCAGTCAAACTTACAGAATTTCTCTTGGCCTTCCCTGCCGGTTCATCATACATTAGTGAAATGAGATTTCCCTTTAATGCCTGCTGCCTTCTTGAGCCACTCTTGGGTTCTTGTGAGGCGGAATAACAATTAACAAAGTGTACAACGAACACTTTGAGCGCAACACTAGACATTTTGCGAAATTGTTTTCGTTCTCTGAAGTTTAATGGAAGAAATGTACATGTCTGGATGACAAAATGATATGAAGGAATTTTTTTTCTGGATGGCTACTATGTGTTGGCGCCACATATCAGTGGCTGGTATCAGCACCCTCAACGAGTACCCGATATTTAAAAAACGGGCCGGTATAGGGATTTGCCCATCCCTACGTGACATATGACATCAGACATATTGATCATACTGTATCCGGTGTTATGCATGCAACCTCAAAACCCGACATGGGGTCACAGTTTTTCCGGTGCAGCGCATTAGTATATGTGTAATGCTCACTGTACATTTTTAGTCATGCATGAGTTTTAGTTGTCAGACCACGACGATGCCACTGTTTTGTTTGAAAGTGATGTGTGACGGTGATGTCGGTCGAGTTGTTGTAAGTGAATAAGCAAAAAGTCGGTGAGGTTTTCTCCTCACGGAGACTAGGAAGTCTACCCGTCAGTCAGATATCAAAGTGCAGACTTCTCTGCCAAGCCACGGAAGCGGCCAACGGACTGAGTCACGGCTGACGCATCCTCCCTCAGAGCCTCTCTCTCTCGCTATGTGGATGGAAGGCACAAATGAAAGAAGACTGGCCTTCTTAACATCAGCGCCCCAGACTCCCCGAGACCAGCCCGACTCCCTCAGACAGACGGATGCAGGCAAGTGTGCAGAGTGGCATCACGCTGTGGAAAGGACTGCATTCATCCCGCGAGGTTTTCCCCGAGCACGTCGGACTCGACGGACATGAAAGACCCATGATCGAGCGTGACTCATTCGGGGTGTAAAAACAGCACCGTGTCCTCTACCCGGCGTATTCTCAACCCTAATAAGCGCGTGAGTCATCTGGAGGCCCTTTGAATACAAAGCCCATTTTCAAAATGCCGTCACACTCCATCAGGAACCAAAGTTGAAACCTGTCACTATGCATTTGACAGCTTGCCCGAGTCCTTCCTCATTCATTTGTTTTTTTGTTTTTTTTTGGGGGGAGAAACGATGGAGAATATTCTGGCGGCCACAACGGTGGTGGCTCATGTTTAATTTAAGCAGCAAAGTTAAAGACCTTCTGGCGCACTTTCGACTCCTGTGACTCACTGGAGTTTTTTTCAAGTGTAGTCGAGGGGAAGGAAAATAAAAAGGCCGAAAGTCAAGTGAGGCCGGCAGTTGTTTACTGGACTTATTTCATTGACAACCTGTCACAGACGTGTCAGTGTTTGGGTTTTTTTTTTGCCACGTCCTCCTGTCCTGGAATTGATTTCTGCTCACCAATCAGAATGCAGGATTGTGTAGAGTGGAAGATTTTTCTGGTTGACATGCATCTGGTGTGTTGCCCGGCGAAATAAATGTTCCCGCTCGGAGAACTTTTTAGCTCGTCAGGGGGGTTGCTGTGGATGCCGTCTCCTCTGAGTTTCGACACTTTAGGCAACGGACATTTAAAGAAAGATAATATCCCAATCCTCACTGGCATATATTCTTTATCCCTTTGTGATCAAAGAATAACGTTATTACAGTGCAATGAGCCACTTAAAACAAGAGACTCTTGTTTGTTTGTGTTTGGATGATTGTCTTATTCTGGCCCAATGCAGACACCCCAGTAGGTGTTACAAGTTGGTTACATTAATCAATTATTAATTAATCATACTACATAAATGTCTTTTTAAAATGTATGTCATTGCCATTTTATTTATTATTCATTTTAAAGTGAATATTAGTCTTTTCTTTATAAAAACACTTTTTCTTGGGAGGCTTCAATAAATGAATGCCGTCTCCATTAATTTCTATGAGGAAAGACAATTTGAAGTCCGAGTACTTTAAATTCTTTGGTTACAGCGGAAATTAAACTCGTATGTCAAGGCAGGACCAATTGTGGCTTTTTATTACCTTGGACGCACGGGGGCGCCAGATCACCTTCAATCCTCATTCGTTATCCTCTCTCTCTTCTCTCTCTCTCTCTTTCTCTCTCGTTCTCTCTCTACTCCAGTTTTTCCAAATCATTCAGACTGTGAAGCTCTCTCGTGTCCACTCTCCCGCCCCCTCTCACACACAAACCCGCCGTCAATGCGCGGCGCACTGGCACCGACAGTGTTGTGGGTGTCTGTGGAAAAAAAAAAAATTATAATTTAAAAAAGAGTCATTTTCTTAGGCGGGCGGGGGTGCGGGGGGTCTCTAAAGGAACAAGGAGGAGAAATACTGCTGACTTTTTTTTTCCCCCCTCCTCACGCGTGGTGGACTAGATGGCAGGGGCTCAGCCAGGAGTCCACGCGCTGCAGCTCAAGCCAGTGTCCGTGCCCGAGAGCCTCAGACGGGGCAACAAATTCATGAAATGGGACGATGTGAGTCACCGGCAGAAATTGTACTCTCCTTATGTCTCTGCATGCAGTGATGTGCTTTGTTGTTGTTATTATTATTATTGCACAATATTATGACACAATGTGCTCGGGCGGATGATGGATGGAGGTGGCAGTGTGTTGAGCGCGCGTGCTTTGTTTACACGCCATTTAGTATAGTAGGCGCGCGTGCATGAGGGTGTTATTGAAATTAAACTTGAATCAATTTCTGACATGACTTGACTTGACTAATCGTCATAATTATCATCATCATCATACCCCTTAACCTCCTCCCTCTCTGAGCCCCCCACCCTCCCTTTGTTATTGTTGCCTGTGTCGGGCTTCAGACAAATGACCTTGATTAAAATTGATTGCATGCTGCCATCTGAGTGTCCTGTCAAAAGAATCCACAGTGGAGTAGTAGCTCCGTCCAGCAAATAGCCATATTCCGTGCATGGCTGCTGCTGCCGCTGCTGCTGCATCTTGCCCACATCCAAGTAGACAGCAGCAAGCAGCTTATTCCAATTGATGAAATCTCTGTGTTGTACCATAGTCACCTCACTGCTATTTCGTTATTGCTATTTTTATTTGAATGATGCCTCATTCAAACCAAGGATGTCCAGGATATGACATTCTTTAATTATAATGCCCACTTTCCAGTATGTCCACTGAAGTGACTCATGCACTGTAATGTTTTTCAGGACCTTAAATCAGCAAGCTGCTCTTTTACAGGCCCCCGAGTCGTTCAATCGAATGCGTGTTCTTTACAGTTCTCAACTGCAGCAATTACCGAGCAGAGACGCGTGACATGTGACATTCAAGCCAGTGTGGTCATAGAAGACAAACGCAAGTGGTTTTGAGGAGTTACGGGACAAAAATGCAAGAAGTATTGCTGGACATGATATCGGTGTTTTCAAAAGCTATTTTTTTGAACAATGCATTTATTGTATTGTTCTTAACGTATGCAAAAGCAGGTCACGACTAAACATCAAAAGGGAAAATACGGATCCCACAAAAACTGTGTCAACCACGTAAACCGAACTTGGTGGCACCATGGTTATCCTAAAAATAATTACAATGTCTTTTTTCCGAGTGGAACAAATGAGGCGCTTGATTGTCGTATTATTTTGGCTTTGCCTCTCAAGAATGGTTTGTTTTTAGAAGTCCATGAGGTGTTTCCCCGACCTCTGAAATGCTTGTGTACCGAGCGTTTGTGGCAGTGGGCCTTTTCCCCAGTACAAAATGTCCTCTTCATTCTTTTCCCTGTAAAAATACAACACCCTGGGAAAGATGAGCTCAGATACCTTCTCTTGTTTAATTTCCCAGACACTTCTTCCTTCCTCTTTCCACTCGCTTGTGTGGCTTTATGGAAAGAACCCAGAGACAAGCAGACAGATGGACAGACAAACACAATGCTGAAGCTCCCGGGAGATAAATCAAATTTGGTGCTTTTGTGGTTTCAGATGCAACTCTTGAACGTCTCTTAACAGGAAATTGTACAGGCAGATCATTGCAGCTCATCCAAGAGGGTCAGTTTTGTTCCTGTGCTCCCCCCCATACACAGTTGTGCATTGAGATGCGAGGAACTCGATTTACGAGATTTTTGCGACATTTTTGCTTTGTCTCGCTCGTTTAAACGTGAGAGACCAGCACTGTATGGCGACTCCCTCTTGACGTGTGCTGTCAAATTAAACACAAAAGAAAGAGAATTACACTTTGTGTATTTAAAAGAGCCATATAACCTTGCCTGAAAGAACATTTTCTTTATCTTCTGCAAAGAGCAAGTCATATTCATGGCGTGCTGAGGAGCTGAGATGGTCTCCATGTACCGTGCATAGATCTGTCCGTCTTATACTGCAGCCCAATGGCCAGTGATTTGATGCGAATTGACGCTTTGAGTTGTGAGTGTGGTCACCGAACCAATAGAACTCGTATCTCAAGGTGCCACTGTAGCTGCCAGGTGAATGCTGGGTAAATAAAGGATGTCAATACGCCCATCTAGAACTGCCTCCTAAAGGTGATAGCTAATACTCTAATATACTGAGCGCGTGTGTGTGAAATTAATCCATTCAAAATACTTTGAATTGATATTTTTATGAACTGAACCAAAAGAATCAATCAGGGCCTATACTCTCTGCAGTTGAGTAGATACACCACACCACCCTTACCGCTGCCATATGAGAACTGGCCATGAATCTATTTTAGCATGGCCTTTATGTGCGCCTACGAGCCAACAAATAGCAATGACAATCCACCACACTCGGTACACTGCGTTTCGTACGCATTCACTTTCCTTTTCCTTTTCCACATTTAACGGACCAGAACAAGATTCATAATAACGATGGATCAGTGTGCCCGTAGTATTAAAAATATAACCTAAATGGTTATATTTGGTTGAGGAAAATTGTATTGGCTGCCAATGCTTGGCGCACACGTATAGTAGATACCTGGCATGCATGCCGCATTGTTGTCGACTTCTGTCTCTGGTCTGTCAAGATTGTGCAGTCATGCGACTCAGCCATTCCCGTCATCCCCGCCGTTGCCGCGTCGTAATCGGCAAGCGGGAGGGTTGCCATAGCGCCGCAACTCCACCACATCGTCTTACTGAGCTTTGAGCTAGAAAGCTAATGGAATATCGTGTCCTCCGACCCTTTTAATGTCAAAGCCTTTGATGCCCCCCCCCCAGCACCAGATGGGGTCTCGCCCGAATGCGACGCAGAACAGATGCCGGCAATTAGTGTTATCGGCAAATGCCGTGATAGAGACCTTGTTAGAAGCTTTTTGACTTTGAACTTTTTCCTCAAGAATGCAGCGTTGCCCTCGCTCAACTTGAGGACGCAGTATTCGGGTGAACTTGTTCTCTGTGTCTCTTTTTTTTTTTCATTACAAATGTGTCCAATAATATCCAGCACACCTGAGGGTCCGAACTGTGTGTTTGCACAAGGCTTGGAGTCAACTGAGGTGAAGAAAAAAAAAAAAAAATAGAATAATGCCAGCAGAGCAGGCACACACCTCCACGGGACTTGAAGAGAAATTACATTTTGGGGGCTCTCTAGTTCTGCTGATAATAAAATATAACGTCTATTAATTGCTCTTGTGGAATCCTTCTCAGCAGCTGTACACGCGCTCGATCCACTTCGGCTCAATTGCTCGTCTTTTCTTCTAGGACTCCACCACTGTGAGCCCCGTGACGGTAACCGTTGACCCCAAAGGCTACTTCCTCTACTGGACGGACCAAAGCAAGGTAAGTTTCTCCTGCTTTGAGACCGGCTACACCACTGTACTATTTTTGCAAGATATTTGTAATTCTGTCGTCAGAGTGTCTGGCTTGTTTTTCTTCACCGTAGCACCGAGGGTGCAAGCAAACTAAAGTGCAAACACAACGTCGACATAATCCCCAAAGCGGAAAACCTGCCTGGGAAAAGGTTGCCAGTTAAAGCATTTACACCTGATTCCCGAGAGAGCTAACGGGCTAACTGTCGTACAGAACAAAGCTGGGACATTCTCTCACATTTGAATTCAAATATTTGATTCGGGCATTAACCCGACACCCGTGAGATGCAAGCGTTGTCTATTGTTCCTCTCCAAAGTCTCCGAACCGGCTCTTGGATTGTCAGCACACTCTGTAAAACTCACTGGCGAAAGAGGAGGATGGACTCGCCAAGCTATTGTTGTTTGTATTGTGTGCGTGTGCGTCTGAGTGTGTGTGTGTGTGTGTGCCACGCTATGAAATAGCCTTCATTGATTTTATCTTGGCCCTCATGAGGGCATCTCGAGATGTGCGCGAGACTGCTGATGCGACTGAACCACCCCCCAACCCCACCCCCTGAGCGCTAATTAGTATTAGCACCCCGCGCGAAGGTAGTTGAGGACCTTCGTTGGCGGGTAACTTTAGATGTCGACCGTGAAGAGAACAGAACAACCTTCATCCGAGCCCACCTGAGGCGCTTTACACTCTGTTTACACCCAGCTACATGCGCTAAAGGTCACTTGTACTGTACGCAACACAGTGTACATCAACAAAAAGATCAGTTTGGTGCATTGCTCAAGGACGGGGTGCATTGTTCGAGTCCAAATAGGATTTTTTTTTTTTTTGTGTGCCTTTTTGGAAATTCTGGCATGTCGTCACAGGCAATTTGCTCGAGCATGTCTAATATTAAACAGTGATATCAAGTTTAGGAATCAACGTTTTTTACATTTTTATCTCCTTTTCGTTGTGTCTTGACGATATGTGGAAATATATTTGCAAGGTTGATTTTCATTCAGCGGCGTCGTCGCTGATGTTAGCTTTGTGTTAGAATCTTTGTGTGTGGTCTCCTATTCACTCTCTCGTGGCTTTAACACTGGTGTGACCCGGCCGGCAAAGCTCTATTAGGACATGCGCAAGTGTTATATTCGCCGCGCGTTTTTTTGCGGACGTCGCCTCGTGTTTATAGAGCCGTCGCGTGTTCTCGCGGCACATCTGTTGAGCAGGCCGTCTTAAACATGGAGCGACGCCGCCCGACGTCCAGTTGTGTTATGCGGCTGTCAGGAGGGCCCGGCGGCGTAATGGCCTGCAGAGTAAAAGCATTCCTGGGATTCCTTCAGGAACTACAACACAACTGCAGTCAGCTCACCAGTAAACGGCGCTGACTGAGGGTCTGCAGATTTAACTCGCCTTGTAAATGGACTAATAGTGTCCGCACTGTTGTTTACTATCGATCAAATATAAACACTTCCTTTGTTGAGTAGTCGGGAGTAATTACGGTGAGTCAAGCGTATTTTCGCAGTATTCACAGCCGTTCAATTATTTTTACTCTCGCGCCAGGGTATCGTTAGTGCCCCCGGTGTACCTAATGGATCGTCCATTGAGGGTACGCGCGGCGAACTCACACCGCCACCAACCTCGGACGAAGAGCAGGTGCTTCTTTTTGGAGTTTAAAAATAATTAGCGCCGCTGTCGGCCACGGCGGGGTTGAGAGGCCGGCGAAGTGGACAGGGCGCGTAAAATTAACTGTCCTTTTGCTTGAGTTGCCATGCGACCGCTCTCGCGCCACCTTTTCAAATGTCACATTCTGTTTCGGTCGCTGCTCGTTTCCCGGAGAATACCGCTCGTTCTGAGAATGATATCGTTGGAAGGCGTTGTTTGTGCTTTGCCCCCCACCTCCTTAGCCAGCAATGAGGGAGCTGTGTCAGTCGTTGTCAGTCGCCCCCCCGCCCCCAATAAGCGCTCAACGTATTGAGTATGAGTGATGTACCCAAAGCGACAGGAAATCAGACTATGCCCATTCCACGCCGCCCGTTTCCAAGTCTCTGCAGAATACGCTCGCGCGTTCGCCGGAGCGCAGCAATTTCCCCTTGATCGGCGAGCTTGTTGCGCCACTTTCTCTGTCAGCACTCTGAGAGAAGCGAAGGAGCAACAGCATAAATCCGCAGCCAATCGAAAAGAAAAGTGAATTGTGAGCTCAGCCGAGTCATAGCCTGCCACGCCGTGGCCCTTCCTCATCATTTGCAACCGAGAGCCAGTTTGAGAGGCACTGAGGGCAAAGTCACAAGTTGCCTCTTGGAGACACATTTTCACCAAGCAACACACTTCAGCTCCATTTCGTATGCAAATCTTTTGTTTCCGTCCTACAAAGGCACGGATGGGACCGGAAAAAGAAGGATTCTGAGACGTCCTAGGCCTCCTTCTGGGTTGTACGTTTCTGTGAGGTGTCTGTAAAGCTTCCAAGACGCGACATCAGTAGTCAGCAAGTTTCGAGAGGTTGGATGTCCTCGTGGTGACCGTGAAGTCTCGTAAGGAAGATCCCCTGGAACTGATGAAATGACTTTGTGGCAACCTTGCGTCCTTCCGAGCAACCGCGTGGGCATCACCTGGTCTTAAGTACGAGCCAGATCGAATGAACCCAACGGACCATACCATGTAATGCGAGTTTGGAGATTTGATGTCAAGGATAAATCCTCCATTTTTATGGGGCCGTTTGGAGAATGTGCGATAGAGGTCTGTAAGTCATTGCATTGTTGTCAGCTGAGGTTAATCCTTCCGACGAGGGCGCATACCGAACGGAGGCAACGTTCAGAAATTTATGTTCCGACATTCATTTTAAGGTTTATGCCTTTCAATACTGCGGCCAGGAACTTATTGATATTGACCGTATATGCTTGGGGACTGTAACTTTTTATATATGTTATTTATGGGCCGGTCACGTCATGTTATGATCACCAAGCTCGTGTCGCGACAAAGGCTGCTTATATTTTCTTGCCGCGTTCATCAGTCAGCTTGCGCACCCTGAAAGGGCACAAAACCAGAGAGTATAAAAATGTTGACCTGATGCATTGTGAAGTCGATGTGTCAAGCGAGTCCCAAGCGGAAAAACAGGATCAGCCTCTTTGTTTGTGGGAAAATAATGACGATGGGTCCATGCGGAGTGTTGAGTATGATCAGCCCGTTCAAAAGTGCTGCGTCTGGTTGCCTGGCTAAAATCTGCCAGAGGAGTAAAGAGGGTGATTAAGTGTCTCATTGTCTCATGGGCGCAGGTATTTAGAATGCAGATGCTGGCCCATTTCGGGCCCGCTTATGAACTCATTCAGTATCAGCTAATTCTGGACCAAGTCCGAAAAGACGTTTAAAAACGTCTTTGGGAGCGAATTAGTTCAAGTAAAGGTGATCTGAGATCAATTTAACGGAAAATACAAAGAATCGTTTGCTTCTGAGGTAGTAGCAGGATTACCCGTTCCTAATTAGCACCCCTTACACGTGTGCAGTCACTTGTAGATCTCTGGAAATTGTTGACGTCAGCTGGTCTGGATTCATTAAATCCGTCAGGACGGGATTTGTTTCATCACGGCCAATCTGACGTCGACATTTACACGGGGCTCACTCTCCGAAACTGACATTTAAAACTGATTGCCATGGCAATCCACTTAGGGCAACTTTATTTATTTTTTTTTATTATAAAGCTGAATGTGCTTTCGAAGACGTTCACAACTCATTGTTACAGCGCAGCACCTTTTTTTTTTTTTGCTTTCCTGATATGTCACAAATGGGTTTGAAGCTGGAGAGACATGTGAAAAATAGTTCCTTCGAAGTCCTGAATGCGTAGGACATTCGGACAATCCGTTTTCAGAAAAAAATCGTTTTTGGGAACTCACAAAACGTTGGAAGAACCACAATCATTTGACAGAATTCTGTCTCACAATAATAAGAGAAAGAAATGACAAACTTCCACATACTGTGGACCCTGAAGGGTTCATTTCCAGAATTGGTGAATGAATTTATAGCGATGGCAATCAGTGCTTAGTGGCAAGCGGCTTCCACTTCAAGGCCCATTTGTTCGCCGAGCAATTAGCAAGGCTTCTTCTTTTTTTTTTTTGCTTTGCCACAATTTCCTTTTGTTCCCTACCGCACATCAACGAACGAGCGTCAACCGCTCGAGTGGGCGACTGGAAAGTAGAAAAGGTCTTTAACTCCATCATGACGGGAGGAGATGGATGTTGAGTGGTGAGTGGGATCGTAAGTAGGCATAATAACCCCTCGCCAAGTTTTTTTTTTTCTCCCCATTGAGTGACCTTGTTAATCATTTACAAGCATGTTGGGAGAGGCTGCATAGCTTGCGTTCGCTGGCGCAAATTCCGAACTCTTGTTGTCTGAGGCCAAAATATGAGGCAGATCATTGCGTTTGAGCTCCAGATATTTCCATCCATTATCCTCACGAGGGTCTGCAGGAAACCATCCACGCTCACATTCACACCTAGGGACAATTTGGAGTGCTCCATTCACCTGCCATGCATGTTTTTGGAACATGGGAGGAAACCGGAATACCCGGAGAAAACCCACACAGGAGAACATGCAAACTCCACACAGGAAGGCCGGAGCAGGAATCGAACCCACCGTGCCGCCAGATGTTTCCAACTTCCCTTTTTTTTGTGTGTCATAGATGTGGGTCAGTCGCACATCGACCCCCCCGCTTATCTCAATTGAATTTCAACTGGGGCTGATAAGGAGGTATCGAATTCAGACGGCTGGAGAGAAAAGAGAGATGTTTGAGCCAAATTTGAGCAAAACAATCCTCCACTTTGCTCAATGCCGCGATGTGCTTTTGCCGCCTTGTCTTTGAACCCATCGATCTTGTCAGAAAGGATGTCAGGTAAAACGATAACCGGTAAGCGTATTGGGAATGCTCCAACGGAAAGACCGAACGCTAAGCGCGTTAGATTGTGCCCCCGCGGAGAGCGAATGATGAATGGATTTCTCTTCGGCGCCCCGTTTTGTCCTGACATCAAAAAAGGCACCGTGGATGCCGCCTGAGCTGCTCTGCTGGCTGCCACTGCCGTTGATCCTTCAAAGGACTCGGCGTTGAGTCGCTGCGCTTGTGATGTCGCGGCTGCGGTCTGAATGGAAAAGAGGCACGGCGGCTCGAAAGCAAAATCTCTTGAAGCAATTGTCGAAATTCCACAAATGTCAATCGACACGAATGTAGCTCCCATAACGGACTTCTAGGTGCATTATGTCAGTTTTGTGTTTGTTTGTACCTTATCCGGGACTAAAAATGTGCAAGTTTGTCACCAAACAATAAAGTCAAGAGTCAAGGATGGCCACGCGGGGCACTTCAAGCCTTAGGAGGTACATTTAAAAGCACTTTTACGGAGAGCCTCCTCATGGAGTTGTCCTTTCGTGTGTGTCCACATTTGCATTTGGAAGGACTTGGAGAGGTGATCTCTTGGGTGATCCTTTGCGACAAAACACGAGGAGGCCCCGTGAAGGAGGCTCGAACGGATGAAAGAGCAAGTCAAATGGAGGAATGCGGGTCGGCGGCGTCGCACGCGCCCACGCCGATTTGACAAGATGCTCGCCGCCATCCAAAAGACGGCAGACGAGGATGAGTCTCAGTGAAGGAGACAGATGTCCGCCCAGAGGACAGGTGAGACGTCAGGGGAGCGGCGAGGGACGACGCGCAACAAAGCGGCTTGACGGACGGGCGGCGTGAGCAGTTTTGCTTTCCCTCCCGTCATCCCCGCGCCGCTCTGCTATCTGTCAAACGGGAGGAGTGTACTCATGCGCCTTCCGCAGTCCCCTCGGCGCTCTCCATCCGTCAAGTGCGGGAGCCGGAGCGTGTCTGTGCATTTGTGCTCATTTGATTGGCCCGGAGGAACGCGGATACCAGATGCTGAGTGTTTACGCTGCAATAAAGACATGGCCGTACACGGGCGGACGTTTTGCTCCTCGGGAGACCCCAAAATGCGGTTTGTTCCCCCCTTTACGATCGCATCGTCAAAGAGAGACAAGAGAAAAAGTTGCTGGCCAAGTTTCCTCCTGCATCCTCCCCTTTTTTTTTTTCATCTGCACCTCGGCTGTTTGTCGGAGTGTGTCAGATGCCCGATAGCAAGAATCAACCGCCAGCACTCTCCTCAGACACTTTGGGGCCTCTTTTCTCACACTTTGGTTCACTCCTTCTGCCCGACCTGTCATCCCTCATCATTCTCTCTCTCTGTTTTTTTTGTTTTTGGAATGACCTGGCTGGTTATCAAAGTGTGCGACTGTGAAGTGGCCACCTTGTTTTGTTTTTTTTGGGGGGGGGCACACAGCCTGACTCGATGCATATTCATCTTTCTTCATCATCGTCAGGGGTGTCAAACTCATTTTTGTCGCGGGCCACATTGCGGTTGCTCTTCGCCATCATGACTGTGAAACCATATAAAGAAGTCAAGAGCAACTGTTTCTTCAACTGTTTAAGGGACTGTAATGAGGGTAACAACAAAATGCTGACAGCAGCTCTCATTTATGACATATGATCATTTGAAATTTGGGTCCAGATTTTAGGAGGCATCATGGAAGTTGACACGTTTTATTGGCTTTCGCGGGCCACATAAAATTGTGCGGCGGACCAGATTTGGCCCCCGGGCCTTGGGTTTGACACTTGTGATCTACGTGAATGTGTCACGAGGCTTCAGACCTTGGTGGAAGGATAGATAGCTGCGCTACCACTCTTTCTCTATCTCTGTCCATCAAAACATCCGCCATCCATTCATTCGCCAAACCATTTTTTCGAGGATATACTTGATGTCTTGGTCTTGACAGCATTGCTCGACAAAGTTGCGTCGCGTCTGTGCAATCCTGTGGACTTGAGATGAAATCATCAGCCGATATCTGGAAATCTCCGGAATTGACTCAATAAGAGACACGGCGAGCTTGTCTCTATCGGCAGCATCCGTCACGGCTTCCCCGCCATTCTCAGTCGCGCGTTGGCGTAAACGCCGAACGAGAAGTCATCGAGAGGAGGCCGAGGGGTGAAATATGACAAAGATCATCAGCTCAGTACGCGGCGGTGACTGCACTTTATCTCAAAGGTCTTTTACTTCCCCTCATTTCCTTTTTCCCTCCGCCATCATTTACCACTTTGACTCTCATGAAATATTCAATCTGTGGCTGTAACGTCCGGATAATTCAATCGTCCATCCTTTTTGACAAAGGCATCCAGTCGAAAGAGACACGGAGGGATACATCGGAAGCGACCGCTCTCCTCCCACGTGTGCGCTCTCTGCGCAGCCACCCGAGACTTGAGCCCCCCTGTTGTTCTTTACCAAGCAGACGCATGGATGAGTTGAGCGGCTGTGACTCGCCGTGCGAGCGCCACCTGTTTCCTGACACCTGCTGTGTCCATTATTTTAGGGAGCCTCCAGTGCCTATATATATATATATATATATATATATATATATATATATATATATATATATATATATATATATATATATATATATATATATATATGTATATATGTATATATATATATATATATATATATATATATATATATGTGATGTATTATAATATTATATATTATATTATAGCTTTGCCAAAATATGAAGTCAAACAGTGGATTAGGACTTGTGAATTGAATATTTATGCATCCATGATGAATCCCGCCAAAATTCAGGCCACTGCTGTTCTTGCCGAACAAAAAAAAAAAAAAAGTCATGTTTTCCATTAGAATAAGCAGCATGTTGCAGATACATCAGGGCGATCCGCAGCCAGACAACGCTGCCCGCGGCCGTCGCAGGTTAAGCACGCTCATTAATTTCTCTCGTTTCTCCCGACCCCCGCTGGTGCCGCCGCTCGCTTCCTAGGACGTGCCGCGTATGCTAACGGGCTTCGGTTCTTTCGTTATTTGTTTATGTATGTATTTATTTATGGACTTGTTTATTTTTTGCTGGCCGTTGCACTTTGAAAAAGGCAGAGGAGGCAAGAGAAGAGGCGAGGCACAGATGATGCGATGAATAATATAAATTGCACGCAAGCTACGTTGCTCGGATAGGAACCGTTTTTAAAATCGCTACCAACTTTTGAGTTCATCATCCGATTAATCGGTTCTTGGAATTTTATCAGGCCGAATATCTGAACCTTCGTTCAGTCAAGGCGGCAAACGATCGCTGAATCATTCAGCTGACCCCTGACTGTGATGTTCTCTTTCCCTTGCAGGAGACCGACTTACTGGACATCGCCTACATCAAAGATGCCCGCAATGGAAAATGCACCAAAACTCCAAAGGTGAGCCCAAATGGTGTACAGTATTGATTGTAATGGACAAAAAACAAAAAAATGAACACGCTTCAGTTTGAGCGAGGGATTCTAAACGGAGCACGTGACGGCTAAGATGGCCGACGTCTGGGAAATCCATTACCGCGAGATGGAGACGAGCTGTCTGAGGTTGCGATGAGTGAGGTCGGCAGAAAAAGGAAGGAGGCAAGCCAAGGTGGAAGGATGTATGGAGAGTGCCGTAGTTAGCGCGTTGCTGTCGGGTTGATTCAAGTCATTATTCAACTCCCCCCCTCCCCAAAAAAAAAATTCAGTTCAGTAAAATGGGCCAAGTAATGTAACATAAAATGTGGATTTTACACTGCATTGCATGGTTACATTTTGAAATGAATCTTTTTTTTTCACCATAATAATAATTGCAAAAATATTTGTCATCGACAGCAAAAACCTTTTGAAGTCAAAAGTCGTTGAGGTAATGAAACATAATCATAATACAAGAATTGCAAAATGTCGACACAATATTTTTTACTACGATTTAAATAAACTTAATGCAAATAAAATTCAACAAGTCCACTGTCCTGTTTTAGTGTAAGATTATGGCCCTGTTTTTAAAATCCAAAAATGGTCACAAAAAAATACAATTTTAATTTTAAAAATTGCTAAAATAAAACCCCACACCACTGAAATGTTTCGAATATTGGACACATTATTTTTACACCATGCATACATTTTCGAATTTTCCGCTCTCTTACAAATTAGAGTGCTTTTTTTTGGGGGGGGGGGCGTGCGGGGTGTAAAATGCCCGACTAAATTGCTTGCCATTTTTTTTATGTCACCACCACCACCCTGCAGAGCTGAATCAGATCCACTTTAAAAATGCTGCCTTGAGATGAAGAAAATCAATATCGCTGATCAATAGTGGCAACGTATCATCACTCTGTGCGAGAGGAAGGATAGCGAGCGAGCGAGAGAGAGAGAGACAGCCTTCATCCGTCTTCATTTATTTATTCTCCTGTTTCTATGTGGGTTTCCGCGGCGGCCAAATTGCCCCAAACCAACATGGCAGCCTACAGCTTTGCACCCCCAGTCAGGCGCAGTCACGCTCCACAGGCCGCGTGTCATTAGACGTGGCTGCGTCTCGCCGGTTATGATTTCATTTCCCCGCTACCCCTGCTTTGCTTTTTTTTTCCTTTTTACACAAAAATAATGTGGCTCATTGTCTCGCTATCAAACGCGTGGCCGGCCCGCCGGCGTCTTCGCGCCACCCCACCTGTGAGCGGTCGCTGCTCGTACGTGACTCACTCTCCCGAGCCTGATGGAGGCGCATCGATGAGCGTTGTTGCATGCTCTTTTTGCACGTGTCGCTCCGTGTGTGTTCAAGTAGTGCGCACACACTGAGAGGAGCGACTGTGTCCTTACTGGCACTAATTAGCATGTACCCACCCGGCTGTCATTCACACTGATTAGATTGGGGGCTTGTCAGAGCAACGCTTTGTACGACAGGGTGGATCTCCGAGTCAATCACAGACAAGCGGAGGGACGCGTTGTCTTCTTTTCTTCATTTCCACGACTGTCTGTGGTTATTTTTAGTGCTTTTGTGGCCGTCACAGAATGTTCCCGCCGCGGTGGCGACGACGCCGCGCGCTTTCATTTTCATTTTGGACCTGGCCAAGTTCTCCAAAAGCCTCGTTTCCGCCGCTCTGCTTAGTTTATGACGCTCAAAACTTCCACGACTACTGTAAAGCATCACAGTGCCACGTTTTTGGCATTTAATGTATACAATGAATAAAACGAAAATAAATATCGTCCGCTTCAGGATAAGTAGTCTGGGAAATGAACGGGTGGAAAGTGTAAGATATCTTGTCCGTTTTTTTTTTTTTTTTTTTTTAAGGAACAAATGATGCCAACAAATGCAACAATAACAATTTGAAGCATGCAAATGATTCTGTTTTTAAAAGTATCAATACCATTTGTTATTGTTAGTATTGTGCTATTTTTTTTTTCCACGCTGGACTGATATTCCCATTCATGTCATACCTTTTTGAACAAAAAAAAATGGCTGCCCCGTATGGCTTCCCGGCACTGCCAGCTTGCAGCTCACCCCAGTAGACTGCTGCTAAATCCGGCTCAGCTTGTGTGTCCGCGGCCTTGTAATAGGATCCGGGTAAAGACCAGCAGGCCCTCAACTGGGTATAGCCCACAGAAACAAATTATAGCCGCGAGAATGGACACGGTGTGGCTAACGCTATCATGGTCATCATCGCTGGTGTTAGGCATCAGTGGAATGAGAAGAGCTGCGGTGCTAGCGAGCGCAACGCTAGCGTGTCACTGTTCACTGCGCTGCAAAGTGTTATTATTATTATTATTATTATTATTATTTTTTGGCTCGTACTTTCAGCTCTGCTATTATTTTCTCCCTATGTCATCCCATTAGTCGCCCAGTGAAGCCAAAATCCACTTTCGCAACCAGCGGCATACAGTAACAGAGCGAGATACCGTGTTGCACCGCGTGTGTCCCACTGCAGCTGCCTCATGGGGTGCGTGTGTGTGGAGAAAGATGATATCGTGACGATGCCATGCTGCTATTCTCGGTATGCGTCGGTAGCCGTCGTTAAACGGGGCTAACAGTCCATGAGTGCAAGGACGACGGGATTAGCGCCAAATCATTAAAGCCGTCTGGCGGCGACGGTGCTCCGTGTACTCGGGTGAATCTTTTACGTTACGTTTCTCTGAATTGTAGCTCGTTTTCAGGGTGCGTCCCGTTAGTTTGGTAATATGAGCATCTGACCATGAAATGTCTCGCAGAGCTAACCCTAAATAAAACACGCCCAATTATCACTTGGGTTTATTTTTCATCTTGCTTATTGGCGGTTGAACTCCAATGACCTTTCAGACTCAGCTACTGGTACCCCCCCCCCCCTCAGTCTGAGCCGATTCCATTAACAGATTCCATGGATTATTGATTTCCATAAAAGAATCCGCCACCTCTTGCTCTGGGCCGGTAAAGAGGCCAACGAATAGAAGTGGCGGGTAAAAGGTTAGCGTGATTGACCGGCTTGGCTTTGGCTTTCTTCTTCGATCAATGTCCCGATTAATTCCCCCTCTGAGCCATTAACGCCCGGCGAGAAATCGAAGGGGACGCTAGCTAGCTGGCTCTGACACTCGCTGATCCGCCAAACAACATGAAATGGAGAGCGGAGTGACGGACACAGATTACAATGGTGCACCTGTTCCAGCCCCCCCAATCGGAATGCCTCTAACAGACCGTTACTTTGTCTTTTGAACTTCCTGAGTATCTTAGCTTGTATTCCGAAGGAAGAGAAGAGAAGGATATTGCTTTTCCAAACACATAAGCCGCATTAACCCGTCATGAACAATTTGACGATTGATTCGTCTCGGCGCTCTAAAATGCACAATGTAAATACACCGCGAGCCGTATTAAACCTACCTCAGACAATACACAAACAGCTCTCAAGATCGATGTCCAGTTCGCAAAAGGGCAAGTGTAGCGTTGCCGACAGAAGGTCAGAAAGTTCTGCAAACAACTCCGCTCGCGCATTTTAGAAAAATAAATTGAACATGAGCGCCGGCCGGCCTCGGGGACCATCAGCGTCTAAACTCGCGGCGATGAAATCCGATGTGACATTTTGTTAAACATGGCAAACGTTGACATTGGCAGACCTTGGAGATGATCCAATAAGCAAGAAGTGTCCGGGACAAGCTGAACAACAAATACAGTAGCTTGAAAGTCAGCATTTTACTCGGGGCTGTCTGTCTTCATAAGCCTTTGTTCCTGTGAGTTAGAACCCCCCGCCCCCCTTCAATAATCTGGACCAACATCTGTGCCGGTGTCTATTTACTGGAGCCATTGCATCACTCAAACGTGCTTTTCTACAATCAGTAGCCTAGTTAGATCCTTGTCCGCATCCAGTCAATTGACCCAATTTGACCTTTTGGGCTGCATTCACAGGCCAGTTTTTTGTGGTGTCGGAGCATTTCATATGGAAAAGAGTTTCACGAATCGCACCTGCATCGGCAGCGAAACGGCTCTTCCTACACGACGGGCTTGACACACGCTGGCTGTACGCGATCCACCGGGTTTGTTACCACGGAAACCGCCGGTAGACGAGAACAAGCGGCAACGAGGGCGGCTAAGATTCTGTTGTGCACGGTGGCGCCCCCCCGGCCCCCCCCCCCCACTCCTTTTCCTCTCCGTCGTCTGCTGTAATTGGAGATGATGAGATAATTAAACAGATTGTCATTGCATTGAAGCGCCCCAATTTAATATCGCTTTTTTTTTTCTTTCCTTGTTTTTGCCACTCCAGTGAACACGCCAGCGACGTGGTTTGATTCTGTTTCATCAACACCCAAACTTCCTGCCTGATTAATGATGGGCGCCTCTGCAGTCGGCTGAGATAGGAAGCACATCAAAACGTATTTCCCGTCACTTATTTCCTGGCCGATTCTCCGAGAAAGCGCATCCGCTTTGAATTGGCAGCAAAAAAACCCGCCTTAAAGTGACTCATCGCACTGATTGAAAAGTGTGAGTCATTTAAACGGCGGCAGCGCTAAAGGCGCGGCGCTAATAGTCGTCACTTCAGAGGTGATTCTCACTCGCAGTTGCATAAGAGCGTCGCCGGCGATGAACTTTCTCCACATTTCCTCTACCAATTGGCCAGCATTTTAATTGGGCCCCGATCAATATCTCCTTAGCCGCCTTGTTATCAGCCATCTTTTTTTTTTTTTGTAAGGGACAAGCGTTTGTGGCGGGTGGATGAAATGATGGCTCAGCTCTTCAGGATTTTTTTTTTATGATTATTAATCGCCGCCACGGTCACACCAGTCACCCATTAATCACAGAGGTGAGGCAAGAGTGAAACGTCGCAAGCCAGCTCCATGATCATTTTCAGTGGAAACTGTGTGTGTGAGTGTGTGAGTGTGTGTGTGTATGTGTGTGTGTTATATTGCGAGACCAGGCACCTTTTTAGCCACCTTGACCCTGTCCGCATTCTTTAGTTTTTTTCCAGGAGGGGAATGGAGTGTCAATGTTGTGTTTTCTCGGCGCGCTTGAAAACACACTTTATCTCCTCAAAAGGAGTCAATAAAGCCGGCAGATGTTTCGTCCTTTCTTTTTCTATTAGGACGACTTTTCAAATAACTTTTTACGCCGCGCTTTTATTGGGCCCCTTGGGTGTAGCGAGTGAAGTGGCCTGTGAGTGTTTAAAAAGTCTGGCTGGTGTCTCATCGGGTCTGTCTGTTGGTCATTCTGCCTCTCGGTTTCTTGATTCGTCGGTCCATCTTCTGTCTATCACCCGACTCTCATTCTCATTCAGTCTGTTGGTTGGATCATCATCGTTCTCAGCACACCAGCATAAAAAGCTGATCAGAAGCCAAGGTCTCTTTGGGTCGTTTTCTGCCATCAATGAGCCGTCAAGGATCATTGATCCCCCCCCCCCCCCCCGCCCCACAACACCCCCTGGCGGCAAATCCCAAGGTTTGTTTAAACTCACAGTCCTCCTTTTGGCACACCTTCTGTGAAGCCTGCTTGGCGAGGGCAGATGGCTCGAGGATGTCCAAAACAGCGGGATGTCTTCATCACGCAGCAGCTACTAATGGCTAATTGCTAACTGGTGACCGCAGGCATAAATCCTCACAGTCACCGCACGGGTGGTCTGAATTTGATCATTTTGCGGATTGTTGCGCGCATTGCCAAATTGAAAAAGCGAATGTAACAGGAGCAAGGTGACAGCTCTCCAATTAGGGATGCGACAGTGATGATGGCAATAAAGCGCCTTGGCCGTGATGAATAGTTTTCGTAAGGCAAAACTGCCTCTCAGACAGTTCAAACGTTGTCTTTCATTCAGTTTTTGACCATGCTGGTCATACGGGGAGTTGCAGACTGTTGGTCTCTCCTTTCGTCAAAACGGTTGGCGTGTGTGGACCACGTGACGAGCATGTTTGGTGCCAAAATAGATGTGAAGCACTCAGACAGGAGGAACGGGCGCGGACATTTGAAGTAAATTGATGAGACTGGACCGAACCCTGTGCTGCCGACAAATTGATTATTCGGTTGATCAGTTGATTATTCTCTTGACTCGACTGCTGCATGCAACTTAAAGGGCCACGCAGGTTGTCTGTGTATGCAACTGGGGGTGCGCTGTTGTCCTGTGTTTGTTTCCTAAAAGCCACACAAACAGTCCACAAACGGTCCAGAGGTACAGTGCAACATTTTGTGTCCAAATCAACCACAAAATACCCTCGTACTGCCCTAGCAGAGCCAGGTCGGGGGCCCCCCGAGGGAGAGTCTACAATGGGGACTCGGAGTAAATAATTGACAATGAAGCCCTCAAGCTGTTGCCTGTGACCCACTGGCGGTGCAGCGTGGAGGAAACATATGCCCACTTCCTCCCCCCTTGAACTCTTTCCACTGGTGCCAAAACAGCCTTCTGTGTCCCAATATTCCATCTTATGCATTGCGGACACGAAGCAGACCCCTGAATTTTTTTTTTTTTTTTTTTTTATTTTTAATGTCATGAATGTTTTTTTTTTTATATACATTTTCACCAGAGTTGACTTATTTTTAAATAATGGGGGACATTACTCAGCAGTCGGGGCTGTGTAGCAACACTAGATGCCAACGTGTTTGATGATGTAATATAGTCAAGATTTCCTGTCCGTAAGGCCGCAAGTACGGAGACGGCGGACGTCATTTCCGACAGAATTTGATGAGGAAAAGTAATTGCTTCAAATTTAGTTTCGTTCCCGCTCAGTTTCCACGTTGAATGCTTTAAGTGTGGACATTTTGTAACCTTTACAAGACTTTTGTGGCGGGCATGTTAAGTTTGGAGCGGTTTGAGTCGACCGCCGCTGCCGCCGCCGCCGCCAGTATTCTGTCAGCATTGTGCCGCCTTGAGTTAATCAGCGCGCCGCAAGACTGCGCCATCATTACTGTACTTTTGTACCTGCCGCTTTCTCGTGCCCGCTAGCCGTTTTAAGTGCCCACCATCGCCCGCTTGACAGACAGCTCGGGCCAAACGGGCTTCGTCTAGCTTGAAAATTGATGCGGATGAGTCAGAGCGAGTGGGTGAGCGTGTGGGGAGCCGAACGCCGAGGACACATCGACAAGGAGGAAATGCGTTTCAGGATGGCTGAAGTATCGTGTGGAATGTCCTTATCAGCATTTTTTTTTTCCTTTCCAATCTCACACCTGTTCTTTGTTTCTTTTACCACACAGACGCAGTTCTTACTCAATCGTATCATTTTCCAAGCAGGAACAGGTCGTTTTAAAACACAATATCTTGCAAAGTGGTTCATAAAGCCTTGCAACGAATGGACGCAGAGAAACAATCAACAAGCAAACCCCACATAACCTCCTCGTTAGAGGTGGCACAAAGAATACAACCGTAATTGTTCCCGATCTCCCCTCCTCCCCAAGCATCTGCCGCCTTGATGAAATTCTGCAGCCTTTGGATTTGGCAAGCGTCACGCGTGGTTACGCAACTCGAGCTTGGAAGATGAAGTCTCGCCTGTTTGGTTTTGTGTGATTCCGTAATGAGGTGTGTGTTCGGGTTGCGTGCGTGAATGCGCGTGTGTTGAGACTGATGGAGTTGACGTGCAGGAAGTGTGCGCGGCAGGTAGAGCGCTTCCACCTCATCAAACGCGACCCTCTTGCCCCTTTCCGCCTCTCTGACTTTGCCTGCACACTCAGCGGGAATTACTTTTTTTTTTTTTTTTCCCACTGTCGCTTACTCTGAAACTTTATTTGCAGTATAACGATTTTCCTCAGTTGCCCTTAGCCTCAATTTAATCTTAGAATGGATTTACAGTCACCATTGGGATATGTGTCATGTCAGCGTCACATAATGGCAGCAGCAGGTTATAAAAAGAGATACAAAGGGACCGTATGTTGTGAAAGGGGCTTATGGAGCTGTGTTATTGCAGTTCCTTACATAACTGCACATTAAAAAAAAAAAAAGCACGTTTCATTTTATTGCCATCTGTGAGTAAAATGTTCCCATTTCCTCGCTATTTCCGCAGCTTCAAAGTCTCGCCGCCGTCACGTGCGCCCCGTCAAAGCACTCCAGGCTGCATTGACCGCATAATGCAAAGCGCTTGTTTCGCGTGCTGCGTCGCCAAAATAGTAAAACAAAAAAAATCATTCCAAAAAAAAAAAAACCCTGGCTCATCTGAAGCGGGTTATTGAAAAGAATGACAAGGAGTGTAAGCGACGAGCTCCTCCGTGGCAGATTAGCGACGGCTAAGGATGATTTACTTATCGGGATTGCCGTGATTGGCGGATAAAGACCCAGAGGCGATGAAATTGTTTTCCTGAGTGAGTGTCACTTTGGTTGTCTGCCGGCTCCTGGCGTGGACGAAAGAAGTGAAACAAGCTTTCCTAATCAACCTCAAGGCATATTTGTTTTTTGGTCCAATATGGCGCTTTGAACATTTTAGATTGCCGAGCCCTCCTTTGGACTAACCCTGATGTGAAAGGGTTCCAGCATGACTTTTTTTCCCCCCATCCCCTGATAATTTCTTCACGTTTCACTTTCTTTTGGTGGAAAATAGGTCCCATTAATTTCGCCCACACCGTGTTGCACTCGAGACCGCTGCATCTCATGTGTGAAGTCGCCGCCCCGAAGGCATCCTAGCGCCTTGGCGGCTTTTCGGCGCTGCCTCGTGAAGAATGACTGCAGTAAATTGGCACAAGGCTGTGATTGGATTATTCATGACCAAAGGATGAGGAGTACATCGGTTGTATAACTGCTCTTTTGAAAAATACATTTTTCACGCTGCTCAACTCTGGAGTGTGCGTCACAAGATGAATCTACCCCCAGAGCCAACATTCGGCGAGACTTGAAAACGGGCGGCTTGTCAGCATCCGCCATTTGAGGAATGACATAAGTGAAGTACCCACTGACCCTTTGTTATTGGCGCATCCGTTCATCCATTTTGTTCAACTTTCTCTGTCAGGACCAAGGCCAACGGCTGAAATAAATGTTTTTCTTCTTGTGAGGCAGAATGAGAAGCCTTCTTCTCTCTTGACCGAAGTGTCAGTTTGAAAAATGTCACGTGAGGTAAAGTGAGAAGCACCAGTGGCCGTAATTCACATTGCAACGGTTGAGAAATAATTCGGTGGAAATTCAGACGTGGGTTTAGCCTACTGGTGAGTGGTTCTTTGCCTTAAAATCTGTTTAGGTTATAGTCTGTTTTTCCTGTTATCTACCTGAGGCGTCTATCATCACCCGGGATTAGGGCGTTGAACTACATATCCTCGGTAGATGAATCGGCAGAATTGGCAACCAATGGTTGTAGACGATACAATGACAGTCAAGCTCGAGATCCCATCCGTCAATGTCAGATATGTGTTTCTTGCCGGCCGTGACCTATGAATCGTCCCTGCGGGTGGCGGCCACGCTGAGTTATGAGAGCGATCAAACGTGCAGCCTTCAGGATGTGGGGGTGTTGCCGTGCAATCATGGAGAATGGAGAATGGAAGAACCCCCCATTAAAAAAAAAAAAACCCTCTTGTTCATCTTCCTTCCCATCCTTTGTCCCCAGAGATTTGTACGTGCTGTCCATGAGCTCACCAGAGACAGTCGCCATGTTCGGGTTATGAAAGGTGTCTGCGCCATTAAATAGGCTGTTTGATCAGTTGGGAAGCTTTAAAGCTCAACTACATGCCCACAGCAGGCAAGGTTTTCGAGTTATTTTGGCAGGGCTGGATTAGCGTTGGCTCTGCCTGAGTACTTTGCAACCAAAACATTTGTGGTGTGTGAAGCTGTAAGATGCGGTCTCGTTTCAAAGGAAGTACTTCCTGCTTTTCATTTGTCGAGCATCATTTGCCGATACGGTTTGCCATACAATTGTTGACGAAAGGGCAGCACGTCTGCCCACACCATGTCTCGCTAGGATGAACAACAGATGAAGCTTCCAATTGATTAATTGATGGATTTGCCCGTCCGGTGATCGCAGTGCACAAAGGCGTCCTTTGATTTCGGCTTCGTGACCCGTGCTGTCCCGTAACCTCACCCCCACCGCCACAGTAACTCACATTTCACATCCACAGCTTTCAGCTATTCTTTGACCGTGACTTTCCTCGTGTTGCCACTTTTCCCTTGGTCCCTCCCCTGCAATGCTAACCTGTCGCAAGGGACCTCTAATGGCTTCTTCCTAGCGGCAGTGCATTTTAACAAATTGAAAGTGGTCTCGCTCTCCCCCACTTTTTATGGGTTGGTTGATGGTTAGAGTGACTGATGCATCCCTGGCCATAATCAGCCGATTGTTTCTTGGATGGCCAAAAGAAAAAAGTGAGGTGGACGGGTTCTGGAAATGGGGAGGTTCCGTTTTGGCCGTCCTGGCCTGATGGAAGAGTGAGGCAGCACATAAAGCTCTTTGTTTGATTTGTTCAGTTATCGCAGCTCGTTTGCTTGCCCCGCTAAGCTTTCACAAGACCTTTTGTTGTTGTTAATTAAGCGGCTGTTTTGTATGCTGGTCCAACAAGCGAGAGGGAGTCTTATTCCTCCTCTTTCCCGCCTCAGAGGTATTTTGTATTTCTCTAATGGGCTGTGTTCCATGCAGATGAGCTGTTTAAATGTATATTTGTTTTACTGCCTCCTCCTCCTCCTCCTCCTCCTCCTCCTCAGACAATTACATTCCCCGATGCTCATCCCGGAGTCAATGCATTGTTTTTCGGGGGGTTTCACATCACATTGAACGTCGCTGAAATTGCTGTTTGTGAGATCGAGCAGAGCTCAATTAAATGTATCGATTGCTTTTGGGGATTTTGTTGTACTCGCAAGTAAGTAATAGATCTTCACGGAACTTTTCGTTCGATGGGATAAACAAACAAGTGGTTCTGTTGTCAAAGGATGATGATGCCTTCCTAACCTAATTTGCGTTCAGGTCTCAAGTCCTGTCATACTTGTTGCATTCATTTAGCTGTTTTTCCCTTCATGACTGATTGTTTAAAATGTATTTCATCTAATAATTTGCTCATTAATTAATAAAACTCTATTTGATTTGTCTGAAAAATCCATTCAAAGTGACAATCTGATACAACTTGGCGTGGTGTTCCTCAGGGAAGTGTTTTAGATCCATTTGTTTATTATACGTACAGTACTTTTGGCCACATGGTGGCGATACATTGATGCTATTATATACAGTATTTGCAAACACCCGTGTTCCCCCCCGACCCCCCACCCCCAAGCATTTAACATATCAGCTTTTAAATGGCACAACAATCAAGCGCTTACACCCTTGCTTCTCACCTCTTGATGTTTTTAAAGGCCAACACCAAAAACGGTGACGTGGCATTGCAGCGCTGCTCTTTTCACGGTCCTTAACACCTTTTTGTCTTTTTTTTCTTCTTTTTTTTTTTTGTCTCCTTCATTTTTCACCCAGCTGTGTCTTCTGTGTGTTGAAGGAGGCAAAACTGCGCGAGCTGCTGGATACCAGCACGCTGGCGGGTAAGATGGAGAACAAGATGCTGACGGTGGTGAGTGGCACCGACATGGTCAACATCACGTACCTGAACTTCATGGCCTTCCAGGAGGAGACAGCCAAGGTGGAGTAGAGCACACATGCAGTAGTTGAAGAAACAATACCCAAATGTATTGCTCCCAGGTTTCCCCTTGAATTCTGAAATTTCATTTACTTTTATTGCACCCCCGAGAAATGTTAGCATTCATGCTACTGCTAAACAAGACCAATGTTGTCCTGGCTGGTACACTTATATGATACTGTAATCCAAGGCAGGTCGCCATGGCAACAACTACCACCATTCTCCAGTGTACCATCTCAATGTAATGGCATTTGAAGGTCCAATTGTTTAATATTGTTGCTTTAATCCACTGCTTTTGACAATTCTCGCAAACTGTTTTTTGCATAACTTGTGTATAACTATAACTTTATTCTTATTATTGTTGTTGTGGAGGCTTATGTATGTGTTTCATTTCCCATAGGAATGGGCGGAGGAGCTTTTCGCTCTTGCTTCCAATCTGCTGATGCAAAATATGTCCAGAGAGGCCTGCCTGGAAAAAGCGTAGGCCATCTCCACACACACACACACACACACACACACACACCACCAAACCCAACCCCAGTTGACTCGTGTTTTGTGTGTAGAGTAACCCAGCCAATGACTTTTATAGCACGTCTTAGACAGCCGTCAGCGCCGCGTCACCTCCGAGCGCGATTCGATTCCTCTCGGCTAGACTGGCCTGAAATATGAATCCGCCAACAACGCGCGGCTATTTGTTGTTTATCTGTGATCAGCTCTCAACCACGAATGCCTCCCTCTCCCTCTCTCCTGACAGCAGGCAAATTGACTTATGAGACAATAAAAGCAGCCATCGACCGACCGCGCACTGGGCGGACTTCTGTCGGCTTGTGTCATCGAGTGCGGTGCGAATGCGTAAAAGTGGGGCATGCTAACTATTTGCATGTTTTGCGCACGCTCACACGTCCGTCCTACACAGTATACTGTGTCAAAAATATAAACCTCAGAGTAATTTCAGAGTTCACTTCGGTGCCACAGAGGGACCACATGTTTGCATACCACCAATCGCTTCAGCAGACGTGCACACAAACGACTTCCTCTAGTATTCCCTCAATGCTGTAATCTTTATATTGAAGAACTACGTTTGCTAATTTGTCTGCAGCACAAAGATGGTGGCGAAACCTGGTATGGGGAGGGTGCACCCTATGTAATATTATTAGTAATTCCTTCAGCTGCAATTGCATTATGTTGATGTTGATAGAGCTTTTTTTTATGCATAGGTGCAAAATTAGGTGTTTGGTTATACATTGTCATTTCTCACTACTCTGTATTCAATATAAAATATGAAAAAGGGTCTAAAACAGTGGCATTATTAGAGTGTGAGTGCCGTAAGAAGTGGACTCCGTAGTGGATATTAATTATTAGCCAGCAGCCACTTAAGGCCCCGGCTCTTGTTGCTTCTATTTATAGCACTGTCTCGGATTAGCCTGCACGGGCTAAACCGTCATGTAACTGCCAGTGTTTATATACATCAGGCATATGACAGAACGTGTCGAATAGAAGCCTGATTGAAATGATTTGTTGTTGTTGTTGTGTGCAGATACACACGACTGAAGCTGCAATTGAACCCTGAAGGTCGAATCCCTGTCAAGAAGTAAGACGTCTCTTCATCCTCATTCTCCTTCATCCTTCTCCCATGCAGGGTTTATGGTCGTGCTTACAGGGGATATATACGGCTGGCGTTAAAAGTGTGCAGGGAGCCAGGATTTATTCTTAGTGGAATGAGCCAATTAATTCAAACCTTTAATTAAACGTTTGTTTATAAATGCTACACTGCATGTGGGATGGAAGGGGGGGAGTCTGTCTCAGCTGCTTGCATACAAAGGGTCAAAGAGACAAGAAGTTGACACAAATTACAAAACGAAAAAAGTCTTTCAGAGTGGCAATTATAAATGTTTTTCATATGATGCTTCCGACATGCTTTCTGTCTTGGTAAGCAATTGTCAAATTTGAGGCTAATGTTTTGGTGTCATCCCTGCAGCATCTTCAGGGTGTTCTCGTCGGACCGCAAGCGGGTGGAGACGGCGTTGGAAAACTGCAACCTTCCCTCGGGCAGAGTGAGACACCCGAAACATTCCTCATTTCTCCCTTCTTTGTTTGTCCTCATCTCTCCTCTTTCACGCGTCCGTCAGTGCCGTCGTCTGAGTCATCCTCGCTTGTCATGACACAAGCGCACCCGGGGGAGCCGCACTGATGCAACTGCTTTATTTTTACCCTCCTCACGTGTCCCCTCACCCCCTCAAGTGTACGGCAGCCCTCCAGCTAGTAGTGTCTCCGTCCCATCAACAGCATTGATTTCCAATTATGGATTTGTACTTAGTGAGCATTTAGCAAAGTGTTTTCGTGAGTCATGACCATTTTTTTTTGGTTGTTGTATTTGATGTCATTAGTTTGGAGGATTCAATGTGGAATGCTTAGCACATACTTTGCTAAGATTGCCATGGAAGCCATCGCGTCATTGTTCTGGGTTAAACCAGAACAAAAATTGAAAAAATCCTCACAACACCTAGAACAGAAATGTCCTTAAAGCAAATGCACAAAATGTGGCAAAACTAGCTTTTCATTAGCGAGGACGACGTTAACAACGCCCCACCCCCATCAACTGAAAGCGACAGTTTGGATGTTTGCAAAGTGTCGGCAACCGCTTACATGGCGGCGCAGACGCGTCGTAAAGTGAACCCTAATGAATGGCCTCTTAATACAAACACCGTGAACACCGAGGAATACAAACTCGCTCGCTCTCATGCTCACACATGTGTGTGTGTGTGTGTGTGTGTGTGTGTGTGTGTGTGTGTGTGTGTGTGTGTATAGAGATATGTCGAGCGAGCAGTAGCTAATTAGCACAAGGAGCCGCAGGAACAAACGTGTTGCCTTGTGAAAGTCTATCGGGATTTTGCTGCTGTTCCTGCGGGCTGGTAATTACAGCTAAATGGTGCGCCTGTTAATCCTTAAAACACACACACACACACACACACACACACGCACACAATGGCCTGTGTGTCGGTGTGATGATAACCGTAGAGCAGAAGATGGATCGTACAGGCCATTGGGATACATCTTCAAAACAATGAATGGACTCCGGACTAAATGATTGGGACCCGTTTCGGGATCAATTGATGGACAAAAGTAGTGGGATACACTTCTTGATTAATTAACTCATTCACGATATTGAGGACAGAGTTCCCTATTTTGACAGCAGAAGCTGGAATTTGCTGCCTCGTCTTTATCTTCTACTCAAAAGCTGTGCCGATCTCAAAGCCAAAGTACAACTGCTTTCCGCCTACCTATTTAAATATGTACTCGGCGATTACATACTTGAGCCTGCCCGAGGAGGTTGACAAGTTCTATTTTGTTCGATGATGCAACAGTTTGCTTATTTTAACCCCCCGTCCAAAACTTGCAGAACGACTCCATACCCCAAGAAGACTTTACGCTGGAGGTGTACAATCTGTTCCTCAGCAACATCTGCGCCCGGCCCGAGTTGGACCACATCTTTTCAGATGTGTAAGATGTTCAATTTTCTCTCTTTTATTTCTTCCTTTGTTTATTTCTTGGCTTTTTTTTTTTTTAAACAAGCAGTTTGGGGGTAGCCATCGCCTTGGTAACCTTAAAAAAAGGAGGGAATCTAAAACATTGGCAGATTGTGTGGGATAAAGGGCAAGTCTATTTGGAGATTCAAAAGGCGAGTGATTCATTGTCCCGCTTCTCTTTTGGTGACTATCGCTGAAGGGATCGCACACAGAGGCTTTCGGGCCATGTACTTTACTGGAGATTGCATCATTCAAAGGGAAATTTAGCACCCTGTTAATTTTGAACAACCATTATATCCTTTTCCCCCCACCTAATTTTTATGGGACGGTTGTTCTTTGGGACATGGCAAGAACCTTATTTGCTTTTGAATGATGCCAAACTCGAGGCTGTGGTTGTTCCGAGAGAGAAAGAACTTCACGGCATTCGACTGAGGGCAATCAGGAATGCTGAACAGTTTTACTTCTCTGCCAGGAACGGACCGTCGGAGCTGAAGCATAAATGAATACATTTATTTCAAATTAATGTTGATTTTTTTTTTAATCCAATCACGTCAAAATTGCCGAATTTGCATATGTCCTTTTCAAATGCACACAAGAGCAAGACAGGAAGTGTTTCTGTTTCTCTTAACGTCGCCGCTGTCATGTTTTCAGACACTTCCAATGTGCATTCTAAATTTCCATAATCAGGCTAATGCAATCCATATTTATGGGCTCCATTTTGTGACTTTTTCTGATCACTTAAAAGCGGAGATAAAAATCTGATTGTCAGATTAGAAAGTTTTCTTCAATTCCCCCAATTCCGTCTTCTTGTCCTTGCGGTTCAGGGGTGCAAAGAGCCGCCCGTACCTTAGCGTGGAGCAGATGACGGAGTTCATCAACAGCAAGCAGCGAGACCCCCGACTCAATGAGATCCTGTACCCGCCACTCAAGCCCGAGCAGGTCCAACAGCTGCTGGATAAATACGAACCCAACGCTGCGCTCGCGCAGAATGGTGAGTAGGGATTCACCTCAGAGCGTTGGGACAAAATCTCTTGGTCAATGGCATGATCAAAAGTAATCAATCATCGGTGGGGAACGTTTGGAGCAATGTTTACAAGATTAGGACCGCCTGCTCCGTTGAAAGCAGTGCGAGTAAACTCAAGCTGGTGTATGATGAAGCGCGCGCGAGCCCGGCCCGCTTTTTTTCGCCATCAGAAGTGACGAGTGAGCGAATAATTCATGAATGAGCGGCGAGATGGCCACGCCGCAGTGAATCATGAAGTTCTCTCAAGTCGTCGCCGGTGTCAGCCTGCGCACGAGCAACCGCGTTCAACCGCCATCAAGGTCAAGGCTTTACGTAATCCGCGGAAATCTATTCATCAATAGACTGCTGCCAAAGCACCAAGAAATCATCTCTCTCGTGGTGTCGGCATCCACACATTTTTCCGCGGGAGTATGTATTTATAGTATGCCTTCTGTCAAGAATGACTTTTTTTTTTTTTTTTCATGGTGACATGACTGAATAATATGAATCATTTATTGCAGTTCTTAACCGCTAGGAATGAATATTTAATCCTGGAAATTTACCATTCAGACCAATTTGCACAATCTCTGGAACAGACATAGAAACATAGAAAGTGATCATATGGATCCTCTCATTAGCTTATTTGATGTTTTTATTTTATTTTTTTAATCTCTTTGATATACTCGGTATCTTATGTCAGTCAGGCTTGAGCAATAAATTGCTCCCGTCACCCCTAAAGCATGTTATTTCCACTGGAATCTCTGGTGTGTGTTTACTCCCGCTCCTTGGAAGCTCGCCCTTCCCACTCCCAAAGATGACATGTTTTGCCCCGCGCTGAGTATTTATCCCGCCGGAAGAGAAGTGCCGCCATCTGCTTGGCAGAGGGATCCGCGCACTCGTCCGCACGCCAACACTTTCATTGCCCTCAAGGACACTCCCGGTTTCATTTTTGCCTTGACATATACTGCACTTTTTCATGATAATAATGTAAATCTGCAATAATTTATAAATACTTGCATGAATTATTATTTTATTGACAAATGATCTGGCCTATTTTTGCATTTTTAAAAACCAAATGTGGCCCCTCAAGCCCAAAGGTTTGCCTGCCACTGCATCGGACTGTCCACATGGATCCAATATTGTGTCCAGTGAGGTGCACATGCATTGCTTTCCCAATCTGGGATCAGATGTCTGCTTTGTCCATACCTCTTCCTCCATTAGTAGCATCAAGTTCATACATTTTAGCAGCCCTTGAAATGTCTTGGATGTTAACATTGTTAAAGGATGGAGGGGGTGGAAAAGACACCACTCGTCTTTATTTTCACTGGTGGGAAGCCTTTATGTCACTTAATAAGGGGTCATTAAATTCTGTTGAGTTTGAAAATCCAGCGCTTGAAGCCCCTTCTCTGAACACCTTCAAATTTGGTAGGCAAGTCCATCATGAGGAGACCCGCAAAAAGATTTCAAGAACCCGTGCCATGAAACTCATTCACCACTTCATGCAGCTGAAATTTGATTATTTTGAACTGGTAAAAATTGCCCCCTTTGGGGCGAGCACCTCCAGATGTTGACGACGAACATTGTTTTGTCTCCTGGGAACGCCGAGGTAGTGGTTGGAGAGTTGGGAGGGTTAGAACCTCCTGGTGGCCAGGGGAGCCCCCCCTCCTGCCACGATGCCGAAAACTGCGATTTCACAGACGACAGCCCATCATTAATTAGAGAAGTGACTCTGCAGAGGGCGGCGCCGCATTAATTAGCGTAAAGTGGCCGGGGGGGACCTGCTGCACCCGCCAAGCGCACGCATCGCTTTGCATATTCAGCATCACATTCAGAATGTGTGTGCGCGTGCTCGGCAGAACGCATGAGAAAATCCTGAAAATTGTCTTCTGGTCGTCTCCCGTGAGAATGTTGATCTCTAGTTGGTTGTGCAGGTCAGATCTCGGTGGAGGGCTTCGCCAGGTACCTGAACGGCGAGGAGAACAGCATCATCCCCCCAGAGAAGCTGGACCAGAGTGAAGACATGACCTTTCCCCTCTCACACTATTTCATCAACTCCTCTCACAACACTTACCTCACAGGTACCCACCCACGCGCACACATAAACATGCACACATAACGCACCCTCATTGTTATTCATGAACTTTTCTGCTGTGCCTTGTAACTGCAAGAAAAAGACACTCAAACCATTTTCTTCTCCTCCCTTCAATGGATGTTAAAACTTCTCCTTTTAGTGATTCAATTTCATTGTCGGCCGCTCTCTTTTGAAGTGGATCAGACCGTGGCTCCTCTGATAGGGAATTTCCTGAATTTCCTTAATGGGCGGAATGATGTGGAAATAAGAAAGCTGTTGAATCTCGCGCGATATGGCTGTGACGACAAGATGGCGGCTGAAATGCGATCGGGTCTAGAGCGGATGTTGTTTTGTATTTCGCCCGTGTAGCGGGGCAGCTGGCAGGCAGCTCTTCGGTGGAGATGTACAAGCAGGTTCTTCTGTCCGGCTGCCGCTGCATCGAGCTGGACTGCTGGAAGGGGCGTACCACTGAAGAAGAACCTGTCATCACCCACGGCTTCACCATGACCTCCGAGGTCTCCTTTAAGGTACAGGCCAGGAAAATAACGCTGATACGTCAACAAGAGCTGGAAGCTAATCGATATGCGTCGGTGTGTTTAGGAGGTGATCGAGGCCATTGCAGAATGTGCCTTTAAGACCTCACCTTTCCCTGTCATCTTGTCTTTCGAGAATCACGTGGACTCGTAAGTCTGGCAAGCAACACGTGTAACATGTAATAATTGGATCTTAACGTACTGATACTGATTCGGGATCATCTGGATGCTAAGCTACACACAGCTGTTTAATAAGCATGTAATAAACTAACCCAATAAAGCAGTTATTAGCTCTTGCTATTATAGTCATCAGTTATTTCCTGAGTGTGTTCCTCGAAGGTCTCCTTCAACAATCAGTAACAACAGTTCTCATTTTTCAGACCCAAGCAGCAGGCCAAGATGGCCGAGTACTGCCGCTCGATATTTGGCGACGCTTTGCTGACAGAGCCTCTAGAAAAGTATCCTGTGAGTCTGACACACACACACACACACACACACACACACACATGCACACACAGTCAGTTTGTGGTCTCACATAATGGCCTGGTATTGACAGTTTGTGTCGCATTTTGCAAGGCGTGTTGGGCGTCTGTCACACTTCAAAATGGCTTCCCGCAGATGCGATACAGTCATGCGCGACTTTCTGTTTACACGCCTTTGAATCTTTCACGTTCTTTCTCGGCCAATCTCACACAAGGGACTCACCGTCTCGCCAGCCGCGTGCGATTGAACGGTCAGACGACAAAGTGCGGCCGGCATAATCTCTGCGCTGCTTTTTCTTGGCGGACCCTTATCAGTCTCACTTCTGTTGCCATGGCTACCGGGCCCAAGCTTGCTTTATCCCTCTGTAGCCAAACTCTCCCATAACACGTCCCCACACTCCAATCCAAACGTGACATGATATGGATTGTGGACTTGAGGCGATCATTAAATACCTATAACAACGGAGTATAGCTGCCCAGACAGTCAAAGTTAGCGCCTCATTATAACTGCATACCCGACTTATATTTGACCTAGTAGCAGTGTGATGGAGATAATGTGACATTCCAGAGACTGGCAAAGTTAGCATGCCGACACAGCATGTCTGCATGATTAAATGTAAATAGCTATTGTACAACATGGTGGAACATTAATAGAGTAAAGTTAGCACATGAAGTTGTATGCCTCCCCGCAGTCCATTGTAAACGCCCCCACAGTTTCCATTCCGATGCAAAATGAACGGAGTGAGGTTTCTGAGGCTTGCTCTGAGCGCCCTTATACCTCTCTCTAACCAATCGGAATAACAAAAGCATCTTCTAATGTCTGCTAAACGTGCCTTTTTCTTGGCGTCCCCTTATCAAGATCTCCTCCTGTTGCCATGGCGACCAGGCCAACGCTGTCTGTGGCCTATTGTCACCCATATCGCCCTCTTTTCTCCAAACGCGCCATTGTGTGCACGACGCAGGGTCATTGCGTGACGATTTTTGTTTCAGGTGTATACAACGCTCCCTGTTTCCATCTGCTCCAGCGGGGGACGTCTTTTCAGAAGCGAGCAGAAGCATTATCTCCCCTCAGCAGAGTGGCTCAGTCAGCCCTGACACTGGGGATAAAGCGGGGGAATGTAGCAGGGGGGGTTAGCGCGTGTGCTCGCAGAACGTGATGTCACAGGGTCCAATTTCGACCAGTGGCTGTATAATTGTGGGGAGAAGGTGATGGCAATGACGAGCGACCCCCCCCCCCAACACGTCCCTCCCCCACTTGCGTGCACAACTTAGCCAATATGATATCCGCTCTGGATTTCGTGGATAATGGTTGCTGGGGGGGCGGGTGGCGGCAGATAGACTAATGTGGCCCGATTGGTTCCAGCTGAGCCTGGCGGTGACAATAAAGAGGATTGCTGGTCCTACCATCAAATTCACTCCAGGGAAATGTCATTGAGTCGGGCTTCCGGGGTTTTTGAAAACGACCTCTTTGGCAACGAAATGAGAAATTGGATTCGCCAAATTTCCAGAGTGTATTCGCTTCAATACGTTTGGGTGGAAAGGAAACCGATTGAGGCTGGCAAAATGAGCGCATCAATTCTTCCGCATCCTCAAATGTCATCACAAATATTGCCGTATTGTCAACCATCAACACGGGCTGCCTTTAAGTGAATGGAGTGAGGTTCCCCAAATTGTCCAAATTTATTATAATACATATTTGATCAGATATTTTACATTTTCCAATGCCGTTAACAAATACCATCTGTATCACAGCATATTCAAATATAAAACTCAACATAGTGCTGCAAAATGGTATTTGCTGGACTTTATTTTGTTCGAATTGGCTCATTTTGTATTTGTAAGTCAAAGCTCTGATCGTCTCTGCTGCCTTTCCACTTATTTCTATTGTTTAAAGATAGCGAGAACCCGCCCCAAACAATTAGTACTAATGTCAATCTGTTGTTCTCTCTTAACGGCGTCCTTTGACGTCATTCCTCTTTCTCCGGCCCGATCTGCTACTTGAATTTATCACCGCGTGCGACGCAAACACAAAGACATAAAAAGTGACAGGAAAAGTCAGTCTCCCGTTTCTCTCGTAATAAACACTTACAAGGACACTTGCAAATGTGTGCGACTTTGAGACATCAACAGATTCTTTCATTATTTGCCTCGTTTTAGAATTTAGATGGCGGGTTGGCATCCGATATCTCTCTTGATGCCTCCCACTTTCATTGTGTGAGAAAAAGCACTTGAGGCATGTGGGGCGGCCAAGTTAAATTGAACTTCCCCAAGTAATTTGAGGTCAAAATCAATGTACTCGATGCCCAGAATGCCAATCAGGAAGGCATCAAATCTCACATGCAAAGGTGGAGCGAAGACCAGGAAAAATGAACACCTTCCTGCTTGTTGTGTTGTTGTTTTGAACTCACTTTCAAGAAAGATTGATGGTTGTGTTGGTTTAGAAAAGGTTTACAGCTCATGTGTCGTGACTCACATCAATATTTGTAAACACTGTCATCGTGCCAAAACGGTTTCCTTCCGCAAGCACTTACCGACAGCAAATTTTATTTACCTTCAAAGTTTTTAAAATGCCTGTTAATTGAGCAGCCGCCCTCTCATCTAGTTGGAGTCCGGCGCGCCTCTACCCAGCCCAATGGAACTGATGGGCAAAATCCTGGTCAAGAACAAGAAGAAGCACCTCAAGGCGTCGTCGGACGGCAGCGCCAAGAAGAAGCTGTCGGAGCAGGTGTCGAACACCTACAGCGACTCGTCCAGCGTCTGCGAGCCCTCTTCGCCCGGAGCCGGTAGCACATACGCGTGCATGCATATGAGCACACTGACGCTGTTATAACGTGCTGCGGTCAGTGGAGGAACGCCACCCTCATTGTTTATCATTCATCACTTTCATTGCCCTCTCCATCAGCTGAATGGATTGCAGATACTCCCTGTCGGACACGGACACCGCCTGCCCACTTGGGTGCCTTAAATACATAACACACATGCGTATGCTTGAGCGGTGTCTCTCCAGCTTAATAAAAATGCATACGGACAAATTGGGACGGTGTCCTGATAACAGAGAGGTGTATTATTACTGGAGTAAAGTTATTCATTGGTCAGTAATAGAACTACTGCTGTGAATTGTTTTTGCACGCACACTGTTGCACTGTTTAGCTATGCATCAGATAAACCCAAAATCTCATTGTGAGCTGTTTCTCAGGACATTAGAAAAGCGTTTTTTTTTCCGGCATAGGGTCCACAAAGGAGGATGTGACAGAGACATCCCAGCCAGTAGAGGGCGCTGAGCTCTGCCTGAGGCCACAGGGAAGGAAGTCCATCGGTGAGTTGAGGTGGATTATTTGAAGGGGTTTTTTGTTGTTGTTGTTTTTTTTGGGGGGTTGCAATGTAGTGGTTTCAAAAGAAGAGCAGAAGAGCGACTTAGTCTATGTAAGCTTTTGTTAAATTGTGAATTATTATCATTTTATGTTTGAACATTATTGTATTGTCTTTGATGTTAAAGTTACCTAAATTATATTCTCTTTAATAATTTCTGAAACATGTTTATGTTGAGAGCGTCTGATTGGCTGAAGGAAACAGGAAGTGTTTTCGCACCCGGAAAAAGGGAGTTGTGTTCTCGAATGTGCTGCGGTGCCGGCGTCTTTTTTCCCCCTTTCAATAAAACTCCAATCAAATGATTCCATCTCTCCTTTTGCCGTTCGTAAAGTAGAGCTATCCACTACAAACAACGAACCCCTCAACTTACAGTCTATTGTCGACTTTGTTTTTAAACTATCGGAATTATTTGGCACTCATGCAGTACTAGATTCTGCGCTTGCATTTTACTGTGCATGACTGGGCCTGCGTTTCCACCTTGTTTTTAAACTGTGCATTATTTTTATTTTATTATTGTATTATATAGTATGAACTGATGCAATTTTGGCCCTCATTCAAGGTGAGGTGGAGGCTGAAAGTGAGGACGAGGACGAAGACGACGATGACTGCAAAAAGGGATCTATGGACGAGGTGGGTGCCTGGCCGACGCTGCCCCCTAGTGCACCTTTTCGGAAAACGCGCAAGTATTACCGAGAGTATGTCAGCATTTTGACCACGTGCATTATTGTCAGGGCACGGCAGGCAGCGAGGCATTCGCCACGGAGGAAATGTCCAACTTGGTCATCTACATCCAACCTGTCAAGTTTAACAGCTTTGAGGCATCCAAAAGTATGGTTACATGTAGGATGATTGTTTTTTTTTTCCTGGACTTTGTGCATCTTCATTTGTTGTGTGCCTTCAGAGACCAGTCGCAGCTACCAGATGTCGTCCTTTGTGGAGACCAAAGCTTTGGAGCAGCTCACCAAATCTCCTGTCGAGTTTGTTGAGTATCCTTCCTTATTTAACTCTTGCACATTCTTCGATGCATAAAGGGATGAAAGAGCTAAAACTGATGTCACGCGATTTACCTAATTGAAATCAATTGAATGTAGAATTGGGCTGTCAAAATAGGGTTCCAAGCCAAGGTATCAGGATAGCTAAGTCCATTGGTATCTTGTGAGCCGTGTTGTCCTTAGCCTTGCTTGCTTTGTGAAGATACAACAAACTGCAGCTCAGCAGGATTTACCCAAAAGGCACCCGAGTGGACTCCTCCAATTACAACCCTCAACTCTTCTGGAACGCCGGCTGCCAGCTGGTGGCGCTCAACTTCCAGACCATCGGTAAGAAATGTACAACCTGTTGCGTTACTGATTCTGATACTGTTCCTGCCCCTGCGTGCAGATCTCTCCATGCAGCTCAACCTGGGCATGTACGAGTACAATGGCAAGTCAGGCTTCCGGCTCAAACCGGAGTTCATGAGGCGGCCCGACAAGCACTTTGATCCGTTCACCGAGAGCACCGTGGATGGGATCGTCGCCAACACGCTCTCTGTCAAGGTGAACCAATAGAACCACCATATGCAGTGGTGCCTTGATCCGGGTTGAACGATTTACTCAAGATACAACTATATAGGAAATTAGCTACATATTTAGCGGGGCATCAATGATTTGCCTTTATGGCTTCCTCGCCTCTCCCGTTCTAGATCATCTCGGGCCAGTTCCTGTCGGACAAGAAGGTGGGCACCTACGTGGAGATCGACATGTTCGGCCTTCCCGTGGACACCAAGCGCAAAGCCTTCAAAACCAAAACATCACAGAGCAACGCCGTCAATCCCGTGTGGGATGAGGAGCCCATCGTCTTCAAGAAGGTGGTCCTACCCACACTGGCCTCGCTCAGGATTGCCGTCTTTGAAGAGGGCGGCAAGTTCATCGGGCACCGCATCATACCTGTCTCGGCCATACGGCCAGGTCGGTAAAAGTTGGGATGAAAAGGGCGAGTGTGTCAAATTGGCTTTAAAGGCCTTTTAACGGGTTTCAAACCAGGATTAGGGTTTCCAGGTCGGGTTAGGATTTCAAATGAAGATTTCAATCCTGATTAGTGTTTCAAGTTAGGGTTTCGGTACAGCATTGTGGTTTCAAAGCTCCATGTGGATCTTCTTCCTGCAGGTTATCATTACATCAACTTGAGGAACGAGAAGAACCAAACTCTGACACTTCCTGCTCTCTTCGTGTATGTGGAAGTCAAAGATTATGTTCCCGACACGTTTGCCGGTGAGCGCTCACTCGGACACGTTTTGTCAAACCCGGCCCCATCATCATCATCATCATCATCATCATCATCATCCTCACCATGTCTGTCCTCCATGCTCAGATGTCATTGAGGCCCTGTCCAACCCCATCCGCTACGTCAACCTAATGGAGCAGAGAGCCAATCAGCTGGCTGCTCTTACCTTGGAGGAGGGCGGGGACGATGAGGCTGACAAGGAGGTAAGCCACTTTTCAAAATAAAAGCACTCATACTTGATACTGCACTACCTGTGCTTGCTGATTGGTTGAAAGAAGCACAACTTTTCAAAACAAAAACACATTCATATTTCTCTACGTGCTCATTGGGTGCATCTAATATTCATACAACCTTTCAAAATAAAACTAGATAGATTTTTGACCTTTCATACAAGTTTTTGTGCATTACTTGCGTGCGAACTGAAATGGAGGTTCATTCCTCTGGGGGGCGCCCTTTAGCTTGATGTGACTTGTAGTGTGGCCATGGCAACCGTCTCCAAGTGAGCTGAGATGAATGCCAGGCCACAGGAGGACACGGAAGTGAACAGATAAGAGCACTTCGTATTGGAGATGGATGAGTATGTGCAGGCTCTCGGTTACAGGCGTTACAATGACAGAGTGTTCCGGAACACGCAGGAAAGTTTTACTGGTGACCGGGATGATGACATTTGACTTTTTTGTGAAGGTGGCGGTGTCACATCTCTTTTGACGGACAGGTGGAGGCGGGCAGCGAACCCCCTCGGAATCCAAGACAGACCCCAGGGCCGCGGTGCCAGCAGAGAACGGACTGAGCCACACCTCAATTGCCCCCAAGCCACCATCGCTGGTTGGACATCAGTCTCAATCTGCAGGTCGGTAACGCCATTGGACACTTTATTAGGTACACCTATGCATTCTAATACCATCCATTGCCTATGAGGGTCTCAAGCATAGGTTATGGTTTTAAATCTTTTTTATTGTGTATTTATTTTTAGATGGGCAGTATAAATAGTTTATGGTTAATGATTTCATCACGTGTTTCATGAACCACCTACAGCTCGGGGACATCAATTTCTGGCTCTGTCAAAGTACATGCAGCGTGTTTATGGAGAATTGGGACACTTTTGGTTTTTTTTTTTTTTGTGAATACATAAATATGGGGCTAAGAGGGGTTACAAAACATTGGAGTTCGTATTGGGATGGAAAAGTCAAATCTCTCATCATTCTTTTTAGGTTCTTTGAAGCCACCTGTGAAGACTGAAGACATCATCCAGAGTGTCCTCACGGGTAAGAACCTCTCTCGCTCTTTTTTTTTTTAATGTTTTATTTTTAATTTTTAATACTTCACTTCCTCACCATCCTTGTGCGTTTTAAGAAGTGGAAGCTCTGACGCTGGAGGAGCTGAAGCAGCTCAAGGGCTTTGTACGGGAACAGCGGAAGCAGTACAAGGAGATGAAGGAGCTGGTGCGCAAACACCACCGCAAGACGGCCGAGCTCATCAAGGAACACACGGCCCGCGTGGGCGAGCTGCAGAGTCAGCAGCAGCGAAGGCGCAATGCCCTGCACAAGAGCCACAAACGAGATGGTAAGAAAAGGTAGGTAGCCCTCTTCCTCTTGAACTCCTCGTTTAACTAATGCAACTCTGGCTTGCGCAACATCTCCAGAACCAATATGTTGTCTGTGTGCAGCCGGTCGGAACAGTCGCTGTCCATGCTGGACCGGGAGCTGTGCGATTTAGACCAGGAGTGTGGCCAGCGTCTTTCCGACCTGAAGGAGCAGCAACAGCAGCAGCTCCTCACGCTGCGCCAGGAGCAGTACTACAGCGAGAAGTATCAGAAGAGAGAGCACATCAAGCAGGTGAAGCATTTACAAATGCACTTTCTATATTGTTGGTTTGATGTACCAGATAGAAATCTCTGGCTTCTTTCTCAGCACATTGTGTGCTGAATGCTCATCGTCCATATTAAAAACAGACAAGGGGAATTAATTAATTCTGCAGTGCGTGTCTGTTGTGGAAAAATTAATTTCCTCTGCTTCACCTGCACTCGCTGCCAAGTCAGTTCTTATCAAGTCAGATTGCAACACGTCTAATTTGAGGCCTCTGTGAACAATAGTGAAGGCGTGTTTATCATCAGGAGACCCACAAGAAAGTAGCAAGAATCAAGGCCTGAAAAGTGACAGGAAGTGTCTGCCATTTTGGGTCATCTTGACTATTTCTGTGACCAACAGGTGGCACCGTAGGGCTCCGCCTGCAGCCGCACACCTGTTGGTCATTGTGTCACGAGTACTGTCATGTTTGTTTGTCACCAACAGGTGGCACTGTAGGGCTTCCCCTGCAGCTGCACAGCTGTCGGTCATTGTGTCATTCGTTGTTGGAGTCCCGGCGCGATCACTCTGTGTGTCATTGTCTCTTGTCATGGTCATTGTTTCTGTTAGTTTTTTGCTTCAGCCGTGGTTTTTGTTTGTTACTTTGGATTATTTTCTTGTCATGACTTTGTTTTGGATTTAGTTTCCTCAGTATTTTGTTAATACAATTTGTCAACTTCACATGGACAACGTGAAATCACCATGAATGTAGGTAGACTTGTTGTCATGATTGTGTTGTGCTGGAAATACCAGCAAATTTTTCTGCCGTGAAAAACATGATAACCCATTTTATTCCTGCAGCTTTAATTCTTCTTATTGCACCACATGATCATTTTCTCTCTCTGATTGCACGCAGCTGGTGGAGAAACTGAACGCCCTGGCCGAGGAGTGTCACAGTGCACAGGTGAAAAAGCTGAGAGACATCTGTGAAAAGTGAGCGCATCATTCAGCATTCATCGTATTGCAAACCACAGGAAATATCTCATCCCCGCCGGCTCTTTCCTTGCAGGGAGAAGAAGGACCTTAAGAAAAAAATGGACAAAAAGAGACAAGAGAAGATCAGCGAAGCCAAGTCGAAAGACAAGAACGTCACGGAGGAGTGAGTGTTGTAGTGTACTAATCTGACCACAAGGTGTCGGTGTAGAGAAAGAAATGACTGATTTGGTGCTGCCATTGTTCCCTGCAGAGAGAAGCTGGAGATAAACAGGTCGTTTGTCAATGAGGTGGTGCAGTACATAAAACGGGTAAGAGTATAGACCGCAATGCGTGCATTTTATATGTATAATGTATATATATATATATATATATATATATATATAGAGAGAGAGAGAGAGACTTGGAATATCATTCTTCATAAATGCATGTTATTTTATTTTTGGTAATCTCACTAAAATAAAACCGCATTTATGAACAAAGTGTGTGTGTGTGTGTGTGTGTGTGTGTGTGTGTGTGTGTGTGTGTGTGTGTGTGTGTGTGTGTGTGTGTGTGTGTGTGTAGCTGGAGGATGCGCAGAGTAAACGACAGGAGCGACTGCAGGAGAAACACAAGGACATACGACAGCAAATTTTGGATGAAAGACCAAAGGTAAAGAAAAACATTTTACCCTCTGCTGAGAGTGCGGCGTGATGGGTGCTGCACAGTGCAATTTTCCGGAAGAGGTGGTGTGAATGGTGACATCAACACAATGACGCCCACGGCAAACGCACACAAACCTATCTCGCCTCCAAAGTAGAAATAATTCGTTTCAAAGTCAATTTTAATCCCAGCAAATGTTTTTTAACCTTCATAACTGGCATACAAATATTGACATAAATGCATTGAAACACAAAAAGCATTAATTTCAGCGCTATTACTGTAAAATTATGACTTATTCTTGTATTGTAATTGGGGTTTTGGGGGGGGTTGTAATGCTAGTGTAGGCTTTACCCCAGCAACTTTTTTCCCCAACATTGCCTTTTATAAAATACAACTTTATTCATAATATTTTGACACACACAACTTTCCCCTACATAGACCTAAATTTTAATTAACCCAAATTGTACGCGATTGCACAATGTTTTTTTGGGTTGGGATTGCATGTCGAGTACGAACATGTCTTATCATCAATGTGTTTGCTTGAGTCTTTGTCTTTTCCCTCACAAGGCAAGCTTTGAAATAACACGAGCAAACATATGCGGTCATCACGGCAACTCTGGTTCCCCCCCCCATCTCCAGTAACCCCTCCTCCATCCTTCATGACACTCTGCAATTTGCTTATTCGGAAGTGAATCCATCTGTGTTGAGGAGGGAGAAAGTCCCAGAAGTGTGTGCGTGTGGGTGCATAGTTTGATGTGCGCATGTCAAAAACAGAGTTGGAGCGAGTCACGATGGTGGCCGCTGTAGACTTTGATCTGCAGAATCTTTGGCTGCCGAGTTCATGTCATTATGCGTGTGTGTGCACGCATTGCAGGGAATTTCCAAAGTTGATCACCCGCTATGTCGTGCGCCTTGAAAGTCGTTTCACGTGAGACTGAAGTTCAGTGAGCTTCAACGTATTTGCTCGATTTTTCTTGAGACCAATTCAAGCACCCCCCTGCGAACCGAGTTAGGATAAAGCGGGTCACATGATGGATGGATGGATACTTTCTTTTTGCACAAATAATGGTTTCTACTTTAATTATTTCTTTTTCTTTAATAATCTTGGATTTTTTTTTTGTACTTTAAGTCATCTTCGGCAACATCAAACAGAGCATTTCCAGTATAACCCCATTTATAAGTAATGAGTTGAGCGACTGTCCTATCTTAAGCTTCCCTTTGGAACTCCTCCTTTTATGGTGGGAATGACTGCTCTTTTTTTCTACATTCCTGCTGTTGCAGAGAGAATTTAGAGAAAGGGAAAGTGAAGTCAGGGAAGGACACACACACACACACACACACACATTGTGAAAAGTGTCTCCCTCTGTTTCAGTAAGCATTTGTCTCTTTCGCTCGGGCGCCACTGTTGACTTTCATTGTAGGAGCCAGATAACGTTGAGCATATCAATGAAGCAAAAGGTGTTTGTTTATCCGAGATAACTTTACACACACACACACACACACACACACAATGAGCAAGACAGATCTCCTTTGATGATGACCCTCTCATCTTATCTTCTCTAAGTAAGCTTGTACTTTTCGAGCCTAATTGGGACGTGTTTGGAGAAAGGAAGATTTTCTTGTCCAGCCTCTGTGTTTTGTGTATTTGTGGTCTCATCAATCAGACAGTAACGGGATGCACTAAAAGTCTCAAAGGCCCATCCCCCAAATTGAAATCATCTATTCTGGTTTGAAGCAAACATTTTGTGACTTCCAGTTCGTTTGTCAAATTCCTTCATGACGGCGTCTCCAAATGTGCCCCAGTCAGGTATTCTAGACAGATGAGTGATGCTAAATTGCCAAGCTTCTCCCTTTCCCTCGACAGCTCCTCGAAAGGAGGACAGCCGCTGAAGAAGGTCATGCTGCTTGTTGTATTTTAGGAAACGTGCGCCCGGGGTGTGTGGCGCGCGCACATTTGTTGACTAATGTTGAAAGACGAAAGAGGGGGAGGCACATTGGGACCTTGGTGGACGTCCAATGCGAATGTCGGTCAGAGTGCAGACACAACTTTACTTTCTGACCTTGTTTCATGCATGAAGGCATTTAAAGAGGAAAGTCCTACTCTGGTCCCACTCTAAAGCAAAAGCATGGTTAGTTTCTAGTTTTATCACACATACTGTGATAGCACTTGTGACACTCGCACGTCTCTCTGTGGTGCTCAGACCCTCCGACTTCCTTAGCATATGCCAGGGTGTCATCAGAGGGGTGAAAGATGACCGTTTTAATCAGGGGCTGCTGGCGCCACGCGCCAGGCAAGGCTGCACGTGTGCACACGCGCAGTCAAACACGCCTGGATAGTCCCACCCCCTAAGTAGGTCATGCGCAGTACAGAGCACGGCGTTTTTTTTTTGGGGGCCATCTGTTTGTGATGTGATGAGCTCGATGTCCGCTGTGTGAGAGCCGCACTGAGAGTGAGACGCAAAGAAGGATGGAAGGGAGGGGGTAGGTAGAGATGAAGAGAGGAGGTTTGGGGGGCGTGCAAGGTGACCTTGAGATGCTGCAAAGACTCCCAAAATCTTCCAAATCAAAGTCTTTAAAAAATATATATATTTAGGAGGCCTTGCACAATCTTTACGTGAGCAATGAGTGTTGTCTTACAGATGATTTGCTAAAATGACAAATGACAATGTCACTTAAAATAGCAGATCACTGAATTTTGGTTGAATTATGATTTTTTTTCTTTTTCTTCTCTTTTGGTTATTTTTCGTGAGCTTTTAAAATGTTATATGCATTTAAAATTTATGGCTAATTTATTTGTATTATTGTGTATAGTTTATATCTTATATTTATTATTATAAATTATTATATATCTGTTTTTGTACTTTATATAAATTGTAATATATCTATATATATATATATATATATATATCTATATATATATATATATATATATATATATATATCTATATATATATATATATATATATATATATATATCGGCTTTTGTTTCATTCCGATTTAGTTTGCCATTTTTGTTTATTATTTTATACATATGTGTATTGGAACTGATAAATGACCTGACTCGACCATGGATAAGTGGCAGAGAATGGATGGAAAGCCAAAGAGACATTGTGGTCATCCATGTCACATAAACATTTTGTCCCAGCCAGCGGGGGGGGGTCATCTTATAATCGACTTAATTTTGCCATTACTTGGCCACAGATCTGTCCATAAATCTCATGAAGTTGAAAATTGGATAGTTTGTCTCAAAATGTGTTTTTGGATCAGCTCAGCTCCAATGCCGGTGGCTCGCCAGAAAACTGCGACGTCGTTGCTCTTTTAATTACGCTGCTCCCCGGGGGAGCCGCTCGGGTAGTTAAACAGAGAAATCAGCATTAAAGCAATCATTGGCACGCGGTGAAATGAATGCTGTCATGTGTAATCATTGGATGGGGGTGGGCGGGGCTTTGAAAGCACTCTCACACCAAGGGACAATTTAGAGTGTTCAATCAGCCTGCCATGCATATTTTTTGGAATGTGGGAGTAAACCGGAGTACCCGGAGAAAACCCACGCAGGCACGCGAAGAACACGCAAACTCCACAAGGGAAGGCCGGAGCCGGAATCTAACCCTGCACCTCTGCACTGTGAAGCGGACGTGCTAACCAGTCAACTACCGTGCCACCCGATTGCTGAGCAACCACTTCCAAATATGGGCAGGCGTACGCCAGATCTGGGAGTCGGTGGGTTATAAGGGTTTATAGAGTTAGGTGGGTCTCAGGTTAGCGTTGACCAAACATGTTGCAGTTGTTCACATGGAGCTCACACTTTCCGCTTCTCCATCCCCAGCTGCAGAGTGACCTGGACCAGGAGTACCAAGATAAGTTCCGCCGGCTGCCCGTGGAGATCCAGGAGTTCGTCCAGGACAGCAGCAAAGCCAAGCAAGGCGACGCTAACCTGGCCGCTATCTCCTCCTCCGCGGCCGAGCGGCTCAACCACAAAACTTCGCAGTCGGAGGACGACACCGAGGAAGCCTCGCTGGAGCGGGTCTACGACACGCCCCTTTAAAGGTGGACTGCGGTTGTGTTTGTGAACTGGTCTGAAGACTCATTGCGGTGAGTAGCTGTGATCCGGACCCCCCCGTGTAAATAGTACTCCTGTTGTATTTGTATTTCACCTGTGTGGTGTTGTCACCGTTTGGATGCGGCCACAGTTTGTGTCACTAACTATTGAAGGAATAACTTACTTGAACTATTGCACATTTTGATTTTCTTTCATGGTGATGTCTGGCCGGCCTTTTCTCCTACTTTAAAAAAAATTTTTTTTTTTGCACTGAGCGCTCACCTCCCGACATTGTGACAGAAAAGGTTAACCCAGAATCTCTTTTTTCTATTTTGTTCTCACAGAACGATGCTGCTATTTCCTTTAAATGCCACCGTTTTACCTTTGATCAATGTTTGTGCAATGTTTAATTTGACCAGGATGTGTACAGTTTCTGCATGTATTCAAACTAACTATACATGTGATGGTACCTTTGTAGTGATTGATTTGAAAAGTGGGCTGATTGACAAAAATTAGGACAAATATTCAAACATGCAGGATGTTTTGGGGGGAAAACACACTTAGACAGTGAAGGCCAAGCTGCATATTTGCAATCCGGCATTTGAAAATTCACCTGTTGCAATTTTGGGGGGGAACCCATCCTCTGTTATTCTGGAAAAAAATGTTTGCTGTTTTTGTGCTCAGGCAAAAGCAATAACGGTGCCGCCGCCTTGGCACCATAAGTGGAAATTTGATTTCAAGAGTTGAGGAGCTGAATTTAGACAAAAGTAGTCCAGGATAGCCATTTTGATCAATCTAGTGTAGACAATTACAAACACTTTGGGGGGTCTGACTCACAGATTTCCACTTTGGTTACACCAATATCGTAATGGAATGTTTGCTAACCAAGGCACATATTTCATAGTGTTTTCCAATCACTGATCTAATCTACATTTATGGATACATTTTTATTTTAATTCATTCAGGACTGGAACAGTATTTTGTAGATGAAGCAAAATTATCAAGACAATGCGATAGCACAGTCAAACAAACAAAAAACGAAAACTGTAGTAGCAAACATATGCCATTTGTTGCTAGGCAGGATTTGTGGGGCTCCATCATGAGCCCAATGCCTTAGTATTTTGTTTTTGTTTGGGGTTTTTTTTGCAACGATTTTCCCACTGTTACAATTATAAGAAGCTGTGTAATATTGAATACTTTGGTAACCACTACTGACAGAGTAACACTTGTGAAAGAGCAGCATATGATTTTGATCACAGAAGAGAGGGGAGGAAAAAAAAGTAGTTTTATTCCTTAAGTTACTAATTTATGCATAGTCTTGACTGACTACTTTGATTTTAAGACACCACTCTTGCATTTGAACGCATATGCACTCTGGAATTGTGTGTGTGTGTGTGTGTGTGTTTATATATATATATATATATATATATATATATATATATATATATATATATATATATAAAATCGTAGATGCTAATATATGATGTAGATCAAATAACAGTATCGTGCAAAGGGAATTTTGTCTGTACTTAAAAATAAATGTGGCTGTTATGATTGTACATTCCAAGGGTGAATTTTGGTTTGCTTTTTTTTTAAACTGTCCATGTATAGATACAGATAGATGGTGTTTGCCGTTTATTCGCCTTTAAGAGAACCTGTTAAGCAATGTGGCAGAAAGGTCCTCCGTGATCACCAGCTGTCATGCTAACGCTGTATAATCGTAAAAGTCTCCATAGTGACGAATGCAAAAGTTGCATAAGGACACTTGTGACGCGGTGTACATTGTCTGCTGCACTGATGATGGTGGGGTGGGGTGGTGGTTGCGTGTGTGCCTGGGGAGAAGGGGAAGCCCTTAACCACCAACTTCCTGTCATTGCCTTGGCAACCACAATTCTCAAAGAATTCCCAAGAGGAACGCGACTGTCGGACGAGCTCGGCTGCAAACACACTGCCTGGATTGTTTGCTGCAGCGGATGAGAGATTTCAGCTCAGTGAGCGGCTGAAGGATTACCTTCTGCACGTGGCCTTTTTTCCCTCTGTGATGACAAATAAGAGCAGAGGAATATGGTTTTCATCAAAAATTGAGTTGTTTTATATCCGCCAACATGAAGAGACTCACCTCCCAGGCACATGCTGCAGACCGTGAAGGGTGAGTATGACATTCCTTCCCCATTTACATTTCATGACATTTCAGAATGTGATTTGAAACGCTCTCTGTACTTTTAATGACATTTTTATCATGGCCACAGTTTGACCCAGGAACAGATACATCCCGTGATCATAGTCTGCTTTTGCTGTCTGAAAAGCTTCGTTTGAAACCTTCCCTTGAAACCTTCAAAGCCCATTTTGGGAGCCTAACCTTCACATTAGCATAACTTCACATTTTTTGCTTCATCTGGGAAACTGTCTGTCGCAAGAATAAACTGTGTTCACCATATGTAGCCCCCCCGCCCCCCTTCTCAGGTCGCCCCCTAACGAGCGGCGTGACCAGTTTTAACAAGACTGAGCGTGTTACGTAAACGCAGTCGGGAGGATGGCAACGAGGTGTCCTTGGAGTGGACGTTAATGAGGCTCTTCAACACGCCGCTACTAAGGTAGGACAAACATTCACACACAAGCGGATACATTACGCACCACACATGAGACATCTTGTCCTCTCCATACATGCGCTTTGTTCTCCCTGCATACCGAGCATTGTGATACACAGTGCAGTTGTGCCGAATATTGCGGCTCGTTAGTATATAGTAATATATTCAGTCATTTACATGTCGCAATATATATATTTTTAAAAACCTACCAGAATTAGCACGGGAATTGTGATGTGAAATGTGTAATCGAACAACCCCCAAAAAAAGCTTTTGAGTCTTGAAAAACTTTGGCAGCCAATAATTTGGAGTCACACAAGTCTGAACGGCGACAATGTGACAAGCGAGCACCTTTCTGTGTGTGGCGTGTCCTCAAACCTGTTGCGTGACTGCGATGTGTTATTGGTTCAGCCTAATAACCTGCAGCCATTGTCCTGACTCTTGTTTGCTGCGCCAATATTCTGCGATGTTCTATTAAGCGGCAGATTTTTGCCTGCCTAGCGGCGCCGCCGTCAAGCCGCTCGCGCAACATTGTCACTTTCCTTTGCATTTGTGTGTGTGTGTGTGTGTGTTTTATGGTATAGTTCGTGCTGCAGGAGGAGTGACTCGTTGTCCGCATGCAGAACGTCAGTGCCGGGAAAGGTTACAATCATTACGTATTGATTTTTCTTTTCCACCACAATTATAAATTGTTGTTTCTAGACACGACGCAGGTTTTATTTTCAAGGTCACAACAACTCCGAAATGCCCCGCGTGCCTTTTTTCCTCATGTCATTTCAACAGCCACATGGATGGGCGTGGCCTGCGTTTTTACTGCCTTTTTCTTTGGCCGTTGCGGCAGCTACTGTATGATATTAATATTACAATCTCGAACATTGCTGTTTCCAAATCATGATTTACGCCCGATGCAGCAAAGCAGCGCGTCGACAAAACTAGGACATCGTTTTCTGGTATTTCTCAGTTTGCTGGCTCATTTTGCTTCAGAATGCTTTCGAGATTTCACTGAAACCTGCATCAGCTCAAGACACCCGCAAACCACCCAGAAAACACATTTCGATCCAGAATGCCTTGATATTATCGCGACTCAATTGCTCCCCGTACAGACTCGAACTACCTTGCGCCGGATACAGCGAAACATCCCGAGAACATAGTCAATACATCAACCTTTCGGACACTGGGCGACAAGCTTGCTTTAAATGTGTTGAGAGTGCCCCTGCAACAACTCAAGACTGGATACAGCAAAGTAGTAGAACATAACTAAGTCCAAGTTTCTGGCGATGGGATCAAGGCATTCCTGTGCTGGATGCAGCACATTTTCTACTAACTCACTATTGGTGCTGTGTTTTCCAAGCTCCAATGATCAGTGTGTCACCATTTGCTCCCACGCATATCATTAGAAATTGGTTATGTCTTTGGTGACATGTGCAGCCCACTGTGCGCGTGTGTGTGTGTGTGTGGGGGGCTTTAGTGTTTGCCGGATCAAGGGACGGCGGCTCCACTCGTCAGCTGTTAGACAGGCAGGGAGGAGCTGGATGTGCTTGGGCTGGATGACTCACTCTCCGCGCACTCATTCACCCCCCCCCCCCAACCCCTCTCTCTCTCTCTCCCCCCTCTCTCTCTCTCACACAATCAAGCATAACAAAAAGAAGAGCAGCTTGTGGGTCGGACGTCCGCTGCTCCGTCTCCACGAGCACCGGGACCACCACCACCAGCAGCAGCAGCACTCACGCGGAGACCAAGAGGAGGTAGCTGGGGAGGGAACGAGCCTCACTGGACTGCTTGTTGGACTCCTCTGGGTACTCAGCATCCTTCTTCTTCGTGGATTAAAAAAAAAAACACATTTAAAGCTTGCGAATCTTCTAAGAAGCTAGCGCTACTCATACTTGTTTCAAACGATCCTTTGCAGATCTTTTTTTTTTGCAATGCAATGCTCGTGTTATTTTAAGAATACAAAAAAAAAAACTTGATTAGGATAGCTCGCATCACATTTATTCCACGCACAGCTGGAGACAGTTCTTCGCTCATGGCTAACTTGCTAGCGTACGCGGAGCTTGAAACGTTAGCAGGTAAAAAAAAAACGTGACACATTTGTTTTCGATGCGTGTGTACGTGTAAGCGCGCGGCGGCTTTAAATGCAAAAGAGGGGGAGAGTATTGATGTTTCCGCGGTCTGTAAGGGTAGTGGCGGTGGGGGTAGGCACAGCTAGCTGTGTAGCGGGACAGAGGCAGACTGCAGCCGGTCAATGACAAAGCCGGTGCCCGCCGAGCAAAGGCTGCTGGAGTGTTTGTTTGGAGCAGGTTGTTTACCGGAGGTGCCGTGCATTTGTGTGTGTGTGTGTGTGTGTGTGTGTGTGTGTGTGTGTGTGTGTGTGTGTGTGTGTGTGTGTGTGTGTGTGTGTGTGTGTGTGTGTGCGTGCCATATTATACTGCTGCATGCAAGGTGTCATTGCTCAAGGTCTCTCCTCCAGCATCATGGAGGCAATACGAGGAACCCTGCAGGATGTTTTTGGTTTTTTCCCCCCAACCTGGTGTTGTTTTCCGGAAACTGGAGAGCTACTGGAAGTAAAATATGAGAAAAGTATAATATTCCCAGAATAAAGTCCAACATTATATATATATTGAAACATATAATATTCCCAGAAAATACACCTCTAATTTTGGAGGAATGCTGAATTATAAGAAATATTTCCAGGAGAAAAAAAAAGTATAAGATATATGAGAAGAAAGTCTTCATGTTAAGAGAATATTTTATTTTTTTAGGCTGAAGGTTGAAATATTAGTCATTTAAAGTTATAATATTGTCAGGAAAAACTGTTATTATAAGAATGAAGTCGTAACAATTATGGGAGTTAAATTGTGAAAAAGTAATTCATAATTTCACATCGTAAAGCACAGGAATATTCTCGTAAAACATGAAATAAAATGGAGGGTTTTAAATGAAAAGGTTAAAATAATGAAATTAGAGTTATCATACTGGGAAAAAGTCACAATTTCTCCAAAAAAAGGTTGATATTATAAAGATGATTGTTAACCCTAACCTGTGTTATGACAGCTATGTTTTAGTCAAAGTTTCAATTATAATAAACTGTATTCCTGTCTGCTCTGTTGCGATTAATTTCCTGAAGCGAACGGCAACATGTCTGTTGCTCGGTGTGACAAGTGTTTGTTCACGTGCACCCGGCAGATTAAGTGCTCCATATTTGTTCAGTGTAATAACCCACAGGCAAGCCGCTGGGTGTATTTGCTCTATAAACAGCTCCCAACTCTTCGTGTAGCATTTTCCAGAAACTTTATTTATTTTTTTTCTCATGTCAAACCATCTTCCCTAAGATGGCGCCATGTGGGTGGTGTGCGATGCCATTTTATTTCCGTCGCCTCAAAACAGCAAATTGTTCGAAAAACAGCTGAGGGAAATAAATGACTATGCCCGTTGCGATTTTGGGAGTGTGCTGATATCAGCCACCGACATCGAGTAAGTCTTCCTTGCCAGTGGTTGGTGCTAGACTGCAGCCGTTTGGCACATGAGTAAATCGTCATGTGCTGGAACAAAGGCTTGGGAGTAATGTCAGTTTGACAGATGCCATGTCTGCTCTGAAGTCAGTGTTATGACATCAGGTGACTGCTGAAGTCATGTTCCTTTCTCTAGAGAGCAAAGTAGTGTCCCCTTTCAATTTTACAGGTGCCATATTGCAACACATCAGTCTTAGTATGACCATTACCTTTTGAGGTGTGGTGTATATTCATTCACGTCGACCATCCATACATGTCACGTTTATTGAACTTGTTTTCTCCCCTTCTCAGTGCCTCCTTTATGACATCAGGTGACTTCCAGTTCCATCGAGTCACTTCCATACTTTCTCATCACGTCGGCATCCGCGACAAGGTTTCATTGTTGCCTGTTTGCTCTGATAAGGCGCGTGTCTGACTCTGCTGCTGGTAGGCGTTATGATTTGTGCTGTGCTTTCCCCCGACGGGAGGGAACCGGCGGCCTCCTCCCCGGCGAGCTTCCGACTGTAAAGCAGCCCAAAAAGCCCCAATGGCATGATTGATGAAATTGTCTCCCCTTCTTACCGTATGTCCTTTTTTGTCTCTGCAGGCTGGCCGAGACATGAGCGTTTCCCGCTGAATGTAATTGATGCAGAACTGGTGAGTTTTAGTTTTTTCTTAAACGACCAGAGGGTTTTCTTCTTGGATATTAGGCCTTACCTCTTGAAACTGCTTCGTCATTATTCTTAGGCCAAATAAATCATCATTTTGTTGACATTTCTCATATTGTGGTGTCTTGCGATACGAGTTACCCCACTTGTGGGTTTGTTTTTTCCCCGATATGAGCCATTGTTTGGATAATTTATTGTATTTTTTTTTTTTGCTTTGACTCAACCAAACTCACTTTGCACATGTAGCACCTTGACAGACAGCGAACAATCCTTCAACGGAGATTGTTATAAACCAGAACTCAAATGGGATTTGGCAAAATTCAGCCTCAACAGTCTCATTTTGCTGCATGAAATTTGGGAGGCGAGTCCATCACGAGTAGACCCACAAAACATTCTCGAGAAGCCATGCCCAAAAACACACATGGAGACAGCCATTTTGGTTTGTAGCCACCATTTTAGAACCATTTTGCCCATTGCCTTTAACGTCCAATTCATCCATCAGATTTTGTCCGATACCAATTATGAACTGTGTATCCTATACAGAAACCTGACAGATTTGTGCGTTTCCGTCATCGTGCGCAAGGCGTGGTGTGCATGCGCCGCACCGTGACAACATAGTCACTGCGAAACAGGCTGCGGCTGCTGCGTTGAAGCTTCCCAGAAGGATGCCGTAATGAGGCAGGGAAGTGATAGCTCCCCATACGAGGTTCTCTGCGTATTATGTAATCTGTATTAATGATGACGTCACGTGTAGCACAAGGTCCCGCGGCCTGCGGGGGTGTGATTGGCATTCAGGTGTTTTACGCCTTTCCTCCTCTGTATATCTTTTCTTGGTTGTACCCCTACGATAAAATCTTATCTCTTAAAGGCGATGAAAGCTATCCTAGTCCTTTTCTGCTAGCGTTCCGTTCAATGCATGCCCACACACGTGAACACACGCCATCTTCCCCCATGGCTGCGTCCACGGTGGGGATACACGTGAATGAATTTTGCTCTTCCAATTAAACTGCCGACCTTCGCTCCAGAACGTTGCAATACTCGACGGCGTCCCATCCTCTGCTGGATTGCTATTATTACACACAGCCGGCCCGCTAAAGGCTCTTTAATAGAAGTCAGCAAAAAAATCAAATAAAATAAAGAGCAAGAGCGCAGATTATTATTACTGTACATCAAGCAAGTTTTTGAGATATATTTCAAATGTGTTTTTTAATGTAATATCTAAATGCAAGATAATCGGGTAATTATGTAACATTTATCCGTCGCTATGTGGCGCATGGTGCGTTCTAGCCGATTGACTTGCATCATCCAAAGCCGCCGCCCTCGCTTTTCATCCAACGCAAAGGATTGAGCCTAATTTATGGCCTGCGTTTTCACAACCGTCCTTTGAACTTTATTGCTTGTAAAACAAAAACCCAAGGACCGTATTTGAGGATTATAAACGGGGGGGCAATGGATTTCCGAAGCCAGCGCCAGATATTCGTCAGCAGCCACTTCTCGTGGCTGTCATTTAAACAAACATCAGGGCCAGGCGTATAAATCCATTATTAGGAGGCTGTCATAACAAACGGTGAACATTTGGGGAAAGTGCTCGCAATCAAAAGCGCATCGCCGCGCAGCGACGGCCGTTTCGTGAACGCTACTTTGAGAAATTCTTTTACAGAAAAAGAAATGGACCACTTTTTATTTTATTTTATTTTTTTACAACAGTGAAAGTAAAGCGTACGTAACCACTGTTTATTTTATGATATATACAGCGGAACAAAATCTATTCCAGGACTACCACATGTTTGGGTTTGAACAAAAATTCCCATAGGAAATAATAGAAATAGCAATCGGTTCTGGAACCAAACGACGCATTCGGTGCGACGCTGATTTGATTTTTGGACAAGGAAACGCTGTCATTCTTTTCAAGGTGCGGGAAGTGACGATTTGATCCGTGTTCTCTTGCTGACTCGCTCAGTGGAAGAACAGAAAAATTCCCCAGTCTCAACTCCCGACTCCAACCTTGGAATTGAAACGTTGGCTCCTGACAAGCTTTACAAGTGCGCACCGGATATAATTATTCATTTGTTCCACTTATGATCAGGCTTTGCTGCAGATTCTTCTGCTACTTGGTGGATTTGCCTCAAACCTTGGCATAGGACCAGACCTCAAAGTGCATCTTTTATTCGGAGTCTTATGCTATTTTCATATTTGTTTCTGACTATCTGTTAGTTTAAACTTTGTGAAAATTGTGTCATCGATGACACAGCGACATTTTTATTAGTTTTTTTGTCGTTTTCAACCGAGAGGAGTGTTTAAAGAGTATTTTATTGTTGTTGACTTATTCTTATTAGACTGCCGTTAACTCTATTTACTCTTGCATGACAGTTAGGACCATTGAAAGGTTTACTAAAACGTGTACAGATGACTAAGGTTTTTACGGCCGTGACAGTTGTCTCAAACAAGAGATCATGTTGTAAATCTAACTGATCTCAGCAGGAAAACGGACCCCAAAGACCCTTTGCCCATTCAACCCCTCGAGTGTTTCATTCTCCTTTCACGAGGTCACTGCGCTCCTCTGTTTAATTGATTTAACACCAGAATAAACTGTCCCTTCCATTCCGCTGCCTTAAAGCCGCTCTTTCCAATCCGGCAAAAAAAAAAAAAACTCCCAGCGGCCCTGTGGGGATGCAGCTGCATGACAAAAACCTGGATATTTGCTTTTGAGAGCGCTGCCGTCGTTTGACGTCCCAGAGGAGCCATATGAAACAGGAAGATGGCTGAGAAATAACCCCCCGCGGGGTGTTTGGGGCAACTGATATTCCAGCAGACACCAGGGACAGGGCTATGTTTTTTGATTCAGACCACCAAATGTATTTTGCGAGCCCTAATGTAACTTGTAAAAACGTCCTTCCTTGCCACCTTGGCTTCTCTGACCTCCAAAATGCTCAGAAAGCCAAGTCGGAACCACAATTTCTGTTGGTTTGGTTGTTCATTTACCATGACATTGACCCAATTGGGTGGAAATTTAATGTAAAAAAAAAAAAATGCTCCCCCTGCAGTACTCTAGAGGAAAAGTATCACTCGGTGCATCAGGAATTTTCAGTGAAACTGCTCTCGTGGTCGATATCTATCTGCCTTGGTGGAGTTCTGCGCTCTGTGTTGATTGCAAAAAACATCAGGTTGTCTGTGAGGCTGCGTTATATTTAGAAGAGCCTATTCCAGGTAACATGGGAGCGAATGACACTTTGCCGTGTCCCATCTCACGATACCTGTGGGATATGGTGTTGTCGGTGTGTGTGTGTGTGTGTGTGTGTGTGTGTGAGTGCTTGTGCGAGTCTTTGTGCATCGGTTGTTTTAATCCCTTGCGGCATTGTCGACGGTGAAGTGACGCCGCCGGGGCTCTGCCTCTGTGTACACCTCGTAAATCCTCACATAGACTGCTGCTTTAATGGTAATTGCACACGTCGTGCCCTATCCAAATACGGTCAACGCCTATACGGTACAGTACGTCCTTAACGCGGTCTCAAATCTAGATGGTCTCGCTGGAGAGCTCTCGACAGGATTGCCACTCAACGTGTAGGTTCCGCTGTCACTGATGCTGCTTTTGTTTTGCCAATGTACTTTCGACTTTATTTATTTATATATTTGCGCATATATGAGTTCCATTCCATTCGTTTCCTAACTGCTCACCTAACTAAAAAAAAAATGCTATCAAAAATCAATATTCCCCATTGAAATGAATGGAAATGACATTTTGCTTCCGGTGTTGTGCCCTGTGCTGCCTGCATTTATCCGTTTATCTTTGTACCAAGCAACCGCGCAGCCGCAAGCACTTCCTGTCTGCTTGGGAAAAGCCGTGCAATTATTGAGCGCTTTATCTCCTCTTCCCATATGGACTCCAAGGCGATTGAAGATGTCTTCTTCTTTAAATGCATTGACAGTAATTTGGTACTTTTTGTAATGTCGCAACGCAAACTAATGCGGAGAAGGAACGATCATTTTTAAACTGTAATCACCATTATTGTACCTCGGGTGTGCATGCGCATGTGCCCATGAAACCCCCTCTAGGCGCCCTTATTATTACTGTAAGTGTACACCGTGAGACTGAAGTCAGCAGCGTGATTACACTCAAGAACGATTTAATTTTCTTCTCGCTGTCTCCATGACCCCCTTTTTATTATTTTAATTTTTCTGCTTTCAGAGTGGTCTAGTGCTGGCCTTTGCTGTTTACCCTCCCCCATACCTTCCCTCATTTTGCCGCCCCACCCTGCTCGGTAAGTACATCAAGAACACGTTTGGTCACTTTTGAAACGCAAGAATATTAACTGTGGTCAAGCCAAATGCCATCACCGATGCTGGTTGGTCTGCAAAGTTGTGTACAAAGTAAAAATCGGCCTCCCTCTCTCCAATCGTGAATAAAATGCAGCAGTGAAACAGTTTGAATCAAGTCCTGGGCATCATACTGGGGTCGTTAAAGGCAATCATTCAAATCGACTACTTTCACTAAGCAGCACAAACACGAAGTGTTTACTCCACGGGTGGGGATGGAAACATAACCAAGTATGTGTGTCTAATGATGGGTCAAGCAATATGTGTCAAGGCCCAAGGGAACGTTCAGGCCCGGTGGCCTTGTGAGTCCCCCGTCCCCCGTCCCTGTCAGTATAAATACACACTAGGGTGCAGATCACAGGCTGGAATGTTTGTCTGTGTACTTGTTATTGAGTTGCGTGTGTGCGCGCATGTGCATGCACGCGCATCTGCATGATGTCGCCGCTATAAGCAGGCGAACTGAAGGCCATGACTGGCCACTGGGTTACTATGGCGACCAGTTGTGTCAGAGATGAGCAACATCTGTGGAGTGTTTGTTTGTTAGGCAGGTTTTCCTCCTCCAGCTCATCTCGCTGTCTGCCTGAGAAACACTTGTTACAAAAGAGGATTTCTATGAGATAGTCACTTTCATACTCAAGGGCCTCCTTTATTTTTATATATATATATATATATATATATATATATATATATATATATATATATACATACACACACAATTACGGAGGTGCGCCTGAATTGTGACCTTGAATGTATCCCCCCCCCCCACATCATTTGGTCCATATTAAGCTCTTAGCTGCTCGGTCCGTAGCGGCTCACGCAACCTTCCAGTTGCCCAAGTCGCGTCCTTTTAGAGTGAGCTGCCAGAATGAGAGTCAACTTTCAAGGTGTGACTCAAGTGGCGGCGACGGTTGGAATGATTCCTTCTAGTTGGCCTCGGGACCTCTCACAGTTAGGTTGAGCCCAGCGGAAGACTCACATTACGGGGGAAGCATGTGACCCCTGGACCTCGGAGCTGCTCCTCCTCCTCCTCCACCTTCTCTCTATATGGACATGTTCTATTTTCCTCAGCCCCGAGGCCTAACAGGGATGCGCACATTCTCTGTCAATTCATACTTATTTGGGCAATGGGAGAAATCCCTTATTTTTGTCCAGCTCATCTTCCCCCCCGCCCCCTCCTCTTGTCTTCCCCTTTGCTGTCTCTAACTCACGAGCATGTTTATAGCGAGTTTCCCCTCGTTGGGGTCATGTTGTGGAAAGCAGTCGCATCATTGCCTCACATTTCAGATTTGACATTACTGCGACCAGGTGGAATGCATTGTAGTTTATAGTTCATTTCTTGGTATTTAAAGTGGTCATAGAATGTAAAATGTTTGTACACTGGAGCCTCAGTTTACACATTTATTTCATTCCATGACCTTGTTCGCAAACTCAAACGTTCAAAAACCCTGATAGTTTTTTTTCCCCCTAATTCAAACGGCTCCAGAATGAAGTCATGCGTAACTTGTTTTTAATTTCTGTGTTAAGAATAAACAGGGGTGGGGGGTGATGGCCATTTGGGTTAGCGGTAGCAATGCTAAACGTAAAAGGTCATTTTACTCCACTAGTAACGTGCATGGCTCTCTTACAGACCCTCTCTCAGAGTTAGGCAGATCTTTTTTTTTCACTTGGTTGTTTAGTTATACACTTGATTGGCGAGTTGGCACCCAGAGACCAATCTATTGCTTTGCAAGACATGAAAAAGTCCATTTTTTTAAACGTACATGATGTTTCCTTTAAGACAGAGCTTCCAATTATGTACTGTATATTAAGTCATGAGGGCCTGAAAGTTGACCTTGAGGAAAGTTGAAATCATTTGCAATTAAAATCGCAAGCGTCTCAGTCACGACTGTACACTTTGGTTAGTGTGTGTGTGTTTTGGGGGAGGGGTGTCCTTAGTTTGTACTTTCAATATTTCTGACCATGTTTGGGCAAATGCGCTTCAGGAGATCCCTCCTCAAGTTGTGTGTAGTTGGGCAAACTGAACCTTTGACCTCCTAATCTGCTATCACCGAGACCATCGGAGAAACACACACACACACACACAGTCTCTTCCAGCAGTGGACGGCGCGTGATGTAACACGGTAATTTGGGTATAATTTGATGTTTTCACTCTGGAGGCCAAAGCCTCGTTATCTAACGTGTTCTGTCCAAAGAATTCCAACGCTGGCAGGTTGTCCTCGCCTGTGGCACCTTTTGTCACCTCCAAGTCAGGCACAAACGCATCCGTGCTCAGATTAGATTTAAGCCTGTCGATTCAGATTGTGGTGTCCTCACATGCCAGCGGGAAAGATTATTGTATGAATATTAGGCCATCTGTGTGTGTGTGTGTGTGTGTGTCGCCGTGTGCCAGCGCAGTCTGAAACGACATGCATTTTGGAGCCAAATGCACTCTGTCCACATTGTGAGGATTTTCACTCGATTTAGCATTTTTTTTTTTCCCATTCTCTTGTGTTCCTGTTTTTGTCCTCGGTCAGCATACATCAATCCACCGGTAGTTGTGAATATATTGATGAAATGCATGTCATTGAACTCGTCTTCCACTCCCACGCTTGCTTACATTCAACGTGCTCCCAAATAACCCGAGGACAAACCTTATTTAACCGCCCGTTCAACCCATTCACCCCGCCACCTCCTCAAAAGCGTTCTTTCACTGATGTTATTGCCCTCAGCTCAGCAGACGCACTCACACACACATTCAATTTAGTATCCTCTATTCAGTAAAAGCTTCAGGCCGTCATTTATTAGGGAGACGCTCCGTCCATTAAGCCGTGTGTTCAATTCTTTAGCTCAATTTGGCAGCGTGCGGATAGTAAGGTCTATATGTAGAGCTCTTTAGGCCATGCCTATTCTTGTGTGTTTGTATGGATGTATTTTACCAACTAATTGACAGCTTCTAGTGGGAATTACTGTAGTACTGGCTGTTAGCCTCCGCGGCTATGTTTGAATATGGCTAAGCCAACGACTGATTGATATTTGAGGCAACATTGGAACTGGTCACATTGGTACTCTTTCAAACAGCAAATGAATGACGTAACCCGGGGACCAGTCAGTGACGGTGAACTATAAAAGGCAAAAAGAAACAAGGGGGAGGCCTCGCTCGGGTCACGGCAATCTTCCTTTAAACAGTTTGAAAGTCTGATTTAGGTTGACATGAAATGCGGATTAGGGGTTTTTACAAACACAGTAAGATCTTAATGCGTTTGTACTTCAAAATCTCTCGAACAAATGTGATGTTTAGAAAGGGGAGCTTTTAACCTCGTATGTTGTGGGTCGAATTGACCTGTTTGAAACATCCCCCAAATATATGGTGGCAGTAACGCAAAGCAGGGGGAAAAAGCAGATTGGGTCTGACAAGAATTGCATGAGCTGTAATTCGAAAGTATTAACAGCATGTAAGTTATGGGTTTGGAGTCATTTCACACAAAGATATCAAGTGCAGTGCGTCGATTACCAAGCAGAACCGGCTTACGCAACAGCACGTCTGCAATTGCCCACCCAGAATAATGTAATCATCGTTGGCTAATTGAATATATCTTACCACCCCTAGTTCGAACATATTTGAATGCCCCGGTCAAGGAAAGACACAGCTGCCGGCCGGCGCTTTCGATTGCTTTCTTGAACAAACAGTGCAATGTGCAGACTGCATCGCTTTTGGTCCCAACCCTCGTGTCACGGGGGCCAGGGAAGGATCTCCATCCTTGTTCGGGGCGACTTCGTGTTTGCTTTGCTGTGCCTTCAGCCTGCTGTTGACTGACTGACTCATGAGCCGGGGGAGGGGGGATGGCTGCGTTGCTTCCGCTGTCATATTTGCTGTTTGCTCCGAGAACACGGGCCATATTGCAGTTGTAAAATCTCTGATTGGATTAAAGACCTCTTCCCCTTGTGTAAATGTCGGACCCGTATGGGTGATGTGCGCCGCGCAGTCAAGCCAAACATGAAATCTAACACAAAGAGCATTTCATATGACATGTCACTCATGTATATGTGTAACCCTAAGAGAGAGAAATGAAACCGTAGAGTCTTAATGCCACTCGTCCTGAGCACCTAATGTGAATTGAACCCGTCCTCTCTCAACCTTTCCGCTGCCTGACGGATGTAGCCTCATTTTGGTTTATGAGGTGTGGGACCGCTGGGTGTTCTCTATCTTTTGTAATTATCTCCTTGTCAGGGTTTTGGACAGGGGGTGCCTCGGACCTTACTCGCTCCCGCCTCAGTCTCTCACCTGCGCGGTACGACCGCAACCCAAAGCTGTTCTTGGACATGCGTCATCTCTCAGGGAAAATATTACCTAACGCATTCTGTGGAGATCTAGCCTAGCCCCCCCCCCGACAGGACGGCGCAACCCAATTAGACTAAATTAGGATCCATCTACAATCTGATTTGAGATTATTCATCAGATGTAATCAGATGTTAAAGACCATCTGTTCAATTGCGGAATACTTCCTGCATTTACTAAGGAATAAAATGCCATTTTGAGGGCTTTCCCGTATTCAAAAATATATTGTTATATATTATATAATGATCACACTGTGAAGGCATTCATAGTATACATGCGATTCCAAAAAAGAATAATAAACAAATTCAAATTTCTATCCATTAAGGTGTTGAATAATGGACCTTGTCGAGCTAATTGTAAAAGTCCAATAATATACTATCTGAGCACTTTCATTTTTCATCATTTTATGCTAATCCATGCTTTTGGCCAAGTGCACTGACATGAAGTTGTTTTTCTGACTCCCTGCCCGGTTTCTTGGTCATTAATCAGCAGAGGAAGTGAGCATCTATGTTTTCATCCCCCCGGCACACCTCGTTCATCTGTTCTCACGGTCTCCTGGTAGGATGCCACAGATGGCAGAGCGCCGGGTTAGATGGACTCGGCCCATTTTGATCTATTTTGCCGTTGACGGGCGCGATGAACTTGCCAAGCGTTCTGTGGAGCCGTGATGCAAAACAAGCAAACGGGAAGGAAATACGAGTTGGTAAAGAGGCTTTCAATCCGGTGCTATATGGCCTTGTTTTTTTCGTGTCGCAAGGGATCTTTTCGTCATTACCATGGTTTACAAACGACAAAATATTAGACGTCAATCGTCGGTGAAATGATCGTCTTCCAGGTGGCCAACAGAAAAAGGTCCACGGCACGGAGTGAGTTAAGTCGTATCTTGACATCAAAAGATGCTTCATCTGCTCTTGGCATGCCAGTGTTCATCGCCCACATCAAGAGCAGAACCCCATTGGCCTCTTTCCACTCTCTGTCACATGCAGCGGTTTGCCTCACCCGTCTCACCCCCGACTGATCGCCAGCCACTTTTTTTTTTTTTTTTGTGGCATCCCGCCTCTTGTCCCTCTTGTCACTTGCCTGTGCTTGTTTTCCCCACGTGCGCCCTTCTTACTAACCTCTCTCTCTCCCTGGGTTTGCCCATATTTCTTCCTTCTGTCATAACCATCTACAGAGGTGTAAAAAAAAAAGTATTTGTATGATTTTACTTGCCATCATCATCCCCGGGAGCAAAATGTTTGGTTTTGAGCATGAAACCTCTCTGCACACCATCTACTGTATTCGGTATTGAGTAGGGATTTTTCATGGTTGACCGCGGGAGCCGAAGACCCCCCTACCCCTGCAAGAGTGTCTCCATTTTGAAATAGTCATAAAAATAAAGATATACAGCGCTCAAATCGAGTCAATAAATGTTCCAGGCTGTTAATCGCGCCGCATTTCACAGCGAGAGCTGCGATATTGCGTCAGGCTGGAATGGGGAAAAGGGCATTAACAAGGTTAGGCAGACAGATCGTTAAAAGTCTTCCGAGTGTAGAAGCAGTGCAGAAAAGCAACGTATCAAGGAGAATTTTTTTTTTTAAACGATAAAAGCCGGGGAATGAAGATAAACGAGAGCTGTCAGCGCAAGCAAGACTGGAGTCACAGTTTATGACGCGGCGTTTTGTTCTCTAATATTCGGTTGTCCCACCCCTCGAAGCCCGCTACAGTCGACCAAAAAAAAAAAAAAAGTGAAATGATGTTTCTGTGTCCGTCGCCAACTGTATTTTGCATATGTTCAACTAATTGTCCGACTTGTGGGACTCCCCCCGTGTCGCAGGTCAGGTGAGCAGCCATGACAAAGTCGTACGAGTTCAACTGGCAGAAGCACGTGCCCGAGTTCATGCAGGAGGGCGCCCCGTTCGACAGGTTTGATGAGGTACAAAAAAAAGAAAATTGCGGTTTTCAATGTGTATTTTGCCTGTGCAATATTTGGAGTATTTTATCTTGCACATCTTTGGGCTAAAAGGTAATAATCGGCAATTTCATGCTCAGAGCAAAGGTGAACCTGACATCTCGCTGACAAGCCGGAAGTCCCTTGTCTGTATTTTTACGTGTGAATTTGAGTGAATAAACACTCGGCATTTTGAAACTAGAAAGCCTGCAGGCGATATTCTTTCTTGTCTTGATTTTAAATAGCGTTCGCCACCAATTCCACCCCCACGCACACGCACGCTCAAACAAATATGCTAAACAGCATGGATCTTTTTTTTCTTTTCTCCCACAAGCGACACCCCGCCGAGTGACTGATGCTTTAGAGAGTTAACGTTTGTTATGACGTGTGAGCCCGTCAGCAACCTGTTTATATGCTCTTAGAACGGGTCAAAATATACACACTAAACCTAAACAACGATGGATTGATTAACGAACTGTTTTGCCTCTGTTCAGGACCCGTACATCTTTGAACCCAATTGTCAGGTTAAAGTGGACGAGTATGGCTTCTTCATCACCTGGAAAAGCGAAGGAAAGGTACGAACAAGCATCTACGTAAATGACGTTCTTCGTGAGCTTTTTTGTAGCCTTGATAAGAGCCTCATTTTGCTGGGGGTGTCAGCTGCGCTCGGGTTAACGTGACCCTCAGTTGCATCGCTCATGTCGGATGAATATTTTAAGACAAACGCGCGACCGGTGCCTCGCTCATTAATTGTCATTACCTTTCCTCGCCACTTCCTCGTCTCCCCCCGCAGGAGGGCCAGGTGCTGGAGTGCTCCCTCATCAACAGTATCCGCGTCGGCGCCGTCCCCAGGGTGAGAAAAAGCGCGCGCACCACCAAAGCCCCCCCAGTGATGAAAAAGCCGAACGCCGATATTATTCTTTTATGTCGAGAAGCTGCGCTTTTATTTTTGATGCACCGGGTTAAGGAGTTTGCACGTTCGGGTCAAAAGCTGACGCAGAGAAGACACTGTTCCTCTCACAGAATTCATTATGCCACGATAATATGAGAGCTTGGTCGAAATAGACATCCACTCGTAATAGCCTGTCAATTTGTCATGTTGGAAGCCAGCTTGCGTTCTTTATTTTTGATGATATGGAGGAAGACAGAGGTGCAAATGTAGGGACAGACTAAAGGAAGAGATAAGTGTGTGGTGCGCATATTAAATATCAATAACAGTGTGTGTGTGCGTGCATGCCCCCATAACGTAGAATTAAGACGCGAGCCATCAAGTTGCCCACCTGCACGACGCAGGTGTGAGGTGGCTTACGTGGCCATTAGCAGCTCGCTCTGCACTGTTGACATTGAGCAGACGTGCGCTTGTTTTATCCCCAAGTGTGTGTGGGGCGGGAGGGGGGGGCATGCGTGCGTACGTGCATGCAGGGCCACCTATCAAGATGCTGTGGCCAGATATTGGCTCCTCTTGTTGCTGTAGCTGTGCTGTGTGAGGCTCACACACACACACACACACACACAGTGGCGATGAGAGGGCTTCTCCTGCGAGGCTAACGTTATTACTTACACAAGCACACATAATGCAATGAGCCACGCGGGAGACGAATGGCACTTAGTTTGCAAATACGCTGGCCTCGCTCTGCCTGTTGCTAGGTGCCTTGCTTTCACCCTTAAAACACACACACACACACACACGCACACTTGAACACAATTTCATATAGCGCACGTGATTGGGCGTGTTGTGCAGTGGTGAGAAGTAACAAAGTACAAACACTTTGTTGCTATACTTGAGTCCATTTTTCAGTCGTGAAAAAATAATCATGAAAAATGAGGAGATTTCCACTGATTTTGATATCATCTTCCTGACAAAATGGTTCTTCTTTCCCATGCCAGGACCCAAAGATCCTGTCGTCGTTCGAGGCCATGGGCAAGACGGAGGCGGACTTGGAGGGCTGCATCATCTGCATTTGCAGCGGCGCCGACTTGGTTAACCTCAGCTTCATGTTCATGGTGGCGGAGAACCCAGACACGGCCAGGGCGAGTTTGTTTTCAAGAATGCGCTGCTTGCCGCGATTTCTCACTGAACTCAGTCAGAATAAAAACAACTTTGTCGGCATCCCAACTGCAACATGCAAATAGTTGATAAGTCAGCTAAACTCACTCAACCTGCAAACCGACCAAAAGTTGATTTGAGCATCGCGACGATGGCAAGAATTCTCAGCCAAGCGAGCTAATTTGACATCACAATTGATGTTAATTCCTAAAATCATCTACAGCATTTGAATAAAACTGATTTTTTTTTTTTAATTTTGAAAAGTCACAAAAGTAATAACAATTGCCTAGAAACGCTCCATTCCAGCCTTAAAAGAGGCCGTGCGCGGGTTTTATCGAGGACGTTTACCCTCTGCAGTGTTTGCCGCCACGGGGTGACCCGCTATTTATTCATCAACACACACACAAATGCACGCGCGCACCGTGTTTGCCCACAGGTTTACTCTTTCACGCACACTCACCGAGACACCATCGGCACCTTCCGGCGTGCACGTGGCCCGTTGTAGCAGACCTCAAGACGTGATAGAGTTATTTACATCAACACACATGCGCGCGCGTGTGTGTGCACACACACACACACACACACACACACACACACACAAGGTCGGTTCCGCTCTGAGGTTGGTGGCTATGGGGTTAGCATGATATTCTGCTTGCTGTCATGCCCAATGTAAACTTTGTTTTGCCGACGCGACTTTCCTAATATGCCGCCCGCTGCTGTTTTGTGTGTCCAGAAATGGACGGAGGGGTTGAGGTCGGTGATTCACAACTTCAAGGCCAACAACGTGTGTCCGATGACTTGCCTCAAGAAGCAGTGAGTGCAACCGGCAGCCGACCGGCGTACAGGTCAGCGACTAAACGTGTCAAACGTCTGTGTGCCCTTGTCTCAGCTGGATGAAAATGTGCGTCCTGACCAACGTTAACGGCAAGATTCCCGTGAGAGGGTAAGAGCCAATTGGCACCGAGGCCGGGACTCATTTTGATGTCGCTCGCTCTTTTTTCCCCCCCTCCCAACTCAAGGATTACACGGACGTTTGCGTCAGGCAAGACGGAGAAGGGCATCTTCCAGGCTCTGAAAGATTTGGGCCTTCCCAGCGGCAAGGTGGGCTCTCTCTCGTGCGGCAACATGCAGCTGAAGCTTAAATGGATGACGACATTTTTTTTTTTTTTTTCATTTCGCCCACAGAATGACGAGATCGAACCCTCGGTGTTCACCTTTGACATTTTCTACGCGCTCACGCAGAAGATCTGCCCTCGCACGGATTTAGAGGACCTCTTCAAGAAGATGTGCGAATCCGCCTTCCTTCTTTTGAGGACATTTGACCGCATTTTGTGTACTTGTAAATTGTTGTGGACAAACCTCGACAGGCATTTTATTTTCTCTTTGACAAGTTGACCTCGGAGGTTCCAATGTAACTCATTTTTGTAATCTTGAAAATGAACACGAGACGTAGTGCCCTTGCGCCGCGTCGGATTCACGTTAGCGTCGCCAAACGAGAATCGCCGTTAGCTTAGCCACCGACTGCTGCATCCTCTCGCGAATAATTGTGACAAACATTGTCGCTGTGCCTGCCGCACTAACGAAAGCCTCTAACCCACTTCTCCAGTTCTCAAAGCATTAATGATCTTCAACCTAACGAAATTTTCACCGGGGACGCTTTGTCCCCGCAAAAACAACAACCCAAAGAGCTTGTTGTTCCGAATCATGTGAATGGACTGCCTGCTGCGTGAACGACTGACCATTTCCAGAGGCCTAACATTTATTTGTTTGTTTTCTCTTTTCTAATCGATTCCTTTGCAGCAATGGGAGCAAAAGTGATTATTTAACAGTAGACCAGTTAGTCAGCTTTCTCAATGAAGTAAGCGCTTTATTATTTGTTTGTTTTTCTCTCTCCGCGTGGGTGTGTCTGCCTGCCTGAGAGAGTTGGCGCGTTTGTGTGAGCGCCCGTGTGTTTGCCTTGCCTTCACCACCCTCAATAGGACTCCATTAAGGAGACTATTTCAATTCCAAGGGCGAGTTCTTCCAACGCCAACTCTGCATGCCATCCCTCAGCCCCCTCACCCCCCCCAGACCCTCACCGTCCCCACTCCCTCCTGCTTCAGCCTAAGCCAGTGTCTGATGGGTGTTGCCACGGCAACGGGAGGGTAGACGTTTCCATCCTGTTGCTTCCCGCTGGCTGTGTTGTGTTTCTGTGGCCACTGCATCCCACATGATACAAGAGAGCATCTATTTGTGATTTGGCGTCACGCTTGAGTTATCATCCCTGACGGGCAACTTTTTTTTTTTTTCTCTTCATTTAAGCCTTTCCTTTTCTCATTTTCACGCTTGCTCCCCAGAACCAGCGGGACCCCCGGCTCAACGAGATCCTCTTCCCCTTCTACGATCCCAAGAGAGCCACACAGATCATTGAGAAATATGAACGGGACGAAGAGCTAAAGAAGAAAGGTGAGAGAGAGAGGAGGAGGAGGAGGGATGAAACCGGAAGCAAGAGTTCTGTGGGCCTCTGCTGCCATCTGTCAGTGCTTAAAAGAAACTACAACTAGTTGTGCCACATTGTTGGCAAGAACGACTCAGACAATTAGTTGGAGAAAAAAAAGTCATTTTTAAAATCAAAATTTCTATTCAAATTAAGACGTTTAATTTTTTTAACTTGATTGTCGTCGCTGATGGTGTAGTGGCGCACCACAACTGTGAGAAATGATTCCCATTATTTCACAAGCAACTTAATCATGAAACATGACATTTGTACTAATCAATCAATTTACGAAATCTCATCCATTTCAATCCTGTCCAGGCTGCATGTCCAGCGACGGCTTCTGCCGCTACCTGATGTCGGACGAGAACGCGCCGGTGTTCCTGGACCGCCTGGAGCTGTATCAGGACATGGACCAGCCACTGGCCCACTACTTTATCAGCTCGTCCCACAACTCCTACCTGACAGGCCGACAGTTTGGCGGCAAGTCGTCAGTGGAGATGTATCGCCAGGCCCTGCTCTCAGGATGCAGGTAGTTTATCCAGCACGTGAATCCACATGAGCGGCTCGGTATGCAGATGTTGATTGTGGGCGCCAGATGTGTTGAGCTGGATTGCTGGGACGGCAAAGGAGAGGACCAGGAGCCCATCATCACTCACGGCAAGGCCATGTGCACCGACATCCTGTTCAAGGTGAACACTTTTGCACGGGGTGGTGGCACCCTCTTGTGGACAAAGTTGGTTACTACATCTCTCGTGATTCCACGCAGGATGTCATCCAAGCCATCAAGGACACCGCTTTTGTCACCTCCGAGTTTCCTGTTATTTTATCCTTTGAGAACCACTGCAGGTATTTTGCACTGTTGCGATGACGCGGCGTACATTCGTCACTATGTGTCACACACACAGTTCACGGCCTTTGCTCAATACTTTGTCGATGCACCTTTCTCAGCAATTACAGCCTCGAGTCTGTTTTTGTGTGTGTGTAGCACATCTGCGTATGTGTGTGTCCAGTAAACCGCAACAGTACAAAATGGCCAAGTATTGCGAGGAGATCTTTGGTGACTTTCTCCAGAGGCTGCCGCTGGACAACTTTCCGGTAACGTCTCCTTCCTCCCGAATCACTTCAGCTACTTGCTCCAATTCCACCGTATGACCGTTTTTTTTTTGCAGATCGAATCCGGCCGTCCTTTACCCTCGCCCAATGACCTCAAACGAAAAATCCTCATCAAAAACAAACGCTTGAAACCGGAAGTGGAGCAGAGTAAGTGCACCGCCTGTCTAATGTGGCTTCACCTTCATTCCCGGGCCATTCGGTGGTTTTAACGAGTTTTGTTGCGTGTCATCCAGAGCAACTGGAGGCCTTCAAGAAGCACATGGAGGCGGGAGAGACCAACACCACAGCCATCATCATGGGAGAGGAGAACGAGGAAGACGCAGAAAACGGTTGCACTTCAATGTCAATTTCATTGGACAGCAGAGGGCGCTCTAATGACAACATGGCCGCCAAATGAAAAACGATTGTCGCCCAAGTTGCCGCTTTTGTCCGTCCGCACTCAACATATGATGACGATCTGCGCAGGAGAAAAGGAGCCTGAAGATAAGGACGTGACCTCAGAGGCACCGAGCAGCCTTTCGGAGGCGGCCAGTGACAAAGAGGCCAACAGCGACTCTCAACCGAACGCCGTGAGCGCCAAGAAAGCAGAGGAGCGCGGCAACAGTATCAAAAAGGTGAGACCAATCCACTTTTACCAGACGACCTCCACCACTATGTTGCTTCATACCGCGCCATTGCGATCCAGGTGCCTGAAGACGAGGCGACCGAGATCTCCGAAGCTACGGAAGTAGCCGACACGACAGATATCTCCGAAGCATCTGACCCGGACAACAACAAGAAGGTTCGTGTTTGACATCCCCCACATCTGGACCGGCAGCACATGGGGCCTGATCCAGTTTGTGTTTGTTTGGTTTTTTTTAATCAGGGCGGCGAAGGCTCCGAGGATTTGGAGGAGGCTCTGATCGCACAGTACACATACGTGGGCGCCACCACAAACATCCACCCGTACCTCTCCGCCATGGTCAACTACGCGCAGCCCGTCAAGTTCCAGAGTTTTGATGTGGCTGAGGGTGAGTTTGTGTTTATCTCTTAAAATGGATCGTGCTTGTTTTCTTTGCATGAAAGTTTCGGATTCGCGCGGCTGTATCGGGCAACAACAACATTTGTTTCAATAGGAGTTGTTGTTTTGAAAACTGATTATTGACCTTGTGACTTTGCTCTTTAGAGAAAAACATCCACCACAACATGTCGTCTTTCAACGAGTCGGTGGGCCTCGGCTACTTGAAGACCAACGCCATCGAATTTGTCAAGTATCCTTTGGATTCTGGGACGGTGTTTCCCAACCTTTACGTAATCATTTGGGGACAAATGAAGTGAATTTGGGTCCTCAAACAATCCGTCGGTTTTTGCGATGCTTTTTGCTGTTGGATAAAATGTCAACTTTGTTTGCTTGGCCTCACATATTGCCGCACGACGCTGTCTTCCTCCGAAGGGACAGCTTGACCCAAGCTGTTCACACTAAAAATAGTTCTGCGATGCACATGATGCGCCCGTGCGCACACACATGTACACGCACCCGTGCACATACACGTCTTTGTCGGAATGTTCCTGAGCCCGAGCGCAGCTACAACAAGCGTCAGATGAGCCGTATCTACCCCAAAGGGGGCCGAGTGGACTCCAGTAATTACATGCCTCAGATCTTCTGGAACGCCGGCTGCCAGATGGTCTCGCTCAACTTTCAGACCCCAGGTACCGCATCACGCCACGCCGGGCCCCTGTCGACCTCACGCACGCGCGCGCACGCACACACACACGCAGGTTCTATATATACACGCTCTCTTGATTAGAGACGCGGAATGGACAAAATGTTTCAAAGAGTCCTAAAGGCCGCAACTGTGCTGTGATGCGTTCGTGTGAAGATGTGTGCACACTCAGTTTAACCTTTTTTAGTTGTTTTTTTAAAGCAATTTATTCCATTGGAAGTAATGAGCATGGAAAATTTTATATGCCTTGGTGGGTAAATTGTTTGATCTAATGCTACATTTTTTTTTAGAAACAAAGAAATGCTTGCAATATGTGCAATGTTTCTAAATGTGAAGACAATTTGCATATTTGTTACTTAGCAAGAAACATGAATTTGCTTTGGAGGGCCACATAGAATGATGTGGCGGGCCAGATCTGGGCCCCCGTGCCTTGAGTTTGACATTTTCTGTCTGTACCTGGCAACGCAAATGAGTAAAGCGCTTTCAGAAATGAACAGAAAAGACACAAGCGGCGGTCTCTCTTTTGCCACACTGCACTTCGCCGCCATGCCCTGATCGCGGGCGCCAGCCTGTTGTAAAGCAGCTGTTGCCCCGCCGCCCGAGGCTAAAGGCCCATTGAACATATGGCGTCTCCCGCAGCTGGCCATGTGCGAGGCCAGAAGCATTGGCACGAGAGGATGAGCACTGTAAGCCGTTGCTATGCTTTTGATTTTTCTGTGTGTTTTCCCTCCTCCTTCCTCCTCAGATCTGGCCATGCAGCTGAACCAGGGAAAGTTTGAGTACAACGGCTCCTGCGGGTGAGAGCATCTCCTTCTCTCTCTCTCTCTCTCTCATCACTTAAAGCTTGTCACATCTCATTAGTGGTTGCCGTTGGCGACTGGAGCCGCCGCCTCGTGCTCCCCGGGGCCTGTAAGTGGGTTTTGGGAGATGTCATCTGTCTATCCCCTCCTCTGAACCACCGCCCCCACTCACCCCGAGGACTCAGACTTCACTGCTAATGCTGGAAATGTAATATGTGTAATATACAAGGAGGTCGTGGGGTTTTTTGCCAAACAGCCGTTATGTCTAATGGGACACGGGGGCACACGATGGTCTCCCCTTGGGATCTATTAGAAAGATATCGAGTGAAAGTGAAAAATAGGATTTCATCCATTTTTTTTTTGTTTGTTTTTTTTCCATTCTTGTGCGCATCAGGTACCTGCTGAAGCCCGACTTCATGCGGCGGTCAGACCGGATGTTTGATCCCTTCTCAGAGACGCCGGTAGATGGCGTCATCGCCGCCACATGCAGTGTACAGGTTAGCCAGCAAACGTGATCTCATGTATGGCTTTTTGCATCGTTCCAACGTATGCGCTCACGGGTCAGAACATCTCATATGAGATTCAAAGAAAGAGCTCGCATCAAAAATGTACCTGAACAAAGCAAAATAATTTATGCTCCTTCTTCTTAATGTATGCAAAAATCGATGCCAGTGCAGCCGACATGCGACACTCCTTTGCCCTTCCCAACGCAGGTGTTCTCGGGCCAGTTCCTGTCAGATAAGAAGATCGGCACCTACGTGGAGGTGGACATGTACGGCCTGCCGACCGACACCATACGCAAAGAGTTTCGCACCCGCATGGTGATGAACAACGGTCTCAATCCCGCCTACAACGAGGAACCGTTCGTTTTTCGAAAGGTACGCCTGATTGAATTTCCCTCTACGGTGCATAGAAAAAAAACTCGCTATCGACCAGGCCTATGCTCATGAAAATCGTCTAATTTATTATTAGTGCTGTCAAACGATTAAAATATTTCATCGCGATCAAATGTATAATTTCATAGTTAACTCAAAATTACCTGTAATTAATCGCAGATTTTTATCGATTCTCAATTTCGTTTGATTTTTTTTTCTCCTATTTTCTTCTGCAAAATGCAAATATTTACTGAAATAACAATTTCGACTTTCAATTTTACATTAACATTTTTCACTTGGAGCAGTTATTCAAACTCACACATTTTATTATTTTAGAGCAACGTAACATTTGTGACGTGGCGCCGCATTAATCTCGCGATTAAAAAATTAATCGAGTTAAAATTGTCTTAAATTAATGCAGATAAAAACGTGTTAAACTGACAGCACTATTTATTAGATATGAAAAACGTCATAAATGCATAGTTGACACTCCAGGGCGGTGACGGGTTGCCGTGAACATGCGTGCCTGCAAATGTGCCAGTGAGTGTGAGAGCGTCAGAGAGAAATATTGCTGCTCTCAGCACAATGAGAAGTCTCTCAGCCGTGACTGTGACTCCAGCTCCCTTTAACGCACACCATCAATCACAGCCCCATGCAAAACTACACACACACACACACATGCACGCACGCACACCAAATTACTGTACACACGCACACACATTGAGCACCCTCAGCGAGAGGCATCGCAAGCTGCCGGCAAGATCCCTTTTGTCACGTGCGCGCCAGCGGGAAGCGGAAAACGCCTTGGAAAAAGCTTCGCCGGCGTGCGTACGTGCCGGCGGGTGTGCGAGCGCAGCTAGCTAGCAAGACTCGCGGGATGAGTCACAAAGCAGGCGGGGCGGCGCCACGCCCCGCTTGGTATCCGTTCATTCATCTCGAGTGAGGATTCGCCATCGCAGAGAGAGAAGAAATAGATACGGGTGATTGATGGCTTTTATCAATTCATTCGCATTTTTTGTGGGGCAGGATGAATTTCGGTCCGTCTTAAAAAAAAATAAAATGAGAAATAAAGTTCACCACAGATATAAAACAATTAGTCATGCCGTGAGCAGCGCTGACTCGAATTGAATGTCAGTAGCTTTTTTTTTTTTTTTTTTTTTTTTGATGGTGCCTGTCAATCGCAAGCTGCAACATTCTGTTTGCCGTTTTATGGTTAGCAGCACAACACCCTCTTCATCGAGAAAAAGACACCGATAAAGAAGCCTTGGAGAATGCAAAATGCCCTTTCGGTGACTTGTGGCATTTCCTCGCAGGTGATCTTGCCGGATCTGGCGGTGCTGCGCCTGGCCGTGTACGACGACAACAACAAGTTGATCGGCCAGCGCATCCTGCCACTGGACGGCCTGCAGGCCGGCTACCGTCACATCTCGCTGCGGAACGAAGGCAACAAGCCCCTCTCGCTGCCCACCATCTTCTGCCAGATCATCCTCAAAACCTACGTGCCCGACGGCTTCGGGGGTGAGTCCAACACAAATACACCCCGGCGTTACCCGATCGTTTGCGGGCTGATTTCAACGCCGCTCGGTTTACAAGAAACTTTGTTGGTTTGACTTCCTTCCCTCTGTGCCGCCGGTTGTCACGACGGCGCGAGGCAACGCGCTTGCCGCAAAGGCTTTAAACATGCAAATGGGAAGACATTTGCAGTTGTCATTAAAGGAAGCCGAAGGGTTGGGGGGGCAGGGAAAATGACCGCGCTCCAGCACGCCTCCTCCTTCTGGGGGGGCTGTGATGCTCGAATCACTTTGTAATTGTTTAGTGATTGCTTTTCTTTTTGTACTTCTGCCAAACACTTATTGTGTTTTCACAGACGCTTGTCGTGGATCATAAAGGGAAGGATTGTTTTGAAAAAAATATATATATTAATATTTTATGTATTTTCCTTTGGATTCAAAAATTCAAGTTGGGAGCCGCTATGACAAAGCCTCGGCGGAGGTCTCCAAAGCTGCGCGTGTCTGTTGAGCCTTTGCGGATTTCGATCCCATTTTGCAGCTATCGTCGACGCTCTGTCCGACCCCAAGAAGTTTCTGACCATCGCGGAGAAAAGAGCCGACCAGATGAAAGCCCTCGGCATCGACACGGTACCTCCGCGCACGGAATAAACGATACGCCGGCCCGCCGCCGTGAAAACGAACTCTTGCGCCCGTCCCGTTTTCTAGAACGACATCGCCGACGTCCCGAGCGGAAGTTCCAAGAATGACAAAAAGGGAAAAGGCAGAGGGGACACGGTGAAGGCCAGCGTGACGCCGCAGAGCAGCTCGGAGCTCGCTCAGACCTCCAACGCTGCCCAGAACAACACGGCGGAGATCAAGAAGGGTACGCGGGCCTTCACACACACACACACACACGTGCATTCTTTGAAAACACACACAGCGTCATTTTATGTTGTTGCAGGTAACGCGCTTGTACCTAACGTCAGCATTGACGACTTGAAGCAAATGAAGGTACGTTTAAAGAAGTCATTTGCATTCTTTTTTTTTAGTGAAGTCATGTGATTCTCTCCCACGGCAGACGTACATTAAACTCCTAAAAAAGCAACAAAAGGAGCTGAGCGCCTTAAAAAAGAAGCACTTGAAGGTGAGTGACGCAGTCCTCCGATGCTTTCGCCTTCGATCGCAACTGAATGCGTGTGTGTGTGTGTGTTTTTTTTTTTTTTAATGGTCTTTACAGGATCAAAACGCGACGCAGAAATCCCACGGCACGCAGGTGGACAAGATGGCGTCGACGCACGACAAGGAGAAGAGCACGCTGGAGAAATTGCTGGAGAAAGCCATCAAAAAACGAGGGTAAAACAGCAGCTGAGCTCCCGGCCATTTTTCTTTTTTTTATTTTTCTACGCAAAACAAAGAAAAACGAGACGTACGCTGCATTCCAAATAATTTTTTTTGCTCCAATTAACCCAAATAGTCGAGGCTAATGATAGTCAGTGTAATTTTAGTCATCAACAAATTGATTATTTGTTCTTTTTTTTTTTTTTTTTTTACCAAACCTCATGAGGAAAAAAAAAATATTTTCTTCGTGACACTCATCAGGGAATAATTGATTGTGCATTTTAGCCATCATATTTCTATGACCGCATCGATCGAAAATGAGTCGTCGTCTTCACTGACTCGAGTGCACGGGTGTACCTCATGAATTGCTCAGCGGATATGCTGACCGGCCGGCGCGTGTCGTTCATCAGGGAAAACAATTGCCATGAACTGAAGAAGGAAACCGAAGACAAGATCCAAACGCTGCTCACCGATCACAAAGCCAAGGTGTGCAACCTCGGCCCCAAACGCCGTCCGCCTTTTGGCCCCGTCGCGGTCCTGAGCCGTTGTGTTACGCGCGGTAGGTGAAGGACGTTACGGCGCAGCACACCAAGGAATGGTCGGAGCTGATCGGCGGCCACGGCGGCGAAGAGCAGGAGATGAAGGACGCGCACGTCGTGCAGCAGTGCGAGCACCTCAAGAAGCTGCTGAGTAGCGTGCAGGAGCAGCAGACCGGACAGCTCAAACTCATACACGAGCGGTGAGCCGCGCTTTGAAAAATCCACTCTCGTGTGTCTGTGCTGCGTACGACCGCTGGCTAAGAGTCGTTTTTTCCGTTTGTTGTCGTCACGCAGGCAGAGCAAAGAGATGCGGGCCAACCAGGCTAAGATGTCCATGGAGAACAGCAAAGCCATCAGCCAGGACAAAAGCATCAAAAACAAAGCGGAGAGGGAAAGGTGCAACACACACACACACACAAAAAAACAACATGATGGAGCGTTGGGTATTGTCATGCGTGTCGGGTCGTCCGCATCTTCTCAGGGTCCGCCGACTCGGTGTCCAAGGACGTACTGTGTTTACTGTACGACATTCAGTCCGGCCGCGCAACCCGACTCGTAAATAACACTCTGCCGACGCCATTTTGTTTTGTGATGCGCAGGCGAGTGCGAGAGTTGAACAGCAGCAACACCAAGAAGTTCATGGATGAGAGGAAGAGGGTGAGCATGCCAACAAGGAAAAACGCGTGCGTGTGCTCGTAAAGAGGCTAACGCTGTACGTTTGTGTGCGTTAGTTGGCCATGAAGCACCAGAAGGAAATGGAGCAGCTGGAGAAGAACCAGAAAGAGCAGGTGGAGAAACTGGACAAGTTCAATGAGCAGGTGCAGCAAAACATGACGTCTGACATTTTTCAAATAAAAAAGGATGACAAACGTTCACCAGACATTTCATTAGGCACACCTCCCTCAATGAATGACCCGCCCCCATTCCGCTCCATCCCTCCACGTGTGTCTCCATGTGCGACACGTACGCGTACGCCTATGTTCATCTTGGGTTGTTTTTAATATGATTTGCTTCTCCCGGCACAGCTTTTGGCATCACACCATGCAAACAAACAAAAAGGTAGGCACCTCCTCCATGTTTTGACCATGGCACACTTTTGTTTCTTTCATTCTTCCTCTTTCTTTTTTTTTTTTTTTGTAAGTCTTTAAAATGCCTTCAAGGCCGCTTCTAACAGTAGTTTTAAAGGTTTTGGCGTGCATTTCACGGTCACGTGCTCACTGCAAGGTGCTCATGGGGTCTTTTTATTGCTAATTGAAGACTTAAAGAAACAAAGCAAAACAGCCATCTGGTGAAAGACAGCTGCTTTTGTTCAAGTGGCCCAGCAGGGGGTAACTTCAAGTTTGGGGGGGGGGGGGGTGAACGTAACTTATCCCGGTCTCACTTTTGAGAACACAAAAAGCTGGCATTTGAACAGGTGTACGTCGACTTTTCATATCCATTGAATGCTTCGTGAACGGATTTGTGTGCGCGCCGTCCTCGACTAGTTTCTTGATGCTTTGTGTGCCTGCTGTGAAAAGGCAAAGGACAGGCTGCAGATGGCCAAGTTGGAGGTGGAGACGGAGCGCCGACCTGCCACAGTGGTGTGAGCGTCTGACCCCCGTCCCCCCCCCCACAACACACACAAACACACTGTAGCCCACCTACAATACCATTTAGCTTTGAAACTGTGCACATAAACACTTTGTTTGTACGTGACATGATTGGAATGTAGCACTGTTTGTACAACCACACTTGATTTCTTACGCAAATTTTTTTTTTAAATCATATTTTGTGGACGTAGCACGGTCTGGAAAAAAAAAATCCGCAGTGGTGATGTTCCACCTCAATGAAAACTTGTCATGGTGTTTTTGTTTTTTTCCTCACCAATCGATGCTCCCAAACACAAGATCAATTCAATTGATTCTGATTTTCTCATCAACACTTCCAGACACTTATCATTACTCACTCCCAAAGACATATTTGTCTTTTCAGACTCCACATACAATCCCAAGTACTTTTTTTTTTCTTCAAGATTTCTAGTTTAAAAAATGGTCCGGAAATAGCTGCTTCTGTAATGAGCATTTTTTTAAATCCAATTGTATGAAAGCATTCGGCAAAAAAAAAAATCCTTTCTTATTAATATGATTTTACTGCCAAAGAGAGCCAATTGTGTTGCCTGAAATATTTACATTTGAAAATGTTTTAGCGATTTTCCACATCTGCAAAGTTGTTTTTAGCAAGTAAAAGAGGCGTGGGCAAAGTCTGTTCTTTCTTTTCAGCATTGACATTTGATTATCAAGAGTTTTGCGTTCGTTGAGTTCATTTCTTTTTTCTTGAAACTATTGTTCTGTGAAATGTATTTATTGATATTTATTTATTTGTGTTTTCCTCACATTCGATCATTTGTTCATTCTAATTGGAAAATATAAAAGTATTAAAACAATTACAATAAAAAAATTTTTAAACACTTTTTTTTAACCTATATCCTATCCAAACTATTTTTACAAAACCATTTTAACTTTTTATTTTCTTCTTTTTTTAACCTAATCTACACATGGCTCAGTGTCCATTTTTTAAATTAAACGTTACTACAGAGGACAAAAGTTTAATGTGAAATGATTCACTTCAGCCGTAATGCCAAGTGGAGGCGGTGGGAGAAAAAAAAACTACAAAAATGGCCACCCAAATCCTCATGACATCATCGAGACGTCATCACATGTGGTGAATGACGATCAGTCTTTTTTGTTTTCCTTCTATTTTTGTTTTCCGTCTAATTGGTACGAGCAGAGGAATGACCTCCCCCTAAGGCGAGAAAAAAAAAGTGCTTTTATTCTTTGGCTTTACAAACGTGCCACTCAATGTCTGCTAGGATTGTTTTAACTTATTTGAGCAAATGTCAATGCCAAATTCAAGAGTTATTTACAGAGATATATATATAAATAAATGAACATATTTAAAAAAATGATGTGGAGTTGAATTGTCTGTTAGAGGCTTTTTTTATACTGTACCTCTCCAACCAACCCTAATGTGTTTGTGTTCTTTCTTTTTTTTTTTTTGTATTTCTAGTGTACTGTTTAACTTTAAGCAAAGATGACTTGATTGTTACCTGACTCCTTTAATACTGTTTTATAGTATGTGTACCAATAAATGGCAGTGGAACAGGGGGCCTGAAAGCATCAGCTTGCTTGCCTTTTTTTTCCACTTACGTATACTTACAAAAAAATTAAAAAATATGTATGTATGCATATATATATATATATATATAAAATCCATTTTAACATTCGAACTCTAATTATGAAGCATCTAGAGCAGTGGTTCATAAGCACATTCACCGAACCCTTCATTAGTGAAAAATAACATTGTTTTTTTTTTAAACGCCCTTTTTAAAAACTGAAAAATAAACACAAAGTATAAAGTATACGTTTTTCAATTGTGCACAAAATGAACCAGCCAGCCCCCCCCCTCCCTCCCTGTGCTCTGCAATTTCAAGTCACTGCGCTACCTGCCATTGAAATGCCTGTTATCACTCGTCCAAATGAAATGAAATGCAATCATTCACATCGAACCTCAATTGTGTACAAATCTCTGATTAAAAAGACCAACGGGCCGGATCCGGCCCGCGGGTCGTATTTTGCCCACCGCTAGATTCTCAAAGGTGACAACAACCTGACTGTTTTCAATGTGTGTCCGCTTACGTCACATAAGTTCCTGAATATGCTTTAAAAATAAAATAAAATAAAACATCCATCTAGAATCAGAGTCATAAATGGAGTGGAGAAAAATATGGGATAGAATTTTCCAAGCAGACTTTTTACACAAAAATACAAAAATACAACTTTGGAAAATAGACGTTCCAACAAAAGCCTTCGGAATAATGCAGTTGTACTCTCAGGGTGCTGATGAAGAAAAAGTGCCTGGGTCCTGTGAGGATCCGCAGTGTACCTCAAGGGGGGGGGGGGGGGTTGCGCCACCTACCCCTCTCGCCCCAGCCTGACACTATCACAACCCCACCCCAAAAAGAAAACCACTTTTATGTCACATAAACCACCTTGAACAACAGCTCAGTCGCATGAAAGTGGGGACGCCAGACTTGCCTTGCAAAATCGCCGTTTGTCTCCTTGACTCGCTCCGAGTCGAACGTCAAAGCTCCAGTGCACTTTTGTGAAGGCGCAGAGGTGAAGGCGGACCCTTCGGCAGCCTCGGGTGGGGGGCGAGGAGGGGGGGGGCAGCTTTGCGTGGGGTAGGCGGAGGGGTGGGGGCGGTCTCACGGTCACACCTCACTGGTAGCGCAACCTGCAGCCGAGTGGAGAGCCACTGCGGGGATGTGGAGTGACGCGTACCAGATGACTTCACTTTTTGTCACATTTCGTCTTTAGTGCACTGGATCAAGTGTCATTTTTTTCCCATGTTTTGTATGCATTTATTTTGGAGGGGTGCATCTGTGAGGATTTGAGGGGAGGGATTCCCCCCACTCCCACTCTCTCTCTCTCTCTCTCTCTCTCTGCCCCCGACTCTTCTTCCTCTCTTTCCCGCTCAGCTCAGGTACTCGCAAGTCGCTCCGGGTTGTCGTCTCCGCCGGCTTTGGTGGTGGAGGGAAACCTGCTGAAAGATGGGACGAGCGGGCTTCAGCACCATGGAGAGCGGACAGCTTCTTTTACTGGGTCAGTGAGGATTGTACGTCTTCAGTGTGCGTGCGTGCGTGCGTGTATGCGAATCTTACAACAACAACAAAAAAGTGACTTATCCAAAGCTGAATTTCAATCAAGGGTTGGTGATTTTATTATTATTTTTGTCCATTAAAGGAATATTTTGATCATCAGGTGTAGGAAAGTATTTCCATCCAGGTTTTATTCAACTTAAACGGAATTTAATTTAACCTCTGGAAATGGACCACAATCCGAACATTCCTCAGCTCAGTGATTTTTTTTTTTTTTTATGCTGACTCTGCTTTATTGGGGCGTTCTGAATTTGTTCGTTGCGTGTGTGCGTGTTGCAGTCGTTTCCCCCCAAAATGTGACTCCTCCAAGCACATTTCTATCATTTTTGGATTACACCAAATGTATTAAACCAACAACAAAAAAAACTATCATATAAAATCCAATGAGCATTTCTGTCAAATGATTAGCTCAACTTAAATCTCAGGGGCCCATAATTGGCACACGGGAATCCTCATTTCAGTTTTTTTTTGGGGGGGGGCTGCATCTTTTTCTCTTTGGGAGCCCTGCTTTTATGTAGTGTGCGTGGGTGTGTTGTTTCGTTGTCTTGACTCAACACTCCATTTTAATCGCAGCATCAGAGCACACAGAGTGTACGAAAACATCAATATTGAATCCAATGACTTTATCAATTTTCTTTTAAGATCTTTGACTCAAATGTCATCAAAATGGAGGCTCATTTCTGTTGGTTTTTTTTTTTACGCTGACTGCATTTTTGTTGTTGTTGTTGTTTGTTTGTTTTGGAGTACAGTACTGATCGTGTTCCCGTGCAGGCGCATTGCTGCTGTCGGTGTCGGTGGGCGAGCAGGAAGGGGAGAACCTGTCGGGTCTGTCGGAGAACCCCGACCGGGCCATCTTTGCCGTGCGGGAGAACGGGACCACCTGCCTCATGGTGGAGTTCGCCGTCAAACTGGTCGTGCCGTACGACGTGCTGGCGCTCAACCGGATAGACGTAAGGAGGACCCCCCACTCCGCCCCTTCGTTGTCATGCCACATATACACCCCACCCTCATTCCCCAACCCCCATTGCCCCTGCCACCCCCTCAAATCAAACACTTTGTTTAAAGTAACATAATGAATACATTTAGATGCAGATCGAATCAATAAAATTTTTAATTCAATGTAAAAAAACACATCATACAATATTTTGAGCAGATATTTTTGTTTCGGTTCTTTTTAACCGATGTTAGGCTCAAGGCTTTTTTTCTCGGGTTGTAACTGGCATGGAATGCTGACTCGGCAGAATGAAAAGATCGATGCTGCGACCGAAAAGGACTGCGCATCCTGATTTGCTAGCGCCACTCAATCAATGATGTTCTCTGGCCATTGTGTGTGCGCGGGCAGCTGATCACAGAGCAGGCGTCGTTCACGTTGCCTCGCGGCGCGCAGATCGACGGCAAGTGCGGCAGCACCGAGTCGGAGATCCACATCAGCTGGAAGAACGACGCCTACACACTGCGCATCTTCTTCTCTAAGGTGCCACACACACACACACACACACACCACATGACTGTGATGCGACATAGGACTACGTCCAACCAAAACACCAACTTGAATGATTTGTCATCTCCCGGCTCAAATGAATCCATTTCAATACTTTGCTGTGAATGTTGTTTCGAAGATGGCCTTAATTCTCCCGCGTGTTGTCGCGCGTGGCAGGAGCTGCGCGCCAAGGGTGCGGAGGTGTGGAAGATCAGCAAGGTTCAGTTCGTGTACGACACGTCAGAAAGTACTCACTTCATCAACGCCTACAACCGTGAGTCGGATTATTCCAGCGTGACTCAGCAGCTTTGCGCGACGTCGTCCACATTCAACTCATCCTGCAGTAAGAGTTGAATGCTTTGGTTGCTTGACAATGATTTTCGCCATCAGCGGGCAAGCGCACGGCAAGCACCCACCGCCTGTCGGCGTTGGTGACGCCGGCCGGCCATTCGTACTTGTGCGCCGCCCAGCAGACGCTGACCCTCATCAGCAGCGACCACCAGAAAGGCGTCACCGTCCACATGTACGACATCCAGATTCAACCCTTCGACATGGCCGCGGATTTTGTCTTCAGCGAGCGTGAGTACAACACCGGCCGCTGGTAGCGTAGCGCTTCGCACGCAGTCGCTGGGACGTGGGACTGCATTGCAGCTCACCGTCTGTATTTCTGCAGCTCAAAGATGAAGTTATAGTCGCCGTCAGAAAGATGCAAGACGTAGTAGCAGAAAAATCATTTTGTCCTTTTTCCAACTACATTTTTTTCCCCCCTTGTCACACACTCAGCATACAAGTGCATCACAGACCAGCGCGAGCGCCTGGAGGAGACTCTACCGCTCATCCTGGGTTTCATCCTGGCGCTGATCATCATCATCACGCTGACCGTCTACCACTTCCACCTCAAGCTGAGTGCCAGCAACACACCACCGCAGCTACCACGCGACCGCTCGATGTATAAGAACATGTAGTGGACTTCCTTCCGCGCCTTGACCATCTCCAGCCTGGCATGGATGTTAGCATAAAACGCTGTGCATTTGGAAAGCCATTTGATCACTTATCCCATATCCTTGATGTCCATCCATCAAAAAAAAAAAAAAAAGTGTACAATGATATTTTCCTCGAATGCTATGCCTAAAAACCTCTGCTGAAAATACTCGTCGTTGTGAGAATTGTTTTTTTTTCCCCACACTCATTGATGTCTTGCAGGCATTCTGTCCAAGAGATAGATGAGTGGAGTCGGTGCACAGATGAACTATTGATTTTGTCATTGAAATTGACAGCGGCATTTATTTCATTCTATCCAGCTGCAATTTGTGTTCACATTTTGTTTTGTTATGATTCATTTTGTGTTTTCGTTTCCCCGCTTGCAGCACGAACGAATTTCGGTGAATTTATTTCCGGTGCGTCGGCGCTTGTGTTTCATTGAGTTGACGTGCCGTGGAAGGCCGAGAAAAGCAGAGAGGCCGTTCTCTGCTTTCCCGCCTCAATCAATATCCCATTATGCCGCAAAGCACTCGCAGCACACCGAGACAAATCAGACCGTAAATGACGTCACCTCCTCCCACTCCGTTTGGTTCTTGGCTCCAAAACGCTGCGGATTTGGGGGGAGATGACGAGAGGACAGTCAAGACGTGTGAAGACGGCAGTGAGGGAATGCCCTGGGAAAAATACTATCAATTATTATAATCAGAAATTTGTTTGTAAAATCAGGCGGGAAGGTCAAAATGTCACATTTCAGAGGCCTTTAAAAATGTTTTTTTATGAAACATCAAATCTGAATGCCAGTACTGTGGGTGGATACCTGAGGTGTTCTAGCGTGTCGAAAACCTGGTGTGGTTGCGGGATAACTTAATCATTTTTAAATTATCAGGTGAAATTGACGTAGAATTATTTTCCATCTCAACTTGAGAATGCTTCTTGGCGCTGTTCTGGGAGTTTACATACATACATACACACACACACACGTGTGTGTGTATATATAATATGTTTATTCCAAAGAATTACCAAAGTGAATCAATATCCAACCAGAACAAGTATTTAACACACTTTTTATTTCAAACACATTTTTATATTTTCCAAAAGTCGTGATCAACACATTAATTTTCAATTTCAGTTTTATTCCCCAGTACAAAACTTTTGTCCCTTATCTAACTCCATAACGCATTATGTACAAATCACAGTGACTGATGGGTCAAAATGGATGCAAGCAGGTTTTAAACTGTCGCATTACAGGGGATGTCACGACAATGACGAGCCGTAGTCGTGTATTTGTTTTTCATTTTGTAACTTCCTTGTGTCTTTTTTTTTTTTTCCTTTTCCTTATTGGTTTCTTCAGTAAGTGCTACAGTCAGTGCATCTTGTGACACGAGTGGACAAACTCATTTCATTGGCTCCCTGCAATTGCCAAAGATACACTCAAAGCATAAAATGCTGACTTCAATTATATATATAATTTTTTTTTGGTTTTTTTTTAAATATGTTGAAATGTGTGAAAATGTGTACGGCTGGCACTGGTGACATGCTTGTATTGTTTTAATCAATCGGTGGAATAATCTTTGCAAATGAAAATCATTGTGTTGATATAATAACAGCATGATGTATACGATACATCATGCTGTTGCCGCATCGTTCACCTTGAAACTATACATTGTATCGTATCAAGGTGAACGATGCTGCGTTGGCTCACTTAAGAGTGAGGATTCTGCCCGACGGCAATGATTGAGTTTTGCCAACATTAGTCTTATTTTTATTTTTTTTTGTCCACGACATTCATGTGACATCAATGGTCTTTTTTTTTTAATCTATTTGGTACAGTATTCATGCTTATTTTAGTGAAGCAAAGTTTCAAAGGGTTTTTCTTTTTGTGTTGAATTGACAAGATCATAAAATCCTATTCATAAATTATCATTCAATCATTTAAATGTCCATTAATGTCTTGACACAAAAACAAAGTGAAGTCACAGTTTCATTGCATTCGAGTGTATTTGAAGAGATCGTTATCGACCGCTGGGTTTCTTGTTCATTCAATAATTTAAACAATAAAGAAAATGACTGATTAAAAAAAAAAAGGCCACACTCGACAAAAACGAATTGCAATAAATAAATACTTTAAAAAGCTCATAGAAAATGTCTTACCTTACCCTTTTTTGACCAAAGTTTTGAAGTTCTGTCTACAAAGATGGATAATGGTAATATATATTTAGTTGCTTTTTTTTATAGTAACAGTTGGGTTGAAGTGGGATATTTGGAATATTTCATGTTTGTGTGTGTATATCAAAATATGTAGATCTAGGTCTGTAGATATACTGTAGGTGTAGATCTAGAGATCGAGATCAGTCGATATAGATGTATATCGTCAGATCTAGATCTGTGTTTGTGTTTGTGTGTGTGTGTGTGTGTGTGTGTGTGTGTTTATATACATTTGTTTATTAAAAAATGTTTTCATGAATTATAAAGCTGAGGAACGTCTACTGAATACTGCTCCTATCACAATGGCTACCACACCATCAAATACTCAAAGTTATCAAAACTGTACACTCAATCTTACAAGTTGCTCTTAAAATACATGTGCAGCTGGAGTGTGGGTAGTTACTCACCCACACAGGCCTAAAACAACAGGAGTCCGCTTCAGAGTTCCATAATTTCCTCATAGTTGTTTTTGCATGTCTGTCGGTTAACGAATCTACGTCATGGTTACAGGAGGAGTCAGTTTTGACAAGGGGTGGGCAGGATGGCAGTCACCACCCAAGTGTGTGTGTGTGTGTGTGTGTGTGTGTGTGTGTGTGTGTGTGTGTGTGTGTGTGTGTGTGTGTGTGTGTGTGTTTTCAACGGTGGCGGTAGTGTCTCATGAGTGGCACGATGCAGGACGGCGGTCCCGACAGTTTGAGGAAGGGATGCTGGAGAAGCTCCTGTGCGGTGGATCGCTGGGAAGGCTCACGTACCAGCATCAGGTCCAGGAAGGAACGCAGGACCGACGACACCTACCACAACACAATCACAAACGTTATTCAGCTTGTCCTGTTTTCTTCTGTCCTGTTTTTCTTTTGTAGAAAAAAAACCATCTTACTATTCATGGTTGGGTTTTTTCCGTCAAAAAATGCCTGACTATATATGGCCATTATTTGTATAGTAAGGCGTTTTTAGCCCCAAAAAACAACCATGCATACAGTAAGGCGTTTTTAGCCAAAAAAACAACCACGTATAGTAAGGCGTTTTTTGCCGAGAAAAACGACCATGTATAGTAAGGCGTTTTTAGCCCAAAAAAACGACCATGTATAGTAAGCCGTTTTGAGGAAAAAAACAACAATGTATAGTAAGGCGTTTTTGGCCGAAAAAAATGACCATGAATAGTAAGCCGTTTTGAGGAAAAAAACAACAATGTATAGTAAGGCATTTTTAGCCGAAAAAAACGACCATGTATATATATATAGTAAGGCGTTTTGAGCCGAAAAAAAACGACCATGTATAGTCAGGCGTTTTTGGCCGAAAAAAATGACCATGTATAGTAAGGCGTTTTTTTGACAAAAAAAACGACCATGTATAGTCAGGCGTTTTTGGCCGAAAAAAACGACCATGTATAGTAAGGCGTTTAAGCCGAAAAAAACGACCATGTAAAGTAAGGCGTTTTTAGCCGAAAAAAAAGACAATGTAAAGTAAGGCGTTTTTAGCCGACAAAAACGACCATGTATAGTAAGGCGTTTTAAGCCGGAAAAAACGACCATGTAAAGTAAGGCGTTTTAGCGAAAAACGACCATGTATAGTAAGGCGTTTTAAGCGAAAAAGCGACCATGTACAGTAAGGCATTTTTAGCAGAAAAAAGACCATGTAAAGTAAGGCGTTTTAAGCGAAAAAACGACCATGTATAGTAAGGCGTTTAAGCCGAAAAAAACGACCATGTAAAGTAAGGCGTTTTTAGCCGAAAAAAACGACCATGTAAAGTAAGGCGTTTTAAGCTGAAAAAACGACCATGTATAGTAAGGCGTTTTTGCGAAAAAACGACCATGTATAGTAAGCCGTTTTAAGCGAAAAAACGACCATGTATAGTAAGGCGTTTTAGCGAAAAAACGACCATGTATAGTAAGGCGTTTTTAGCGAAAAACGACCATGTAAAGTAAGGCGTTTTAAGCTGAAAAAACGACCATGTAAAGTAAGGCGTTTTAGCGAAAAAAGCGACCATGTATAGTAAGGCGTTTTAGCGAAAAAGCGACCATGTATAGTAAGGCGTTTTTAGCGAAAAAACGACCATGTATAGTAAGGCGTTTTAGCGAAAAAACGACCATGTATAGTAAGGCGTTTTAGCGAAAAAAACGACCATGTATAGTAAGGCGTTTTAAGCGAAAAACGACCATGTATAGTAAGGCGTTTTAGCGAAAAAGCGACCATGTATAGTAAGGCGTTTTTAGCGAAAAAAGCGACCATGTATAGTAAGGCGTTTTTAGCGAAAAAGCGACCATGTAAAGTAAGGCGTTTTAGCGAAAAAGCGACCATGTATAGTATAGTAAGGCGTTTTAAGCGAAAAACGACCATGTAAAGTAAGGCGTTTTAAGCTGAAAAAACGACCATGTAAAGTAAGGCGTTTTAGCGAAAAAAGCGACCATGTAAAGTAAGGCGTTTTTAGCGAAAAAAGCGACCATGTATAGTAAGGCGTTTTTAGCGAAAAAACGACCATGTAAAGTAAGCGTTTTAGCGAAAAAACGACCATGTAAAGTAAGGCGTTTAAGCGAAAAAACGACCATGTAAAGTAAGGCGTTTTAGCGAAAAAACGACCATGTAAAGTAAGGCGTTTAAGCGAAAAAACGACCATGTAAAGTAAGGCGTTTTAAGCGAAAAAACGACCATGTATAGTAAGGCGTTTTTAGCGAAAAAAACGACCATGTAAAGTAAGGCGTTTTTAGCGAAAAAACGACCATGTATAGTAAGGCGTTTTAGCGAAAAAACGACCATGTATAGTAAGGCGTTTTAGCGAAAAACGACCATGTAAAGTAAGGCGTTTTAGCGAAAAAACGACCATGTATAGTATAGTAAGGCGTTTTAAGCGAAAAACGACCATGTAAAGTAAGGCGTTTTAGCGAAAAAACGACCATGTAAAGTAAGGCGTTTTAGCGAAAAAAGCGACCATGTAAAGTAAGGCGTTTAAGCGAAAAAAGCGACCATGTAAAGTAAGGCGTTTTAGCGAAAAAACGACCATGTAAAGTAAGGCGTTTAAGCGAAAAAAGCGACCATGTAAAGTAAGGCGTTTTAGCGAAAAACGACCATGTATAGTAAGGCGTTTTAGCGAAAAAACGACCATGTAAAGTAAGGCGTTTTTAGCGAAAAAACGACCATGTATAGTAAGGCGTTTTAGCGAAAAAGCGACCATGTATAGTAAGGCGTTTTAGCGAAAAAGCGACCATGTAAAGTAAGGCGTTTTAGCGAAAAACGACCATGTATAGTATAGTAAGGCGTTTTTAGCGAAAAACGACCATGTAAAGTAAGGCGTTTTAGCGAAAAAAGCGACCATGTAAAGTAAGGCGTTTTAGCGAAAAAAACGACCATGTATAGTAAGGCGTTTTAGCGAAAAAAGCGACCATGTAAAGTAAGGCGTTTTAGCGAAAAAAGCGACCATGTATAGTAAGGCGTTTTTAGCGAAAAAAGCGACCATGTATAGTAAGGCGTTTTAGCGAAAAAAGCGACCATGTAAAGTAAGGCGTTTTAGCGAAAAAACGACCATGTATAGTATAGTAAGGCGTTTTAAGCGAAAAACGACCATGTAAAGTAAGGCGTTTTTAGCGAAAAAGCGACCATGTATAGTAAGGCGTTTTTAGCGAAAAAGCGACCATGTAAAGTAAGGCGTTTTTAGCGAAAAAACGACCATGTATAGTAAGGCGTTTTAGCGGAAAAACGACCATGTAAAGTAAGGCGTTTTAGCGAAAAACGACCATGTATAGTAAGGCGTTTTTAGCGAAAAACGACCATGTATAGTAAGGCGTTTTAGCGAAAAAGCGACCATGTATAGTAAGGCGTTTTAAGCGAAAAAAACGACCATGTATAGTAAGGCGTTTTTAGCGAAAAAACGACCATGTATAGTAAGGCGTTTTAAGCGAAAAAGCGACCATGTAAAGTAAGGCGTTTTAGCGAAAAAGCGACCATGTATAGTAAGGCGTTTTTAGCGAAAAACGACCATGTATAGTAAGGCGTTTTAGCGAAAAACGACCATGTATAGTAAGGCGTTTTTAGCGAAAAACGACCATGTATAGTAAGGCGTTTTTAGCGAAAAAACGACCATGTATAGTAAGGCGTTTTTAGCGAAAAAACGACCATGTATAGTAAGGCGTTTTAGCGAAAAAAGCGACCATGTAAAGTAAGGCGTTTTAGCGAAAAAAGCGACCATGTATAGTAAGGCGTTTTAGCGAAAAAACGACCATGTATAGTAAGGCGTTTTAGCGAAAAAGCGACCATGTATAGTAAGGCGTTTTAGCGAAAAACGACCATGTATAGTAAGGCGTTTTTAGCGAAAAAACGACCATGTATAGTAAGGCGTTTTAGCGAAAAAACGACCATGTATAGTAAGGCGTTTTAGCGAAAAAACGACCATGTATAGTAAGGCGTTTTTAGCGAAAAAACGACCATGTATAGTAAGGCGTTTTAAGCGAAAAAACGACCATGTATAGTAAGGCGTTTTTAGCGAAAAAACGACCATGTATAGTAAGGCGTTTTAGCGAAAAAACGACCATGTATAGTAAGGCGTTTTAGCGAAAAAGCGACCATGTATAGTAAGGCGTTTTAGCGAAAAAAGCGACCATGTATAGTAAGGCGTTTTTAGCGAAAAAAGCGACCATGTATAGTAAGGCGTTTTAGCGAAAAAACGACCATGTATAGTAAGGCGTTTTTAGCGAAAAAACGACCATGTATAGTAAGGCGTTTTTAGCGAAAAAAGCGACCATGTATAGTAAGGCGTTTTAGCGAAAAAAGCGACCATGTATAGTAAGGCGTTTTTAGCGAAAAAAGCGACCATGTATAGTAAGGCGTTTTAGCGAAAAAACGACCATGTATAGTAAGGCGTTTTAGCGAAAAAAGCGACCATGTATAGTAAGGCGTTTTAGCGAAAAAAGCGACCATGTATAGTAAGGCGTTTTAAGCGAAAAAGCGACCATGTATAGTAAGGCGTTTTAGCGAAAAAACGACCATGTATAGTAAGGCGTTTTTAGCGAAAAAACGACCATGTATAGTAAGGCGTTTTTAGCGAAAAAGCGACCATGTATAGTAAGGCGTTTTTAGCGAAAAAAGCGACCATGTATAGTAAGGCGTTTTTAGCGAAAAAAACGACCATGTATAGTAAGGCGTTTTTAGCGAAAAAACGACCATGTATAGTAAGGCGTTTTTAGCCGAAAAAAACGACCATGTATAGTAAGGCGTTTTTAGCCGAAAAAAACGACCATGTATAGTAAGGCGTTTTTAGCGAAAAAAACGACATAGTATAGTAAGGCGTTTTTAGCTGAAAAAAACGACACATGTATAGTAAGGCGTTTTTAGCGAAAAACGACATAGTATAGTAAGGCGTTTTTAGCCGAAAAAACGACATAGTATAGTAAGGCGTTTTTAGCGAAAAAAACGACATAGTATAGTAAGGCGTTTTTAGCCGAAAAAACGACATAGTATAGTAAGGCGTTTTTAGCGAAAAAACGACATAGTATAGTAAGGCGTTTTTAGCTGAAAAAACGACCATGTATAGTAAGGCGTTTTTAGCTGAAAAAACGACCATAGTATAGTAAGGCGTTTTTAGCGAAAAAAACGACATAGTATAGTAAGGCGTTTTTAGCTGAAAAAAACGACATAGTATAGTAAGGCGTTTTTAGCGAAAAAAACGACATAGTATAGTAAGGCGTTTTTAGCTGAAAAAACGACATAGTATAGTAAGGCGTTTTTAGCGAAAAAAACGACATAGTATAGTAAGGCGTTTTTAGCCGAAAAAACGACATAGTATAGTAAGGCGTTTTAGCCGAAAAAACGACATAGTATAGTAAGGCTTTTTTAGCCGAAAAAACGACATAGTATAGTAAGGCGTTTTTAGCTGAAAAAAACGACCATGTATAGTAAGGCGTTTTAGCTGAAAAAAACGACCATGTATAGTAAGGCGTTTTTAGCGAAAAAACGACCATGTATAGTAAGGCGTTTTAGCGAAAAAACGACCATGTATAGTAAGGCGTTTTTAGCGAAAAAACGACCATGTATAGTAAGGCGTTTTAGCGAAAAACGACCATGTATAGTAAGGCGTTTTAGCGAAAAAACGACCATGTATAGTAAGGCGTTTTTAGCGAAAAACGACCATGTATAGTAAGGCGTTTTAGCGAAAAACGACCATGTATAGTAAGGCGTTTTAGCGAAAAAGCGACCATGTATAGTAAGGCGTTTTAGCGAAAAAACGACCATGTATAGTAAGGCGTTTTAGCGAAAAAACGACCATGTATAGTAAGGCGTTTTAGCGAAAAACGACCATGTATAGTAAGGCGTTTTAGCTGAAAAAACGACCATGTATAGTAAGGCGTTTTAGCGAAAAAAACGACATAGTATAGTAAGGCGTTTTTAGCGAAAAAAACGACATAGTATAGTAAGGCGTTTTTAGCTGAAAAAACGACATAGTATAGTAAGGCGTTTTTAGCTGAAAAAAACGACATAGTATAGTAAGGCGTTTTTAGCTGAAAAAACGACATAGTATAGTAAGGCGTTTTTAGCTGAAAAAACGACCATGTATAGTAAGGCGTTTTTAGCTGAAAAAACGACATAGTATAGTAAGGCGTTTTTAGCCGAAAAAACGACCATGTATAGTAAGGCGTTTTTGACGAAAAAACGACCATGTATAGTAAGGCGTTTTTAGCTGAAAAAAACGACATAGTATAGTAAGGCGTTTTTAGCTGAAAAAAACGACATAGTATAGTAAGGCGTTTTTAGCTGAAAAAACGACCATGTATAGTAAGGCGTTTTTGACGAAAAAACGACCATGTATAGTAAGGCGTTTTTAGCGAAAAAAGCGACCATGTATAGTAAGGCGTTTTTAGCTGAAAAAACGACCATGTATAGTAAGGCGTTTTAGCGAAAAAACGACCATGTATAGTAAGGCGTTTTTAGCGAAAAAACGACCATGTATAGTAAGGCGTTTTAGCGAAAAAAGCGACCATGTATAGTAAGGCGTTTTAGCGAAAAAACGACCATGTATAGTAAGGCGTTTTTAGCGAAAAAACGACCATGTATAGTAAGGCGTTTTTAGCGAAAAACGACCATGTATAGTAAGGCGTTTTTAGCGAAAAAACGACCATGTATAGTAAGGCGTTTTTAGCGAAAAACGACCATGTATAGTAAGGCGTTTTAGCGAAAAAACGACCATGTATAGTAAGGCGTTTTTAGCGAAAAAGCGACCATGTATAGTAAGGCGTTTTAGCGAAAAACGACCATGTATAGTAAGGCGTTTTAGCGAAAAAACGACCATGTATAGTAAGGCGTTTTAGCGAAAAAGCGACCATGTATAGTAAGGCGTTTTAGCGAAAAAACGACCATGTATAGTAAGGCGTTTTAGCGAAAAAGCGACCATGTATAGTAAGGCGTTTTAGCGAAAAAAGCGACCATGTATAGTAAGGCGTTTTAGCGAAAAAGCGACCATGTATAGTAAGGCGTTTTAGCGAAAAAAGCGACCATGTATAGTAAGGCGTTTTAGCGAAAAAAGCGACCATGTATAGTAAGGCGTTTTAGCGAAAAAGCGACCATGTATAGTAAGGCGTTTTAGCGAAAAAAGCGACCATGTATAGTAAGGCGTTTTTAGCGAAAAAGCGACCATGTATAGTAAGGCGTTTTAGCGAAAAAAGCGACCATGTATAGTAAGGCGTTTTTAGCGAAAAAAGCGACCATGTATAGTAAGGCGTTTTAGCGAAAAAAGCGACCATGTATAGTAAGGCGTTTTAGCGAAAAAAGCGACCATGTATAGTAAGGCGTTTTAGCGAAAAAACGACCATGTATAGTAAGGCGTTTTAGCGAAAAAGCGACCATGTATAGTAAGGCGTTTTAGCGAAAAAACGACCATGTATAGTAAGGCGTTTTTAGCGAAAAAACGACCATGTATAGTAAGGCGTTTTAGCGAAAAAAGCGACCATGTATAGTAAGGCGTTTTTAGCGAAAAAACGACCATGTATAGTAAGGCGTTTTAGCGAAAAAAGCGACCATGTATAGTAAGGCGTTTTTAGCGAAAAAACGACCATAGTATAGTAAGGCGTTTTAGCGAAAAAAGCGACCATGTATAGTAAGGCGTTTTTAGCGAAAAAACGACCATAGTATAGTAAGGCGTTTTAGCGAAAAAACGACCATGTATAGTAAGGCGTTTTTAGCGAAAAACGACATAGTATAGTAAGGCGTTTTAGCTGAAAAAACGACCATGTATAGTAAGGCGTTTTTAGCGAAAAACGACATAGTATAGTAAGGCGTTTTAGCGAAAAAACGACCATGTATAGTAAGGCGTTTTAGCGAAAAAACGACCATGTATAGTAAGGCGTTTTAGCGAAAAAACGACCATGTATAGTAAGGCGTTTTAGCGAAAAAAGCGACCATGTATAGTAAGGCGTTTTAGCGAAAAAAGCGACCATGTATAGTAAGGCGTTTTTAGCTGAAAAAGCGACCATAGTATAGTAAGGCGTTTTTAGCTGAAAAAGCGACCATGTATAGTAAGGCGTTTTAGCGAAAAAACGACATGTATAGTAAGGCGTTTTAGCGAAAAAAGCGACCATGTATAGTAAGGCGTTTTAGCGAAAAAAGCGACATAGTATAGTAAGGCGTTTTTAGCGAAAAAGCGACATAGTATAGTAAGGCGTTTTAGCTGAAAAAGCGACCATAGTATAGTAAGGCGTTTTTAGCGAAAAAGCGACCATGTATAGTAAGGCGTTTTAGCGAAAAAAGCGACCATGTATAGTAAGGCGTTTTAGCGAAAAAACGACATAGTATAGTAAGGCGTTTTAGCGAAAAAACGACCATAGTATAGTAAGGCGTTTTAGCTGAAAAAACGACCATGTATAGTAAGGCGTTTTTAGCGAAAAAACGACCATAGTATAGTAAGGCGTTTTAGCGAAAAAACGACATGTATAGTAAGGCGTTTTAGCGAAAAAACGACCATAGTATAGTAAGGCGTTTTTAGCGAAAAAGCGACCATAGTATAGTAAGGCGTTTTTAGCGAAAAAGCGACCATAGTATAGTAAGGCGTTTTTAGCGAAAAAACGACCATGTATAGTAAGGCGTTTTAGCGAAAAAACGACCATGTATAGTAAGGCGTTTTTAGCGAAAAAAGCGACCATGTATAGTAAGGCGTTTTTAGCGAAAAAAGCGACCATGTATAGTAAGGCGTTTTTAGCGAAAAAACGACCATGTATAGTAAGGCGTTTTTAGCGAAAAACGACCATGTATAGTAAGGCGTTTTTAGCGAAAAAAGCGACCATGTATAGTAAGGCGTTTTTAGCGAAAAAAGCGACCATGTATAGTAAGGCGTTTTTAGCGAAAAAGCGACCATGTATAGTAAGGCGTTTTTAGCGAAAAAGCGACCATGTATAGTAAGGCGTTTTTAGCGAAAAAGCGACCATGTATAGTAAGGCGTTTTTAGCGAAAAAAGCGACCATGTATAGTAAGGCGTTTTTAGCGAAAAAAGCGACCATGTATAGTAAGGCGTTTTAGCGAAAAACGACCATGTATAGTAAGGCGTTTTTAGCGAAAAAACGACCATGTATAGTAAGGCGTTTTAGCGAAAAAAGCGACCATGTATAGTAAGGCGTTTTAGCGAAAAAGCGACCATGTATAGTAAGGCGTTTTAGCGAAAAAGCGACCATGTATAGTAAGGCGTTTTAGCGAAAAAAGCGACCATGTATAGTAAGGCGTTTTAGCGAAAAAAGCGACCATGTATAGTAAGGCGTTTTAGCGAAAAAGCGACCATGTATAGTAAGGCGTTTTAGCGAAAAAAGCGACCATGTATAGTAAGGCGTTTTAGCGAAAAAAGCGACCATGTATAGTAAGGCGTTTTAGCGAAAAAAGCGACCATGTATAGTAAGGCGTTTTTAGCGAAAAAGCGACCATGTATAGTAAGGCGTTTTAGCGAAAAAGCGACCATGTATAGTAAGGCGTTTTAGCGAAAAAAGCGACCATGTATAGTAAGGCGTTTTAGCGAAAAAAGCGACCATGTATAGTAAGGCGTTTTAGCGAAAAAACGACCATGTATAGTAAGGCGTTTTTAGCGAAAAAACGACCATGTATAGTAAGGCGTTTTTAGCGAAAAAAGCGACCATGTATAGTAAGGCGTTTTAGCGAAAAAAGCGACCATGTATAGTAAGGCGTTTTTAGCGAAAAAACGACCATGTATAGTAAGGCGTTTTTAGCGAAAAAGCGACCATGTATAGTAAGGCGTTTTAGCGAAAAAAGCGACCATGTATAGTAAGGCGTTTTAGCGAAAAAAGCGACCATGTATAGTAAGGCGTTTTAGCGAAAAAAGCGACCATGTATAGTAAGGCGTTTTAGCGAAAAAACGACCATGTATAGTAAGGCGTTTTAGCGAAAAAGCGACCATGTATAGTAAGGCGTTTTTAGCGAAAAAAGCGACCATGTATAGTAAGGCGTTTTTAGCGAAAAAAGCGACCATGTATAGTAAGGCGTTTTAGCGAAAAAAGCGACCATGTATAGTAAGGCGTTTTTAGCGAAAAAGCGACCATAGTATAGTAAGGCGTTTTTAGCTGAAAAAAGCGACCATGTATAGTAAGGCGTTTTAGCGAAAAAAGCGACCATGTATAGTAAGGCGTTTTAGCGAAAAAAGCGACCATGTATAGTAAGGCGTTTTTAGCGAAAAAAGCGACCATGTATAGTAAGGCGTTTTTAGCGAAAAAAGCGACCATAGTATAGTAAGGCGTTTTTAGCTGAAAAAAGCGACCATGTATAGTAAGGCGTTTTAGCGAAAAAAGCGACCATGTATAGTAAGGCGTTTTAGCGAAAAAAGCGACCATGTATAGTAAGGCGTTTTAGCGAAAAAAGCGACCATGTATAGTAAGGCGTTTTAGCGAAAAAAACGACCATGTATAGTAAGGCGTTTTTAGCGAAAAAACGACCATGTATAGTAAGGCGTTTTAGCGAAAAAAGCGACCATGTATAGTAAGGCGTTTTAGCGAAAAAAGCGACCATGTATAGTAAGGCGTTTTAGCGAAAAAAGCGACCATGTATAGTAAGGCGTTTTAGCGAAAAAGCGACCATGTATAGTAAGGCGTTTTAGCGAAAAAAGCGACCATGTATAGTAAGGCGTTTTAGCGAAAAAACGACCATGTATAGTAAGGCGTTTTTAGCGAAAAAGCGACCATGTATAGTAAGGCGTTTTAGCGAAAAAAGCGACCATGTATAGTAAGGCGTTTTAGCGAAAAAAGCGACCATGTATAGTAAGGCGTTTTAGCGAAAAAGCGACCATGTATAGTAAGGCGTTTTAGCGAAAAAACGACCATGTATAGTAAGGCGTTTTAGCGAAAAAGCGACCATGTATAGTAAGGCGTTTTTAGCGAAAAAAGCGACCATGTATAGTAAGGCGTTTTAGCGAAAAAAGCGACCATGTATAGTAAGGCGTTTTAGCGAAAAAGCGACCATGTATAGTAAGGCGTTTTAGCGAAAAAAGCGACCATGTATAGTAAGGCGTTTTAGCGAAAAAAGCGACCATGTATAGTAAGGCGTTTTAGCGAAAAAAGCGACCATGTATAGTAAGGCGTTTTAGCGAAAAAAGCGACCATGTATAGTAAGGCGTTTTAAGCGAAAAAAGCGACCATGTATAGTAAGGCGTTTTAGCGAAAAAAGCGACCATGTATAGTAAGGCGTTTTTAGCGAAAAAAGCGACCATGTATAGTAAGGCGTTTTAGCGAAAAAAGCGACCATGTATAGTAAGGCGTTTTAGCGAAAAAAGCGACCATGTATAGTAAGGCGTTTTAGCGAAAAAAGCGACCATGTATAGTAAGGCGTTTTTAGCGAAAAAAGCGACCATGTATAGTAAGGCGTTTTTAGCGAAAAAAGCGACCATGTATAGTAAGGCGTTTTAGCGAAAAAAGCGACCATGTATAGTAAGGCGTTTTAGCGAAAAAAGCGACCATGTATAGTAAGGCGTTTTAGCGAAAAAAGCGACCATGTATAGTAAGGCGTTTTAGCGAAAAAAGCGACCATGTATAGTAAGGCGTTTTTAGCGAAAAAAGCGACCATGTATAGTAAGGCGTTTTAGCGAAAAAAGCGACCATGTATAGTAAGGCGTTTTTAGCGAAAAAAACGACCATGTATAGTAAGGCGTTTTTAGCGAAAAAACGACCATGTATAGTAAGGCGTTTTAAGCGAAAAAGCGACCATGTAAAGTAAGGCGTTTTAGCGAAAAAACGACCATGTATAGTAAGGCGTTTTTAGCATAGTAAGGCGTTTTTAGCGAAAAAAGCGACCATGTATAGTAAGGCGTTTTTAGCGAAAAAAGCGACCATGTATAGTAAGGCGTTTTTAGCGAAAAAACGACCATGTATAGTAAGGCGTTTTAGCGAAAAAGCGACCATGTATAGTAAGGCGTTTTTAGCGAAAAACGACCATGTATAGTAAGGCGTTTTAGCGAAAAAAGCGACCATGTATAGTAAGGCGTTTTAGCGAAAAAACGACCATGTATAGTAAGGCGTTTTTAGCGAAAAGCGACCATGTATAGTAAGGCGTTTTAGCGAAAAAGCGACCATGTATAGTAAGGCGTTTTTAGCGAAAAAACGACCATGTATAGTAAGGCGTTTTAGCGAAAAAACGACCATGTATAGTAAGGCGTTTTAGCGAAAAAACGACCATGTATAGTAAGGCGTTTTTAGCGAAAAAACGACCATGTATAGTAAGGCGTTTTTAGCGAAAAAACGACCATGTATAGTAAGGCGTTTTAGCGAAAAAACGACCATGTATAGTAAGGCGTTTTTAGCGAAAAGCGACCATGTATAGTAAGGCGTTTTAGCGAAAAAACGACCATGTATAGTAAGGCGTTTTAGCGAAAAAACGACCATGTATAGTAAGGCGTTTTAGCGAAAAAAACGACCATGTATAGTAAGGCGTTTTTAGCGAAAAAACGACCATGTATAGTAAGGCGTTTTTAGCGAAAAAACGACCATGTATAGTAAGGCGTTTTAGCGAAAAAAACGACCATGTATAGTAAGGCGTTTTTAGCGAAAAAACGACCATGTATAGTAAGGCGTTTTAGCGAAAAAACGACCATGTATAGTAAGGCGTTTTAGCGAAAAAAACGACCATGTATAGTAAGGCGTTTTAGCGAAAAAACGACCATGTATAGTAAGGCGTTTTTAGCGAAAAAAACGACCATGTATAGTAAGGCGTTTTAGCGAAAAAAGCGACCATGTATAGTAAGGCGTTTTAGCGAAAAAGCGACCATGTATAGTAAGGCGTTTTAGCGAAAAAACGACCATGTATAGTAAGGCGTTTTTAGCGAAAAAACGACCATGTATAGTAAGGCGTTTTTAGCGAAAAAACGACCATGTATAGTAAGGCGTTTTAGCGAAAAAACGACCATGTATAGTAAGGCGTTTTAGCGAAAAAACGACCATGTATAGTAAGGCGTTTTAGCGAAAAAACGACCATGTATAGTAAGGCGTTTTTAGCGAAAAAACGACCATGTATAGTAAGGCGTTTTAGCGAAAAAACGACCATGTATAGTAAGGCGTTTTTAGCGAAAAAACGACCATGTATAGTAAGGCGTTTTTAGCGAAAAAACGACCATGTATAGTAAGGCGTTTTAGCGAAAAAACGACCATGTATAGTAAGGCGTTTTTAGCGAAAAAACGACCATGTATAGTAAGGCGTTTTAGCGAAAAAACGACCATGTATAGTAAGGCGTTTTTAGCGAAAAAGCGACCATGTATAGTAAGGCGTTTTTAGCGAAAAAAACGACCATGTATAGTAAGGCGTTTTTAGCGAAAAAACGACCATGTATAGTAAGGCGTTTTAGCGAAAAAACGACCATGTATAGTAAGGCGTTTTAGCGAAAAAGCGACCATGTATAGTAAGGCGTTTTAGCGAAAAAAACGACCATGTATAGTAAGGCGTTTTAGCGAAAAAACGACCATGTATAGTAAGGCGTTTTAGCGAAAAAAACGACCATGTATAGTAAGGCGTTTTAGCGAAAAACGACCATGTATAGTAAGGCGTTTTAGCGAAAAAACGACCATGTATAGTAAGGCGTTTTAGCGAAAAAAGCGACCATGTATAGTAAGGCGTTTTAGCGAAAAAAGCGACCATGTATAGTAAGGCGTTTTAGCGAAAAACGACCATGTATAGTAAGGCGTTTTAGCGAAAAAACGACCATGTATAGTAAGGCGTTTTTAGCGAAAAAAAACGACCATGTATAGTAAGGCGTTTTAGCGAAAAAAGCGACCATGTATAGTAAGGCGTTTTAGCGAAAAAACGACCATGTATAGTAAGGCGTTTTAGCGAAAAAACGACCATGTATAGTAAGGCGTTTTAGCGAAAAAACGACCATGTATAGTAAGGCGTTTTAGCGAAAAAACGACCATGTATAGTAAGGCGTTTTAGCGAAAAAACGACCATGTATAGTAAGGCGTTTTTAGCGAAAAAACGACCATGTATAGTAAGGCGTTTTAGCGAAAAAACGACCATGTATAGTAAGGCGTTTTAGCGAAAAAACGACCATGTATAGTAAGGCGTTTTAGCGAAAAAACGACCATGTATAGTAAGGCGTTTTAGCGAAAAACGACCATGTATAGTAAGGCGTTTTAGCGAAAAAACGACCATGTATAGTAAGGCGTTTTAGCGAAAAAACGACCATGTATAGTAAGGCGTTTTAGCGAAAAAACGACCATGTATAGTAAGGCGTTTTAGCGAAAAAACGACCATGTATAGTAAGGCGTTTTTAGCGAAAAAACGACCATGTATAGTAAGGCGTTTTAGCGAAAAAAGCGACCATGTATAGTAAGGCGTTTTTAGCGAAAAAAACGACCATGTATAGTAAGGCGTTTTTAGCGAAAAAACGACCATGTATAGTAAGGCGTTTTTAGCGAAAAAACGACCATGTATAGTAAGGCGTTTTAGCGAAAAAACGACCATGTATAGTAAGGCGTTTTAGCGAAAAAACGACCATGTATAGTAAGGCGTTTTAGCGAAAAAACGACCATGTATAGTAAGGCGTTTTAGCGAAAAAAACGACCATGTATAGTAAGGCGTTTTTAGCGAAAAAAACGACCATGTATAGTAAGGCGTTTTAGCGAAAAAAACGACCATGTATAGTAAGGCGTTTTTAGCGAAAAAAACGACCATGTATAGTAAGGCGTTTTAGCGAAAAAAACGACCATGTATAGTAAGGCGTTTTAGCGAAAAAACGACCATGTATAGTAAGGCGTTTTAGCGAAAAAACGACCATGTATAGTAAGGCGTTTTAGCGAAAAAACGACCATGTATAGTAAGGCGTTTTAGCGAAAAAACGACCATGTATAGTAAGGCGTTTTAGCGAAAAAACGACCATGTATAGTAAGGCGTTTTAGCGAAAAAACGACCATGTATAGTAAGGCGTTTTTAGCGAAAAAACGACCATGTATAGTAAGGCGTTTTTAGCGAAAAAACGACCATGTATAGTAAGGCGTTTTAGCGAAAAAAGCGACCATGTATAGTAAGGCGTTTTAGCGAAAAAACGACCATGTATAGTAAGGCGTTTTAGCGAAAAAACGACCATGTATAGTAAGGCGTTTTAGCGAAAAAACGACCATGTATAGTAAGGCGTTTTAGCGAAAAAACGACCATGTATAGTAAGGCGTTTTAGCGAAAAAACGACCATGTATAGTAAGGCGTTTTAGCGAAAAAACGACCATGTATAGTAAGGCGTTTTAGCGAAAAAACGACCATGTATAGTAAGGCGTTTTAGCGAAAAAACGACCATGTATAGTAAGGCGTTTTTAGCGAAAAAAACGACCATGTATAGTAAGGCGTTTTAGCGAAAAAACGACCATGTATAGTAAGGCGTTTTTAGCGAAAAAAGCGACCATGTATAGTAAGGCGTTTTTAGCGAAAAAACGACCATGTATAGTAAGGCGTTTTAGCGAAAAAACGACCATGTATAGTAAGGCGTTTTAGCGAAAAAACGACCATGTATAGTAAGGCGTTTTAGCGAAAAAACGACCATGTATAGTAAGGCGTTTTAGCGAAAAACGACCATGTATAGTAAGGCGTTTTAGCGAAAAACGACCATGTATAGTAAGGCGTTTTAGCGAAAAACGACCATGTATAGTAAGGCGTTTTAGCGAAAAAACGACCATGTATAGTAAGGCGTTTTAGCGAAAAAACGACCATGTATAGTAAGGCGTTTTTAGCGAAAAAACGACCATGTATAGTAAGGCGTTTTTAGCGAAAAAACGACCATGTATAGTAAGGCGTTTTAGCGAAAAACGACCATGTATAGTAAGGCGTTTTAGCGAAAAAACGACCATGTATAGTAAGGCGTTTTAGCGAAAAAACGACCATGTATAGTAAGGCGTTTTAGCGAAAAAACGACCATGTATAGTAAGGCGTTTTAGCGAAAAAACGACCATGTATAGTAAGGCGTTTTAGCGAAAAAACGACCATGTATAGTAAGGCGTTTTAGCGAAAAAACGACCATGTATAGTAAGGCGTTTTTAGCGAAAAAAACGACCATGTATAGTAAGGCGTTTTAGCGAAAAAACGACCATGTATAGTAAGGCGTTTTAGCGAAAAAACGACCATGTATAGTAAGGCGTTTTAGCGAAAAAACGACCATGTATAGTAAGGCGTTTTTAGCGAAAAAACGACCATGTATAGTAAGGCGTTTTAGCGAAAAAACGACCATGTATAGTAAGGCGTTTTAGCGAAAAAAGCGACCATGTATAGTAAGGCGTTTTTAGCGAAAAAACGACCATGTATAGTAAGGCGTTTTAGCGAAAAAACGACCATGTATAGTAAGGCGTTTTAGCGAAAAAACGACCATGTATAGTAAGGCGTTTTTAGCGAAAAAACGACCATGTATAGTAAGGCGTTTTTAGCGAAAAAACGACCATGTATAGTAAGGCGTTTTTAGCGAAAAAAACGACCATGTATAGTAAGGCGTTTTTAGCGAAAAAACGACCATGTATAGTAAGGCGTTTTTAGCGAAAAAACGACCATGTATAGTAAGGCGTTTTTAGCGAAAAAACGACCATGTATAGTAAGGCGTTTTAGCGAAAAAACGACCATGTATAGTAAGGCGTTTTAGCGAAAAAACGACCATGTATAGTAAGGCGTTTTAGCGAAAAAACGACCATGTATAGTAAGGCGTTTTTAGCGAAAAAACGACCATGTATAGTAAGGCGTTTTAGCGAAAAAACGACCATGTATAGTAAGGCGTTTTAGCGAAAAAACGACCATGTATAGTAAGGCGTTTTAGCGAAAAAACGACCATGTATAGTAAGGCGTTTTAGCGAAAAAACGACCATGTATAGTAAGGCGTTTTAGCGAAAAAACGACCATGTATAGTAAGGCGTTTTAGCGAAAAAACGACCATGTATAGTAAGGCGTTTTAGCGAAAAAACGACCATGTATAGTAAGGCGTTTTAGCGAAAAAACGACCATGTATAGTAAGGCGTTTTAGCGAAAAAACGACCATGTATAGTAAGGCGTTTTAGCGAAAAAAGCGACCATGTATAGTAAGGCGTTTTAGCGAAAAAACGACCATGTATAGTAAGGCGTTTTAGCGAAAAAACGACCATGTATAGTAAGGCGTTTTAGCGAAAAAACGACCATGTATAGTAAGGCGTTTTTAGCGAAAAAACGACCATGTATAGTAAGGCGTTTTTAGCGAAAAAACGACCATGTATAGTAAGGCGTTTTAGCGAAAAAAACGACCATGTATAGTAAGGCGTTTTAGCGAAAAAACGACCATGTATAGTAAGGCGTTTTTAGCGAAAAAACGACCATGTATAGTAAGGCGTTTTAGCGAAAAAACGACCATGTATAGTAAGGCGTTTTAGCGAAAAAGCGACCATGTATAGTAAGGCGTTTTAGCGAAAAAAACGACCATGTATAGTAAGGCGTTTTTAGCGAAAAAAGCGACCATGTATAGTAAGGCGTTTTTAGCGAAAAAACGACCATGTATAGTAAGGCGTTTTTAGCGAAAAAGCGACCATGTATAGTAAGGCGTTTTAGCGAAAAAGCGACCATGTATAGTAAGGCGTTTTTAGCGAAAAAAGCGACCATGTATAGTAAGGCGTTTTAGCGAAAAAAGCGACCATGTATAGTAAGGCGTTTTAGCGAAAAAACGACCATGTATAGTAAGGCGTTTTAGCGAAAAAAACGACCATGTATAGTAAGGCGTTTTAGCGAAAAAACGACCATGTATAGTAAGGCGTTTTAGCGAAAAAACGACCATGTATAGTAAGGCGTTTTAGCGAAAAAACGACCATGTATAGTAAGGCGTTTTAGCGAAAAAACGACCATGTATAGTAAGGCGTTTTAGCGAAAAAACGACCATGTATAGTAAGGCGTTTTAGCGAAAAAACGACCATGTATAGTAAGGCGTTTTAGCGAAAAAACGACCATGTATAGTAAGGCGTTTTTAGCGAAAAAACGACCATGTATAGTAAGGCGTTTTTAGCGAAAAAACGACCATGTATAGTAAGGCGTTTTTAGCGAAAAAACGACCATGTATAGTAAGGCGTTTTAGCGAAAAAACGACCATGTATAGTAAGGCGTTTTAGCGAAAAAACGACCATGTATAGTAAGGCGTTTTAGCGAAAAAACGACCATGTATAGTAAGGCGTTTTAGCGAAAAAACGACCATGTATAGTAAGGCGTTTTAGCGAAAAAAGCGACCATGTATAGTAAGGCGTTTTAGCGAAAAAACGACCATGTATAGTAAGGCGTTTTTAGCGAAAAAACGACCATGTATAGTAAGGCGTTTTAGCGAAAAAACGACCATGTATAGTAAGGCGTTTTTAGCGAAAAAACGACCATGTATAGTAAGGCGTTTTAGCGAAAAAACGACCATGTATAGTAAGGCGTTTTAGCGAAAAAACGACCATGTATAGTAAGGCGTTTTAGCGAAAAAACGACCATGTATAGTAAGGCGTTTTAGCGAAAAAACGACCATGTATAGTAAGGCGTTTTAGCGAAAAAACGACCATGTATAGTAAGGCGTTTTAGCGAAAAAACGACCATGTATAGTAAGGCGTTTTAGCGAAAAAACGACCATGTATAGTAAGGCGTTTTAGCGAAAAACGACCATGTATAGTAAGGCGTTTTAGCGAAAAAACGACCATGTATAGTAAGGCGTTTTAGCGAAAAAACGACCATGTATAGTAAGGCGTTTTAGCGAAAAAACGACCATGTATAGTAAGGCGTTTTAGCGAAAAAACGACCATGTATAGTAAGGCGTTTTAGCGAAAAAACGACCATGTATAGTAAGGCGTTTTAGCGAAAAAAACGACCATGTATAGTAAGGCGTTTTTAGCGAAAAAACGACCATGTATAGTAAGGCGTTTTAGCGAAAAAACGACCATGTATAGTAAGGCGTTTTAGCGAAAAAAACGACCATGTATAGTAAGGCGTTTTAGCGAAAAAACGACCATGTATAGTAAGGCGTTTTAGCGAAAAAACGACCATGTATAGTAAGGCGTTTTTAGCGAAAAAACGACCATGTATAGTAAGGCGTTTTAGCGAAAAAACGACCATGTATAGTAAGGCGTTTTTAGCGAAAAAACGACCATGTATAGTAAGGCGTTTTAGCGAAAAAACGACCATGTATAGTAAGGCGTTTTAGCGAAAAAACGACCATGTATAGTAAGGCGTTTTAGCGAAAAAACGACCATGTATAGTAAGGCGTTTTAGCGAAAAAACGACCATGTATAGTAAGGCGTTTTAGCGAAAAAACGACCATGTATAGTAAGGCGTTTTTAGCGAAAAAACGACCATGTATAGTAAGGCGTTTTTAGCGAAAAAACGACCATGTATAGTAAGGCGTTTTAGCGAAAAAACGACCATGTATAGTAAGGCGTTTTTAGCGAAAAAACGACCATGTATAGTAAGGCGTTTTAGCGAAAAAAACGACCATGTATAGTAAGGCGTTTTAGCGAAAAAACGACCATGTATAGTAAGGCGTTTTAGCGAAAAAACGACCATGTATAGTAAGGCGTTTTAGCGAAAAAACGACCATGTATAGTAAGGCGTTTTAGCGAAAAAACGACCATGTATAGTAAGGCGTTTTAGCGAAAAAACGACCATGTATAGTAAGGCGTTTTAGCGAAAAAACGACCATGTATAGTAAGGCGTTTTTAGCGAAAAAACGACCATGTATAGTAAGGCGTTTTAGCGAAAAAACGACCATGTATAGTAAGGCGTTTTAGCGAAAAAACGACCATGTATAGTAAGGCGTTTTTAGCGAAAAAGCGACCATGTATAGTAAGGCGTTTTTAGCGAAAAAACGACCATGTATAGTAAGGCGTTTTAGCGAAAAAACGACCATGTATAGTAAGGCGTTTTAGCGAAAAAACGACCATGTATAGTAAGGCGTTTTTAGCGAAAAAACGACCATGTATAGTAAGGCGTTTTAGCGAAAAAACGACCATGTATAGTAAGGCGTTTTAGCGAAAAAGCGACCATGTATAGTAAGGCGTTTTAGCGAAAAAACGACCATGTATAGTAAGGCGTTTTAGCGAAAAAACGACCATGTATAGTAAGGCGTTTTAGCGAAAAAAACGACCATGTATAGTAAGGCGTTTTAGCGAAAAAACGACCATGTATAGTAAGGCGTTTTAGCGAAAAAACGACCATGTATAGTAAGGCGTTTTAGCGAAAAAACGACCATGTATAGTAAGGCGTTTTAGCGAAAAAACGACCATGTATAGTAAGGCGTTTTTAGCGAAAAAAACGACCATGTATAGTAAGGCGTTTTAGCGAAAAAACGACCATGTATAGTAAGGCGTTTTAGCGAAAAAACGACCATGTATAGTAAGGCGTTTTAGCGAAAAAACGACCATGTATAGTAAGGCGTTTTTAGCGAAAAAAACGACCATGTATAGTAAGGCGTTTTAGCGAAAAAACGACCATGTATAGTAAGGCGTTTTAGCGAAAAAACGACCATGTATAGTAAGGCGTTTTAGCGAAAAAACGACCATGTATAGTAAGGCGTTTTTAGCGAAAAAACGACCATGTATAGTAAGGCGTTTTAGCGAAAAAACGACCATGTATAGTAAGGCGTTTTAGCGAAAAAACGACCATGTATAGTAAGGCGTTTTAGCGAAAAAACGACCATGTATAGTAAGGCGTTTTTAGCGAAAAAAACGACCATGTATAGTAAGGCGTTTTAGCGAAAAAAACGACCATGTATAGTAAGGCGTTTTTAGCGAAAAAACGACCATGTATAGTAAGGCGTTTTAGCGAAAAAACGACCATGTATAGTAAGGCGTTTTAGCGAAAAAACGACCATGTATAGTAAGGCGTTTTAGCGAAAAAACGACCATGTATAGTAAGGCGTTTTAGCGAAAAAACGACCATGTATAGTAAGGCGTTTTTAGCGAAAAAACGACCATGTATAGTAAGGCGTTTTAGCGAAAAAACGACCATGTATAGTAAGGCGTTTTAGCGAAAAAACGACCATGTATAGTAAGGCGTTTTTAGCGAAAAAACGACCATGTATAGTAAGGCGTTTTAGCGAAAAAACGACCATGTATAGTAAGGCGTTTTTAGCGAAAAAAACGACCATGTATAGTAAGGCGTTTTAGCGAAAAAAACGACCATGTATAGTAAGGCGTTTTAGCGAAAAAACGACCATGTATAGTAAGGCGTTTTAGCGAAAAAACGACCATGTATAGTAAGGCGTTTTTAGCGAAAAAACGACCATGTATAGTAAGGCGTTTTAGCGAAAAAACGACCATGTATAGTAAGGCGTTTTAGCGAAAAAACGACCATGTATAGTAAGGCGTTTTAGCGAAAAAACGACCATGTATAGTAAGGCGTTTTTAGCGAAAAAACGACCATGTATAGTAAGGCGTTTTTAGCGAAAAAGAAAAACGACCATGTATAGTAAGGCGTTTTAGCGAAAAAAACGACCATGTATAGTAAGGCGTTTTTAGCGAAAAAACGACCATGTATAGTAAGGCGTTTTTAGCGAAAAAACGACCATGTATAGTAAGGCGTTTTAGCGAAAAAAACGACCATGTATAGTAAGGCGTTTTAGCGAAAAAACGACCATGTATAGTAAGGCGTTTTAGCGAAAAAACGACCATGTATAGTAAGGCGTTTTAGCGAAAAAACGACCATGTATAGTAAGGCGTTTTTAGCGAAAAAACGACCATGTATAGTAAGGCGTTTTAGCGAAAAAACGACCATGTATAGTAAGGCGTTTTAGCGAAAAAACGACCATGTATAGTAAGGCGTTTTAGCGAAAAAACGACCATGTATAGTAAGGCGTTTTAGCGAAAAAACGACCATGTATAGTAAGGCGTTTTAGCGAAAAAAGCGACCATGTATAGTAAGGCGTTTTAGCGAAAAAACGACCATGTATAGTAAGGCGTTTTAGCGAAAAAACGACCATGTATAGTAAGGCGTTTTTAGCGAAAAAACGACCATGTATAGTAAGGCGTTTTAGCGAAAAAACGACCATGTATAGTAAGGCGTTTTAGCGAAAAAACGACCATGTATAGTAAGGCGTTTTTAGCGAAAAAAGCGACCATGTATAGTAAGGCGTTTTAGCGAAAAAACGACCATGTATAGTAAGGCGTTTTAGCGAAAAAACGACCATGTATAGTAAGGCGTTTTAGCGAAAAAACGACCATGTATAGTAAGGCGTTTTAGCGAAAAAACGACCATGTATAGTAAGGCGTTTTAGCGAAAAAACGACCATGTATAGTAAGGCGTTTTAGCGAAAAACGACCATGTATAGTAAGGCGTTTTAGCGAAAAAACGACCATGTATAGTAAGGCGTTTTAGCGAAAAAAACGACCATGTATAGTAAGGCGTTTTTAGCGAAAAAACGACCATGTATAGTAAGGCGTTTTAGCGAAAAAACGACCATGTATAGTAAGGCGTTTTTAGCGAAAAAACGACCATGTATAGTAAGGCGTTTTAGCGAAAAAACGACCATGTATAGTAAGGCGTTTTAGCGAAAAAACGACCATGTATAGTAAGGCGTTTTAGCGAAAAAACGACCATGTATAGTAAGGCGTTTTAGCGAAAAAAACGACCATGTATAGTAAGGCGTTTTAGCGAAAAACGACCATGTATAGTAAGGCGTTTTAGCGAAAAAACGACCATGTATAGTAAGGCGTTTTAGCGAAAAAAACGACCATGTATAGTAAGGCGTTTTAGCGAAAAAACGACCATGTATAGTAAGGCGTTTTTAGCGAAAAAACGACCATGTATAGTAAGGCGTTTTAGCGAAAAAACGACCATGTATAGTAAGGCGTTTTAGCGAAAAACGAAAAAACGACCATGTATAGTAAGGCGTTTTAGCGAAAAAACGACCATGTATAGTAAGGCGTTTTAGCGAAAAAACGACCATGTATAGTAAGGCGTTTTAGCGAAAAAACGACCATGTATAGTAAGGCGTTTTAGCGAAAAAACGACCATGTATAGTAAGGCGTTTTAGCGAAAAAAACGACCATGTATAGTAAGGCGTTTTAGCGAAAAAACGACCATGTATAGTAAGGCGTTTTAGCGAAAAAACGACCATGTATAGTAAGGCGTTTTAGCGAAAAAACGACCATGTATAGTAAGGCGTTTTAGCGAAAAAACGACCATGTATAGTAAGGCGTTTTAGCGAAAAAACGACCATGTATAGTAAGGCGTTTTAGCGAAAAAACGACCATGTATAGTAAGGCGTTTTAGCGAAAAAACGACCATGTATAGTAAGGCGTTTTTAGCGAAAAAACGACCATGTATAGTAAGGCGTTTTAGCGAAAAAACGACCATGTATAGTAAGGCGTTTTAGCGAAAAACGACCATGTATAGTAAGGCGTTTTAGCGAAAAAACGACCATGTATAGTAAGGCGTTTTAGCGAAAAAACGACCATGTATAGTAAGGCGTTTTAGCGAAAAAACGACCATGTATAGTAAGGCGTTTTAGCGAAAAAACGACCATGTATAGTAAGGCGTTTTTAGCGAAAAAACGACCATGTATAGTAAGGCGTTTTTAGCGAAAAAACGACCATGTATAGTAAGGCGTTTTAGCGAAAAAACGACCATGTATAGTAAGGCGTTTTAGCGAAAAAAGCGACCATGTATAGTAAGGCGTTTTTAGCGAAAAAAACGACCATGTATAGTAAGGCGTTTTTAGCGAAAAAACGACCATGTATAGTAAGGCGTTTTAGCGAAAAAAACGACCATGTATAGTAAGGCGTTTTTAGCGAAAAAACGACCATGTATAGTAAGGCGTTTTAGCGAAAAAACGACCATGTATAGTAAGGCGTTTTTAGCGAAAAAACGACCATGTATAGTAAGGCGTTTTAGCGAAAAAACGACCATGTATAGTAAGGCGTTTTAGCGAAAAAACGACCATGTATAGTAAGGCGTTTTAGCGAAAAAACGACCATGTATAGTAAGGCGTTTTAGCGAAAAAACGACCATGTATAGTAAGGCGTTTTAGCGACGACCATGTATAGTAAGGCGTTTTAGCGAAAAAACGACCATGTATAGTAAGGCGTTTTAGCGAAAAAACGACCATGTATAGTAAGGCGTTTTAGCGAAAAAACGACCATGTATAGTAAGGCGTTTTAGCGAAAAAACGACCATGTATAGTAAGGCGTTTTAGCGAAAAAACGACCATGTATAGTAAGGCGTTTTAGCGAAAAAACGACCATGTATAGTAAGGCGTTTTAGCGAAAAAACGACCATGTATAGTAAGGCGTTTTTAGCGAAAAAACGACCATGTATAGTAAGGCGTTTTTAGCGAAAAAACGACCATGTATAGTAAGGCGTTTTTAGCGAAAAAACGACCATGTATAGTAAGGCGTTTTAGCGAAAAAACGACCATGTATAGTAAGGCGTTTTAGCGAAAAAACGACCATGTATAGTAAGGCGTTTTTAGCGAAAAAACGACCATGTATAGTAAGGCGTTTTAGCGAAAAAACGACCATGTATAGTAAGGCGTTTTAGCGAAAAAAACGACCATGTATAGTAAGGCGTTTTTAGCGAAAAAACGACCATGTATAGTAAGGCGTTTTAGCGAAAAAACGACCATGTATAGTAAGGCGTTTTTAGCGAAAAACGACCATGTATAGTAAGGCGTTTTAGCGAAAAAACGACCATGTATAGTAAGGCGTTTTAGCGAAAAAACGACCATGTATAGTAAGGCGTTTTAGCGAAAAAACGACCATGTATAGTAAGGCGTTTTAGCGAAAAAACGACCATGTATAGTAAGGCGTTTTAGCGAAAAAACGACCATGTATAGTAAGGCGTTTTAGCGAAAAACGACCATGTATAGTAAGGCGTTTTAGCGAAAAAACGACCATGTATAGTAAGGCGTTTTAGCGAAAAACGACCATGTATAGTAAGGCGTTTTAGCGAAAAAACGACCATGTATAGTAAGGCGTTTTAGCGAAAAAACGACCATGTATAGTAAGGCGTTTTTAGCGAAAAAAACGACCATGTATAGTAAGGCGTTTTTAGCGAAAAAACGACCATGTATAGTAAGGCGTTTTAGCGAAAAAACGACCATGTATAGTAAGGCGTTTTTAGCGAAAAAACGACCATGTATAGTAAGGCGTTTTAGCGAAAAAACGACCATGTATAGTAAGGCGTTTTAGCGAAAAACGACCATGTATAGTAAGGCGTTTTAGCGAAAAAACGACCATGTATAGTAAGGCGTTTTAGCGAAAAAACGACCATGTATAGTAAGGCGTTTTTAGCGAAAAAACGACCATGTATAGTAAGGCGTTTTAGCGAAAAAAACGACCATGTATAGTAAGGCGTTTTTAGCGAAAAAACGACCATGTATAGTAAGGCGTTTTAGCGAAAAAACGACCATGTATAGTAAGGCGTTTTAGCGAAAAAACGACCATGTATAGTAAGGCGTTTTTAGCGAAAAAACGACCATGTATAGTAAGGCGTTTTAGCGAAAAAACGACCATGTATAGTAAGGCGTTTTAGCGAAAAAACGACCATGTATAGTAAGGCGTTTTAGCGAAAAAACGACCATGTATAGTAAGGCGTTTTAGCGAAAAAACGACCATGTATAGTAAGGCGTTTTAGCGAAAAAAAACGACCATGTATAGTAAGGCGTTTTAGCGAAAAAACGACCATGTATAGTAAGGCGTTTTAGCGAAAAAACGACCATGTATAGTAAGGCGTTTTAGCGAAAAAACGACCATGTATAGTAAGGCGTTTTAGCGAAAAAAACGACCATGTATAGTAAGGCGTTTTAGCGAAAAAACGACCATGTATAGTAAGGCGTTTTAGCGAAAAAACGACCATGTATAGTAAGGCGTTTTAGCGAAAAAACGACCATGTATAGTAAGGCGTTTTAGCGAAAAAACGACCATGTATAGTAAGGCGTTTTAGCGAAAAAACGACCATGTATAGTAAGGCGTTTTTAGCCGAAAAAGCGACCATGTATAGTAAGGCGTTTTAGCGAAAAAACGACCATGTATAGTAAGGCGTTTTTAGCGAAAAAACGACCATGTATAGTAAGGCGTTTTAGCGAAAAAACGACCATGTATAGTAAGGCGTTTTAGCGAAAAAACGACCATGTATAGTAAGGCGTTTTAGCGAAAAAACGACCATGTATAGTAAGGCGTTTTAGCGAAAAAACGACCATGTATAGTAAGGCGTTTTAGCGAAAAAACGACCATGTATAGTAAGGCGTTTTTAGCGAAAAAACGACCATGTATAGTAAGGCGTTTTAGCGAAAAAACGACCATGTATAGTAAGGCGTTTTAGCGAAAAAACGACCATGTATAGTAAGGCGTTTTAGCGAAAAAACGACCATGTATAGTAAGGCGTTTTAGCGAAAAAACGACCATGTATAGTAAGGCGTTTTTAGCGAAAAAACGACCATGTATAGTAAGGCGTTTTAGCGAAAAACGACCATGTATAGTAAGGCGTTTTAGCGAAAAAACGACCATGTATAGTAAGGCGTTTTTAGCGAAAAAACGACCATGTATAGTAAGGCGTTTTAGCGAAAAAACGACCATGTATAGTAAGGCGTTTTAGCGAAAAAACGACCATGTATAGTAAGGCGTTTTTAGCGAAAAAACGACCATGTATAGTAAGGCGTTTTAGCGAAAAAACGACCATGTATAGTAAGGCGTTTTAGCGAAAAAACGACCATGTATAGTAAGGCGTTTTAGCGAAAAAACGACCATGTATAGTAAGGCGTTTTAGCGAAAAAACGACCATGTATAGTAAGGCGTTTTAGCGAAAAAACGACCATGTATAGTAAGGCGTTTTAGCGAAAAAACGACCATGTATAGTAAGGCGTTTTAGCGAAAAAACGACCATGTATAGTAAGGCGTTTTAGCGAAAAAAACGACCATGTATAGTAAGGCGTTTTAGCGAAAAAACGACCATGTATAGTAAGGCGTTTTAGCGAAAAAACGACCATGTATAGTAAGGCGTTTTAGCGAAAAAACGACCATGTATAGTAAGGCGTTTTAGCGAAAAAGCGACCATGTATAGTAAGGCGTTTTTAGCGAAAAAACGACCATGTATAGTAAGGCGTTTTAGCGAAAAAACGACCATGTATAGTAAGGCGTTTTAGCGAAAAAACGACCATGTATAGTAAGGCGTTTTAGCGAAAAAACGACCATGTATAGTCAAGCGTTTTGGCTTAAAAAGCGACCATGTATAGTAAGGCGTTTTTAAGCGAAAAAAGCGACCATGTAAAGTAAGGCGTTTTTAGCCCAAAAAGCGACCAATGTAAAGTAGGAAGGTTTTAGCCGAAAAAAGCGACCATGTATAGTAAGGCGTTTTTAGCGAAAAAAGCGACCATGTATAGTAAGGCGTTTTAGCGAAAAAAACGACCATGTAGCGAAAAATGTACAGTAAGGCGTTTTAGCGAAAAAAGCGACCATGTATAGTAAGGCATTTTAGCGAGAAAAAAGCGACCATGTATAGTAAGGCGTTTTAAGCCGAAAAACGACCATGTATAGTAAGGCGTTTTAGCGAAAAAACGACCATGTATAGTAAGGCGTTTTTAGCGAAAAAAGCGACCATGTATAGTAAGGCGTTTTTAGCGAAAAAACGACCATGTATAGTAAGGCGTTTTAGCGAAAAAACGACCATGTATAGTAAGGCGTTTTTAGCGAAAAAACGACCATGTATAGTAAGGCGTTTTAGCGAAAAAAGCGACCATGTATAGTAAGGCGTTTTTTTAAGCGAAAAAGCGACCATGTATAGTAAGGCGTTTTTAGCGAAAAAACGACCATGTATAGTAAGGCGTTTTAGCGAAAAAAACGACCATGTATAGTAAGGCGTTTTTAGCGAAAAAACGACCATGTATAGTAAGGCGTTTTAGCGAAAAAAGCGACCATGTATAGTAAGGCGTTTTAGCGAAAAAACGACCATGTATAGTAAGGCGTTTTAGCCGAAAAAACGACCATGTATAGTAAGGCGTTTTAAGCGAAAAAACGACCATGTATAGTAAGGCGTTTTAGCGAAAAAACGACCATGTATAGTAAGGCGTTTTTAGCGAAAAAACGACCATGTATAGTAAGGCGTTTTTAGCGAAAAAACGACCATGTATAGTAAGGCGTTTTAGCGAAAAAACGACCATGTATAGTAAGGCGTTTTAGCGAAAAAACGACCATGTATAGTAAGGCGTTTTTAGCGAAAAAAACGACCATGTATAGTAAGGCGTTTTTAGCGAAAAAACGACCATGTATAGTAAGGCGTTTTAGCGAAAAAACGACCATGTATAGTAAGGCGTTTTAGCGAAAAAACGACCATGTATAGTAAGGCGTTTTAGCGAAAAAAACGACCATGTATAGTAAGGCGTTTTAGCGAAAAAACGACCATGTATAGTAAGGCGTTTTTAGCCGAAAAAACGACCATGTATAGTAAGGCGTTTTTAGCCAAAAAAAACGACCATGTATAGTAAGGCGTTTTTAGCGAAAAAAACGACCATGTATAGTAAGGCGTTTTTAGCCGGAAAAAACGACCATGTATAGTAAGCGTTTTTAGCGAAAAAACGACCATGTATAGTAAGGCGTTTTTAGCGAAAAAAGCGACCATGTATAGTAAGGCGTTTTTAGCGAAAAAACGACCATGTATAGTAAGGCGTTTTAGCGAAAAAACGACCATGTATAGTAAGGCGTTTTTAGCCGAAAAAACGACCATGTATAGTAAGGCGTTTTAGCCGAAAAAAACGACCATGTATAGTAAGGCGTTTTTAGCGAAAAAAGCGACCATGTATAGTAAGGCGTTTTAGCGAAAAAACGACCATGTATAGTAAGGCGTTTTTAGCGAAAAAACGACCATGTATAGTAAGGCGTTTTAGCGAAAAAACGACCATGTATAGTAAGGCGTTTTAGCGAAAAAACGACCATGTATAGTAAGGCGTTTTAGCGAAAAAAACGACCATGTATAGTAAGGCGTTTTTAGCGAAAAAACGACCATGTATAGTAAGGCGTTTTTAGCCGAAAAAACGACCATGTATAGTAAGGCGTTTTTAGCGAAAAACGACCATGTATAGTAAGGCGTTTTAGCGAAAAAAGCGACCATGTATAGTAAGGCGTTTTTAGCGAAAAAAGCGACCATGTATAGTAAGGCGTTTTAGCGAAAAAACGACCATGTATAGTAAGGCGTTTTTAGCGAAAAAAGCGACCATGTATAGTAAGGCGTTTTTAGCGAAAAAAGCGACCATGTATAGTAAGGCGTTTTAGCGAAAAAACGACCATGTATAGTAAGGCGTTTTTAGCGAAAAAACGACCATGTATAGTAAGGCGTTTTAGCGAAAAAACGACCATGTATAGTAAGGCGTTTTTAGCGAAAAACGACCATGTATAGTAAGGCGTTTTTAGCGAAAAAACGACCATGTATAGTAAGGCGTTTTTAGCGAAAAAACGACCATGTATAGTAAGGCGTTTTTAGCGAAAAAACGACCATGTATAGTAAGGCGTTTTTAGCGAAAAAACGACCATGTATAGTAAGGCGTTTTTAGCGAAAAAAGCGACCATGTATAGTAAGGCGTTTTAGCGAAAAAAACGACCATGTATAGTAAGGCGTTTTAGCGAAAAAACGACCATGTATAGTAAGGCGTTTTTAGCGAAAAAACGACCATGTATAGTAAGGCGTTTTTAGCGAAAAAGCGACCATGTATAGTAAGGCGTTTTTAGCGAAAAAACGACCATGTATAGTAAGGCGTTTTAGCGAAAAAACGACCATGTATAGTAAGGCGTTTTAGCGAAAAAAACGACCATGTATAGTAAGGCGTTTTTAGCGAAAAACGACCATGTATAGTAAGGCGTTTTAGCGAAAAAACGACCATGTATAGTAAGGCGTTTTAGCGAAAAAAAGCGACCATGTATAGTAAGGCGTTTTTAGCGAAAAAACGACCATGTATAGTAAGGCGTTTTTAGCGAAAAAAACGACCATGTATAGTAAGGCGTTTTAGCGGAAAAACGACCATGTATAGTAAGGCGTTTTTAAAAAAGCGACCATGTATAGTAAGGCGTTTTTAGCGAAAAAACGACCATGTATAGTAAGGCGTTTTAGCGAAAAAACGACCATGTATAGTAAGGCGTTTTAGCGAAAAAACGACCATGTATAGTAAGGCGTTTTAGCGAAAAAACGACCATGTATAGTAAGGCGTTTTAGCGAAAAAACGACCATGTATAGTAAGGCGTTTTAGCGAAAAAACGACCATGTATAGTAAGGCGTTTTAGCGAAAAAACGACCATGTATAGTAAGGCGTTTTAGCGAAAAAACGACCATGTATAGTAAGGCGTTTTTAGCGAAAAAAACGACCATGTATAGTAAGGCGTTTTTAGCGAAAAAAACGACCATGTATAGTAAGGCGTTTTAGCGAAAAACGACCATGTATAGTAAGGCGTTTTAGCGAAAAAACGACCATGTATAGTAAGGCGTTTTTAGCGAAAAAAACGACCATGTATAGTAAGGCGTTTTTAGACGAAAAAAACGACCATGTATAGTAAGACGTTTTTAGCGAAAAAAACGACCATGTATAGTAAGGCGTTTTAGCGAAAAAGCGACCATGTATAGTAAGGCGTTTTAGCGAAAAAACGACCATGTATAGTAAGGCGTTTTAGCGAAAAAAACGACCATGTATAGTAAGGCGTTTTTAGCGAAAAAAAAGCGACCATGTATAGTAAGGCGTTTTAGCGAAAAACGACCATGTATAGTAAGGCGTTTTTAGCGAAAAAAAAACGACCATGTATAGTAAGGCGTTTTAGCGAAAAAAAACGACCATGTATAGTAAGGCGTTTTTAGCGAAAAAACGACCATGTATAGTAAGGCGTTTTAGCGAAAAAAGCGACCATGTATAGTAAGGCGTTTTTAGCGAAAAAACGACCATGTATAGTAAGGCGTTTTTAGCGAAAAAACGACCATGTATAGTAAGGCGTTTTTAGCGAAAAAGCGACCATGTATAGTAAGGCGTTTTAGCGAAAAAACGACCATGTATAGTAAGGCGTTTTTAGCGAAAAAACGACCATGTATAGTAAGGCGTTTTTAGCGAAAAAACGACCATGTATAGTAAGGCGTTTTTAGCGAAAAAACGACCATGTATAGTAAGGCGTTTTTAGCGAAAAAACGACCATGTATAGTAAGGCGTTTTAGCGAAAAAAAACGACCATGTATAGTAAGGCGTTTTTAGCGAAAAACGACCATGTATAGTAAGGCGTTTTTAGCGAAAAAACGACCATGTATAGTAAGGCGTTTTAGCGAAAAAACGACCATGTATAGTAAGGCGTTTTTAGCGAAAAACGACCATGTATAGTAAGGCGTTTTAGCGAAAAAACGACCATGTATAGTAAGGCGTTTTTAGCGAAAAAACGACCATGTATAGTAAGGCGTTTTTAGCGAAAAAAACGACCATGTATAGTAAGGCGTTTTAGCGAAAAACGACCATGTATAGTAAGGCGTTTTTAGCGAAAAAACGACCATGTATAGTAAGGCGTTTTTAGCGAAAAAACGACCATGTATAGTAAGGCGTTTTTAGCGAAAAAACGACCATGTATAGTAAGGCGTTTTTAGCGAAAAAACGACCATGTATAGTAAGGCGTTTTAGCGAAAAAACGACCATGTATAGTAAGGCGTTTTTAGCGAAAAAAACGACCATGTATAGTAAGGCGTTTTAGCGAAAAAACGACCATGTATAGTAAGGCGTTTTTAGCGAAAAAACGACCATGTATAGTAAGGCGTTTTTAGCGAAAAAACGACCATGTATAGTAAGGCGTTTTAGCGAAAAACGACCATGTATAGTAAGGCGTTTTAGCGAAAAAAACGACCATGTATAGTAAGGCGTTTTAGCGAAAAAAACGACCATGTATAGTAAGGCGTTTTTAGCGAAAAAACGACCATGTATAGTAAGGCGTTTTAGCGAAAAAAGCGACCATGTATAGTAAGGCGTTTTTAGCGAAAAAAACGACCATGTATAGTAAGGCGTTTTAGCGAAAAAACGACCATGTATAGTAAGGCGTTTTAGCGAAAAAAACGACCATGTATAGTAAGGCGTTTTTAGCGAAAAAACGACCATGTATAGTAAGGCGTTTTAGCGAAAAAACGACCATGTATAGTAAGGCGTTTTTAGCGAAAAAACGACCATGTATAGTAAGGCGTTTTTAGCGAAAAAAACGACCATGTATAGTAAGGCGTTTTAAGCGAAAAAACGACCATGTATAGTAAGGCGTTTTAGCGAAAAAACGACCATGTATAGTAAGGCGTTTTTAGCGAAAAAACGACCATGTATAGTAAGGGCGTTTTAGCGAAAAAACGACCATGTATAGTAAGGCGTTTTTAGCGAAAAAACGACCATGTATAGTAAGGCGTTTTAGCGAAAAACGACCATGTATAGTAAGGCGTTTTTAGCGAAAAAACGACCATGTATAGTAAGGCGTTTTTAGCGAAAAAAACGACCATGTATAGTAAGGCGTTTTTAGCGAAAAAACGACCATGTATAGTAAGGCGTTTTAGCGAAAAAAACGACCATGTATAGTAAGGCGTTTTTAGCGAAAAAACGACCATGTATAGTAAGGCGTTTTAGCGAAAAAACGACCATGTATAGTAAGGCGTTTTTAGCGAAAAAACGACCATGTATAGTAAGGCGTTTTAGCGAAAAAAACGACCATGTATAGTAAGGCGTTTTAGCGAAAAAACGACCATGTATAGTAAGGCGTTTTAGCGAAAAAAACGACCATGTATAGTAAGGCGTTTTAGCGAAAAAACGACCATGTATAGTAAGGCGTTTTAGCGAAAAAACGACCATGTATAGTAAGGCGTTTTTAGCGAAAAAAACGACCATGTATAGTAAGGCGTTTTTAGCGAAAAAACGACCATGTATAGTAAGGCGTTTTTAGCGAAAAAAACGACCATGTATAGTAAGGCGTTTTAGCGAAAAAACGACCATGTATAGTAAGGCGTTTTAGCGAAAAAACGACCATGTATAGTAAGGCGTTTTTAGCGAAAAAACGACCATGTATAGTAAGGCGTTTTAGCGAAAAAAGCGACCATGTATAGTAAGGCGTTTTAGCGAAAAAACGACCATGTATAGTAAGGCGTTTTAGCGAAAAAACGACCATGTATAGTAAGGCGTTTTAGCGAAAAAAACGACCATGTATAGTAAGGCGTTTTAGCGAAAAAACGACCATGTATAGTAAGGCGTTTTTAGCGAAAAAACGACCATGTATAGTAAGGCGTTTTTAGCGAAAAACGACCATGTATAGTAAGGCGTTTTTAGCGAAAAAACGACCATGTATAGTAAGGCGTTTTAGCGAAAAAACGACCATGTATAGTAAGGCGTTTTAGCGAAAAAACGACCATGTATAGTAAGGCGTTTTAGCGAAAAAACGACCATGTATAGTAAGGCGTTTTAGCGAAAAAACGACCATGTATAGTAAGGCGTTTTTAGCGAAAAAACGACCATGTAAAGTAAGGCGTTTTTAGCGAAAAAAACGACCATGTATAGTAAGGCGTTTTTAGCGAAAAAACGACCATGTATAGTAAGGCGTTTTTAGCGAAAAAACGACCATGTATAGTAAGGCGTTTTAGCGAAAAAACGACCATGTATAGTAAGGCGTTTTAGCGAAAAAACGACCATGTATAGTAAGGCGTTTTAGCGAAAAAAACGACCATGTATAGTAAGGCGTTTTTAGCGAAAAAACGACCATGTATAGTAAGGCGTTTTTAGCGAAAAAAACGACCATGTATAGTAAGGCGTTTTAGCGAAAAAACGACCATGTATAGTAAGGCGTTTTAGCGAAAAAACGACCATGTATAGTAAGGCGTTTTAGCGAAAAAACGACCATGTATAGTAAGGCGTTTTAGCGAAAAAAGCGACCATGTATAGTAAGGCGTTTTAGCGAAAAAACGACCATGTATAGTAAGGCGTTTTTAGCGAAAAAAAACGACCATGTATAGTAAGGCGTTTTTAGCGAAAAAACGACCATGTATAGTAAGGCGTTTTAGCGAAAAAACGACCATGTATAGTAAGGCGTTTTTAGCGAAAAAACGACCATGTATAGTAAGGCGTTTTAGCGAAAAAACGACCATGTATAGTAAGGCGTTTTAGCGAAAAAACGACCATGTATAGTAAGGCGTTTTTAGCGAAAAAACGACCATGTATAGTAAGGCGTTTTAGCGAAAAAACGACCATGTATAGTAAGGCGTTTTAGCGAAAAAACGACCATGTATAGTAAGGCGTTTTTAGCGAAAAAACGACCATGTATAGTAAGGCGTTTTTAGCGAAAAAACGACCATGTATAGTAAGGCGTTTTAGCGAAAAAAACGACCATGTATAGTAAGGCGTTTTTAGCGAAAAAACGACCATGTATAGTAAGGCGTTTTAGCGAAAAAACGACCATGTATAGTAAGGCGTTTTAGCGAAAAAACGACCATGTATAGTAAGGCGTTTTAGCGAAAAAACGACCATGTATAGTAAGGCGTTTTAGCGAAAAAACGACCATGTATAGTAAGGCGTTTTAGCGAAAAAACGACCATGTATAGTAAGGCGTTTTTAGCGAAAAAACGACCATGTATAGTAAGGCGTTTTAGCGAAAAAACGACCATGTATAGTAAGGCGTTTTAGCGAAAAAACGACCATGTATAGTAAGGCGTTTTTAGCGAAAAAAACGACCATGTATAGTAAGGCGTTTTTAGCGAAAAACGACCATGTATAGTAAGGCGTTTTTAGCGAAAAAAAACGACCATGTATAGTAAGGCGTTTTAGCGAAAAAACGACCATGTATAGTAAGGCGTTTTTAGCGAAAAAACGACCATGTATAGTAAGGCGTTTTAGCGAAAAAACGACCATGTATAGTAAGGCGTTTTTAGCGAAAAAACGACCATGTATAGTAAGGCGTTTTTAGCGAAAAAACGACCATGTATAGTAAGGCGTTTTTAGCGAAAAAAACGACCATGTATAGTAAGGCGTTTTTAGCGAAAAAAACGACCATGTATAGTAAGGCGTTTTTAGCGAAAAAACGACCATGTATAGTAAGGCGTTTTTAGCGAAAAAAACGACCATGTATAGTAAGGCGTTTTTAGCGAAAAAACGACCATGTATAGTAAGGCGTTTTTAGCGAAAAAAAACGACCATGTATAGTAAGGCGTTTTTTAAAAAAAACGACCATGTATAGTAAGGCGTTTTTAGCGAAAAAAACGACCATGTATAGTAAGGCGTTTTAGCGAAAAAAAAGACCATGTATAGTAAGGCGTTTTTAGCGAAAAAAACGACCATGTATAGTAAGGCGTTTTTAGCGAAAAAAACTTCCATGTATAGTAAGGCGTTTTTGACGAAAAAAACGACCATGTATAGTAAGGCGTTTTTAGCGAAAAAACGACCATTTATAATAAGGCGTTTTTTGACGAAAAATAACGACCATGTATAGTAAGGCGTTTTAGCGAAAAAACGACCATGTATAGTAAGGCGTTTTAGCGAAAAAAACGACCATGTATAGTAAGGCGTTTTTAGCGAAAAAACGACCATGTATAGTAAGGCGTTTTAGCGAAAAAACGACCATGTATAGTAAGGCGTTTTTAGCGAAAAAGCGACCATGTATAGTAAGGCGTTTTAGCGAAAAAAAAGCGACCATGTATAGTAAGGCGTTTTTAGCCGAAAAAAACGACCATGTATAGTAAGGCGTTTTTAGCGAAAAAACGACCATGTATAGTAAGGCGTTTTTAGCCGAAAAAAAGCGACTATGTAAAGTAAGGCGTTTTTAGCGAAAAAAGCGACCATGTATAGTAAGGCGTTTTAAGCGAAAAAGCGACCATGTATAGTAAGGCGTTTTTAGCGAAAAAAACGACCATGTATAGTAAGGCGTTTTTAGCGAAAAAACGACCATGTAAAGTAAGGCGTTTTAAGCGAAAAAACGACCATGTATAGTAAGGCGTTTTTAGCGAAAAAGCGACCATGTAAAGTAAGGCGTTTTTAGCGAAAAAAGCGACCATGTATAGTAAGGCGTTTTAGCGAAAAAACGACCATGTAAAGTAAGGCGTTTTTAGCGAAAAAAGCGACCATGTATAGTAAGGCGTTTTAAGCGAAAAAACGACCATGTATAGTAAGGCGTTTTTAGCGAAAAAAGCGACCATGTATAGTAAGGCGTTTGAGCGAAAAAACGACCATGTAAAGTAAGGCGTTTTAAGCGAAAAAAGCGACCATGTATAGTAAGGCGTTTTTAGCGAAAAAACGACCATGTATAGTAAGGCGTTTTTAGCGAAAAAACGACCATGTATAGTAAGGCGTTTTTAGCGAAAAAGCGACCATGTATAGTAAGGCGTTTTAGCGAAAAAACGACCATGTAAAGTAAGGCGTTTTTAGCGAAAAAAGCGACCATGTATAGTAAGGCGTTTTTAGCGAAAAAACGACCATGTATAGTAAGGCGTTTTTAGCGAAAAAAGCGACCATGTATAGTAAGGCGTTTTTGCTGAAAAAAGCGACCATGTATAGTAAGGCGTTTTAAGCGAAAAAACGACCATGTATAGTAAGGCGTTTTAGCGAAAAAAACGACCATGTAAAGTAAGGCGTTTTAGCCGAAAAAACGACCATGTATAGTAAGGCGTTTTTAGCGAAAAAGCGACCATGTAAAGTAAGGCGTTTTAGCGAAAAGCGACCATGTATAGTAAGGCGTTTTAAGCGAAAAAACGACCATGTATAGTAAGGCGTTTTTAGCGAAAAAAGCGACCATGTATAGTAAGGCGTTTTAGCGAAAAAACGACCATGTATAGTAAGGCGTTTTAGCCGAAAAAGCGACCATGTATAGTAAGGCGTTTTAGCGAAAAAGCGACCATGTATAGTAAGGCGTTTTTAGCGAAAAAAGCGACCATGTATAGTAAGGCGTTTTAGCGAAAAAAGCGACCATGTATAGTAAGGCGTTTTTAGCGAAAAAACGACCATGTATAGTAAGGCGTTTTAAGCGAAAAAACGACCATGTAAAGTAAGGCGTTTTAGCGAAAAAAGCGACCATGTATAGTAAGGCGTTTTAGCGAAAAAAGCGACCATGTATAGTAAGGCGTTTTAGCGAAAAAGCGACCATGTATAGTAAGGCGTTTTTAGCGAAAAAGCGACCATGTATAGTAAGGCGTTTTTGCGAAAAAAGCGACCATGTAAGTAAGGCGTTTTTAGCGAAAAAGCGACCATGTATAGTAAGGCGTTTTAGCGAAAAAGCGACCATGTATAGTAAGGCGTTTTTAGCGAAAAAAAGCGACCATGTATAGTAAGGCGTTTTTAGCGAAAAAAGCGACCATGTAAAGTAAGGCGTTTTTAGCGAAAAAAGCGACCATGTATAGTAAGGCGTTTTGATGAAAAAACGACCATGTATAGTAAGGCATTTTTAGCGAAAAAAGCGACCATGTAAAGTAAGGCGTTTTTAGCGAAAAAACGACCATGTATAGTAAGGCGTTTTAAGCGAAAAAGCGACCATGTATAGTAAGGCGTTTTTAGCTGAAAAAAGCGACCATGTATAGTAAGGCGTTTTTGCGAAAAAACGACCATGTATAGTAAGGCGTTTTAAGCGAAAAGCGACCATGTAAAATAAGGCGTTTTAGCGAAAAAAGCGACCATGTATAGTAAGGCGTTTTTTGCCGAAAAAAAAACGACCATGTATAGTAAGGCGTTTTAAGCCGAAAAAAAACGACCATGTAAAGTAAGGCGTTTTTAGCCGAAAAAACGACCATGTATAGTAAGGCGTTTTAAGCCGAAAAAAACGACCATGTAAAGTAAGGCGTTTTTAGCCGAAAAAAACGACCATGTATAGTAAGGCGTTTTTTAGCTGGAAACCCTTGAAATTTAACGTCAAATACGCCTATAGTGCAAGACAAGTTACATCCACTGGTAGTGTTGAGGCATACACACCGGCGTTCGGACCAGGCAACCCTGGTTCAAACCCCGCTCAGTTATGTGTGAAAATACAACACTTAGTAACTTTTTCCTGGAAACCCTCGAAAGTGCATGTCAAATACGCCTATAGTGCAAGAAAAGTCACAGCCACTGGTAGTGTTGAGGCATACACACCGGTGTTCGGTCCAGGCAACCCCGGTTCAAACCCTGCTCAGTTGGTGTGAAAATATAACACTTTTTCCTGGTAACCCTCAAAATTTAATGTCAAATACGCCTATGGTGCGAGACTAGTTACATCCACTGGTAGTGTTGCGGCATACATACCGGCGTTCGGACCAGGCAACCCTGGTTCAAATCCTGCTCAGTTATATGTGTGAAAATACAACAGTAACATTTTCCTGGAAACCCTCGAAAGTGCATGTCAAATACACCTCTAGTGCAACACAAGTCAGAGCCACTCGTAGTGTGGAGGCATACACGCCGGCGTTCGGTCCAGGCAACCCAGGTTCAAACCCCGCTTAAGTTACAGGTGAAAATACAATATTTTTTCCTGGAAACCCGCGAAAGTGAATATCAAATACGCCTATAGTGCAAGACAAATCACAGTCACAGGTAGTGTAGAGGTATACATGCCGGCGTTTGGTCCAGGCAACCCTGGTTCAAACCCCGCTCAGTTATGTGTGAAAATACAACACTTTTTCCTGGAAAGCCTCGGAAGTGCATATCAAATACGCCTATAGTGCAAGAAAAATCACAGTCACAGGTAGTGTAGAGGTATACACGCCGGCGTTCGGTCCAGGCAACCCTGGTTCCAACCCCGCTCAGTTATGTGTGAAAATACAACACTTTTTCCTGGAAAGCCTCGGAAGTGCATATCAAATACGCCTATAGTACAAGAAAAATCACAGTCACAGGTAGTGTAGAGGTATACACGCCGGCGTTCGGTCCAGGCAACCCATGTTCAAACCCAGCTTAAGTTAGTTACTTTTCGTTTTTAGCCCCAAAAAACGACCATGTATATAGTAAGGCGTTTTTTGCCCCAAAAAACGACCATGTATAGTAAAGCGTTTTTAGCCGGAAAAAACGACCATGTATAGTAAGGCGTTTTAGGCGAAAAACGACCATGTATAGTAAGGCGTTTTTGCGAAAAAAGCGACCATGTATAGTAAGGCGTTTTTGCGAAAAAAGCGACCATGTATAGTAAGGCGTTTTTAGCCAAAAAACGACCATGTATAGTAAGGCGTTTTAGCGAAAAAACGACCATGTATAGTAAGGCGTTTTTGCCAAAAACGACCATGTATAGTAAGGCGTTTTTAGACGAAAAAAACGACCATGTATAGTAAGGCGTTTTAGCGAAAAAGCGACCATGTATAGTAAGGCGTTTTAGCGAAAAAACGACCATGTATAGTAAGGCGTTTTTGCGAAAAAACGACCATGTATAGTAAGGCGTTTTTGCGAAAAAAGACCATGTATAGTAAGGCGTTTTTTGCGAAAAAACGACCATGTATAGTAAGGCGTTTTTAGCGAAAAAACGACCATGTATAGTAAGGCGTTTTAGCGAAAAAAACGACCATGTATAGTAAGGCGTTTTTGCGAAAAAACGACCATGTATAGTAAGGCATTTTTAGCCAAAAAACGACCATGTATAGTAAGGCGTTTTAGCGAAAAAAACGACCATGTATAGTAAGGCGTTTTTGCGAAAAAACGACCATGTATAGTAAGGCGTTTTAGCGAAAAAACGACCATGTATAGTAAGGCGTTTTAGCGAAAAAACGACCATGTATAGTAAGGCGTTTTTGCGAAAAAACGACCATGTATAGTAAGGCGTTTTTGACGAAAAACGACCATGTATAGTAAGGCGTTTTTTGCGAAAAAACGACCATGTATAGTAAGGCGTTTTTGCGAAAAAAAGACCATGTATAGTAAGGCGTTTTTGCCAAAAAAGACCATGTATAGTAAGGCGTTTTTGCCAAAAAACGACCATGTATAGTAAGGCGTTTTTGCAAAAAAACGACCATGTATAGTAAGGCATTTTTAGCCAAAAAAAACGACCATGTATAGTAAGGCGTTTTTGGCCGAAAAAACGACCATGTATAGTAAGGCGTTTTTGGCCGAAAAAACGACCATGTATAGTAAGGCGTTTTTGGCCGAAAAAAACGACCATGTATAGTAAGGCGTTTTAGCGAAAAAACGACCATGTATAGTAAGGCGTTTTTGCCAAAAAACGACCATGTATAGTAAGGCGTTTTTAGCGAAAAAACGACCATGTATAGTAAGGCGTTTTAGCGAAAAAACGACCATGTATAGTAAGGCATTTTTAGCGAAAAAACGACCATGTATAGTAAGGCGTTTTAGCGAAAAAACGACCATGTATAGTAAGGCGTTTTTGACGAAAAAACGACCATGTATAGTAAGGCGTTTTTGATGAAAAAACGACCATGTATAGTAAGGCGTTTTTGGCGAAAAAACGACCATGTATAGTAAGGCGTTTTTAGCGAAAAAACGACCATGTATAGTAAGGCGTTTTGAGGCGAAAAAACGACCATGTATAGTAAGGCGTTTTGCGAAAAAAACGACCATGTATAGTAAGGCATTTTAGCCAAAAAAAACGACCATGTATAGTAAGGCGTTTTTAGCGAAAAACGACCATGTATAGTAAGGCGTTTTTGCCAAAAAACGACCATGTATAGTAAGGCGTTTTTAGCGAAAAAACGACCATGTATAGTAAGGCGTTTTAGCGAAAAAACGACCATGTATAGTAAGGCGTTTTTGACGAAAAAACGACCATGTATAGTAAGGCGTTTTTTGCGAAAAACGACCATGTATAGTAAGGCGTTTTTGCGAAAAAAGACCATGTATAGTAAGGCGTTTTTGCGAAAAAAAAGACCATGTATAGTAAGGCGTTTTTGCCAAAAAAGACCATGTATAGTAAGGCGTTTTTGCCAAAAACGACCATGTATAGTAAGGCGTTTTTGCGAAAAAAGCGACCATGTATAGTAAGGCATTTTAGCCAAAAAACGACCATGTATAGTAAGGCGTTTTTGCGAAAAAAAACGACCATGTATAGTAAGGCGTTTTTGCGAAAAAACGACCATGTATAGTAAGGCATTTTTAGCGAAAAAACGACCATGTATAGTAAGGCGTTTTTAGCGAAAAAACGACCATGTATAGTAAGGCGTTTTTGCCCAAAAACGACCATGTATAGTAAGGCATTTTTAGCGAAAAAACGACCATGTATAGTAAGGCGTTTTAGGCGAAAAAAGCGACCATGTATAGTAAGGCATTTTTAGCGAAAAAAGCGACCATGTATATAGTAAAGCGTTTTTGCGAAAAAACGACCATGTATAGTAAGGCGTTTTTTGACGAAAAAACGACCATGTATAGTAAGGCGTTTTTTGATGAAAAAAACGACCATGTATATATAGTAAGGTGTTTTTTGACGAAAAAAACGACCATGTATAGTAAGGCGTTTTTTGATGAAAAAAACGACCATGTATAGTAAGGCGTTTTTAGCCCGAAAAAAACGACCATGTATAGTAAGGCATTTTTGCCAAAAAAAAGACCATGTATAGTAAGGCGTTTTTGGCCGAAAAAACGACCATGTATAGTAAGGCGTTTTTGCGAAAAAACGACCATGTATAGTAAGGCGTTTTTGCCAAAAAACGACCATGTATAGTAAGGCGTTTTTGCCAAAAAAGACCATGTATAGTAAGGCATTTTAGCTGAAAAAACGACCATGTATAGTAAGGCGTTTTTGCGAAAAAACGACCATGTATAGTAAGGCGTTTTTAGCCAAAAACGACCATGTATAGTAAGGCGTTTTTAGCGAAAAAACGACCATGTATAGTAAGGCATTTTTGCGAAAAAACGACCATGTATAGTAAGGCGTTTTAGCCCCAAAAACGACCATGTATAGTAAGGCGTTTTAGCCGAAAAAATGACCATGTATAGTAAGGCATTTTAGCGAAAAAATGACCATGTATAGTAAGGCATTTTTTTGCGAAAAAACGACCATGTATAGTAAGGCGTTTTTGCGAAAAAACGACCATGTATAGTAAGGCGTTTTTGACAAAAACGACCATGTATAGTAAGGCGTTTTTGCTGAAAAACGACCATGTATAGTAAGGCGTTTTTGCGAAAAAACGACCATGTATAGTAAGGCGTTTTTGCGAAAAAACGACCATGTATAGTAAGGCGTTTTAGACCAAAAAACGACCATGTATAGTAAGGCATTTTAGCGAAAAAAACGACCATGTATAGTAAGGCGTTTTAGCGAAAAAACGACCATGTATAGTAAGGCGTTTTTGCGAAAAAAAGACCATGTATAGTAAGGCGTTTTTGCGAAAAAAGACCATGTATAGTAAGGCGTTTTTTGAAAAAAAGACCATGTATAGTAAGGCGTTTTTGCCAAAAAACGACCATGTATAGTAAGGCGTTTTAGACGAAAAAACGACCATGTATAGTAAGGCGTTTTTGACGAAAAAACGACCATGTATAGTAAGGCGTTTTTGATGAAAAACGACCATGTATATAGTAAGGCGTTTTTGACAAAAAACGACCATGTATAGTAAGGCGTTTTTGATGAAAAAAACGACCATGTATAGTAAGGCGTTTTAGCCGAAAAAACGACCATGTATAGTAAGGCATTTTTTGCCCAAAAAAGACCATGTATAGTAAGGCGTTTTTGCCGGAAAAAACGACCATGTATAGTAAGGCGTTTTTGCGAAAAAACGACCATGTATAGTAAGGCGTTTTGCCCAAAAAAGACCATGTATAGTAAGGCGTTTTAGCTGAAAAAACGACCATGTATAGTAAGGCGTTTTTGATGAAAAAACGACCATGTATAGTAAGGCGTTTTAGCCCGAAAAAACGACCATGTATAGTAAGGCATTTTTGCCAAAAAAGACCATGTATAGTAAGGCGTTTTTGACGAAAAAACGACCATGTATAGTAAGGCGTTTTTTGCCGAAAAAAACGACCATGTATAGTAAGGCGTTTTTTGCCAAAAAAAAGACCATGTATAGTAAGGCATTTTTAGCTGAAAAAAACGACCATGTATAAGGCGTTTTTTGATGAAAAAAACGACCATGTATAGTAAGGCGTTTTTAGCCAAAAAAACGACCATGTATAGTAAGGCGTTTTAAGCCGAAAAAAATGACCATGTATAGTAAGGCATTTTTTGCCGAAAAAAACGACCATGTATAGTAAGGCGTTTTAGCCCCCAAAAAATGACCATGTATAGTAAGGCGTTTTTAGCCAAAAAAAAATGACCATGTATAGTAAGGCATTTTTAGCCCGAAAAAAATGACCATGTATAGTAAGGCATTTTTTTGACGAAAAAAACGACCATGTATATAGTAAGGCGTTTTTTGACGAAAAAAAGACCATGTATAGTAAGGCGTTTTTTGACGAAAAAAACGACCATGTATAGTAAGGCGTTTTTGACAAAAAAACGACCATGTATAGTAAGGCGTTTTTGATGAAAAAACGACCATGTATAGTAAGGCGTTTTTGGCCGAAAAAACGACCATGTATAGTAAGGCGTTTTTGCGAAAAAACGACCATGTATAGTAAGGCGTTTTTGGATGAAAAAACGACCATGTATAGTAAGGCATTTTTAGCCGAAAAAACGACCATGTATAGTAAGGCATTTTTGCCAAAAAAACGACCATGTATAGTAAGGCGTTTTTTGCCGAAAAAAACGACCATGTATAGTAAGGCGTTTTTGCCGGAAAAAACGACCATGTATAGTAAGGCGTTTTTGCCAAAAACGACCATGTATAGTAAGGCATTTTTAGCTGAAAAAACGACCATGTATAGTAAGGCGTTTTTGATGAAAAAACGACCATGTATAGTAAGGCGTTTTTAGCCAAAAAAACGACCATGTATAGTAAGGCGTTTTAAGCCGGAAAAAATGACCATGTATAGTAAGGCATTTTTTGCCGGAAAAAACGACCATGTATAGTAAGGCGTTTTAGCCCCAAAAATGACCATGTATAGTAAGGCGTTTTTAGCCGAAAAAAATGACCATGTATAGTAAGGCATTTTTAGCCGAAAAAATGACCATGTATAGTAAGGCATTTTTTGCTGAAAAAACGACCATGTATAGTAAGGCGTTTTTGCGAAAAAACGACCATGTATAGTAAGGCGTTTTTGCGAAAAAACGACCATGTATAGTAAGGCGTTTTAGGCGAAAAAACGACCATGTATAGTAAGGCATTTTTAGCAAAAAAACGACCATGTATAGTAAGGCGTTTTTAGCGAAAAAACGACCATGTATAGTAAGGCGTTTTTAGCGAAAAAAGACCATGTATAGTAAGGCGTTTTTGACGAAAAAAGACCATGTATAGTAAGGCGTTTTTGCGAAAAAAGACCATGTATAGTAAGGCGTTTTTGCCCTAAAAAAACGACCATGTATAGTAAGGCGTTTTAGCCCCAAAAATGACCATGTATAGTAAGGCGTTTTAGCCGAAAAAATGACCATGTATAGTAAGGCATTTTAGCCGAAAAAAATGACCATGTATAGTAAGGCGTTTTTTGCGAAAAAACGACCATGTATATAGTAAGGCGTTTTTTGCGAAAAAAGACCATGTATAGTAAGGCGTTTTTGCGAAAAAACGACCATGTATAGTAAGGCGTTTTAAGCGAAAAAATGACCATGTATAGTAAGGCATTTTTGCGAAAAAACGACCATGTATAGTAAGGCGTTTTAGCCCCAAAAAATGACCATGTATAGTAAGGCGTTTTAGCCGGAAAAAATGACCATGTATAGTAAGGCATTTTAGCCGAAAAAATGACCATGTATATAGTAAGGCGTTTTTGCGAAAAAAGACCATGTATAGTAAGGCGTTTTTGCGAAAAAACGACCATGTATAGTAAGGCGTTTTTGACAAAAACGACCATGTATAGTAAGGCGTTTTTGCTGAAAAAACGACCATGTATAGTAAGGCGTTTTTGCGAAAAAATGACCATGTATAGTAAGGCGTTTTTGCGAAAAACGACCATGTATAGTAAGGCGTTTTAGACGAAAAACGACCATGTATAGTAAGGCGTTTTAGCGAAAAACGACCATGTATAGTAAGGCGTTTTTAGCGAAAAAACGACAATGTATAGTAAGGCGTTTTTGCGAAAAAAGACCATGTATAGTAAGGCGTTTTTGACGAAAAAAGACCATGTATAGTAAGGCGTTTTTGACGAAAAAAGACCATGTATAGTAAGGCGTTTTGCCAAAAAAACGACCATGTATAGTAAGGCGTTTTTAGCGAAAAAACGACCATGTATAGTAAGGCGTTTTTAGCCCAAAAAACGACCATGTATAGTAAGGCGTTTTTGACGAAAAAAACGACCATGTATATATAGTAAGGCGTTTTTGACGAAAAAAACGACCATGTATAGTAAGGCGTTTTTGATAAAAAAACGACCATGTATAGTAAGGCATTTTTGCCAAAAAAGACCATGTATAGTAAGGCGTTTTTGCGAAAAAACGACCATGTATAGTAAGGCGTTTTTGCGAAAAACGACCATGTATAGTAAGGCGTTTTTGCCAAAAAAGACCATGTATAGTAAGGCATTTTAGCTGAAAAAACGACCATGTATAAGGCGTTTTTGATGAAAAACGACCATGTATAGTAAGGCGTTTTAAGCGAAAAAATGACCATGTATAGTAAGGCATTTTTGCGAAAAAAACGACCATGTATAGTAAGGCGTTTTAGCCCCAAAAATGACCATGTATAGTAAGGCGTTTTTAGCCGAAAAAATGACCATGTATAGTAAGGCATTTTTAGCGAAAAAATGACCATGTATAGTAAGGCATTTTTTGCGAAAAAACGACCATGTATATAGTAAGGCGTTTTTGCGAAAAAAAGACCATGTATAGTAAGGCGTTTTTGACTAAAAACGACCATGTATAGTAAGGCGTTTTTAGCCGGAAAAAATGACCATGTATAGTAAGGCATTTTTGCCAAAAAAAACGACCATGTATAGTAAGGCGTTTTTAGCCCCCAAAAAATGACCATGTATAGTAAGGCGTTTTTAGCCCGAAAAAAATGACCATGTATAGTAAGGCATTTTTAGCCCGAAAAAAATGACCATGTATAGTAAGGCATTTTTTTGACGAAAAAAACGACCATGTATATAGTAAGGCGTTTTTTGACGGAAAAAAGACCATGTATAGTAAGGCGTTTTTTGACGAAAAAAACGACCATGTATAGTAAGGCGTTTTTTGCCGAAAAAAACGACCATATATAGTAAGGCATTTTTAGCCGAAAAAAAACGACCATGTATAGTAAGGCGTTTTTAGACGAAAAAAACGACCATGTATAGTAAGGCATTTTTTATCCGAAAAAAACGACCATGTATAGTAAGGCGTTTTTTGCCGAAAAAACGACCATGTATAGTAAGGCGTTTTTTGCCAAAAAAAACGACCATGTATAGTAAGGCATTTTTAGCCGAAAAAAACGACCATGTATAGTTAGCCGTTTTTTGACGAAAAAAACGACCATGTATAGTAAGGCGTTTTTTGACGAAAAAAACGACCATGTATAGTAAGGCGTTTTTTGCCGAAAAAAAACGTAAGGCATTTTTAGCCGAAAAAAAACGACCATGTATAGTAAGGCGTTTTTAGACGAAAAAAACGACCATGTATAGTAAGGCATTTTTATCCGAAAAAAACGACCATGTATAGTAAGGCGTTTTTGTACGAAAAAACGACCATGTATAGTAAGGCGTTTTTGCCAAAAAACGACCATGTATAGTAAGGCATTTTTAGCGAAAAAACGACCATGTATAGTTAGCCGTTTTTGCGAAAAACGACCATGTATAGTAAGGCGTTTTTTGACGAAAAAAACGACCATGTATAGTAAGGCGTTTTAAGCCGAAAAAAATGACCATGTATAGTAAGGCATTTTTTGCCGAAAAAAACGACCATGTATAGTAAGGCGTTTTTAGCCCCAAAAAAATGACCATGTATAGTAAGGCGTTTTTAGGCCGAAAAAAATGACCATGTATAGTAAGGCATTTTAGCCGAAAAAATGACCATGTATAGTAAGGCATTTTTGACGAAAAAACGACCATGTATATAGTAAGGCGTTTTTTGACGAAAAAAAGACCATGTATAGTAAGGCTTTTTTGACTAAAAACGACCATGTATAGTAAGGCGTTTTTGCGAAAAAACGACCATATATAGTAAGGCATTTTTAGCCGAAAAAACGACCATGTATAGTAAGGCGTTTTAGGCGAAAAAACGACCATGTATAGTAAGGCATTTTTATCCGAAAAACGACCATGTATAGTAAGGCGTTTTTGCGAAAAACGACCATGTATAGTAAGGCGTTTTGCCAAAAACGACCATGTATAGTAAGGCATTTTTAGCGAAAAAACGACCATGTATAGTTAGCCGTTTTTGACGAAAAAACGACCATGTATAGTAAGGCGTTTTTGACGAAAAAACGACCATGTATAGTAAGGCGTTTTTGCGAAAAAACGACCATATATAGTAAGGCATTTTTAGCGAAAAAACGACCATGTATAGTAAGGCGTTTTTAGGCGAAAAAACGACCATGTATAGTAAGGCATTTTTATCCGAAAAACGACCATGTATAGTAAGGCGTTTTTGCGAAAAACGACCATGTATAGTAAGGCGTTTTTGCCAAAAACGACCATGTATAGTAAGGCATTTTTAGCCGAAAAAACGACCATGTATAGTTAGCGTTTTTGACGAAAAACGACCATGTATAGTAAGGCGTTTTTTGACGAAAAAAACGACCATGTATAGTAAGGCGTTTTTTGACGAAAAAACGACCATGTATAGTAAGGCGTTTTTAGCCAAAAAAAGGACCATGTATAGTAAGGCATTTTTTGCTGGAAAAACGACCATGTATAGTAAGGCATTTTTATCCGAAAAAACGACCATGTATAGTAAGGCGTTTTTGCGAAAAACGACCATGTATAGTAAGGCGTTTTTGCCAAAAAAAACGACCATGTATAGTAAGGCATTTTTAGCGAAAAAACGACCATGTATAGTTAGCCGTTTTTGACTAAAAACGACCATGTATAGTAAGGCGTTTTTGACTAAAAACGACCATGTATAGTAAGGCGTTTTTTGACGAAAAAAACGACCATGTATAGTAAGGCGTTTTTAGCCAAAAAAAGGACCATGTATAGTAAGGCATTTTTTGCCGAAAAATACGACCATGTTTAATAAGGCGTTTCTGGATGAAAAAAACAACCATGTAGAGTAAGGCGTTTTTTGCCGGAAAAAAACCACCATGTATAGTACGGCGTTTTTAACACACAAAAAACGACCATGTGTAGTAAGGTGTTTTTAACACAAAAAAACGACCATGTATCGTAAGGCGTTTTTTCCTGAAAAAAACGACCATGTATAGTACAGGCGTTTTTAACACACAAAAAACGACCATGTGTAGTAAGGCGTTTTTAACACAAAAAAACGACCATGTATAGTAAGGCGTTTTTTGCCGAAAAAAAATTCCTTAATATGCATGGTTGTTTAGGAAAATGTTTTATTATCGACTTACTATACATGGTCGTTCAGGGAAAAACGCCTTCCTATATATCGCTGCTTTATTATACATAGTTGTTCAAAAACACCTTACTATACATTGTCATTTAGGGAAAAAAAAAACACATTATACATGGTCGTTTCGGGGGGGAAAAAAAGCCTTACTTTTCATTGTCGTTTCGGAAAAAAAACCCATCCCTGGGTGGAGGGTTTTTTTCCCCACATTCCAAAAACATGCGTGGCAAGTTAATGGAACGCTCGAATTTGTCCCTCAGTGTGAATCTGAGCGCGAATGATTGCTCATTCATGTATGCCCTGCAATTGGCTGGCAACCAGTTCAGGGTGTACACCACCTACTACCCATAGACAGTTTTTGTATTTGTCATAACTATTTCTTATATTTTCTTATATTTGCAGGGCAAATTAGCAACTGGGCTAGCTGTCCATTTAGCTCCTGGTATGCTGACAAACATTTCAGACATTACAAATTAACATTTGGCTCAGCTAGCTAACGCTCACCTTATGCGACTCTTTTAGCCGCGGGGGCAGGTTGTCACGTATCCTCCTCATGGCTTGCAAGGGGGGCTCGTTAAAGTACGGGGGCTCACCATCTACCATTTCAATCACCATGATGCCCAGCGACCACACGTCTACCTACACACGTGTGCACACACACATGTCATGATAAATAAAATCATGAAATAAAATCTATGACGTAGCAGAGTCAGTATGTGGATTACCTCTGTCCCATAAGGCAGTCTGGAGATGACTTCCGGCGCCATCCAATATGGTGTCCCTACCAGTGACTTCCTCTTGGGCACCTCTTTGGACACTTGGGCACAAAAGCCAAAGTCGGACAGCTTGATCTGCGCGCACACGTCAAAAAGTTACCTGCTTGATTGCTTTGTGGTGAGGGAGGTGCAAATCGGACATATTAGCCACTAATTGCTTTTTAGTCATTTGTTGTTCTACCACTTATTTGATCGGCATTGTGATGCTACAATATTTGCTTCAGCTTAAAATGTAAATAAAATACTATTTTTTAATTTGATCGCACTCCTCTAGTTCTTGTTTAGCATTCAGCCTTTTTAGCGATTTTACATTTCAAGCCTTCTGATTGGCTGATGAGCTTTTGACCTGTTTGATCAGAGTACACGTCTCTGTCAAGGTGGTGACGCATGCATGCGTTTACCCGTCCATCGCTGGTGAGCAGGATGGAATCACTTTTGATGTCTCGGTGGATGACACCTTGCGTGTGAAGGTAGCACAGGGCACGCAGCACCGACAAGCACACCGTGGCAATCTGCTCCTCGTTCATCCTGTCACACGTGCGCACAGACACAGATCATATGCAATCGTACTGTGTACTATTTTAAATGGTTGTGAAATATACGTAAAAGTTGGAGGTTGTATTTTCAGCGGTGATACGCAGAGCAGGAGGTCCCAGATGGAGGTTCAGGTGCAGTGTGGCGCCTCACACACACGATACATTTACAGCTTCAATGAACACACGCACACATGGCCAGCTGGCAACTATGTGTGCCTTCTGGTGTGGCACAACCCTTCAACTGCTATTGGGTTTGTCTCTCTGTGTGTGTGTGTGTGTGTGTGTGTGTGTGTGTGTGTGTGTGTGTGTGAGAGAGATACTGTGATAGCACTTGTCTCAAATACACACACGCACACACACTGACACAAATACACTCCCTCTGAAGTCAAAGCGTCACACGTTTGCAACAAGACAAACGAGTCCGGTTAATGAACAGTCAGTGGATGCATGTATACACACGCGCACACACACTGTATGAATGCTAAAATAAGCCAACCTTAGGCCCCTGTCACACCTTGACGATTTAGCCAGCGTATGCCGACGTAGGAAAAATTTGGCAAATACGCTGGCGTACGTCGAATAAGTTATGGGTAAGTTTTGTATACGTAACAGCACGCTGAAGCACGTTGGTATACGTCGAAGTGCGTCGAGGTCGTCGAGAAATTTTAAGCATGCTTAAAATTTCTCGTCAGATATCAGCGTATGGCTATACGTCCCGTATACGCAGGCCATAAGTAATAGGTAAGTTATGCGATCGTTGCACACGTTCAAACACGTTAAGTGTAGGTTACTCATAAGTCCATATACGTCGAGAATACCTACTAGCTGTTCTCCAACATCCGTGCCTTTCGAACTGCAATACGCTGCTGCATAGCGTGCAGCAGCGTATTGCCGACGATCACGTGGCGTAGTCTATAAAAAAGGCTGGCGCTCGACGTTTCAAATCATAACTGCACTAGACATTGCAGTACCAACATCTGTTTGGGGACTATCCCCGGTCTAGTTAAAATGGTATAACCCAAGAGGCAAGGTGCGGCTTGCCATCGTTACTGTGAGTTGCTATTCACGCTATTAAAGCAGCAATCAAACGCCATTATGACTTGTGTCATTAATAAACCAAACAACATCAGCGTCATGGCAAAGAAAAGTCTGGGAGCTCATCAAAGGTCTCGCAGAGGCTCATCCCATCACAGCCACTGCAGCCTTCGCCAACTACGTGCGTGACAGCCTGGTCAGCATGTCCAAGCGCAAGTTCCGAAAGGCACGGATGTTGGAGAACAGCTAGTAGGTATTCTCGACGTATTTGGACTTATGAGTAACCTACACTTAACGTGTTTGAACGTGTGCAACGATCGCATAACTTACCTATTACTTATGGCCTGCGTATACGGGACGTATAGCCATACGCTGACATCTGACGAGAAATTTTAAGCATGCTTAAAATTTCTCGACGACCTCGACGCATGCCGACGTATACCAACGTGCTTCAGCGTGCTGTTACGTATACAAAACTTACCCATAACTTAATTCGACGTACGCCAGCGTATTTGCCAAATTTTTCCTACGTCGGCATACGCTGGCTAAATCGTCAAGGTGTGACAGGGGCTTGAAACGTCGGCGCCAGCCTTTTATAGACTACGTCACGTGATCGTCGGCAATACGCTGCTGCACGCTATGCATAAATTAGACTATCGTTGGGCATAAGTTGTGTACGCCGGCAACACGCTAGGCATTCGTTGGAATAAGTTATCTATAAGTTATCGAAACGTTCTATATAATTTACTGATACGTTATGTATACGTCCAGCCCGTTATGAATGCGCTATGTATACGCCCAAAATTTAAAAAAAAAATCGATAATTCAGCGTATGCCAGCGTTTTAGGGAAAATCTGAACGTCGGCATACGCTGGCTGAATCGTCAAGGTGTGACAGGGCCTTTAGGTACATTTTTGGGGGCTAAAATAATTGAACTCAAGTGTTTGTGATTACCTAAGATGTTCGAGCAGGTTGCAATGGTTCTGGGCTGACGGAGGACTCGAATGACCTCATTCGTAAATTCTAAGAAAGTACACATGCTGGATCTCTCGTGACAGTGGTACTTAAGGGTGGAGAGTTAGGACGTCAGATTGAATTTCTGAATGCACCTTTATGCTTGTCTACGCTCACTTTGCACTGGTGCAAAGCTAAGATGACTTGGTCTTCATCCTAAAATAAGCCAACTGTCTCCGAGCTATAATAACTTAAAGTGCACTTAGCTTCTTGTACTAAACTAAGCTCACTCTAATTTAGCGCAAAGCTCACTCTTTGTGCTCTGCTCATTTTTGTTGTTGTTGTTGTTGGTGTTAAGATAACTCTGCTTTGATGCTCTCCTAAGGTAACTGGGTTTTGGTACTGATCTTACTCAGTTCTAGAAGCCTTTTAGTGAGTTTGCTGTAAAGGCTTTAAGCAACACTTGTGTGGTCGTCGTGACGACTTTAATTTCCATTGTATTATTTGAGGATAAAAAGATCCTACAAGCATTCGTTTAATGATGTACAGCTAATTGAAATTTGAGTTAAAGAGTTTTTTCCATTTCCTTTATGAGGGGACATAACGTCAGCCGACTGTTCCTTAGCCAATCTTTTTATTAGCATGCGCCAACAATCCACAGAAGTGATGGGAATTAAAGTACCAAAACAATCAGCGTGGAAACTCATTAACACAGGGTGACAATTAAGGGAAAGTTGGTGAGTTAAAAAAAAAAGTCTCAAATGTTGTGAAAGACTTCATTACAAACCATCTGTGTCATGTTCCTCCACTGCTCACGTGTCCTCTGTTTTAACTCCCTCCACCCCCACAATTGCATATTACATCTGTGGAGCCATTTGAAGTTACACTCCAGGCATATTTTACCATCAGCTAAACACACTAATATTTGTATAACTGTTCCTGTATATACAACATGTGATCACTTGTGAATAGAAAGGTGGTAAAAATCAATACAACTAAACCATTGTTCCCATGGGTCCTTGAAGTTAATAAAACATAATAATAAATAAAAAGCAAAGCAAGTGGGAGAGTGGGAACCCTGAATTGGGGTTAGGGCGTTTTGGGGTTTTAGGTTGTTTTGGGGTTTTGGGGCATTTTGGTGGTGAGGGCATTTTGGGGTTTTGGATCACCCAAAAGGGTTACCATTCTTCCACTTGCTTTTTATTGAAGGACCTTTTAAGGACTTTTGAGGGCTAATTTAGCCATTTTCAATTACTTTTTCTCCATTCAGCAGGGGATTCACGGTGGATTGAATGAACAGAAAGCCATGTATCACTGAGCTGGTGTTCAAATCATTGTTGCCAAACGGAGGGCACATCTTTATTAAATGACATACACAAATGAAATGAACACCACAGGTTAATTTTTGAGGATTTTTATTGATTTTAGAAGCGTTGCCCGAAAACTAAGGACAATTCATAATTTTACAACGTTATGGATTTTTATGAACTTTAAGTACCCGTGGGAACCCTGTAAACGACACTGGACTGGTTGTCAGAGGGGGTATAAATATTACACTGGCATCACTTAGCATCGCACATGCTCAAAATCACCTAAGTGGTGTTTCAAAGCATATTTGATGTCTTTGATATGCGTATGTGTGTGTTTAGTTCTTTACCTGGTGTGTGTGACGATGTCAGTGAGCGCCCCTCCCTCCAGAAACTCCATGACCACCCACAGCTCGTCTCCCACCAGGTAGCTATTGTACATGTCCACTACGTTCTCATGGTGGTAGTCCCTCATGATAACTACCTACACACACACACACACACACACACACACACACACACACACACACACACACACACACACACACACACACACACATCATTTAATATTAGCTCTTCATTGAAATGACTCTCTCTCTGAACAGATTCTGGAGTTTTAACCATAACAGGATTACATGTGCGGATTATGAGGATTACAATGAAACTAATTAGCTCCAGAATCAACACCCTCTGATGTACGCATGCCGAGAACACGCACGCACACACACGCGGCGGTATTGGCACCTCGTTGAAGAGCAGCTCCCTCCTCTGCTGCTTCCTCAGGTCCATCTTCTTGACAGCCACCTGTTTTCCACTGTTTTTCTCGTTGGCGATGCACACGATGCCTGTGGAGCCCTCACCGATCTTGATGAAGCTGTCCAGGTACTCACGGGGGTCACCTGATGAGAGCGTCCAGACAATAAATTTTATTTAGAAGAGAAATAAATAATCCTCTATGTGTCAATGCGTAAAAAAACTACAAAAGAAAATGGCAAACTAATGGCTAATTTTCACAGATTTTAAAAGAGATATATGAAAAAACAACCGGAATTAAATCCGATATAAAATTCCACAAAACCATTCCGACACTGTACCGATAGCTGATATTGTGCACAATGTTACAGTGGCTTACCATCATAAAAGTCTATCATTTTTGATGACCAGTTAGGCCTACGTAACTTTATTTGAATGTTGGTCATGATTGTGACATTTGTAGAACAGAGTAATTTTGAGGAGCTACTTTGGTGAAAAAAAGTTTGAGAGCGACCAACTACTTAGTTACCTGGATTGACTACTAGCTGCAGTGCGGCTCGGAACTGCTCGTGCGACACTCTGGAGGGCTGAGTGTCAGAGCTGGAGCCCCACGAGGGAGGAGGGTACGCCCCCGGGGGGATGTAGGGTGACGACGGCTGGGAGTACGCCCCGCGCAGCGGAAAAACATTGAGAAATAGTAAGATGGGAATCCAATCACGTGTTTGCTTGTGGTGCTTTGCGTCTCTTGCTAGCGTACCTGTGGGGTGTATGGCGGGCTGGGCTGGGAGGGCGGATGGTGGTATGGCGACGGTTTGTAATGGTGAAAGACGGGCGGGTAGGGCAGGTGCATGGGTGGGTAGCCGGGGGGCTTGGCGTGGTTCTGAGGTAGCTTGAGGGGCCCACGGGGGTAGGTGTCTCCGGCCGTTGCGTGGGGGCTGCCGTCCCGCGACGGACGCTCGTAGTCACCCTGCGGGAGATCATGCGGCAACTTCAGTCATGCACGCAATTACAAAAGACACCGAATCGCACTCGCTGAAGCATGACTGTGTGAAGTAAAGCACTAAATACAGTTTGTAAAGCTCAGTCATGGAGTTCATAATGAGATGTACAGGCCATTTTGATTGGGGTGGACACTTTTGCTCAATCAACAAGCATGGGGCCCAACTTGGGATTCAAGGGAAACAACATTGGTGTCAATAAGGAACTAAATTCTCTGGTGGCATGTGGGCGCACGCACACGGAGAGGACTGGAAGAGGAGGATCATTCCTGACGTGTTAAGATGGTGTATAATTACACTACATGATGCGAACTTTTATAATCAATCACTCCGTGCAGCCTGAGAAAGAGGTGCTCCATGCCACCCCCCAGCCCCAATCGAGCCCCCTTCCCACTGTATCGTTGTCTGGCTGGCTGTCAGCCAAAGGGGGTCTCCTGATCCATGTTGGTTAAACGCGCATTAATCTGAGTTTGGCAGGGTAATCAACAACCTAACTCAAGTGTGAAATTGAATTCGGTGGCGGAACACGGTCAAGCCCGCTTTTATGCTAAGGCTGCAAAGAGAGAGGGGGAGGAGGAGGGGTGGAGTGCCGCAACATCAATTTGTCACTGAGAGCTGCTGCAGAGAAAAGGGGGAGAAAAGAGAGAGGGAGCGTGTGTTTATTATTGTGCGAGAGAGGGGATAAATAAAGCTGGTGTGGGACTGTGTTGGTTACATCGAAGAAGAAAAAAAGGCAGAAGGGGTTTGTTGCAAGAAGAATGGCCCTGATTTCTGAGCTTAGCGTTTAGTGCAGGGATGAGCAAGGTACAGCCGGAGGGCCACATACAGTCAGGACGTATGGAAATGCCCGCCAGGCAATTATTGCGCATGTTGAAGACTCCGGTAATATTTGCTGCATTCCTTTGGGGGGTTCTCCCAAAACTGTTGTTATAATGTATATTTTCCTTTATTTTTATTATTTTCTCATGTTTTAAAATTTTTGGTAAAATGAAATATTAGATTTTGTTACATTTTTCATGTGCAGTATGCAAAGTGCTCCTCCTCACGAGGGTCGCGGGGGTGCTGGAGTCAGGCAGTAGGCGGCGTACACCCTGAACACCAGTTTTCCCACCCCGGCTTTAGCAAACGAATGAAAAAAATGACCTCCTCCATTACTACTGCAGTCCTATCCTGCATTGCTTGCATTTTGCATTTCTTTTTCTATTTGGTGAAGCGTGGAGGTTAAACGCTTTTTCATCAAGGCGCCCTGGGATCCACATCAGCAAACCTACTGGACTTGTCGCTGTGTGGAGGGAGGAGGAGGAGGAGGAGGCACAGTAGTAGTGCCGCAGATGCCATCACGCTGCGCGGCTGCCTTAATGGAGCCCGGAGAGTGAGCATAAGGACCGAACCCCCCTCCTCCTATTGCAGGTTGACTGCATCGCTACTTTCTGCCCGCACGGCAAGCGCTCCAAAAGTGACAGTCCAAGCTCTATGCTGCGGTTCAGTTTGTAACAGGAAATCCGCATCTGAAGTGGGATGGCAGATAAGTCAAGTCACAGCATCTTCTAGAATCTAGATAGTATACGGACAAAATGGAGTGCGACAATGGATTCAACAACCGTAATAGAGTCCATCCATCCATCCATCCATTTTCTACCGCTTATCCGGGGTCGGGTCGCGGGGGCAGCAGCTCTAGGAGGGAAGCCCAGACTTCCCTCTCCCCAGCCACTTCTTCGAGCTCTTCCTGGAGGATCCCGAGGCGTTCCCAGGCCAGCTGGGTAACATAGTCCCTCCAGCGTGTCCTGGGTCGTCCCCGGGGTCTCCTGCCAGTGGGACATGCCCGGTACACCTCACCAGGGAGGCGTCCGGGAGGCATCCTAATTAGATGCCCGAGCCACCTCATCTGGCTCCTCTCGATGTGAAGGAGAAGCGGCTCTACTCTGAGCCCCTCCCGGATGACCGAGCTTCTCACCTTATCTCTAAGGGAGAGCCGGACACCCTGCGGAGAAAACTCATTTCGGTCGCTTGTATCCGGGATCTCGTTCTTTCGGTCACGACCCATAGCTCGTGACCATAGATGAGGGTTGGGACGTAGATCGACCGGTAAATTGAGAGCTTTGCCCTTTGGCTCAGCTCCTTCTTCACCACGACAGACCGATACAGCGTCCGCATCACAGCAGACGCTGCACCGATCCGCCTGTCGATCTCTCGTTCCCTTCTGCCCTCACTCGTGAACAAGACCCCAAGATACTTAAACTCCTCCACTTGGGGCAAGATCTCCTCCCGACCCGGAGAGGGCACGCCACCCTTTTCCGACTGAGGACCATGGTTTCAGATTTGGAGGTGCTGATCCTCATCCCAACCGCTTCACACTCGGCTGCGAACGCTCCAGTGAGAGTTGGAGAGCCCTGCTTGAAGGAGCCAACAGTACTACATCATCTGCAAAAGCAGAGATGTAACACTGAGGCCACCAAACGGACCCCTCAACGCTTCGGCTGCGCCTAGAAATTCTGTCCATAAAGGTGATGAACAGAATCGGCGACAAAGGGCAGCCTTGGCGGAGTCCAACCCTCACTGGAAACGATTCCGACTTATTGCCGGCAATGCGAACCAAGCTCTGACATCGGCAGTATAAGGACCGGACAGCCCGTATGAGGGGGCTCGGTACCCCATACTCCCGAAGCACCCCCCACAGAACTCCCCGAGGGACACGGTCAAACGCCTTCTCCAAGTCCACAAAACACATGTAGACTGGTTGGGCGAATTCCCACATACCCTCGAGGACCCTGCTAAGGGTGTAGAGCTGGTCCAATGTTCCACGGCCGGGACGAAAACCACACTGCTCCTCCTCAATCTGAGGCTCGACTTCCCGACGGACCCTCCTCTCTAGCACCCCTGAATAGACCTTACCAGGGAGGCTGAGGAGTGTGATTCCTCTGTAGTTGGAACACACCCTCCGGTCCCCCTTTTTAAAAAGAGGGACCACCACCCCGGTCTGCCAATCCATAGGCACTCTCCCTGATGACCACGCGATGCTGCAGAGGCGTGTCAACCAGGACAGCCCCACAACATCCAGAGCCTTGAGGAACTCCGGGCGGATCTCATCCACCCCTGGGGCCTTGCCACCGAGGAGCTTTTTAACCACATCGGTGACTTCAACCACAGAGATAGGAGAGCCCGCCTCAGAGTCCCCAGACTCTGCTTCCTCCAAGGAAGGCGTGCTGGTGGAGTTGAGGAGGTCTTCGAAGTACTCTGCCCACCGGTTCACAACGTCCCGAGTCGAAGTCAGCAGCGCCCCATCTCCACTGTACACAGTGTTAGTGGTGCACTGCTTCCCCCTCCTGAGACGTCGAATGGTGGACCAGAATTTCCTCGAAGCCGTCCGGAAGTTGGCTTCCATGGCCTCACCGAACTCCTCCCATGTCCGAGTTTTTGCCTCGGCGACCACCGGCCGCATTCGCTTGGCCAGTCGATACCCGTCAGCTGCCTCTGGGGTCCCACAGGCCATAAAGGCCCGATAGGACTCCTTCTTCAGCTTGACGGCATCCCTTACCGCTGGTGTCCACCAGCGGTACGGGGTTGCCGCCACGACAGGCACCAACCACCTTACGGCCACAACTCAGGTCGGCCGCCTCAACAATAGAGGCGCGGAACATGGTCCATTCGGACTCAATGTCCCCGCCTCCCCGGGACATGGGAAAAGCTCTGCCGGAGGTGGGAGTTGAAACTCTTTCTGACAGGGGATTCCGCCAGACGCTCCCAGCAAACCCTCACAATACGTTTGGGTCTGCCAGGACGGACCGGCGTCCTCCCCACCATCGAGCCTACTCACCACCAGGTGGTGATCAGTTGACAGCTCCGCCCCTCTCTTCACCCGAGTGTCCAAAACATGTGGCCGCAAATCCGATGATACAACCACAAAGTCAATCATCGAACTGCGGCCTAGGTGTCCTGGTGCCAAGTGCACATATGGACACCCTTATGTTTGAACAAGGTGTTCGTTATGGACAATCCGTGACGAGCACAGAAGTCCAATAACAAAACACCACTCGAGTTCTGATCGGGGGCCGTTCCTCCCAATCACGCCCTCCAGGTCTCACTGTCGTTGCCCACATGAGCATTGAAGTCCCCAGCAGAACGAGGGAGTCCCCAGCAGGAGTACTCTCTAGCACACCCTCCAAGGACTCCAAAAGGGTGGGTACGCTGAGCTGCTGTTTGGTGCATATGCACAAACAACGGTCAGGACCCGTCCCCCACCCGAAGGCGGAGAGAAGCAACCCTCTCGTCTACCGGTGTGAACCCCAATGTACAGGCACTGAGCCGGGGGCAATGAGTATGCCCACACCTGCTCTGCGCTCTCACCATGAGCAACTCCAGAGTGGAAGAGAGTCCAACCCTCTCGAGAGAACTGGTACCAGAACCCAGGCTGTGTGTCGAGGCAAGTCCGACTATATCTAGTCGGAACTTCTCTACCTCGCACACCAGTTCGGGTTCCTTCCTGCAAGAGAGGTGACATTCCACGTCCCTAGAGCTAGCTTCTGCAGCCGAGGATCAGACCGCCAGGGTCCCCGCCTTTGGCTGCTGCCCAGCTCACATTGCACCCGACCCTTTGGCCCCTCCCATGGGTGGTGAGCCCATGAGAAGGGGACCCACGTTGCCTCTTCGGGCTGAGCCCGGCCGGGCCCCATGGGTGTAGGCCCGGCCACCAGGCGCCGCCAACGAGCCCCACCTCCAGGCCTGGCTCCAGAGGGGGGCCCCGGTGACCCGCGTCCGGGCAAGGGAAACTGAAGTCCATTAATTTCAATCATCATAAAGGGTCTTTGAGCCGTGCTTTGTCTGGTCCCTCACCTAGAACCTTTTTGCCATGGGTGACCCTGACAGGGGCATAAAGCCCCAGACAACTTAGCTCCTAGGATCATTGGGACACACAAACCCCTCCACCACGGTAAGGTGACGGCTCGCGGAGGGGCGTAATAGAGTCAACAAAGTAAATGACAACGGATAACTTTTTGTCTGGGTATTCATATTGATTTAAGAAAACTTGTATTCGGTGTGCAGATAAATCGTTCACCTTTTCTGGTGTCCAAATTTATTGTGGGCATGGGTAACACAGCATCAGGTGAGACTTTAGAATCCGGCGGGAGTCGTCGATTCCACCACCAGGTTAGATTTGTTCAATGAAAACTAACAAAACAACTCAAACTGAGAAAACAAAACAACGAGAGCTTCTTCAAAAACTATACCTAGTTAAAACTATGAAATTAACTACAAAATAAAACGAAGTACCGGTGATATATTTTTTTTAATTTCTTTATTTTTTTTCATCCATGATCTTAAATATATATGATTTTCGTGCATGGCCATACAGAAGAAATTTGAACAGGCGTTTGGGAATTGTACAGTAGGTTGCTTCCTAGTTTCAAGATTCTCCACAAAATGCTTTTCCTTCCTTTTCGGAGCGTCTTCCTCATTGTACTCTTACATAACAACCCCATTAAAATGGAACATATTATTACTTAAATGTAGTCTTGCTCTGGGACATCTCTTTATTCTTTTTGTCATATACTTCCCCTGTCCCCTTCTTTTGTTCCCCTTCGACTTCTCTTCCTGTCCGCTCTCCTCGTGTTCAGTAAGTCACGGCCCTGCCCTCGATGATTTAAGCGCTAATTGATCCGACTGCAGAGAAGGACTGAAAAGGTGCCGGTTAATGTCGGCAGGAAAGCCAGACAAATTAGTCACGAAATAAAGCGTGAGTGTACTGAGAAACCAACTAAGGAGCTCACTGGACACTTCAATAGGTACACCTATACTTGTAGTTTAAGAGCTGCAGTATCATGGGAAATGTTTTTTTGTGTATTTTTAGCTATATATAATATTCATTTTGGCCAGTGGGTGAGCTGGAGAAAATTGCAGCTGACTTGGGTCAAATGTAGATTACACCCTGGAATGGATGCAAGTCATAATTCAGTTTTACGTGGGAACCACTATCCACTGTGCGGACAGTCTAAATATTCCGCACTGTGCAAGCACATGAATAAACACACAGTGTTTACCTTGTTGATGGTCTGTGAGGCGGCGAGGCTCTCCGACAGGCGTGGGTAAGTGTATGAGCTGTATGGGTGGGCTTGGGCAGGGTTCTTGAAGGGACCACCCGCCACATAGGGGACATTGGGTTCCTGGAGCCCGGACCCCGAGCGAGACCTCTGCCTGATGGCCGGCATGGGGCTGGTCTGCATCACGTACGAGCTCTTGGGCCTCTTGTCGTAGTCGTCCCGCATGCCACCGTAGCTCCACTCGCTGTCCGGGTAGTTGATCTGCTCGCTATGAAGGGAGGCACGGGACGGGGTTCCCACCGACGTGTCCCGGTAGTCCTGGCTGGACGAGCCGCCCACCGACGCCCGGTAGTAGCCACTGGAACCCACCCCGCTCCCCACCGTGGACGCCACCTCGTCGATGGAGCGGCCCTTGCTCTCCAGGTAGGCGTGGTAGTCTGGCGGGAGCTTGCCATAGTCCGACTTTTGGGGCATGGCGTCTGGGTAGAAGGGGCTGCGGATGTGGTGCGAGTGGCCGTTGTGCTTGGTGAAGCGGTAATGCCGGCCCATGGCCCAATCACCGTCAGCAGAGAAGCCGGGCTTGTCCAGAGAGTAGTCCCGGCTCCCGGAAGTGTCCAGATCGCAAGAGTAGCGCGAGTAATAGTGGCCGAAGCCGTTCTCCTCTGGGCCGCCGGCATGGGCGCCCGCTGAGGTCCTGGAGCCCGCGCCCGCCTGGTGAGCGCCCGGTGGACTCTCCTTACGCAATGAATTGGAACGCGTCACAGAGATGTTGTCAAACTCCTCCAGCAGGCCGTTGATGGATGCGTCTTTGGGGGGCCGGTTCCCCCGCACGATTGTCTACGAGAGGTGGGGGGTGGGGGGGAAGAAAAAAACTTCAGTGACAACAAGAACCAAGAGGGGGTTGGCAGGCTAATAAAGATGAGGGTGCATTCCGCTTCAGTTCAGCCATTCCAGTCTGAGAACTGAATGAATTGAAATTCATTAGGGGACACAATTTCAATTCTTTGACTTTAGAACAAGTATGAAGTCAATCATCACTTGCAATGAAGGAACAAGCAATTATCTAGCTGGATTTACACTACATGCTGCAAGTCACACAATTCAGTGCTGAATTTGTTCTTATAAGTGGTCAAATTCAGATAGGAATACAATAATAAACAAACAAAAAAGAGAAATATATCCTGAGATTGAAATCAACGTCCTCCAAGATACAGAACCTTGTACTGTGAGGCAGGCATGCTAACCATGAGGCTAAAAACAGATCTGGCGATGCGTAAACAGACAGATAGGATCTACCCCTTCAATGCAAACCTCTAACATTGGAATACTGGAATACTGTGAGCGCTGACTTGTAGGTCATATATTCTAGATTTCCCCGATAAGAACCAAGCACATTCTTTTTGTCATTCTCTTCCATGGATGGAAGAGAAGAGGTAGGATGAGATTGTCCAAATGTGGATAAAAACAGACCTGATGATGCGTAAACAGACAAAGGCGGCCATTTTAGGGGCATTTTGGCTATTTCTCGGCCATAGTTAGAATTCTTGAGATTTTTTCCAAGCTTCTATCATCCACCTAACACACACAAAAAAAGCTTCAGATGCTAACAGGAAGCCAGCGGTGGATCTGAGCTGCTGCCTTCCCTGCCCCATTTCCCTCGCAACAGATTAGCTTCATTTTCAGTGGGCGTACCGGGGGGAGGCATTTGTAGTAGTCGTGACATCGTGCGCGTGCACACACACACACATGTATACACAAAGCAAGAGTGATTAGGGGTGCACGCATACACGTGCCTGGGCGCAGAGGCGGCTTAAACATCAGGGGTGCTTCTCATCCCCTCCTACCTCACGCTAAGCCCTTTACACGCCGTGGTCGCGGTGACTCACGACAAGCTGGTGCTGCACTAGTAGTGGATCACGACACAAAAGGCGTACTTTGGCGTGTAGGGGAAAGTATGAAGCGAATCCAGAGACAGGAGGCGCATTTGGAATTGCCGCATAACTACAATTAGTTATGCACCTTTGGAAGGTACATAACTAATTGTCAAGCAACGGAAAATTTCCAGGGTAGAATTAAGCAATTGATCGATTTTAGCAATTACTTCATTGGTCAGGGTTATTTTTAAATGGATTTTGAGCAGGTTCGGTAGTTCAAAGCTCACCCACATTGACTGCCAACTTAGTGATCAGGTCACTTACTCGACCTCGGATCAAGGATCAATAATTTCACTGACAAAACATTTCTCCTGGTATTAAAAATATGGGGAAGAAGCTACAAGATTTAGATACACAGAAGAATTAATAATATACAAGCCAGTTCATTAGAAGCAGGAATAAACCACTATTTATTTCTTGTTTTGCCTTTGATGTGACACTTCATCATTTATTCACATTTAAAATGTTAAAATGTCTTGCAGCACCCTCTATTTTGTGCGTCACACATGCAAATGTTCACTTTTAACCTTCCAACATTCATGCTCGTTTGCTGCCTTTCGCATTCATTTTTTTTTTTTTTTTTTGCGCGTCAATATGGGTGACATGTCAGTGCTAACGCGTGAAAGCTCGGCGTCGCGCATGTATTAGAAGCCAGGCCGAATCTTTAATACAGCAGTGTATTTTAAATTGGTGGCAATCACAATGATGCGCATGAAAGCCGCTAAATTAGCTGTCAGCAAATGCATACGTTTTGATTCCCCCTGAGGAAGAAAAACGGTGCACTTTTTTTTTTTTTTAGTAGAAGGGTGGGCCAGAACTCAGCAACTTTTGCAACCATGTTCATCCCGGTAAAAGAAAAAATCACACATTCCCAAACATTTCAAACTAATTAAGGGGCATCATTGCAATACCGTGGTAACGTGACTTTGCAATATTTTTGTTCACCGTTATCACACCATGCCAAAGCGTGCCGACTGCATTTTGAGTAGACCCATTTGGGTTTGCAATACGTGCGACTGAGGCGTGGCATGATTAATCTGAACGTCAGCCATCAGCAAGTTCTAGGTTTGGATGGACGCGTCTCTGTCATGCTCTTGTCACATGTGCTGAGGCAGAAAGGCGGCAAAGCGGCGATGTGCTGACGCAAGAATACATCTGTATGTCTGCAAACACCTGCACCGGCCTCCCCCCTTTAACGCTCCGTACTCGCGCCATTCATCCATCAGTGTCGACACGCACATCGGAATCTCCAGCTTCAATGCATGGATATAAACTACGCGTTAACACGACAGTCAAGACCTTTGGGATCGTATGCGGGTTCTTAACTCTGCAGGATTCAACATCTGATCACAAAGGAGAATGTACATCACCTACTATAAATGTGTTAATATACGACCACGGATGTCATTGCATGGGTCGCAAAGAATCATGACTCTGCAATTTGAAACATCCAGTTGCTATCAGGTACTGATTTTTTGGGGGGGTTTTTTTATGTCAAGTCACTGAACTCCACTTCAATTTCCTTTGCGGCAAAATACGGAGAATAAGAAAGGACGCAAGCGCTCCGTATTTTGTCACAAAGACGTTGAGGTTTTGATTCAGCATTTCCTAGGCGACAAAATGCGGACAGGACAAGAGACGCTTTTGTTTTTGATTAAACATAATTGCGTGTTTGCCGAATATATGCTTTAGTCCAGCTGTAAGGAAAAACCAAACATTAGATATTTAAATTGAGGAGGAGCCGCAGTCATTTGCTGCTCTTCATTTCGGCAGATATGAACAATAAAAATACAAACAGGAATGGTTGCCTTTTCGACATATTGCAATAACTCGAGGGGCTCATCTGCTCACATTTATTCACAATTTTTTAGCACTAGCTTTAGGCTAGTACATATGCTTCAGACGATAAACCGTTGAAGTCACCTCTCTCTCTCCAAGCGAGACCCCCCTAAGGGTCCCCTGCTATGAGCTGCCTGGGTGCCGTGAACTGGAACACAAGGTGAAATGTCCGCTATATGCAGCGACTACATCAAGCTGAGCGGCTGCAGGATGGATTTTCTCAGGGACACGAATCTGTCATGATTTGGACAGATGCTGCAGTTTGTCCAACAAGCTGTACCTGACGGAAACAGCACAGAAGAGAACGCCTGCATCAAACTCGTTGCATTCTTACCCAGCTGGGTGATCTTAACATTTTTGAATATCAAAAATGAGACCAAAAGCAGGTCAATTTTGACATTATTTCACATGTACCAGTGATGTCGCCGACACAGAATGGGGGAACAAGGTCAACCAGCCTTCAGACAATTTTGCAGATCTCCGCGTGAAAGAAGTTTGTCGGGCCACATTGCAAATGCGAGCCATATGTATTTGTTTCGTTCGGACACAAACGGGGCAGACAATCAGCCTCTCTCCTTTTGCTACTTACCAGAATAATAAATTAATTGCCTGATACGAGTCTGACGCGGCACTCTGCGTGAAAGTGGCTTTATATGCAGGCTAACTCAATTTAATATAGCTGCTCGTCAATATCTACATGTGGAGACGTGGATGGTGGCTGCTCGAAGGCAAATGACATTGCTGCCAGTGTCGACGAGGAGAGAGAAAGTTAATTGTGTCACTAAAGTGTGCGGGATCGCACCTGGAAATCTTCCCATTAATTTGAATTAGAGGGCTTATAGGGACTAGCCTCCCCAACAATCGCCCCGTGTACGCCTAGTGCAACCCTTCCCACCCACCCTCCGCTGCCTCTTTACGTCCTTACGCCAGCGTGAGTCGGGTCGTGCTCGGCGTCGGCTCTGACAGCGGCCATATTTCACTGGTGTGCCGCGTTGGCCTGTCCTTAAGAGATAAGCTGTAATAGATCTACTCACCATGGCCTGTTCAAGTTAAGTACAGCAGAGAGGGAGAAGAGGAGTAGGATGGGAAGAAATGAGAGGGGGCAGGAGAAAGGAAAGGACAGGACAGGAAATGACAGGGAAGATGGCAGGAAAGGAAATGAGGGTGGAGTAATGACAAAAAGAAAAGGATGGAGGAATGGAAATTGCAAAGATGTGAAGAAAAAGGAACATAAAAGAAAAGGAAAGTACTTAACGGGACAAGAAAGAAAAGTGGGGAAAGAATGAAAAGAAAAAAGGAAAGAACTAGACAGCTAAGTCAAAAAATGTCATGATAGGACGGGAATTGAAAGTACGGGTCAGGAAGAGAGAAACACAAATGAAAGGAAAGGATCATACAAGGTGGGAAAAAGGAGTACAGGACAAAACTGGGGCTGGAGAAGGAAGAAGACCAGACGCGAAATAAGCAGGGAGTTGACAGTAAAGGAAACGAGAGTGAAAGAATGACAAACGAAATGAGAAACTGAGAGGGAAACTTGAGGAAAATCAAGAAGGGCGGAGATGTAAAGGAGAAGGGAACGTAAAAGGAAAGGAAAATGACAGAACAAGGAAAAATTGAAGGGGGAAATAGGAACAGAGAGTGGGAGTGGATAATATGAAAAATACAAAGAAGGAAATCTAATGTGACAAATGACACAACAAGGAAGGATAAAATGAGGAAAAAGAAAGTCAACTTTCTCGGAGAAAGAAAAGAAACACGTAAGGGGAGGAGGCGGCTGCATGACAAATGAGGCTCATTGGGAGATAAGGGGGGATTAACCTTGCTGGTAATGAAGGCGGGCATAATTAATGAGCGTGTGCTTCTGCTGACTCCTGGAGGGTGGGTGCTCAGCGGACAGCAGCATCCACAGGCAGCAGGACCAGGGACACTAAAAAGTAGACGTCTGGAGGAGGGGGTGGCGCTTCATCCCATCGGCCAGCCTGGGACTGATATTACATGTCACTAGACGATTACCGGTTGGATGGTTTACCGTGGTTTTAAAAAGTCAAGGTTTCAAGAACCACTAATACTGTCTGTCACCAGTAATGAGGTACTGTTGTCTTTTGTTTTTTGAGGAGATTTCTAAGCTGCGCACAATATGATTGGCTGCTTGCAGAGCAGAGTAAGCGAGCAGCCTCTCTGAAGTTCCTGTCAACATCAGACAGGGGAGGGGTGAGTAGTTACACACGGATGTAGAGGAGGGGGCAAGACGAAAGACACTGCAAACACGGAATCCTTTATCTCAATGTGCATTGTCCTAAAAAGGTGAGGGGAGGGGTGCCAGTAGGTACTAGTTAGCCCCAAGAGCAACATGAGTAGACCACGGGTCTGTTCTAGAAAAAAAAAAGGCTCACCAGTTAACCTTGATGTCGTTGTGATTTATGGTGTTGTGTTGGAAACCTGGCAGGCACGCATCACGTGTAGTGTAGCAATGCAGATAAGTATCTCTGCTCCTTGTTCACACACACATGAAGCACATCACCTTGGCTACAGGCACACACCCGCACACACTCCCACCATTCATTATAAACACAACAAGGACAACAACAGATCACATCATGAATTTAGCAGGATCATATGGTGCATCGCTCAGCCGTAGTTAATTTTTGGAGGACGAGGGGAACTATTTTCAAAATGTTGTCTTTGTTAGTATTTTCAAGAGGTTTGTGAAACTCTTCTCTTGGCGGTGCAGAGGATCTGTAGAGCTCTACAGTACTTAACTGAATGGGAAAAAAATGCAGCAAAGGAGCAAAAATAGTTGGACAAAATGGAACTGAGTGTCTTAGCCTCTGACGTCCTCTGCTGGGGGTTGCCAGTTCATGCAACAGGCCAAGTTACAGTGATTCTGTAACGTGTGGGAAGAGAACCATGAGTGGGAGGCGGGCGCCCCCTTCCGGTAAGACAAGAAATCACTGAATTAAATGTACAAATTGCATAATGTGGCTTCAAAAAGTCAGGGGGGTTGAACAGTTCAAACTAAAATAATATTTTAAGTATTTTTCTGAACGTTTTTTCATTACTTTCATTTATTTCAATTATTTTCTCTTAAACACAAATTAGGACTGCTGTAATAAAGCACAGTGCAGTCCTGTATTCCGTCACTGTTAAAAAATATGTAGTTCACTGTTCAGCCACACGAGGGCAGCATAAGACCGCATTTTGAGCGTTGAACGACTGACATAGGCTTGTACTTGCTAATTGCCTTCATGATCAAATTCCTATTCTGCAAGGCTATTACAACCTGTACCATTTCGATTCAGAAATTGTTGTCTACTTTTAATTAACTGTGTGGAAATGCTTCCAAAAATTGCAACTAAATAAACCATTCAATAAGGCAGTGAAGGTAAATTCGCTGGCATTTTGAAAACCGTTCTGGCAAAGCACGCAAGAGGTTGGTAGAAGCCAACAATCAACAGAATGACAGCAGCGAGGAGGGAATGGATCAATGGCATCTACTCCAGCTCCCTGCCCCAGAAAGACAAAAGCCTCTCACTCTCTTTCTCCATCAGCGGCTATTCCGCTTCAAGTGAATTCCCGCAAACACCAACTTAATGCCGCATCAATTCAGACTGGGCCTGGTTCAATTGGACTTGAAATTAAAGGCGTATTGATCAGCAACAGTAGCGCTCACTGAATGAATGGCACAGCCAATGATGAGGGGGATGATGAAAGAGTGTCAGTGCCATTATTACTTTGCCGTAAGAATGAAAGGGTTACTATATAGTGTTGAAGGCCATTACAATCCAACAAAGTATCCACACTCATTCTTAACTTGCGTTTTCGGTCTTTGTGGTAATCCACTGCTTCCTTGACAAACACCTCATTGCTTTTTTGGTGCAACAGAAATTAAAATGGTAGCCTATACTGTAATTGGAGGCTCAAACCCTGAAAACTCTAAAGAACACAGAACCACCAAAAATAGAAGGTCACAGTCAAATATGTGACCTCAAGCAGAATCGGCTCTTCCACCAAAAAGATCTCACTTTCAAAAGCAGTAAAACCTGACGTTTGGTCTCAACCGAAATCCCACCTGTTGTGGTGTCTCCTCCACCTGGCTGGACTCCGGCCTAACGGCAGGTCCTTCAAAGTCCCTCGTCTGTCTGGCCTCAGTGGCTCCTCGCCCCCCTGCCATGATTGGCCCCCAGCTGGAGACCCTCTAGCTTCTGAGCAGCGTCACGATCAGGTTTCCTCTAAAAGCGTCGGTGGGTGCAGCAGGGCATTGGGCTGACATTTACAACTTAGCGGGTATCACGTGCCGCCATTTTGACATTGCTGCCCTACTGCCCCCTTCTGAATGTCCAAGGTATTAAACCTCCCGATGAGCTGATTTATTATATATAAATTTCTTTGGGGCGTTAAAGTGGCAACATTGTGTTACAAAACAATTCTCCATGCGCCATCTGTTTGTTCGCAATCCACCTCTTCCAGGATGATGTAAGGCTTAAAGTTGAGCTTCCTGAAAATACCCACAGAGATTTCTACTCCCACACTACCCCACAGTGCATGCAGTTTACGGAGTGTGTGTGTGTGCGTGCGTGCGTGTCGTGGGCGGGGTGGCTCCATGGAGAGAGAATAAAAAATAAATGTAAAAAAGTGTCTAAAAGATCTCAGAGCAATGATGGTTTCATTTTTGTCAATTTAATGTCTCTAAAAGGAATGATTTGATTTTCTTCGATGAAGGGCAAGGTTGTCTTGTGGTTAGCAAGTCTGCCTTCACTGTTCCGAGGTTTGCGGTATGAATCTCGGCTCAATTTGAATGCTTGTTTGTCTATGCACTTCATTCCTGGGGCCTTTGATGTCAAAAAGATTATGGGCACAACTTCATGTGCGACACCGGAAGTAGCAGTGAGCCATTAGTTATTAGCGGTTTTCATTTCCTGGAGAGGTTTGTTTGAACGTTTTTTGTTTCCTTGTCTAAACGATTATCAGCCTCGTTGCGAAGTACAAGTTGAATCTGTGGCAACAAGAGCAATGTTTTTCACATGCACCACAGACAAAGAATGTTGCTGTGCGAATCCACCTCCTACTCAGGGATGCCGAACACAGAAGGATTAGGCTGAAAATCATCAACTGAAGGGGCACAGAAATTTCATGCACGCGCTCCTTTCATTTTGTGGTGTTTTTGCTGAATGTTTCTTCCGAATATTTTTGTCATTCTGTAATCTATTTGCTGGAGATCGGGACTGTTGTGAACCGAAGGACTTCCTGCAATCAAGGCACCACAAATGCTACGAGAGCAAACCGCTCACTTTCTCCACATCTCACTTCCGTCTACTGTGACAGCAGCCGCGGCCGAGGTAGCCTAAGCAAACTGCAAGGACAAGACAACGTGCGCTCACATCAACACACATGCTAACATTTGTGTGAACGAACAAGGAGGCAAACACACACCCTAATCACTGTAAATAAGCCCCTTGGAGGGTGTGAAAGTCGAGGTGCAACATGAGACGATTTTCATGACTCCAACAGGCGTTGACACGCACACGCACGCACGCACGCACGCACGCACACACTAAAATTCAAAGCTCAACGTGCCGTTACTGAGGCGGCCATGTCGAAGACATGCTGCTGTGGGGATGCGTTAACCCACACTTGTGGATTAGCCTTTGCGATGATGATGGCGGCTGGGAGGCCAGAAGCAATACTAATGCTCCAGTGGAGATGAGCAGGCTGACAAGTAGGCTACAGGCCTCGCACACAAACCATGAGACAACCAGCGGAAGCGCAGTGGTGCTAGAAGACGTTACTGCGGCGCAACGGCCAGGACGACTTCTCGACGAGACACTGCGCTCTCACACGCACGCACACTAGAATACCCTCCATCGCGGGTGTATCATTCAAGAGCAACCCCACTGTGGGTGAAATCCGTGTCAACACAGCACAGAGGCACTTTGCACCGATCATTATTTTCATTATTAGCATGATCATAATCAATATCAGGAGGGGGATCATGGGAACATGCTGCTATAGCTCATCAAGTGGTTCCTTGGGGGGGGAGGGCAGTGAGGGTTTTTGGGAAGTGTTGGAACTCATGCAGAAGAGTGGAAATGAGTTTGAAAGCTCGTATCTCACTGAGCGGCAAAGGTTTGCAAGTGGGTGCGCGCGGCTCAAATGTTCATTCAAGGTCGCAAACGGTCACAAAGACGTCCGACGTGCGTTTGAAATGGTCTCGAGCAGTTTCTCTTGTCGCAAAGAAATTTTGAATACGTTCAGAATTTGATGGTGATAAGAAAAACTTTGCAACCATTAAAACTGTTTGGGAATGTCTAGCGAACGTCTTTGCAACTCCCTTCGCCGCGCAGTGTAATACAAGACCTGGCAGAGCAATGTAGTTATGTCATGTGTGGAGTCATTTTGCCACTTCCCGCCCCCACCTGGATGCATGGTAGCAGCAGGCAGCGGCGAGGAGATGCAGAAAAAAAAAAGGCAGTGGTGGGGGAGGGGGGGTGCAAAGGGAGCGGGAGAAGAATGGTGAGGGTGTGGACAGACGGGTAGAGGGAGTCATACTTTGGGCGTTTCGGACAGCCGGACCTTCTTGGGAGATATCTGTGAAGAGAGCAAGACAATTACTTTCTTGTTCCCCCCTCTTCAGAGATATTTCCTGTGGCATATTGCTGTTCTTGGTTGTGGCCATTTTAGTTGTGTGGCTAACAAGCTGAGATGCTAACCGCGTGCACTCCAAACAGCACGAGAGTAAGTCATTCATTGAGACGGTTAAGGCAGACATGATTCACACCCCACATCGGATCAATGACGGACAGTGTAGGTGGAGATCGCGGGGGGTGTCAAGAATACAAGTTGGGGGCTCAGGCCGGTTCAAATTTACTGAAACGTCTTTAGGAGTATCAGTGTGGAAGCCAATGAACAACAACACAACAGAGGAGACACTCAGAAGGGTCGGGGACGAGGAGACACAAAGAAAATGGAGACTTGCATTGATGTAAATGGACAAAATTCTCGTTTGAACAAATTATCAATTTAAATCCTGCATTAAGCATATTTTCCTCGTTCTTTTTTGCCACGGAGTCATGTTGTTGCAGCCATCTGGTTAAGTCAGTTTACTCAACATTTCCCTAAGTCATGTTTGAGTGTCACTTACCCCCAAAAATGTAGGTCTTCTCTATTTTTACAACAACAACAAGCATCAGCTGTGAGCGGCATTTGTTCTTTCTCTCTTTGATTCTCTGCTGCTCAGATCTCTGATGCTTTGTTCATGATTTTTAAGGCGCCGTACCAGCGGAGTGAGTGAGGATGGGGCAGGGGTCTTTTTTAGATGAGCTTAATGAAAGGGGCTACAATTGGGGATCACTTAAAACACCACAAGTGTGAGCTTCGGATGTTTAACATCAAAACCGCGCTCACGGGTTTATGCATTTAAAAGTGAGCCCTAAACAGCTAAATGCAGGTTCAACGCAGCAGTGCACTCGGATGTGACTATTAGATGGCATACTAAGAGTGATGTAATGGTGCGAGTTGGCCAGATGGTATTGGAGAATACAAAGGAACAAGTGTCGGATGGAGTGGTGTGAAGCAGACATGCTCGAGTGAAAATGTATCCTTTAAAGAAAATGAAAGATTAGAATCACAGGAATGAATCTGAAAAAAGTCAAACTGGAGGAATAAGCAGGTTGAGAACTTTAGGAAATGTTTATGAATGGTTGGATCCATGCGCCCTCACTCCTACCTTCATGGGTGCAAGCTGGATGGGGGTGATGTAGGAGGGGTCCACCATGGGCTTAGGCCGGTTGGCGGTGTCGGCCAGGAGGCTCTGCCATTGCTGCGGCAGCCCCGTGAACTTCTGCTCCCGTGGATCGAAGCCCGTGTGGACCCGGTGCTCGAAGTTGGATGGGGCCGAGATCTCCAGCCGTTTCTTCTTCTTACCGAACATGCTGGAAAACCCTGACAAACCTGAAGACAAATGAGGACAAATAACATCACTCGTTGCTAGATCTGATGTCACTTTTCATCGGACTGTCGCTCGATTTGCTCATGCTATCCCCCTGCTGCCAGTTTCCAGCATCGTCTCATTGTCTCTTGACAGCGACTTGCTCTGCAAAGGTGTGATGCTAGCTTCGATGTTAAGTAGCAATTATTATTCATTTTGTAAAATATGCCTCGCTTAGTGACACGGTAACTAAATTAAATGCGTTCTACAGTCGAGTCTCACAATGATGCAAGACAGAAAGGAGGCAGGAACAAGCACAAGTGTCTGAACATGCCAGAAAATAACAAGTCCAGTTTGGTTATGTAATTTAAACAGCAGAGAAGGGAAAAAAATGGGAAAAAAATGAACTCCTTCCTCTGTGGTGGAACGAAATGTCAGACAAATGATACCAACTTGGGATTTTAATGCTTCCATTGGGACTGAGAGTGTCCTATGAGAGTCACATGAAGTGCGTGGTGTCCCTGGGACAAAATGTCATGACGTTCGCCGTGAAAGGAGCTCATTGTTTTTCTCTTTCTAGGAGCCATTGTTGCCAGAGTCATACTTACAGCACCCAGTTTTTCCTTATCTGAGTCTGCAATGGCGCGCAACATATTACTCGCTAGCGCCACCTGGAAAGCCTGAAAATATTTGTTAACTGTCATTAAAACGTGCAGGCAAGTTAATCCTTTACCAGATGAGAAATAAAAAAAGTGTCAGAAAGCAAAGTGAGCCATTTTGCTTCGGAGAGATCCAGCACAATTGTGTGCATCACAAGAGAAGACCGAGCATTTGTGGCACCTACCCACCTGTGTTACAGCTTTGAACATTTCCAGGTCAACTCCGTCAAACCCATTTTGTGCGTGTGATTTTCACGCAGGTCAGCGACACAAGAAAATGGCAGCCTCGCAAGTCTGAAAAAAGGCAATCGTTGGAGGACCTCCTTGGGAAACGTTCAGCACCAACAATAACAAATCTTAAATGAGCGCACAATCACACAAGCCAAGTGAATGTCACTACCGAGATTTTAAATTGAGGACTCTACAAAGTGTAAATTCTCATTTATGTTTTACATAAATTGAGCGACACAGGCACACGTACTAATTAGCACGCCTAATTTGAGCATTTCCACTCCCTTGCGATCAAAGTCCAAAGGACCCATTGTCGGTTATATGTAAAGATTATCTTCGGCAATTATCCTGACGTGCGGAGGCATGTGTGGGCTCGGTCACAGTAAATTAGGCGTAGGATGAAAAAGTCATCCCCGAGTGTTAATTCTTCATTTTAGCAAGACATGCTGGACGACTGGACTTTTTGCAAAGGATTACTTGGATGAGCCGAGTCCTCAATAAAGTTCAACATCAGTGATGCCAAAAACAGGCAAAAATCTGCATTGTTTTGTTTTTTTTTGTTTTTTTGTCATCAAACAATGTAAAATCTCTCCAAAAGCATCCTCGACTAGATAAGCAGCCTGGAACACAAAGTTCATCCTTCCACTTTGCACAATCTTACGCAACATATATGGGCTGACATCCAGATCTACTACCACGACTCCAAGACCACGCTAACCTTGTTTCCGTTTTTAGCGCCAGCACCGCGCAAGGTGACCGCCGCAAGTTGGAATATTGACACGTGGATCAGTCCGATAAGTAATTAGACTTGCCGACCCGCGGACCAAACATGACGAGGCTGGAAACAACGTACAAAGAGGGAGGGGGGCCGAGTGCAACCGTTTCCCAAATGCAAATAAACAAGTGTATTGTTTTCGCCGAGCATTCAGTATCGCATACTAAAGCGTTAAATTCTGGCATCATTTCCTAAAAAGACGACAGCTACCGATGTTGCACTTTCCTAAAAAGAAAAAATGTGAAATATTATTCAAATAAAAAAGCGAATACAGGCCACTACAATCTGCTGCACACTGGATAATCAAAAGATGGCAAATAGCTTCCTAGTAACATTTGAAGAAGACCAGAAACAAATTCTGATGATGGTGGCCTGCAGGGAGGGTAGCCATGACAAAGAGGGCAGACTCCTGACCTTGTTGGCCTCATCTTGGGATTATTAAAGGCTTACGGGGGCTTAAATCGTCTCTCGCAAGGTTCAAGCGCTGAGAAACGACAACGCATACGCCGTCTCACCGAGGCCACGCATGACCTGGTCAAGTGTTGAGGCCTAGTGGAAGAAACTCCATTGGGAGGAAAGACCCGCCGCCGTCCCCTCCCTGCACGTCGCCTGCCCTTGAGGTGTTATAGGTAGACTGTAAGGTTACACACTTAACGTTATGCCGCCACACAGTAACAATGTCACACAGCAATGAGCGGAGGTAATATATCGCAGATGTTAAAGTCTGAACTGAACAAAGTCAAAAGTGACGGTTGGACGGGTGAAGTGAAACACAGGTCAGCTCCACTTCTCGAAATAAAATGCACACAAACACAATGTGAAAGGGCTGAGTCGTCCCATGGCAAAGATACTGATTCACAGGCTGATTTGTCTCCAAACCATCTGTCATCCTCTCCAGTCTCCACAGGCATTCCCCCCACCCCACCCTTTTATTTTTGAGGCAGCCAACGGCCACAACACAATTTGACCGGAGCCTGATGCACCTTGCACAGAGCATTCGGAAACTATTCACAGCACTTCACCGTAAACATGTCAAAAATGTTTTGGGGTAGAGTTTGTCACATTTCAAAGTAAACAAAAATAAAATGTCACGGCCAGTGTGTGCTGAAAAGTTGTCATCGACTGGCTGTCATGCGCTGAAACCCCATGGTGACGGGGTGCGGCCCTCGCGTTGCCGGTGTGAGGCGGGCCGCTCGTGGCCGTGAGGCCAGAACTGGCCCGGGAATAGACCGACCATTCAGGAAAATGAACAATTATTTCTAATTCTGGATGACCACCTCGCCGGTAATCACAATTGACTCACTCACCACACGTCTAATTGTGTTTTTGGGGAAACTGCATTGGCATACACAAGGGGTTAAGCCTGTTGTAAACTGCAGTGTACCCCATCCAGCGTAAATCCCACCCGAATGAGACAGTTGAGTTGCTGTTCTTACCTAGTAACAAATGCCCAGTGTCCTTTAACCAGTCAAAGTGCTGGAGGTAGGCCATGGCCAAATGCTCTGATGCACTCAGATCCTGGTCACATGCTGGACCATAAGTGCATCTCTAATGGCTCCATTATCCACCACAAAAGACAACGAGCCTTGGAATCCCTTGGGGTTGGCGGGGGCGTTGGTACAAGTGATGATTCAGGATAGCTCCCGGAACCTTAGCAGCCCCCCAAGAGAGATGTCGTTACTACGACGACGAGCCCGTGACTGCGTTTGTGCCTGCATGCTCTGATAACTCCCAATGCGAGACTGCCAAAAAAAAAAAAAAACGATGCGAGCGGCCCGGCTCGTACGCCAAGGCGCGGCCAGACAGCTAAAGCCCGGGCCCATCCCATTCTGCTTTCATTGTTTGCTTAACTCCGTCTGACCCGGCCGCATCCCGAACTAACCACCCTCTCTTCTTGCACTGTCAAGCGTCCCGCGGACGTGACACGCGAGGATGCGAGTTGTGGCAAAGTGATGTCGTTTCCTCTTAGGCTAGGACAAATGGCCTCGCGGAGAAGATACGATAGAAACCACTGACGGAAACAGCTAGTCTGGTCAAAATTAAAAGAAAACTGTGGCTATTCCCCTGCAATTGTCAGTCTTATGACAGCTGCTTGAGTATCGGCGTGATTTTTCACCGGTCAAGCTTATTTTAAGTTTATGAGTAAGGCAATGTGGCACATTCAATCTCTCCTACTGTGGCCAAGGTTAGCCAGCAGCAAAAAAAAAAAAAAAAAAATGTCAGCTTGGACAGATGACGCACTGACAGGATTTTCCCGTTTGCCTGTGTTAATCCTCGGAAAGAGGAACATCGATGTGACCTCGATTTGGGAAGAGCAAAAGTTCACATGACCATCCACTTGCGAACGAGTAGGAGAAGGTAAAGACAACAGGAGCTGGTCAACTGCATTCTTGATGTCTTGTTAGTCGGAACGAAACAATTTGCACTGTTGCATTTGTCTTTAGATGCGAACTGAAATGAGGCTTCAAATTGGCCAGTGTGTATTCAGTGGCTGACTGCCGGTTGCTGGGAGCTTGCGATTGGCATAGGACATAAATGTAAGTGGCGCCTGGCTTTGTGTTTTTTTGTTTTCCGGAGAACACAACACAATAAGGCGCCTTTTATCTTGGCCAAACAGGCCACAGCATCACCCCGCGCAGATAAATTGAAACTTATACAACATTGATCCACAATGTACTGACGCTTTATCGCATGTAAGAACGGAAACTGACGAACGCCCGTATTATACTTTTCAAATTTGAATTTGTGTTATTATCATATTTAGCGAGCGGCAAAGAAAAAGCAAAAACAACTATCAAGCAAGCAATGCTGAATTGCACGCGTTGGTCAAATTGGCATTCCCCGTTTTACGTACAGTATTATACCAGCCATGAAGCTAGTAGGGATGACGCTATGATGCATAAGCTCGAGCGTCTCTTAAATGTTGAAGTGCATATTTCTTTGTAAGAAAAGATGCTCTTTTAATCCTCGCCGGTTCTCCAACCATGACAACAGGCGGAATTATTCATGACACGAGTGGTAGGGGAGGTGAGCGGAGAGCCGGTTGCTTTCAAAGGGCACTCCAAGGCCACTGCCTGTAACTACTCCAGCTGCGCTTAGCTCGTGTGGCCCTCCGCCGCTTCGGCTTTGACGGCTTGACGAACCTGGGAGAGACAAGCTGGTTTGACGGCAACTCCGGTTTGGACTGGACTTGACATTTCAGAGAGTGCCTCTGCTCTCTTGACTTATTTCCAGAGTTATTTTCGGAAGCACTGTAAACTGACGTACATTATTCATCACGTGGAGCAAGAAGGAGCATCACTTGAGGAGAAACCAGTCACAAAACACTACTCTGAAAGGAACTAAAACTCCCTTCTTACTGCTTCTTGGGTTTTAAGACGACCGGGTCCAGAGAGTTACTTTCCGGGCTCGTATGGCAATCGCATGGTGTCTGGTGCATCAGATATGTCGTCATCTTCTAATCAATGAGATTTCCTGATTCTGAATGTTACAATTGTGAGTCGTACGATGGGGCGACAGGACTCCGTGCGACCCACCGGCCCGAGGTTCCCAGCAGAGATGTTCTCATCAGAGCAGCAGACTCATACCAGTCCACATGACTTCACACCACCGATGCGCTGAGATAACACGTCAGGATTAGCGCCACATCACGTCCCCGCGCAGTTGCGTGCACCAATTTGGGCGAATCCTAACTGAGGAACAAGAAGAGGCTATGGCGGCAATTCTCAAAATGGGGGGATTAAAAACCGCTGCCGGGGTGACGAATGAATATCTGCAGGATGATTCTTGCAACTTTACTGTCATTAGTTGGCAAACACAACGTCAACTCGCGCTTACCTACACTGTCATGCTAATGCTAATGTTATGAGAGAAATTAGCCATTTCTAACAGCGTGAGAGCGAAAGAGAGAGAGCGAAAGAGAGAGAGTGACACAACGACAGCAATCGACGTAATGGGTCTGATGAGCGCGCAGCTGCTGGTTATAGAGCGCTACTGGCATGCCACGCACGCCCGCGTGCATCTTTTTTTTTTTTTTTTTTTTTTTGGGTGAGCTGTTTCATGCCTGCGCATCAAAGAGGGCACAGCTGTGTCACCGGATAACCACTTTCATCCATTCAGCCGCCGCATCTGCGCTAACGCTTTGTGCTATGTCATGAGCAACCGACATCACAAGATCTTCAGGCTGTAATCTTCCCTCGCGTGCATACAGAAAGTTTGTGTATTCGCACTGAAAAAAAAAAAAAAATCACGTCAAAAAAGGGAGACGAAACGCCTTTTGACACTGAACTTATGTGCCATCAACCAAACAACTTGTTGTGTAAGTGCTGCCGTGGTGCAGCAACGCCACGCCATGCCCGCAAGCGCTGTGCATTGCTAAATTATTTGTAACAATAAAAATGTGATCTTAAAATGAAAGAGGCTACAACTTTCCATTGTAGCACGAACAGATTTTGCTGATTTGCGGGCTGATTTCCATCGAATCCAGCAAGAAAAGGCTCCAGGTTACTTCCTGTTTGGTTGTTTAGCAACCAATGCCAAATAAGGTCTAACTGTACTTCTGGCAGTAAATGCTTCAAAGAGACGCTTTTCCCATATTTCTCCTGCTGGACTGGTTCACCTCCTAGTCGAGGTTTGTTTTGGGTGTGGTTACATCTGCACTCTACATATTCATCCGCAAAAGGTAATTGGGGCAATAATGACTTTTAAGTCTGATGTTGGGCGGGCGCAATTGAGATAAAAGCATTTTAAATACTCTGGTGATTAACACTGGCATTTGTTGGTGTTAATAAAGCAGCAGAAAGTGACTGACGGAGCAGACGCCGAAGCAATTGGCTTGCTCAGCTCGGCCCTTTCCAAATAGGTATCGATTTAAAAGGCGATTAAACTGGAATTAGGCGGCAACTGGTCGAGTCTGTGCACATGAAACCAAACGAGGAGGAGTTTTGCACAAGAATAAAAGAAACTAGCAAATAATTAAACTCAACATAATTGAATCCCAAATGGGTACATTTTAAATCCAGTAGATAACTGATAACAATAAATAATTAAACCTAAGTGTTGTTAACAATGCTGCCAAATTTGAACGTTAAAAAAAAACAACAACAACAACAAAAAACATCCGGGATATCAGACTGAGGTTTCAAAATCATGAGAATGAAGCCACTCCCACTCCGCTTTCCAATGCAGTGGGGGTGTCTTGTTTAATAAGATGAAACCACGGCACACTCAAATGTCAACTGTCAATCAAATACCACGACTACCGTGTAGAAAATAGATGCTACTTCATCGACTGTCTTCCTTGTGCCTCCACAAAACTACAACAACAAGGCGCTCTAAAGCGGCCACACCAGCAGACTATCCGAAGGGAAGATGCATTTTCGAGGGGTGGCCATAGCTATCGAACTGACTCCACGTCCCAATTGACCAAAATATAACAGCTGTTTTATATATATATATTTTTACACATACACACACACATTTTAAAAAAGCAGCACGCCTGCCTCAGCCTGTCGGGCAGCTGAGGCAGATGCAGTGCTCCGAGCCCTTCAGGCAGAGCTGGATGTTCAGGCTTCACTAGACCTCCTCAGCAACACAGACGCACACCCAACACGCACGCACACACATTGCCAGAAGAAGTAGAACAGCCTCATTGAGCGGAGAAATGTGAAGAGGATTTAGGTTATGTGTCTCTAATTCTATGGAAGTACGCAGCTTAAGGCTTTGTGTGCGTGCGCGCGTGGAATGAACACTGGAAATGACAAAAATTGCCATGGCGTCAGCATTCGCTTGAGGTATGGTGTTGAAAAAGTGAAAACTTCAAAATGGCTTCCACCCCTATTTTCTTACTTTCCGTTTAGCGCCAACGTGCTCTGCTCAGCTATTGTATAAATGTATCCTTCACAGGCAAAATGAAACATGAGCATTTCATACATTTACATTTTCCCTCCATGGACAGCTCTCTGGTTTTCATCTTGGTTATACCTCTGGCTAAATGCATGACATTCCAAGTTAACTGTCCTGCCATCATCTCATCTTTCTCCTCAGCCCTTACAAGGTCCCTTGTCCTCATCTGCCTCACCAGGCTATCTGTGCACTTTCCAAGTGTCATTTGTAAAGGTTGGGGCCTAATTTGTAAAAACCAGGCGACCAGAGAAAGGCTGCCAAAAAACAAACATCCAGCTGGCTTTTCCGAAGGGCTCCAAACTGTCACACAGGTAAGCACTCTAGCATAAAGATGCCGCTTCGAATGATATAACGGGACCAGTGGGGGAGTCACGCAAAACCGCCGACTTCCTCCTCCTGGTTAAATTATTCACCGTGTGACTCCATCTTATGTAATTTAGCGTGAGCAACCAAGGACACCAAAAATAGATGATAGCTAGTGTTGCCTGTTTAGTCTAGTCTTTGTGTCAAGCTGACATTTTAATTTGTATTAGTTTTAGTCTTGCTCAGATTCTTTTTAGTACAGTAAAATTCTGAGCATTTTAGTCTTACTCTTATTTTAGTCAGGATTGTCCATGACTATTTCAGTCTAGTTTTAGTCAGAGAACTGATGATATTTCAGCAGAGATGGCAAATTCAGGTAAATAAAGATATCGCTCGTCAGGACTTAGGGAAAGGGGTTGCCACCCAGAGAACAGAAATAACACAACATGCATAAGATTTCATGACGTAGCATACGTACTTTTTTATGTTGTAAATCACATTTAGTCTTGTTTTAATTTGTCAACAATATGACATGATAGATTTAGGCCCTGTTATCAACACATGACCAACAATTTGCATCTAGTCTCCCTTATGTGATTAAAGTCTCATTGACAACGATATTTGGCCTAATTTTTGTTGATGACAGCAAGAGTGACAGCCAAGTACTGTATCCAGAAATGGGGGGAAAAAAAGTACAATCTGCAGTTTATGACGGATTGAACACTGGTTATGAGTCATATTAGTCATGTAGGCTATAGCATTCCCTCAAGCTTTGAACGTTATGTAAATCTCCAGTGTCAAGAGTACATGCTAGGACACGCATGCAGACACTACTGTTCAAAAGATTGATGCTCACTTAAAAAATGTCCATCTCGTGTTTGTTAACAGTTTGGTATAAAACTAACAAAATGAAGCAGAGCAAGGATTTTTTTTTCATGATGGGAAACAGCATGGGTCTGCAAGAGCCATTTATTTGTTTACAGTGGATTGACACACCTATTGTCTGTCAGAGTGACGTCCACTATTTGAGGAAATACATGAAATACGGTAGCTCCAATTTGCACAAATCCCTCTGACACTCTATGAGGAAACGCAAGGTCAAGCTCCAATGCCACAAATAAAGGCCAAAATCAAACAATTGGCAGTCCAACCGGTGCTCAAGGTGTTGCGTACAAGGTGTTTAGTTATTATTACTGTACCTCCATTAGGGTGATGTTTGCACCCGTGGCGATTATGAGTTTAGCAAGTGTGAGGGGGGGAACCCCAGCAAGCACACTTAATTTTCCTCTTCACTACACTATTCTAATCCCACAGCGAATTTGAAATGCAGCTATCTGCCGCCCTTTATTTACCTGCCCTACATTATCACACAGTGAAAGCTGAGTGTGTGTGTATACCATGTGTCATTCTAGTCATAGAGTAGTTGTGCTGCAAAAATACACAAGTAGTACACCAGCAGTGGAAGCGATATGGCCATTACATATAAAACAGTTAAAAGGAAGCTAAAGCAGATTATCAGCGTTCGACGGGAATAAGAATAACGCATGCAAAATGATGCGAAAACACGCACTCCGATCCAGGATGGGGAATGTGTGATGCCCACCCGCTACTACCAAGGACAGCTGCCGAAGCGCGGGGAGGAAGCTGACAGCCATAACAACAGCACACGCTCGGGCCCCGCAAATGACAGCTCTCTTACCGCATGAATGAGTCGCCACAGCCCGGATCGAGCCAAGCCGAACCCCGGTTTTTCGGACACATTAGGCCGAAGAGAGCTTCGCCCTTCCCGACGGCGAGCGTTCGCTTTCTCCGCTTTTCTCCTCCACCACACCATCAACCTACCATTCACTACACTCGCGCAAAATAGAATCCATACACACGCCGGCACTCACCTGCTCGCCGCCGAGTGGAAGAGCTCACATGTCCCGTGGCTTTCTCCGGTTCTCTCCTATGCGATTGTAGCGAGAGAGGAGTCGGGTAGCGTTACGTGCGAGCCAACGGCGCCATGTTGAGTCTCCGGGAGCAGTTCTCCTGCTGTGCGCCACATCCGGGCCGCTCGGAGAAGCGAATCAGTGGCCGGAGTGGGGCGTTGAGCACCGTGGGGGAAAGTGTAGGTGCACCTGTGTTAACCCCGGGGATAAACTCACCCTCTCGGTCATTGAGAAGCCTCCTTCCCTAAGTGCAAACGTGGGTTGTTGCCGCCATGTCGTCAGCAGCTCTTGTCGCGCTTGTGTTAGCGGGATGCTAACGCTCCATTCCAATTACATTAACCACACATACCGGGTTTAGTGCTGACGTCACTGTTGATTAGCATGCACAGGTTCGAGAGTTGAGCTTTGATAACCTTAAAATGCACAATTTGACTCAACAGGGCCGTCATAACTCAGCTTTAAAATGACATTTGGCTCAAACTGGAGTGTAAAAAAACGACAGAAAGCGTTTAAAAGTGAAGCAGTTTGATCGCGTGACGTCATAGAAAAAAAAGATGACGGCGCCATCTCGTGGTGTATTGTGAAAGTGCGGCTAAAACGGAACCTACTGAGATTTAAAAAACGCTACATAAAAATATATATACTGTACTGTATTAAAAAATCGGATAAAATGGCAAATTTCGATACATTTTGCTAAAGTCATTAACGTTATTTTCTGTACAATAATTTTAAAAATGTAATGTACATGTATCTTTGTATTCATTTGATTGTTTTACTCATGTCATGATCTGTTTAGCTTTTCTATTCTTTTAAATTCTAATTTATTTGTTAATATATTGTATTTAGATGTAGTGTTTAATTTGTTTAATTTTTGGTTATTCATTTTATGCTGAGTGGTCGTTTTTAATTTGTTCTGTGATTTTAATATGTATTCTATTTCTATTTCAAAATGTTTATTTTACTCATCTCATGTTCCTATTTACATTTTATATTTAACTCTACTGCCTTTTTTAAAATAACCATTTCATGTTCGTCATTCAAAATCAATGATAATACATCTGATTGTTTTTATACAATTAAAGGTCACCCAGTAAACATCATGTTGAAGAATTCCAAGATTCGCTGTAATTTAGGACTTTTTTTGTTAACGTGTTGGCTAATCTAATAAGGGTGCGCGCAGACAAACCACTGCCATTGTCAAATCCTGAGCGTTATTTGTCATGTTGTTACCTGAAGATTTATTGCAAACGTATATGGAAGCAAGCGCTTGTCTCACTTGATATGGTCATATCACATTTCGCTGTAAGTTACTTTAGTTGTTGCCATGCCAACGGTGACTTGTGAGAATTAAATGTCAATGAAATTAAAAGGCACAAAAACAAAAATTGCACTGTAACGATAAATGACAGAAGGTTGCACACAAATAAACGCTGGTGGAGGTAATCAGCACATTAGAAATATTTATAAGGGAACCCTGCTTGGATAGTAACGTCATCTGTTTTTTTCAGGGGCGGGGGATTTAATAGATGCGTTGAGGTAAAAATGCACTTACGTGTTATGTTCATGTGTCACACTAGCAGGGCACTGCTGAAAAGTGGGCATGTCCAGTGACTGAGCATGTTTTCGTGTATATAAAAGTAGATTTTAGTTCTGCCTGCTTGACTGCTCCCATCCGACTCAAAGGCATAAGCAAGTACACTACAGCCTGCCAGCACCTCCAACACCACAGGTAAGCGTTTGTTACATACTTTTGATTATTTTGCTATAGACCTTGATGCTCAATGACAAGGTCATTAAAATATAGTCATTTAATATTATATAGATTAAGATGTATGGTAAAATACTGAGATGAGTGAATCAGAACCGTTTTGCTTACCATATTTCCATAGACAAGAGGGTTGAAATATTAGTAAGTTGCCTCTGACATCCAATGCAAACTATATTGAACATAATATATGAAGAGCTCAAGAAATATATCAGCCAACCTGTCATAAAGAGACCATCCAGTATCATGAAGTTCTGCTTTAATATGGGCTAAAAGAATAATGATAATGTGATAATAAAAAACATCTGTCCCTGCAAGGGAATTTGTAACATTAACAAGTAAGCATTTTTATTATGATAGGATTGAAACAAAAAAGTCTTACATATGTAAAGGTAAATCTAATATACTCTACAAAGAAAATAGTTTTTAAATATAATTTAAATAGTCAAAAATATTGAAAATATATTGGCAACAAAACGTAATAAGTTTGTAAAGAACAAATAATTTGTTTAAAAAGTTTAAAAGTTAAATTTAAAAAAGTGTATGGAACAATTATTGGATTTTAGCTTTAAAAACTATTTCAATCATGTTGCTTTATTAAAATAAAAAACAGATATTTTGGCAGTTTCCTACGCTGTTATTTTAGGCGAGCTAGTGTAATGTGCTAATCTCTGTATTTATGTATCTTTTCGCTTTATACGTACATACTTGAACCCTAATTTAATTAGCAGTCACAAGGGCAAACAATGTGCTGAAGTCAGCGCGCTCACATTGTTGACTTGTCCTCACACTCAATGATCCTCTGTGTCATCTGTGTGAGTCACCGTCCTTCCTCAAGTCATCGGTTCGTTGAGGACTTTTAGTGCCACCACAGCAACATTCAGTCAACTTGGGGAAATAGGCGAGCTCACATTGTCAATCGCATTGACGGCACCTACGAACAAGTTAGTCTTTGATCAATGTTCTCTTTCATTTACATCAAGAGTTCAAGGTATTGAATCTACAATCAATCTCACACAATTTAGGATCTTCGAGGAGCCGCTTGTGTTTTTTTTTGTTTTTGTTGAAATATGAGATTGCACTCCGTCAAACCTCACGTGAACATTTTTTGCAAACACCGGAGGCAGACTTTTCAGTGTACCTAACGTCAACCGAGTGGTGTTTTTGTCAAAATTACTGAGTTGTTGAAATTTTCACGCAGATTTTTTTGGAGCGGCTTGTTTTGCCCAGGCAGCATGGACGTAAGTAGCTCCCCACAGTATCAGATGCAAGCACAGGTAAGAATATTTGCTTATTTCCTGTATCTTAACATGAATGTTGTGTCAATGTCGCACCGTCAAGTTGGTGTCCTCCATACTGTCAACCCTCTCTCTGCCTCGTATCTCCATCCTGGCCCCCGACCCTCCACCCTCCTCACCCTCTCCTCCTCCTCTACCTCCTTCCCCCCTTCAGCATGCTGACGTTCTGTGTGGCAGCTGCCCGCCTGGTTCTGCCCCACAGAGTAGCGCCCTTTGGCCGGGCCAGACGCCCGGGACCGGCTTCCCTAGCTGGCCTGCGCAGGCCACCCAGCAGATGTTGCCCACCCAGCAGCAGGTCCAGCCCACCCAGCAGGTCCGGCTACATAGTTCAGTCTATAATTTTAATGATGTCAGCATTAAAACAACATCAAAATGCATGTTTTTGTTGCGTTCATGTTTCAGGCCTCGCAACCTGCACCGTGCTGGACCGGGCAGCCTAACACTCCATGCTGGTTGGGGACTCAACCGTTGCCTGTCTCTGGACCCAGCCCTCTTCCGGTCCCACCTCAGATCCTAACACCCTCGCCTGCCCCACCTGCAAGCATGATCCCTGCTTCAACTCCGGCTCCGACCGTGGCTCCGGCTCCGAGTCAAATCTGCCAGCCTTGTTGGCCTGGCCAGTACCAGCCTGCCCAGCCTCCGGTTCAGGCTCAGGTACCCTTTCAGGTCCCGGCTTTATCTCCAGTTCCTGTTCCAGCACCCGCTCCCGTTTCCGCCCCTGCTCATGCTCCAACTGCGAGCCTCCATCCATCTTTGCCAACATGGACCGTCAATCCTGGTTGGCCTTACAACCCCGGACAGCCAGGATGGCCCGGACAGAACCCGGCCCTGATGCCGAAACACTGGCTGCCGCCAACGTCAGGACCACTAGTAAGTAACGACGCAGAAAAAATGATGAGTGACTTCCGCAATAATGCTTTTGTTCTTGGTTCGGTTTTGACGTTTAGAGCGTACCATACAATCTAAACCTGGCTCGAGGTGTCTACGACAAGATGATGATGACCATTCTGGGCCAGATAAAACCTAATGCGAAAATGTAAGTACTCCGTGGGAGGATTACTGCACTCTGAAAACTGCTGGGTTAAAAGTATTGGGTGAAATAGCCAGGCCAGCGCTGGGTCCAAATGGAACCGAGCCAATGCTCCACTATATTTATCCCCAGTGTATTAGGTTGAGGATTTCACCTGGTACGTTGGGTCAAGATTTTGATCCAACAAGGGGTAAATACAATCAATGCAGATGAGTTAAAGCTAACAAGAAACTGGTTACCAAGTTATTAGTAGGCCCCCCCCAAGAATCTTCTAAAAAGACACAAAACGCCACTTATCCTCTCAAATTTCAACCATTTGAGGTATTCATCAAACAATATTTTCATAGGTTCACTATAAATTTCCTACGAGGCAACGACATCGCCTTCCACATCAACCCTCGCTTCGGTGAAGGGGGAAAGCAAGTGTTGGTGCGTAATCACAAGGTGGGCGAGCATTGGGGTCCGGAGGAGAGGGACCTGAAGGGACCCTTCCCCTTTGCCCTGGGGAGCCCCTTTGAGGTGAGCTAAAGGAAGAGTTGCAACACCACCTGGTTGCAACCGCCTGGTCTGCACATGAGCTCAGACACATGACGCCCTTGACTGACTCCAGGTTACCTCTCCTCGAGTTGAATGTCAGGCCAGCGTTTGGCTGAAAAGATGGAAAGGGTTGGAAAGGCGATTGGGAAAGCTGATCCTAGATCAGGGAAGTGACGCCCCACAGGGAGACTCCTGGAGGTCAGTCGCGGTCGCGTGTTGTCGCTCAATCGCCTCACTAACCAAAACAAAAAAGTACAATGGATCCGCCAAAAAGTCAACGACATAAACAATTCGGACTTTGACTAACCTCATATATCTATGCAATTGTCTACTAAAACAATTTCGAGCTTTTAGGCTTACTGTATGTGTTTCCATGAATATCAAAGACGATTTTGCGTTAAAGAGAACAGGTTTCAAAATAGTGGCATCAGCTGGACCAGGTGGGGCACTTGCTCCTAAAGTAAAATGCTCACTGATCGTGTGTGTGTGTGTGTGTGTGTGTGTGTGTGCGCGCGCATACGTTTTAGATGAAGATCTTGTGCACACAAGACTCCTTCCGCGTGGCGGTCAACAACATTCCGTTGTTTGAATTCCGCCACCGTGTCCGCGAGCTCAACCAGATCAACAGAATCAACATCCTGCATGATGTCGTCCTCACTTATGTCAATGTGGAGACACTTCCGTAGGACTGCCTCACAAATTCAGCGATTAATGAACATAACATGATATTGATATTTCGTAAGTGTGATTAAATGTGTTACACGCTCCTTCACCATTAAAGCCACACTAATATTGATGAATGTATCCACATTATATTTAAACAGCTTTGTTTTCATCGTGTGCATGCAACCACTTATGAATTTGTATGAATGTTCTTGAAACAATTAAATAGCCTCCAACAGAATGTTGAGGTTTCTCTCAATTTTTGATTTTCAAATGTAAATTTAATATGCTCTTTTTTATGTTGGTACCAGTTAACAATTAACATTTCCGCTGAATAATCGTTTATCATAATCGGCGTTAAAAAGAAATCCTTATCAGTTGGGTCTTTTTATAAGTACGTTTATTTCTTTTTTTATATTTATAATTTATATGCACAATGGTCAACCAATAGGTTAAACGTACCATCAGTATATTCTATCAGTATAAATTTATTACACGTCTGTGCGATGTGAATGTTTCATTTGCCATCATCAGGATGATGCTATTTTTTTTAATATATTGTGCAGCCCTAAATGTTATGCAACATTAAAAATGTATCCTAAATATAAACAAAAACACAAAGAAATACATAAATCAATGTTTTCCCATTTCATGGACTTTATATGTACAATGCACATAGAAACAATCATCAAACACACAACATCAACAATGTTGCACAATTTATCTTTTTTTTTTTTTTCACGATTACGTTTCTGATTGTTATATTTACTTTGAGCTACGTTCAGGAATGGGCAGCTAGCAACCCACGATCGTCAACTCCCACATACTTGCAGGCCGGCACCTGTGGATTCCCCTAGTAGCGCATTTGTTTTAAATACTTGGGTTTTTTGTTTTTTGGGGTTTTTCTGTAGGGTAGCCAACCGCCTTTTTTTTGTTGTGGAAAACAGAAACTGGTTTTCTGAATTTGTATTGTAGACTGTATTGTATTCAAAAGACAATTTCAACATGTAAAAAAAACAAGCGAAAGAGAGCTAAGGCAACAACTGTCATTTAGAAAAGAGAAGCTGGCCTTCTGTTTCACATCTTGCTCTCCAGTTTTCTCTCAACTGACTTGAGCAAGAGCTCTGCATACTGCTCCAACAGAGCCAGGGCTTTGTCACCTTCACCTTTGACCTCTGAGCCCCAGGGGGCACTGTTGGGCGGCCAGGAACCCGGCAGCAGGTCCAGCTCGGCCTTGGCCGACGTCAACGCCCCAAACAAAACCTTCACCATCTCCAGACAGGCTTCCTCTCCGCAGTCTGCAGAGCAGTGGAGCACCTGATGTAAACAGAGATAAGTGAAAGGAAAACCTACAGTGGTCACAGAAATAACATGCATCTGACAATAGTATTAATAAATAAAAACGGAATCGATGGTAATCAATTGTGGTTCAAAAGAATTCTTTATAGATTTATATTATTTCAATTTTATTATTTCTAAATATATTCTTCTTTGGCATCACTGTATAAACGCACACTGACCTCGGTGTAGAGCGTGACGATTCGCCTCAGACTGCAATGAAGCTCACTCGCGGCCCGCTTGCACACTTCCAAAGTAATGGAATCACCTGCAGAGTAAGCACGAGTAAAAATATAACGAATGGAACATTATAACGACACACACATTTTCAAGCTACGTCTGTGCACACTGTTGTGAAAAAGTGAAGAGTTGTCCTCAAGAGAATACAAACAACCCAATAATTGTTGCCTGCATTGCAAGTACACTCACCGGCATGGCACTGCCGGGAGGTCATCGGAGACGGAGAGGTCGAAACGCAAGCTCGCGGCGGCCAATGAGAGGCAGAGTGACGATGAAAAGGACGAAGAGGAGCAGGAGGTAGAAGGAACGGAAGAGGAGAGCTCGGAAACGACAGGTCGGCGGGAGGGGAAAGACCTGGATGTGTGAGTGGATGTTCCACCACCACGGGGAGCACTTCAGGCGGCGAGCCTTCGGAAGTCGACACTTTGTTCTTCTCTGCTGAACCTTACACATAAAAGAAGAACATCGATTTTTAAAAAAGGAACAAATCCGTGTTGTGTTCCCAGCAGCCGCATTTGCCTGAAACAGAGGGCGCCGTGGGATTTGGGGGCATTTATTTCCCTTTGTATTCAAGTATTTTCAAGGCCTATCGTGTATTGCTGACAGGGTGCTGAGGCTCAAAGACGCACTATGTTTCGGCACCCCGGTTACCACGGAGGCCAGTATGTTCTTGGCCGACCCGTTACGTTCGGAGGGGGTCAATCGCATTCATCAGCTTTCTAATGACGAAATATGTCAGCTGACTTGGGAAGTGGACTTCCACAGCAATAACGGTTTGCCCACCCCATTCCCCGCGTTGTCTCAGAAACATCCCGTTTTGCCTGTGGTGGGCTGAAATGGAGCTGCAGTGCCCGTCGGGAAGAACATATTGTCAACGTAGCCTCACCTTCGTAGGATGCGACCTCACACGCTGGTCCCACGGTGGGAGAGGAAGCTTTTGTTGGACTTCCCTGACAAAAGGAGCCAGCTTTCAGCTCCAAGCTGCGTCGAGGGCTGAGAGGCTGCTTGGGCTGAGGGATTCGAGAGGACATCGGCGTGACGGCAGCGAGGGGATGCCAAGACGTCTCTTCTACGTCCAGATCCCCCCAGGACCTGCGGGCCCTGGGGAAGGGGGGGAGGTCGAGGCCGGTGTGGACGCCCTCGCCCACGGATAATGAGCGGCTGCTTTTGGCCATGGAGCTGGCTGTGGGGTTCATGTAGGTGCAAGGAGACTGCGGCGAACCTGGCGAGGGCGAAGACGCGCGCGCGGACGAGGCTTTGAGAGGGCCTCGGTCCAGGAGGAGATATTGGGGTCTTTTGCACGATTCCTTATTCTCACAGGGCAGCGGAGATCGCGGAGCTGTGGGGAGGAGTAAGTCGTTTTTTTTCAACTTATGCGGTCTTATGGAATCGCAGTGGAAAGGTAACGTACAGGCGATGGTGAGGTTCTGAACAGACTGGGACTTATGCAGACTGCCGTTTCTGTCAGGCAGCGGAGGTTTGGATGGCGGCGTGGAGAATCTCCAAATGTGGGACCCCAATGCGGTCTTCTTCTGGGGTCTCGGGATGACTGTGGAGTCTGTGATGAGCCTAGTGAGGCAAAAAATATGTAATAATCAGAATTTACTCAATGCCACTTTTGAATTCACCATCTCGTGACTTCTTACTTTGGCCCCTGGGAGACGCTCGGGGACACAGGGCCCTTGTCCTCTGTGGTACTGCTCTGCCCGTTTTCCATCAAGGGCCGCACTTTGGACACAGGAGGCTTGTGGGAGAGCCCGTGGCCTGATTTGGAAAACAGAGGCTCTCGCCTGCACGCACATGAGCAACATATAACGTGAACTGTCTGGTGGGGGGTCACTTTCTGAAAGTGGTACTTAAGGTGAACTGTGTGAAACATTTTTTTGGTATTAATTGTTGTATTTTGTTTTAACTTAGATTGTGTATCTCTGTTGTCTCTCACTTTTGACAAAAGTCTTGAATTTTTACTTCATTTTTGTTTTTTAGCAACTTCACCCTTGAGGGCGAGACACTGTGCCTGTCATATTGAAACGCATGATAAAATCTTTCGCAACAATGTAGTTCAAATTTAGATGTTATTAGACTCGACCTGCTGTACCTCCTTGAGGTGGTGCTACGTACCTGCTGTGATCTCCTCTGGCCAGGAAGCGTGAAGAAATGCTGAGCCTCGGGACTCTGCTCAGCTCGGCTGCAAGTCGCACGACAACGACATCAAACAGTAACCTAGAAAAATCCAGAAGCATTAAGATCATCCTACCTGTGTTGCAGGCGTCCGCCAGTGTCTCAAAATTCTGCCTGAGGAAATCTTCTTGTCCGGCCTCGTCCTCAACGGCCGCCTTTGCCTTTGCTACCTTTTCTTGCTCATCCTCCGAGCTGCCCGGGCTAAGGGACGCGTTGTCTGCAGAATCTGTTGATGGTTGTTTTTAGGCTAAGCCTCACGCAAGAGTTCCTTCTAATTTTACAAGTCTTACCATCCAGGATGCCATCGGGACTGGTTCCTCGGCTGTCATAGCCCATCGAGCAGGCGCTGTCCGGGCTGTAGCTGTCCTGGCTCTGTCTGAGCACCTGACGCTTCCTGTGAAGCGAATCAATTTGCGGGTGTCAATATTTTGTATGGTGCTCTTGGCGGCAGTATGAGATTGTGTACAAACATGATTGTACCTATCTTGTAGCGCCGCATCATCTTCGTCAGCCTCCCTCCCCAGCCCGATCATTTCAGAACTCTCCGCGCCTTCGGGCGATAGCCAATCACAGCGGATGATAGGCTGACGTAAGTTTTTTTTATCGGGGCGATCCGAGCTCAGAACGGAGTCGTGGAGAATGGGGGTGCTACTGCACGCCTCCGTGTCGGTGTGATTGCTGGGAGTGAAGGTCTCCAGCTGCCTCAGTTCTAACATGGACTTAACCTTCTGCTCCAGAGAGCCCCGACGACGAGACCAGCGACGGCGAGGACGACGACTGGCAACTGGCGTGGGCAAGTCGGGCTGGAAAAAACATGGGGGGGCTTTTAAGTAATTAAATATTATTCTTATTACAAATAATAAAATACAAATATATCAGTGCTTCTCAATTATTTTCTGTTATGCCCCCCTAGGAAGAAGAAAATATTGTGCACCAATCACTCTACCCCAAGACTTTAAAAAGTATAATTTATCAATAAAATTGTTAACACTAACATTGTCCCCTTATTAACATTCAAGAAAACAAAAAAAAAAGGAATACGCCATCACAATGAGCGCGCCATTGCCACCTATTGGTGTGGATGTGTAATTACATTTGATTCTAGTACCCCCCGCCTTGCACCCCAAAATATGTTAGCTCATGAAAATATTATACAGTAAGATGCTCCAAAAAGATTCAGTGAAAAAGTGCCTGCCACTTACTTTTGCTGGCTCCCAGTAAGGCGCTTCTTCCGAGCCGCACGCGTCATCTTCTCCGTGGCTGCTGTCAGTCAACGCGTTGTTACTGGAGTCGTCTTCGCGGCCATCGGAGTCTCGGTAGACGGCGCCGTCCTCGTCGTCGCGCTCGCTGTCTGAGGAGAGCCCCACCACAGCAGGAGCGCTGTGCACCTCTCGCCTGCCCAGCAATTGTCACAAATGAAATCAAGAGTTGGCGGAATCTGGGGGGAAAAGGGGGGAGGAGAAGGTGAGGTCACCTGAAGGCGGCACTTTGAGTGGCTGTCGGAGCTGAAACAGCTTCTGTTGCATGCTTATGGTCAACTCTGGAGCCAGACGCCATACAAATATGCAGCTATGCCATGGAAACAAAAGAACAATGGGTTAGTACCGAGTCATTATTCTCACTGACAATGTTTTGTCCCATGTGGACTGAAATGACATCCTCACCTGTCCCCTGACACGCTGATCAAATGCTTGCAGTCGATGGTGAACCTCAGACCGGTCACAATTTCTGAAACACGCAACAAGTGGGATGCACTGCTTGTCTTTGGCTATCTGCTGATCTAATGAAACCAAATGTATGACCTCACATAGACAAATGCGGTGCTGTCCTTTAAGACTACCATTTATGATGCATTCGAACCTTATCTTAACGTATCGCATTTACAATGTTTTCACTCCTATAACGTTCACATTCCTATGTGTCACCATGTCTTTTACCCGAATGGCCAAACATGGTGGCAACACACTCTCCAGTGCGAAAGTCAAAGATGCTGATGTTTTTGTTGGAGCAGCTGGCAGCCACGTACTGACCAGACGGATCTATTTGAACCTGCAACACCAAACACACACGCACGCACGCACACTTCATTTGGTACACCATGCACAGGTAATCTCAGATCAGCAGCCCTTTCTCACCCTAAGCAGGCTGCCGTCATCACAGAGTGATCCTCTGTACAGTCTCTTCTGTTTGCCATTGCTGATGTTGAAGATCCTGTTGATACAAAAACACCTGACCTTAAACACACGCACGCGCGCACACACACACACACACACACACACCTGATGCAGCGGTCCTGGCAGCCTACGGCCACGTGCTTGCAGCTGGGTTCCACGCCCATGTCGTACAGCGTGGTCTTCCTCACCGTGTGGTGGGAACACCTGAACTCCGTTCCTGCGTCGTTCTGCAAAAAATATCATATACAAGATACGCATGCAGGAAAATATTACACAGTATATTTTATATTTCACATTCATGTTATATACAAGCGTATTCAGGTGTAGGATTCATGCAAAGTTTCTTTTCAGCAAGTGGCAAAAAAAAGATACAGTGTCCCCCATTGCTGGATTTTGAGCTAATGTGCATTTTATTGTTTTTATTAAAGTGTGTCCTCTTTCTTTTTGGGAAAAAAAAACCTCTCGTAGAAGAATAATGTGTATTTACCTCCGGTGGGACTGAGGGTTACCTCCTATATCTGTTGACAAACGTTCGAAGCAGTGTTGGCACTCATTAACCATGCTGTGCGATTATGAGGATGCTGGCTTAGGCTGTGCAAAGAGCTCCATCAATCTTAGTGGTGACTAACAAGCGGTTGTTTATCACGCCCCATAAACGTTAACATTCACAGGCGGCGAATAAGAATGAACACAGAAAAAATGGACCCTGATTGGAAGAGGTTTGCTGGTCCACACTTTATGCTAAGCTACTTACGGCAGATTTAAGGTGAGGCACATGTGTGTGAATGTGAATGTGTGCGCGTGTGCGTGAGAGTGAGTGTACCTACCGTGTGCGCGGTGCGGAAATAGATGCTTTTATCTGCCCCACAACTGATCAACCTCACTTTGCCGTCAATGGCTGGAAGGAAAAATTCAAATTGTTGTATGTTCACAGAATAAATCAAATTATGTATTATACACAATGTGGACAAAAGTATTATTCAGTCAAAAGGCCTCTCATTAATAAAAATCCTATAATAAGTTTTTAAATGTGCTACAAATGGCAATTTTTTCTTCTGGTGTTCCAATCAGGAACAATAAAAATGCCTTATAATGTAAACATAATATTTTTTTAAGTTATGATCCTACATGCGACGCTCGCCTCATTGCTACTTGCAAACGTGACCAATCCAAAGATGACACAATTGATTGCTGCTTTCCTCCTGTCTGTGTTATGTCTCAAATCTATTGTCCATACAATACAAGTCCATGTCAGCACGCATAATCAATAGTTATGTATTATTTAAAGAAGTGGTGCGCACAAGGACTAAAAGGTCTCAGTAGGCTCACCGGCGAAGCGTACGGCCGTGATGGAGGACGAGTGCTCGTCCAGCGTTTGCACAAGGCTGTAGTCGGTGGTGGCATCTAGCACGTGAATCAGGCGATCTCTGCTTGCCGTGGCCAAAAGTTGCAGACCTGCACGGAACCAAACCATTCAATACGATGCTAGAATTCACCTTGCTTGTGTATCAGGAGGGAAGAATGTAGGAATAAAGGTAGAATGGAAGGAGAATGCGAAACAAGGATGGTCTGACAGGATGGAAGGAAGGATTGCGCGCTGTTGACCTGTTTGTGGTTTGCTGTATTCCAGACAGAGGATTTCAGCATCATGAGCTTCCACTTTAAGAATCTCCTCCATGTTGCTGAGGTTATGGATTCTGAACAGAACAACAAATAAGGCCAAGCTTCATCTACTGTATCAGCATTGTTTGTCACAACAGCAAGCGGTGCTTTGAAATACAAATTCAATTCAGTCCGTGACCAATCCATTCTCTCAAATCATCTTTCCCGCATTGAAAGAAATGACCTGAGAATTCCGTCGCGGTCTCCGGACGCCAAGTGTTTTCCATCTGGGCTGACACAGATAGTGCGGACGCCCACCCTGCTTTCCACCGGCTGTCCATCCGCGTTGGTCAGATTTTCTGCTTCCTGCAAGGCAGCCGTGCTCGTGCCTGTATAGATGATCTTGAGGAGGTCCTTTGACCACAACAACAACAAAGCAAAAGACATGAGCAGTTTTAAAAAAATTGTATTGTATATGGGTTTTTTTTAATGAAGTGTAACTGACAGTGCTGAGGATGTTCCGAGAATGAACATGGGTGCGCTCATCCACCTGCCACAGTCTGATGGTGCTGTCGGACGAGCAGCTGAGAAATGCGCCGGGCCGCACACTCGCCACCATCTCCCCAGGAATATCCGGAAACATCTGAGGGAGCATTTAGTCCGCAATAGGATCTTGTGATTAAAAAAAAAAAAAGTGTATAGAACAGCCTATATGGGTCAATCAGGATTTATTTGTTGCTTTTAAAAAATATATATTTCCTGACTGTTTATGTATGTGGATGTATGTATTTGTAATATTATTACGTTGGAATTGTATTGCAATATTTTCATGAATCCTTATTTTTTTATTGTAATTGGATTTTATTTTTTTTAATAGTCTATATACACACCTCGGGAGGACAAGGGAAAAAAAGCATATTGAAACAATTCCTTTTCCTATCACAGAATGCAGGTTTGCTTACCTCGAGGTCCCAGACACAGGCGGCATGGAAGAGGGCAGAGTGGACCTTGGCCACCCGGGTGAGGTCGGTGACATCCCACACGAACACACTGTGGTCGGCGTATACACAGCTTAGCCAGCGGCTGATGGGGTCGTATGTTACGGCCGTGGCGTCCGGGTAACGGGCATCCATCTGGCTGCAGAGTAAGTGACTGGAAGGAGAGACAGACAGGAAGATAGTTCAAGGTTTTTGTCCACCTGTCGCTTTAATTGATGTTTAAAGTGATGTTGAGGGGGTAGGAATGTGTTTATGCACTTCCCTGCGCTTCCTCACCTGGCTTGGGTGACGGACGCGACGTCTGCTCCGAGAGGGTGTGGTCGAGGCAGTGTACAGACAAAACGTAGGTCTAGTGGGCTGAAGACTCGTACTGTTCCGTCAGCACAGCTGCAGAAGATCCGGTCCCAGGACAGAGACAGTGACAGGGCCACGCTGGTCTGAACAACACGGAGAAGAATAGGTCACTCATATAGTACAGTGCAGTACTACTATTTAGTGTTACAAAAAAAAGGAAGTGTGTGAAGTGTGTACTACACTTGAATACCTTATTGCAAATCGTTTTTACCTGCAGGTCCACCCACTTATCCAGCATCCTGTTGCCGTTGAACTCACACAGCAGGCCAGAGAACGTGACGCAGAAGGTGGACTCGGACTTTTGGCCTCGTCCACAGGCCACGTCGCAGAAGAAGTTGTTCCTCAGCTCACCCAGCAGACCCGAACGGCCCAGCAAAGGCATCGGGGTGCTGGCCTAAAAACAAGACCAGCTCATGATTTGGCTCATTACCCTCCAAATGTACCCTAACATATATTTTATAACCGATATAGAGCAGTGATTCAGTGCTCGTGAACAAATGTCCAGCACAAGCGAACCGTGCCAGCGTTCGGCTAAATTGCTCTGCACACGAGTTCAGTTACCGCTGTCACTCCTGACCAGGTGAAGTGTACCGAAGAAGAGACACAAATTCAAGTGATTGAGAAAAAAAAATGTGATGACTAGGGACGAATGTGTGTTTGGAATTAACTAAAAGAATAAATCAAATTAACTGTATTGTCACTCTTGACTGCATGATTAAAATGACCTAAAAGTATGATTCTAATAAACTCAAGAATAATTCATAGAGACCAATGCTGAAAAATTCTGACTAAAACATATTTAAGTATGGCCGAGATTAACTCAGGTATAATTAATGCAGACAAATGTAGGATTCAAATGTGCGCAAGTCGAATCGAAACAAACTCAAGTGTGACTGATATGAACTCAAGTATGATTAAAACAAACTTCACTGTGTTACGGCGAACTCAAGTACCATTTCGAGGTTTTATGATAAACCACCACAGTCATTAAATGCGAAGTTAGTATGCGAGTAGTACCTTACTGGCCTTGCAGTGGTCCAGATACCAGAACTTGACATGTCTGTTGCCCACGGTAACAAAGTAAGAGCTGTCCTCAGAGAAGGACACGCCCGTTACCTTGCTGGACACCTTGTTGGCAGCGATGACCACATCCTTCTGCGATAAAAGGACCAAAACGTTACAAACTCAAGTGCTCGTGCAGTATAAAGTAGGCAGTTGCACACATACTTTCCACGCCCAGACGTTAACCATCATGTCGTGCTGGTTGCCCACGCTGACGACGTGCTTGCCGTCGGGTGAGAACGCCACACAGGAGACGCCGTATTCATGCTTTTGGAGTTCAGACACCTGCCGGCGCTCCGACACGTCCCACAGTCGCACGGCGGGAAGGTGGCCGCTCTGTGGAAGCAATCGGTCGGAATGTTGAGTTGCTTTTTTTTTTTTTTTAAGCAAACCAGTTCAGTGAAAGTCAAAATGACGATCAAACCGAAGAAGAGAATAGAACAGAAGAAGAAACAAAAAAGGCTATACTCGAAACAAGCTTAAGTATGATTAAAATGAACTCAAATATTATTTATATTATGTATAGCAGACATGATAGGGAAAAACAATAACCCACGATTAGCTTCAATTAAACTAAAGTATGATTAAAACAGACTAAATTGATTTTTTTGTGTGATTTTCCTCTCATTTGTTTCCTTTTTTTTTAAACTCTGTATTATGGATCCCTCTGGGTCTGAAATAAAGAATAAATTAGGTCAAGTAAAGCAGCATTGGTGGTGCATGAAAACATAATGGAGACTGTGGTGTTCTGTTCTGTGGTTTCAATGTCAAGGCAGAGTGTAGAGATTATTCTTTGGCTACACAGTTGCAAGACTTGTAACCCTCTCACATCTCTCTCTCTCTCTCTCTCTCTCTCTGTCGCTCGCTCTGTAAGGGATCACTGAGCTATTTCCACCACCGATCGTTTTAAAATGGCAAAGTCAAGGTCAGAGCTAATAGGTGAGATAGGTTGTCCAGTAAGGAGGACACCAGAAGAGTTGGCTCGCATATAGAGAAGACGGTACAATACAAGAGACACTATAGTAATGTTTCCATCCATCATCTATCCATCTATCCAGCTTTGAAAAAAAATATGCAGGTGTCTGTTACAATAGAAATACACTTGGGAAAATTGTTGTCAAATCCGAACAAATCAGACATCAGAAATCCACAATGAGTAAACCCTGCAAATATGCAAATATGCAAATGACTATATAAAAGGTCTCTGTTCTCGAATTGGCCCAATTAAGAAGAATGCCGATGAAATAATCCCGTTTTATTAAGAGGCAAAACAGGGTCTGACTTGCTCTCGGACTTTGCTCTGCTGTCACAGTAACTGGCATACACACATCCACTTCCACAGTGAAGTCCTTTAATCAGCTTTGATTGGCCCATTGGGACAGATTACGCTGGCACTTTGTTTCCAGAATCCATAGATGCCAATCGGTGATCCTAAAACACACTATAGGAACATTGAATCCTTAATCGACCGGCATGTGCATGTGCACCTAAATCCTGCAGGGGATTTTTTTTTACAAGTTGCTGTGGTTGACTGCCAAGTTTTATTGACATTACATTTCATAAACATTTTTTCAACAGCTTTTATAAATCAATTTATTGTTAGTTGAGTGAATAATTCATAGATGATGACCGACAAATTCTGCTCGTGACATTTTTTTCATGAATGCTTTTTTTGTCTGTTTGTGTCCTACAAAAATATTGGCTTGAAACTAGTCCAGGGCATACCCGGCCTCCCACCTCAAAATCAGTTCGGATAGACGCCTGGGATGTTCCATTAGTGTGCAAATACGATAAGCGCCTCACCTCGCCTGTGACCAGGTATTTGCCATCATGAGAGAAGGACAGAGCCGTGATGGTCTTCCTGCAACGAGGAATATGCGCGATGTATCCATCATGCGTTGACATTGTCGCCATTTCAATGTAAACCAGCTCACCTTGACGTGTTGATGAGGTGCTGCTGTCTGTTCTTTCTGGGGTTCAGCAATACCACAACACACCTACACAACGCACACACAATCAATTCATGCAAAATAAAACACGCATGCAGCTTTATGTACTGGAATGGGACCAATGTGAGTAATCGCTGTTAAGCTGCTATTAGCTTTGTTCAGTGTACTGTTAAATAACAACTGCAGGATGGATTGTACGACACACACAAGAACTATAAAACGAACTAAAGTACAATTAAAAACACATTCAAATAAGAAAGCACTTGTGATTAACAAACTCAAGTATTACAGAAACCCACATTTGAAATGAATAAAAACATGATGAAAATGAACTCGTGTGATTGAAACAGATTTTTAAGCATGATTGAAATGAACTAAAATATGATGGAAACACACAAAAAAAGACGTTTGAAATAAGTACATGTTGGATGAAATCCATTTAAAAGATTTTTTTTTTTTGCACCCTTCCTCACCCTGCAGGATAAGCCACGAGTCCAGTTTTGGGGTCACAGGCCAGGCAGCTCTTTCCCAAAGCAGTGATGCCTAGAACCTTTTCCAACGTAACCTACAAAACAACATCAGTCAGTGTTTGGCGGAACATTGATATTAAGACCGTTGAGCATTTTCAATTTCCCAATAAACTTGGACAAAATACCATTCAAATGAATCAAAATCCGGGTTTCGCAACTTGATGGTTGATCCATTTTAATTATCTAATCCTTTAAAGATGCAGTTTGTGTCCATTTAATACCAAATTATAACAACATATATTAGATGAGCGTTGCCAAATTGCAGTAGAGTGCATAGGCACTAACTCCAGATGTCAACAAACTGGCTGATCATCAGAATCAGAATCAGAATCATCTTTATTGGCCAAGTATGTAGAACACACAAGGAATTTGTCTCCGGTATACACGCTGCATTAGTATCATCATAAACAAGTGTTGCTGTTCATTTATGTATACTTGCCTTGCTGGCCAGGTTGTCCCTGCAGTCTTTCCCATGTTTGTCCGACGGCGAGCTCAGCAACCTCCTGATGCGGCTCTTGATGGTCAATCCATCACCAGGCATGGTGTCCCCGGGACCCTCCAGTGACAGGCCTGGTAGTTGACTTCACGTAGCTGCAAAACGATCAATTTGTTTCCTTTCCAGGGAGTGAGGAAGGAGCGTCTCGCAAAGTGGGATAGCCTTCCTGCTGGCGGGACATGTGGATGCTTAATCTCCTGAGAACGGTTTAGCCGGAGGCCCGCCTGTCGCCTCAGCCCAAGCTCCAGGAGTTCCGCCTTGTGATTACATCAACGGTGGCGTTTGTGCCTAATTAATTGACTTGATTGGATTAAAGGTTGGGGTCTGCCTTCATGCTGTAGGGATAAAACCTAAAGGATGATATTGAGTGTGCCCTTAATGTCAATTCAGTCAATTCCAAGAACCCTTGCAAAACAAACCTTTTAAAATTTATTTGCAACGATCCTATGGCAAGAAAATAAATCATCATTGCACATAACTCATTTCAGCTTGACCATCGCTCATTGACAGCAATATATTAATAAAGCACACAAAATCATATATTAAAAAAAATGCTAAATAAATGTGAGTCATTTATACTTGTAAAGATTTTAAGGTACTCAATTTAACAGCAAAAAGACTCCCATTGAGAAAAGCATGGTCAAAGTACAAAAGGATTACACTCATTCACAATATTAGTCCTTTTAATAGATACAACACACGGCGGTAGTGTTTATGTTCAAATCATTTACTTTCAAAAACAAAGTGCTCGTAACAAACATGATTTCCACAGGCCAACAGAACAAAACAAAAAAAAGTCCATTAAAATCCTCATAACAGTAGTGTTGTGTTAAAATGCAATGCTTAACATTTACAGTACAGAGGCTTTTTATTCGGGCCACTAAATGGAAGTTGTGACATGTTTCATGAAGCTACATTCAGCAGGTCAATTAATGCTTCCTGGTGTCTTGGCACCAAAATATCCTGATTCGGTGAGACCAGTGAGGAGCATTGAATATTCACAGTGGTCTTGGTCCTCATATCCCCAAACCAAGATTACAAAATTCAAGTTGTGAACTTGATGTCAAAATTAATGGAAATTCATGAGGGGAAGAGAAATGTACTAATATAAAGGTTGCTCTTACGACAGAACTTAAATATAGTTTTCTATTTGAGCAAATACAAACAACTCAATTTCATACAAGTATTGAAAAAAATGTACAGTAAATAATTGCTTCTTGGTTATTTACGGTGTATGTGGACTTCACATACGCAGCTGCTCAATTGAATTTGTAAGGATGTTTGCTGATGGAAAAACATGTTGACATTTATGTTCAAATGTGATTATTATGTAATTTTCAGGATTTAAAGCATTCCCCATCTTTTAACTTCCAATGGAAATTTCCTATGAATGTTCCTGCCTTTTGCAACCCTGACACAAACACACACACGCGCGCAAAAACATAGGCTGGCACATCTGGTGTGAGCAACTCGGCCTGAGGTTGTAGTAAAAAATTTTCTTATTCAGAGTCTGAATCGGGGTCCAGCTCCATCTCTATGTCTATCCAGGACTGGCGCTTGGCGCTGGGGAAGTCCTTACCCAGGGAGCCTCGCGTGCGTGGCCGTGACGCCGCATCACCAACAGTGTATTCGGAGCTTGCAAAGGGCTCGCTTTTGCGGGGCCGCCCTCTCCTGCGTTGAATTGGCTGGTTGCTACAATTGTTTGGAAAGAATGTTTCATCCTTGTCTGGTTTTTCTTTCCTTTTCAGGATGCTTTCACCCTTTCGAGGTCTTCCTCTTGGCCGACGTTCAGCAGATGCGCTCAAATTAGACTGCCGTTGCACCTGCTTCCCAGGAGCTGCTGTCGGCACGCTTTGAAGACCATTGGTGGGGATCGCCTTCTGTTCAGGACTATCCTGGTTTATGGGTTTCGCTGCATCGAGAGGTGACGCTAGGTCCAGGGGGATGGTCGAGTCGGTGCTGGAAGACTGGGTAGTAACGTCTGCATCCTGGTTGGTGTTCATGAGCATGAGCGTGTAGATGCCTTGGCCTGCTAAGACAATACACAAACGCGTAATTGGAAATGATCAGAATTCATACTATCGTTATATTCGGAACCCCCCCCACAACAGATGAAAAAAACAACATGCACAAGAGACGATAACAAGAAAACCAAGTCAACAGTTTTAGCCCTTCTGCATCACACACGTTTTCTTAAACACATTGTAATTTCAGTATTGAAAACTTTGTCGTTTTCTCTGCTTTCTGGTCAGAAACTGGTGAATTTGTGAAATCAACCCAAGTTCTACTGCTAACTACGAAAGAGCAGAAAAGGCTAGGGGAAATAAACTACTCAGAGATTCAACTCTTACTTTTGATAGATTTGGCACTTATGACAATATTAAGTAGGTTTTAAAATCAGTCAAAATGCATTGTAAAGCCCTTAACAATTTAAAATGTATCCATTACTGACATGCACATATTACATATATGACATAGGCTATGAACAGAAATGCATGGGTGGTCCGGGACATGTGCGAACTTACCAGGTTTCATCGACGAAGGCAGGATGAGTCTGCCTGTCTTGGAGCGAATCAGAGGGATGGCAAATTGTTGTGCAGTTTGGGTCAACACCTCGTTGGGGGGTGGAGCCGACACAGCAGGGGCTGCAGCATCGTTGGGCTTTGGAGCAGGTGGAACAAGCTTTTGGGGTGTCAGAGGCGGAAGTGATGGGGCTTCAGATTGGCGCTCTGGAACTTCGGAAAGCGGGGGCGGCGTCAGTGGAAGGAGCTGTGGGGACAGTTTTGGTGGTGGTGATGGAAGTAGTGGAGTGGTTGGGACTGGGGGTGGTGGACTGGTGGCGTCTTTGGCATGCTCCTTTTTGGATTGGTACAGACGCATGAAGAAAGGCTCTGCTTTGGAGCCACCTTTGTCCTTCAAGCTACTGAAGATCATGTCCAAATTGCCTTTGATCAGTTCCTCGGGCTTGCCTATTATCCCCAAAAATCCAAGAACACAAAAGACTTCAGTTTGATTGATCTTTTCTTTTTCTTTTTAAACTGTGATCTAACAAAAGGGAAACACACACCAGACAAGCAGGACAATTTCTTCAAGTAAATCGCTTGGATCTGGGCCAGCTTCTTCTTCCTCTCCAGAAGGCCGTCAGAGATGGCCCTCAGCATGTTGATTTCCTTCAAAGCCTAAAAACCACACATAACAAGCGGGATATCGATTTTTCACCAAAACACATTCGGTTCGACGTTTTCATCATGCACAATAACAAAAGGAACAGCAATCAACAAAATACAGCCAAAGCTGAATATGAAACCGGTGAAATACCAACCATTGAGAGAAGGTGTAGTTTGGAACCTCCAGGTTGACCGAGGACATTCTGCAGCTCGTCAAAAAGTGCGCGTTGCTCCAAGCGGCGTTGCTTCTCGGTAACAGAATGGTTCCTGCGCCTCTTTGTGCTGGGGTTTTCCAATTTGCCCGTGCACAATAGGGGTGATTCATTCTGGGCCACTTCCTTCAGTCTAGCAATGGCCACTTCCTGTTTGGACTCCTCGATGGTCTCGATGTCTACAGTGGAGTCCACCTGGAGACAACAACAACAAAAAATGATGGAAGGTGGAGCACGCTGTTTTCATGTCATAGCCTTGATAGAATCCTCAATTTTTATACCATGCTCTACCCACATTGCCAAGTGAAGGTTAAAATCTTCTGCAATTTAACACGGCCTATCAGTCCACATCGATTTTTGTCAAAGTACTAGCTTTAATTTTCAGGCATACAAGGTTTTACTCACATCACTGTCATGGTCTGCGCTGTCGTCAGACAAACTGGATTCACAGTCTTCTGAAGAACAAATCGGTTGCTCGTCCTTCGTTCCCTGGGTTCCGTTAATGGCCACCGGCACATCCTCGTTAGTTGTCCCCTGCTGAGCCACTATATTTGTGGGGTCGTTCGGCCTGTCTGATTTGGGTAAGCGAATGAGGGTAAAGCCCCCCGGCAGGGTGACGCTGGGACAGTTATTGTCCTTCTTGCTCGGCTTACACGGTGGGCAGATTCTGAAGGAATAGGTGCCGCTCTGGCTCAAGAAGCTGGGTGTCTTCAGTGAAGGTGACACTGTGAGTGAGACGGTCGAGCGGGCCGACCGCTGGAAAGGGTTGATGGCAGCGAGAGAGGCAAGCTGCCACCCCGTTGGACTTTCGGGGTCTTTTTTCACACACGGTTGCTTTAACAATGGAACTGGGGAAACAAAAGTTAAGAATCATGAAAACAAATTTAAGTCAATATGGTAATTTGCATTTGTTGGCATAATTTGTTCTTTCCATTTTCAAATGCCAATCAAAATGTAATGATACATATTTTCTTTAAATCCAACAAAATCCAGATTTTCAAAAATATACTAATTAATGTTTCAATATATTTTTGCCCGTTGTTAGAGAACAACGGGCAATATATACAGCTAACATATCTGACCAATTAAATATTACAATCGTGTGAGCATTTTTTAAATCTTTTTAAAAAAAAATCCAAATGAGATTTTTCCACTTTTTGGGTTTTTTTTGACTGCCAACTGAAAATGGACTGAACAAATCATACACAGACTTTTCAGAAATAAAATGATCATACAAAGCGGATGGGTCTGAACATCAGTACTGTCCTTTGCTGGCATCGCTATGGGCATCAGTCTGCCAGTAGCCTTCAAGTTCTGAATGGCAGGTTTTGCATTCAAGTTTTGATTGGCAAGATTTGCCCCAACTTTGCGCACAGCGGTGATGGGGGCATGGTCCACCTTGCGAGTTAGGTCGGAGCGCCGCTGCAGCCTGCCTGTGGCGTATGCCGCAAGCCGGTTGGCTGGGTGCAGTGACCCCATGCTGCCTAGCAGCAGGTTAACATAGTTGTAGGATTTGCCATTGACCTGTTTATGGAAAACAAAACAAAAAAAACGAATTAAGAAAATGGTAGAGAATATAACAGGAATCTTGACATAAAAAATTTGCACAAAAACATGGCCGAAAAGTTAAATAAATCAATACATTGTCATAAATGGGCTGAAATATAAAACCAAAAATAAATAAATAAATAAATACTATAAATACATAAAGCTCATTTTTTGGTTATAAAAAGATATGAGGATAGAACTGAAAAATGCATTCATGAGGTGATAAATGATCAAAATAATTGAGCTCAATTGTTTCTCAAGTTAAAATCCCAACCAATATCATACTTGTTCCTGAGTCTCACCTGTATGAGTTCAGACGTTTGGCCGCTAACTGGTTTGGTTCTGGCCACCATCAGGCCAGCGGGCAACACGCCACCTAGGAAAGGCTTGACTTCGGATTGCCACAGGGGCTGCTTGGGTTTTTCTTCCGTTGGGTCCAGCGCGTCCTCATTAGAGTTCTGCTCCTCAGCTTCGACGCGAACGTTTGCCGGTCGACTGACGCGCACCTGGAGGAGACATGATGATGTCATTTCCTATCCTACCCCAGAGACTGTTCACATACAAGAGCGCTTGTGTTTGCTATTACAGAGAATTGCAACTTCCAGGTTAGGGTTTGGAAGATATGGCACTCGGTGAGACACAAGACCTGTATTTCAAAAATGGTCTGTGTGTGTGCATGTGTGTGTGTCACAGAAGTGCCGCATATTTACACAGTAATCCATAGTAATGATACCAAGGGCCTGAAGTGCAACACAGCCACAAAGAGCGCGGGCTCTCGGCTAGGGTGAATACGCAATCCACTATATGCAACCTTAGATTAGGCACAGAAAACTCACCCTATATGTGAGGTTGGAACCGCTAGGCTTCTGGATAAAGATCTTGGTGACAGGGTGGATGAGATATGGTCCGATATTGAAGGGCTCGGACAGTTTATCTTGATTAAGGCGCGTGCACAAAGCCTCCAAGATCATCTCACGGTCTTCCTCCCAGCGGCAAACCGACTGGATCTCGATTTGTTTTTTAATCAGTTTCTCTTTGAATACTGTGTTTTCTGCAAAATAACACACACGGGCGTTACTGTAAACTCATTAGGAAGTCAATTTAAACATACATCATCGTAATGGTTCTCACCTTGCTTTTTGGGTTCACATGGGGCCTGACTGCGCTTCTTGGAGTTGGTGGCCAGTGTTGGAATGTAATCGATGGTGTTTTGAGATGGCGGCTTGCTTTTGATCGGACGAACCCGCGCGCAAGTCAGGAAGCTCTCCAGGTACTTGTACACAGGATCCTTGTCGTCTTCTTGAATCTGCAATTATACGTTGATGTAGCTCATTTACAGGAAACTTCCATTTATTCATTTAATTATTCATGTAACTATTTTGAACCTGTTGCCTGGGAAGTGTCATATACGGCTTGAGGGGGTTTACAGGGGGCGCACATTGGCTTTTGGGTTGAAAGAGCGGCTCTGGATCCGCATCAAAAATATTGCGATTCCACAGTTTATTGGACTGCGAGGTGGAACACGACTTGTGCTCAAGACTGCTCCCTGCTGGCAGAAAAAAAACACTTGAATGACCATGACCCCTATTGTAGCACTGTTAGGGACATACAAGTAAAAATAGATATAATTAAACATTTTTGTGAGAAAAAACATTTTTATTAATAAATAAATACAAAACCCACAAAAATCAAAAATATGTATGCATACATGTTTTTTACAGCGTGTCATAGTGCTTAGATATATTCGGGATCACATTTGCATGCTGTCAAGAAAAGATTTGAATATGCCAGACTCAACTCATAATCTTACCACTATTCACTTCATCCTGCTGCCAGCTATCTTGTGTTGTCTGCTTGGAGCAAGCACAGCCGAACATGCATGCAGGCTGGCGGCAGTGGAGCGGGCCCACGACGGGATAACTGAGACTAAAGCACACACAGCCCAGTCGGCAGAACTCTTGTCTGCATTCTGGCCCCGTCATCTTCCTAAGTGGATGCGGGGGGGATTTCTCTGTCTGCTGGTGCAGTGTCTGATTAAAAAAAAAAAACAGAGGAGGAGTAGGAGGAGGTCTCAAGAGCTTTTCTGATGGAAATGCTTGACCTTCACACAACTGACTCTGATTATTATCATATATTATGCAATGTACATCAGCAACATTTTTAGGCACGACCGCCATTGTTTGGTTAGTCAGTTAAGAGCTACTGGACATCACGGATCACAATGAAATATTCGGGTGCAGGTCTGGACAAAGGTGTAAGGTGCTGATGGGAGCTTTTGTGGTCGCTGAGTGGATATTTAGACATGTAAAAAAATGCACAATTGGCAATTGTTTGGTACCTCTTTGGGCAGCATAACAGCCAGCGAGGCTGAGACCCTCGTTGGTGTCAGGCGCGTTCGGGTACAACCCTGGCTAATGACATCATCCTCCATTTCCAACAGTTTCTGCTGGACAATCGGTGGGGCGTTTGACTTGATGGCAGTCATCAGCCGGGAAGCCTGTGTCGGTCTGACCGAAAGGGATAGGAAAATGTCCCATTACATAAACATGTTTTATCACATTGATTTTTCGCCATCTGCTGGCAGAAATGTTCATTAAAGCTGCTTTCAAGACTTCTCGAGAATGAAAAAGAGAAACCAGAGTCAAGGCGAGAGCCATTTGTGGTTACTTTGATTTAATTAACTAAGTGTTGAGTAAATTTGTCAATGCCGCCTCGGCCTGTAGAGGATCGTGGGGGTGGATGGTTTGAGTGCTGTAGCCTAACCCAGCTGACTTCGTGCAAAAGACGGACTACACCCTGAACACATTGCCAGCCAATCGCCACTTCTCAAAATATGATTTGTTTTTCGGAGGGTGCAACACCAACACTTTGTCTTCTTACGAAAGGTACGATGCAAAGAAGTGTAAAGTAACAGCTTGACAAGTGTAGTGATTTTGCGATAAAATGAGTGACCAAGTTTGACATACTGGCAAAAGCAGGTCACTAGCCATGGTGTCTGCTGGCCAGAGGCTGAGCTGCACTGTATTGGTGTGGGTAGCGTGCAAGACCTTTAGTGTCCCTCTCATCTATTATGTTTTATGTACTATGTTCCATATGGAATACCGAAAAACATATACAGTTACACCCCAAGAGAGAAACCCGCCAGCAAGTTGTTACCTCTGTGGATTCGAAGCACGAAGCATGGTGGTGGTCGGAGTTCTCGCCAGGTACGGGGGTGGCGATGTCAATGCAGCATAGAGCAGTGGCTTAAAGGAGAGAGGGCAGGGCTTGTTGTTGATGCCAGCGGGCGTCTTGCGATGCTTGAGGACACTGTCCAGCGTCTTCACGTAGCTGGCGCTCTTAGCGGGCAGCTGGTAGGCCACGGGGGCTTCGGGGCCGGTGGAGAATGCGGCGGCGCGTTCGCTGATCTGCTGGGCCTCGCTCTCCAAGTACTCGTCCAGCATGTTGCTGCAGAAGGCCGACAGGTTTTTCTGGGAGCCTGGAAAAAAGAAAGAAAATGATACTCATATTTAAAACCCAGTAAGGGACTCAGGAGAAGGTAGAAGCCACCTCTCACCATCGCTTGGCTGCTTGCTTTGAACAAACTTGTTCTTCCAACCCTTTATTTTAGTCACGTCACTTGTTTTTCCTGTTCGGGAGATGAAAGTCAAACCCTCACCTGCAAAGCAAACGTGCTGAATCAAGCTGTCACTTTCACAAGGCCACATAAACTACTCGGGCTGGGGAATTCAGCCCTTTCTTGATTAATGAGGTTGTTGCTGGGGGGTTTAATTGTCATTTTAGTTGCTTCCAGAGTTAAAAGCGTGCTGTGTCCCGTGCTGCACTATGAGTAGCTAGTTTGCATTTCTGAGGTATGTCTTAACTAGGACTAGTGCTGACTTACTGTTATGGTTGAAGGGTGGCAGTGGCAGGCGAACCCCCAAGTAGAGCAGATCAATGGGCTTGCTGGGATCCAGAGAGCTCAACTTCAAGCCCACTAAAAAAAAAAAAAAATAAATTAAAAAAAAGAGCAATTCATGTTTGATATTCTACTATTATTATTATAAGGGCACAGCAAGGGTCATATTTTGAGCCTTGTGTGTAATTGTCATGGTGTCAATTGTCGCTTACCCTCCTCCAGGACAGGATGGATCACCTGTCTGTGCTTGGCCACTTTGAGGTCCTGTAGTAAGATGGCCTCAAGGTGACCAATCTTCTCCTCTGTAGTCTCTGGAGTGGCCTCTTCTGAAATATGTGAAGTGATTAGATTTGAGAGATTTGATACAAATGGTAGAACAACTGTAAAACAACACGTGGGCTTTGTACCAGTTTTCATTTGCTGCGTGGGAGTCATCAGGGAGGAATCGCGTGATACCGGTCCCGGAGACTTGTTGGATGGCTCGGCTCGGATGTGACTCTCCAGAGCTTCCTGTATCACGGAAAAGAAGCCCAGTTGAAAGGCATACGAACATACCATGGGATGCTCGGTTGTGCTTTTCCCATCATAGTTTTTTTTTTGCTCTAAAGTAGCCATCTATAGGTTTCAAAGAAAGTGAAAATGAAAGTGTTATTAGGAAGCCTGAAAAATTACCGTTTAAAAAAAGGAAATAATAGCTAAACATTTTGCAATATTGTTATGCAGTTTGGTTTGGTGAAATCTACCATTTTACTATTGTAATAAATTTGCACAATTATATTTGTATGGCATTTTTTCTGAATACGCAAAGATGCTTAAGAAAAAGTGTTCACAAAACAAAAAAGTGCAAAGAAAACCAAGCAAACAAAAAAGCTCCGATTCTCTGTGGATACAGCATGGGCAGCAGAGTTAGGAGCCCTCCATAGCTTTCACTCCGTGGAAGGAGAAGCTGCAGGCTAGCTACGATTAGCAGGCAGAAGGAGGAGACATCGGTCCCAAACAGCGACTGTTAAACACAACGGGGGAGGTGAAAGTCTGTGCAGATTCCATGTTCGGCGCACTAGGTGATGATAATGTTCAAAGGGCTTTGTGGTCTAATGTTTCCTGATAAATTAACTTTCATTTCTTGCATTTTAACATGCAGTCCTTCACTCACGTGACTACACAGCCTTGTTTATGTTCACCATGGATACCGCAAACCCAAAATGGCTGTCACATTTTACAAACACTGTTCGCAAAGCCTATCATGTTTGAAGCAAAAAGACTAAGATGTTGCAAAGTTATTTGCTTGCCCTGTGATTTTTTTTCATAATAAAATGTAGTTTCCACTTACTTTCATTGTGTACTTTACTTATTTTGAACCACACACGGATCAGAATAAGGTAAATATAACTCTGCTCTGGGGATGTAATGGATTAATTTCACCCATCTGTCTATTGTCTAATACGCTTGATGAAATATGGGAAAAAAAAACGTTTTACATTTTAAAATGTGTATTATATGGTACATACATTTTAATTATCTATAAATAAACTGATGACCAGAAAAAAATCAACCATTACTCTAATTACATTCGATTGTGTTTTGGAAACAAAACATTTAAGAAGCAGACAAAAACATTTTGTAGTTTGCAGGCATTTACCCTGGTGGCGAATGAGACAAAGGTGAGGCCCTCGACTTCATCCAATTCAGGCTCTGTGGTGATGCTCGCTGAGGGTCTGCCACAAGCTGCGGGCCGTAAGGTAGCAGATTTCCACCCTCCCTCCAATCTGCTCCAGTGCCCGTTCCTGTTGTTGTGGCGCCTACACAAGGTTCTCTGGACTGACGGCGCAGAACTCACACAGGATTTTTGGGGGGCCTCAATGTGTAGCCGCTTGCTGGACGACTTGTCGTCATCTGTGTTGTCGCCTTTCGTCAGTGACCGTTTGAGTACAAGCCTCAAGTCTCCGACGGCTTGTCTGCCTTGCACGCGCTTAGTGACTGGATCGTGGTTGATGGTGGGAGAGAATGTGATTGGCTTCAGGACAAGATTGGACTCTTGTTCAGTGGGAAGGTAGGCCGAGTCAGCACTCAGAAGGCTATGAGAAAACACAAATTAACATTCAAACTACATCATCTCCACTTTATGACTATTTTGAATTTTCTGGGTACTTTAAAGCGTCCAGATAAATAACTAACATTTGATGATGCTCACAACTTAAAAGCAGTACATGCATTAGCTGCCAAAAACATTTTATTTTTTACTCAGTGACGTATCAGGACAATAGCAATGATTACATATGTGTTCTCTTTCAGACATGAGACATTTTGTACAGTACCAAACATTCAATGTACAAAATACAGCGATGGCTAGATTGGCTTTTCTGCTGCTAAACCCGTCAAACGAGTAGTTGGCAATATTGCTTAGCATACACGTTCAAAGGAAAAAAATGCTTTCATTTTTTTATTAAAAAGCAAATTATTAAGTTACTTGAGTGAAATATTTTGTAAATCTTGTAAATCTGCAACCTGCAATATAATTTAAGTGATTCTTCTTTTGCCCGAGAACCTCAACAGGTTTATGAATGATCTATTGCGACGGAGTAGCTTAATCTTGCGCCTTGGCGGAGGTTAATGTTCACATAGGGATGAAATCGATTCACAAGACCGGTACCACGTCCGCGATGTAAACAAAATGTATGTGCAAGTCTGAACATGCTGTAGTTTATCAGTCACCTAATCTAACATAGAACAGTTAGTAGTAAGAACTGATGACGCCCTAAATTGGTTGCTAAATTCGGCTACTTGCTGGATGTAAATGGTTACATCCATCCATCCATTTTCCGAACCGCTTGATCCTCACTAGGGTCGCGGGGGGTGCTGGAGCCCATCCCAGCTGTCTTCGGGCAGTAGGCGGGGGACACCCTGAATCGGTTGCCAGCCAATCGCAGGGCACACAGAGACGAACAACCAACCACGCTCACATTCACACCTAGGGACAATTTAGAGTGTTTAAATGGTTACATCCAGATAAATATTATGATGAAATAGATGCATGGGAACCATTTATTCCTATTTGAGAAAAAACTCCATACGCCCAAAAACCCCCAAAACTCCTACCTTTGGTCAACGGGTTTGCATTCTGGTTGCTCCTCAGATGGTTCCATGTTGAGCTGCAGTTTCTCTACCGGGACATCGTTCAAGTTGGGTCCGAACCGGTCATCCCTGAAGCCCTTGGCGAAAGGATTGTGGTTGATCTTCAGCTGTGTGACGAGAAAATTCTGGTAGGTGGTCACTGCCATGAACTCCGTCTGCGGGAAGGTGAACGTCAAGCTTTCGGGTCCCACGACCGACGGCGTTGTGATGTCATTGGCCAGGGGAATGACGTGGAGCTGGGGAATGTAGCGGTGCATGGAGGTGAGGATGATGCGGCCCTCCAAGTCTTTGGGGTTGTTGGTGACTTTGAGTTTGTAGAAGGACAACATGCTAACCATGAGGTCCGAGCCGCGGCACGGTGAGTAGTGGTGGGTAAAGGCCCGAGACGCAACCTGGGCCTGGTACTCTGCCGGGCCCACCACCTCCCACTTGGGGGAGTTCCAGCGGTACTTGTATTTGTCTGAAGGTACAATGGAGAGCATCAGGCTGTAGTGTCGCTCAGGGTCCAGTCCAGCCAGGCGGTAGCGGCAGTAAGGGAACATGCGGCGGCCCTGCTTGGTGAGGATCATCTCCGTGCCACAGCTGTGGAACTGCTTCCACACGCGGTCGTTCTCCAGCGTCACGCTCACGCCTTTGCACATCAGCATATTAGGTTGCTCATCGTCCGGGTTTGGATGCCCGAAATCCACCACCGCCGATTTGGTGATGCTCACAGAAAACGCCGGCGAGTCCGATGCAGAGGCGATGTGCGAGCCAGCCGGGCTCATCCCCGAGACGGTGGGCAATGCCACAGTGGGCTTTGCCGGGCTGGCCTCGGCAGGAGAGTGGAGGGATGTCACACTTTTGTTGGCACTCGCCACAGAGATGGCCGTGGTGGGAGAAGGAGGTGTGGAGGAAAGGACTGCCGTGGCAGGACCTGAGACGGGGACATTAGCCAAGGGTCCCTCTTCAACATGCTGGTCCTGCATGGATACGGGTTGAGGGTGTGTTGCGGGCATCACTGATGCTTGCACTGGATTCACTTCTTCCTAGATGAAAACAATATATACCATAAAATACAAGATGGCAACCCCAAAAATCAAACTTAAAAAGCTGTTTAATATGGGTCCTGATTTGCTGGAATCCTTTATTATCAGAGTGAAGATTGTGAATAGACAAAGATTCAAACCAGGTTAAAAATGTGGCTCTTTTGCCTTAATTCTGAATCAGAGCTTTCAAAATATTATTTCGGAAACCTTGTTCTTGCAACTGTATGCTCTTTTCCCCCCCTGCCCCAATATAGTTTTTTATTTATTTACTTTGCTTTTAAATCTCTTTAACTCTGTGACTAGTTTTATGGCATTATTTGAAGCATGTTAAGTTACCGTGTGTATGAAAGGCATTAATTCTGGCTGCATTTACACTGTTCCTGGCGGACATGTTTACGCGAATTTTATCGTGACGTGAGCCTTTAATTTCTCCACATGTAACCGTTGCTAAGTTTTCTCACGGTAGTACAGGACATCAAATCAAACCAAATCTTTAACTTACAAATATATCGAGATACACATCAAACCGTCTTTCTTTGGGAAGTTATATCTTTAAAGAAAAACGACATTAACAGACAATTCATATTGTAAAACAACAAGAATCTCATTGCAACTTATCCTCTCGAACTGAATTGTACTATATTGAATCAAATTGTAAACAATCAATCGTTCTACTTTAAACCGTTCTGGACTTGTATCCTACCTCACGTATCAAGATATGTATCAAATCATTTATTGGAGAGATGCACACCCGTGCTGTTTTGCTTTCATTCCTTTGATGTCAGTCCAAAAGCCATTCGTACTTAAAAGTATCGCTCTTAATCCCAGTTGCTGTGCAGAATCCTTGCATCTCCAAACCCTTTTTTTAACATTACAGTACATCATTAAAGAGAGCTGGCCATTTTCAACACTTTAGAAACAACAGTAATTAGGGTAGGGGTTAATAAGAAAAAAATAATCTAGAAAAAATGAGTTTGGGTTAGATTTAATGAACGTTTGAAAGTTTAATGTTTATGGTATTTTTTATGGTTTACGTTTTGAATATAAGCAACGTTTAACATTTTTAGGAGGGGATGATGCCTAAATGCAAACAAATTGAAGTAAACGGGAATAACAGTACATTGACAGTATGGTTCTGAGTTAAACAACAATTGACACCCAAACAATACTTTCAACTGCTCATGGATTTCTCCCGAAAAGGACAATTCTGTTGAACGTGAGCTGGTTTAACACAGCACTGCATCACACCCATCGAAACATCCGTGACCCACAACGACATAACGTCACCCGTGAGTGTTTTTAAACGTTTTACTGGCCGTTTCTCGTTCGGTCCGACACCGACAAAAGTGGACTTTGACTTTCCCGCTACAAGTGGGACCTTCGACGGCGTGACCGACCAATGGCAGCTCGGTGTCTCCGCGTGGAGGACATGGCTGACACGACTGGCCAAGGATCCCGTGCTCTTTCAACTCGAAATAAATCAAATAAAAACGCCACGAGAGTCCATGTCGCGTTGACGTGTGGAATTTAAAACGAGATTAAATTCAATTAACGTCGGGTTTTGTTGAAGAGGAGGACAAGTCGACAACGCCATAAAGCTACACACAAACATACAGAGGTGTTAATCGCTATCAAAAGGCACGTCGCCGCTATGTTTACCCCCTCAAATGCTGTCTTATATCCGTCTAAATGTTAATAATATCGTAAAGCCACACGAAGTGATGGGGTCTTGGGGGGAAGCAAGAGAGGGGGAGATAAATAGAGAGAGTGCTTAGGCAGGCCGCCGCTCACCAAGTTGGAAAAGTTGCAGTTTCCTCAAACGCCTCACCTCTCCGCTCCGGCAGGCCCGCCTCGTGCGTGGCCTCGGTGGCTGCCGTGCAAGCCGACTTGAGCCGGCAGAGTGTCGGAGGGGACACACAAACACTCCTAAACTGTTGGTCCGTCGAGGCAAAGTGGCAAATAATCGAGGCCGGAGAGAGCCACGCTAAGGCCAGCCCAGTCAGGATCTTTCTCTCTCTCTTGCATCGATCGACCCTGCGCGCGTACACGCCGACGAGCCAAGAAGGCGCATGCACAGTATCAGCCTCCCCCCACCTTCTGCTTACCCCATCCCCCGTCCTTCTCTTCCTCCAATAGCGCGTGATCCTCGCTTAGCAAACGTGTTGAGAGCGGGAGATTTTTTTTCCTTCCGCCTCCCGATGTAAATAAACAACAAAAACTCCGATAAGTTCTTTACAAAATGTTTCACGAGACTTATTCCTCGTGGCGCTTGATATCTTACCTGCTCGGACTCGTCGACGCACGTACACGCGCACACTCAACAAACGTTGGGTAGTGGGCTGTGACGTCACACATTGGCGCCACGGCTCCTCGGTAGCCAATGAGCATGCTTCTTCTTCCTCACCCAAACTCAACTGAAGTCGTCAAAATGTTACACTCGAACGCTTTTTATACAACTGGTGAAAATAATAATGGTGACGTACTAAACAGAGACACGGTGCGGCACAAAATAAGCCGTCGTCAATAATTAGCAACTTTTCGCACGATTGAAATGAGGCGAAGGTGGCTCGTCATTGGTCAGTCATTTGGTTGGGACAAAATGGCGGCTGCTGTAAACAGTAGGGTGTACAAGTGTCAACATTCTAAGAAAATTCATTTTATGGCATTAAAAAAAGCACAACTATGGTGACACTTGAAAAAAATCAAGAGTAAAGTAATTTTCTCAATTTTAAAAATCTATATTTGTGGCTTTTTTGTGATAAAATGCATGGCAAAACATGACTCCATATGTCATCATATTTCATACATAAATTAACAGCAGTCTACACCAAGCCCTCTGAGACATTACAGAAGTCAATTCACTGAATGCTTTCTTATTATTGTATATTTTTAAAAAATATCTTCCTACCAGCTACTGCATAGCTACTGGGGGCATTACAGGACACACACAGACATGGACGATAGCGGGGAAGGTGTTTTCAATGTGCCCACTTCACAGCGTAGATCTTTGATCTCCCTGGCTAACTTTACATCAACTGCCGGTGGAGGTCTGCTTGCTGTTCCTTATAAACGTACTTTGTGTGCTTTGACGTCCTAGACTCGAGCAAATCAGTTTCTTCTTCTGCCATGTCAAGGACTGTCATTGCGCCTCCGATCCTCTGCATTTAGAGGGAATGAGAGAACCCGCTTGGTCTCTTAGCTAAGCAAGTCGGCTGTGTTCACACACACAAAATGGCGCAAACCACCGAGCTGAGTGTGTCTGCAAAAATACCAACACTCAGTCTAAACTACTCCCTCGCAGAGTTAGCAGGATTGTGATTAAATTTGAATAGAGTCATTTTTATTCACTGTTCACAATTTAGGTTAGGGTGGATCTTAACAACTGTCCTAAAATGCAAACATTGTGTTGATGGGTTTTAATTTTTTTTTATGACAGTCTCAATGAGACAACATCAAAACAATTACTTTTTGCAAAAGTTCTTGTTGGAAAAAAAGCTTTTACCAATACCAAACACATATGGACTGATGGATGTGTAGGACGTTGAAATAAAGAACTCCAATTCTGCCCAAAAAGGAAAGTCAGTGGCATTGAAAGTCATTTGGAAAACCAAATAAAGAGTCCAGTCTACCTGAAACAATGTCATTGCCGCCAGGATTGCAATGGTGCTCCGGCGGAGCCCTTGAACGTTACACCTTTTCTGATTCTGGCTCAAGCCACTCACAGTGGCGATGGGCTTCACTGTGGTCCTCGGGCCAAGCAACACTGTGACGATGAGGCAACTTGTAAGCGTCACAATAGTCAGAGGCAACAGGTAACACAACAGAATGAAGGTGTACTTGTAAATGCGGTTAACAGTCGGACAGTGGTTGTTGCTGCATAGAAAGAAGTCCGGCGGGCATCCCGTGTGATTCCATGTATAGTTCCCCATGAGATTCCCTGTCGGACTTTGCAGGTTCATGACAAAAATGGGTGCACTCAAGAGGATGGAGATACCAATGCAAAGCCCAATTGCTGTCCAAGCGGCATAGATGTTATCCAGGCAGATCGGAAGGTGGACTCTCTTGTTGGCATATCTGAGTTTCTGGTAGCGGTAGACGCTGATGAGGACGGTGAAGAGGATGCTGCCAATTTCCCCCAACACCGTCAAGAATTTCAGCGAGCGGCACAACCATGCCTCCAAGACCTCATAGGACCTCTGAAGAATGATAATGTCATAGATGTTGACGATGACAATCTCCTCCAGGTTGGCTGAAGCCAGTCCTAGAAGAAACAACTGAAACGTCTTGACCGAGGAGACCCTGGTCTGAATTATGGAGAAGATGAGAAAAACATTACCCACAAAGCCTATGCAAGAAATTAAGACTCTTAAAGTCAGGAGGTAGAAAGAAACTTTCAGCATCATTAAAGTTAAGTGTGATCGTTGCAAGGTTTAGAAAGAATCTCCCTCTATCTGTCCGAGACCAAACCATCTTGTTATGGAGTACTCAGAGATGCTGGGAGCTTGCCGATTGGCGGACTGGCTGTGCTCATTATACAAAGGGTAAAACAAAAAGCAGGCTGGAAAATTTTGAAGGATGGGCATCATTAAATTTTCACCTCTGAGCTTTTCATAAGTGCCACCCAGAGACGAGAGCTTCGTTCGGGTTAGATTTAGGGCAGCGGCATGTTGTTGGGATGTTTTGGGGTTTTTTTTCTCACTGACTGACATCTACAAATGCATATTGACTACACCAGTATTATGAAAAAGTGAGCATATGAAGAGTGTATTTAAAGGCTGACACAGTTACGATAAGTTAGTTTATTAAATGTTTTATAGTCTGGTTTTTTTTATGGTTATAAGACTCTATTTGTATTTTTTGCCTGATGTGATGTCTAGATGATGAGCCGAACAGCGGAGAAGCCATAATGGCACACAGGGGTCTCGTGATATTGACAGAGGACCAGTTCATGTTTCAGCTTGTCTCTCTTTCCTTTGCTAGCGCATCATCTATTCGTTAGCACAACTGAACTCCCTCCATCCTGAATCAGCTTAATGGTGAATCCCACTGTGTGTGTGTGTGTGTGTGTGTGTGTGTGTGTGTGTGTGTGTGTGTGTGTGTGTGTGTGTGTGTGTGATTAAGGCTAAGCCCTTCACTGGCAGCAAATGGGGAAAAGGGAACGTCGGGGATGGAACTTTTGGCAGCTTAGCCTTCGATAATTATCAATCAAGAACCTGGTGAAATCAAATATTTTTGTGGGGTTTTTTCTTCAAAAAAGAAGCTTCAAGCTGTTTATTCCATCTCCCAGTTGAAGTTTGCTGTTACACTGAACAGAAAAAAAATACATAGTGTATTTAAAACAGCAGGATAGATGAGCATTCCTGTCCAATATCTTACACTGGACGCTAATTCCCATCTATGTCACCTATTACAACAGGTTGAACACAAATGGTGCAACAACACACGAAAATATAGCACTCAAAGTGATGTGTTCTCTATCATCTGTGAAGAACAGCAAGTATTTGTGCCGTACTGATGATCTTAAAAGAGTTGCGACATCTCAATGAACAGTGCATCTGCCTGCCTGTCTTTTACTGGGACTGGAATGGATTAATAGCATCTCCATTTATTTCAATGGGAAAAGATGATTGATGAGACATATACACTTTATTTTACCGCAATTGTGATACAAATAAACGGTGAGTAAGTAATGCAACAGGCACTCAGGTGGATTACGTAAAGTACACAGGTGCTCGTGTCCGGTGACGTCACAGTGGACCCCTCCTGGAAAGTTATCAGGGCGGGTCGTGCATACGTGTCCTACGCGTGCGCGACGTGCGCTTGCCCCACGGTATACCGTCACGCGTGGATACCCCTTTAAAAGGCTCACCATGTTGCCATCACATGCTCCGGCGGCGCACGCGAGAGAAGGATGTAGACGTCCCTTCTTCACCTCCGCTTCTTTTTAAACATTTGGAGAAAAGCCAGGAATCGTCCAGCAGCCTGCAGACTTTTCCATTCGGATTCCGCTGCCTGCCGCCTGAGCTGTTGTTCCGCACGCTGGCCGGAGGCGGCTGCGCCAAGCGAGAAGCTCCGTGCACTCGGCTCCGTTTAGCGGCTACAAGCCAGCCGAGCTGGCCGAGCAGGGCTGGCGGTTCCGGGGAGGTGGAAGTGGTGGAGGCGCTGGTGACCAGAGCTGCGAATTGTTTTAAAACGAACTTCAAACGATAGATCGAAAGAGAGAGCGATCGGGAAGAGGACTCGTTGGATCGGAGTATTGAGAAGCGGTGCCCCCGGCTGGCTGGACTCCCGCACCAGTGAGCTTGAAACGGCTGCGAGGTTCAACTCCATCGCGGTAAGTCGTCCGGTATTTTCCCCTCTCGTCACGGGCCTCTTAACAAAGTCATGTCTTGAGGTCCTTTTCAGACACAGAATCCTGTTATATCCTCATCATGGTGGGGAAGAGATTGCCAGGGAGTGGTAGTCTAGGACTTGTTTGTTATCCCGGTGCACCCCACCAGCAGCAGCAGCAGCAGCTTCACACACATTTTCATCCACCGGTAAAGTGCAAGGCAAACAATGTCGTAAGAGAGCGAAATGAAGCTAATTAGTCTGTACAATTACATAAAACACTGTTGGAAATGCAGCCCAGAGGACATATTATTGTGTTATTAAACGTTTTACTTGGCCCAAAAAGGCATAGTTATGCTATAAAAGTCAAGTGTCAAGGGTATAGAAATGGCCAAAAACAATGAAATCCTGCCAAAAAGAAATTATGGCACTCAAACATCATTATTGTATTTATCATACCCAAAAAGGCACCGGTGCATTCTGAAGATTAAGTGTCAAAAGTATAAAAACAAACAAAATTGAATTCTGCAAATGTGCAAAATGTACATGCGTGCTGCAAATCACTGGATCACAGCTGTACAAGAGTTCAGGTCATTTGGCTTTTTCCTGAACCAAAAATGATCCAGGTGCTGTAAAGCTCGAGTGTCAAGGACCTAAATGGGAGTGGGGAGGCCGGGATTGTTTGGGGAAGTGGGGGATTGCATTGGAACTCTCTCGCTAGCAATCCATTTATGTTGCTTGAGCTCCTTCATTGGATTTATTGTGCCTTTTTACGGGTCCAAATATATGCTGTAAAAGTGAATTGTAAAGACGACAAAACAGAAGCAATATTGTAACACTGCAGTATTCGAGTCAAGCTACAATAATTATTAGACTTACTGTACTCTTTCCAGAACCAAAAAAGGTACATGTGTTTTCTTAAGCTGTAAATGTCAAGTGTCAAGGGCAGAAAATTGAAAAAACATTTATATTCATTTGAGCGAAAATGGTACCCTTTCCAGGACCAAAACAGGCCAAAGTATTGTAAGCCGTAAAACTTGAATGTCAAGGGTACACAAAAAACAAAAAAAATAGTCCCTTACAAAGTCGTAAATGGACAAAAAATGTGTACGTATGCTGAAAAAGTGTTGGAAAAATAGACATCGGAACTTTCCAGTGAAGGAGTTAAGTCACCTCAAACTCCACCTCAAAGTGGCCACACCAGTGCCAAGCGCTGATCACACACTGACTGTCATATTAAAAATTAAAAAAACATAAAATAACTCCTCCACACTCTTCGCGCTTCTTCCATGACGTGTGCACACTCACAGCCAACAACAAGGCACTCTAGGGAACATAAACACATCGTACATTCACATTAAAGCACAACAGTGGTTCGTTGGCTACACACGTTGGCAGGTAGAGCGGTCCCATGACAACAGTCAACTAACAGTACGAGAACCCGAGAGTATTTTTAATGTTCTGACTTGTACAGTATGTGGATGTGTGATTATAGACAGAATGAATTGCCATGATCCCGATCCCATAAACGCTCGTATTTGACAATTAGGTCATGAGTGCAATGAGCTCACAAGGGGGATGATAACATCATGACATCACTGATAAATCAGATGGTACAGTGCTCGGGGTGTTTTTATGATGGGGATGACGTGATTCACTTGCCTCTATCCACAAGGAACGATAGAAAATCTCTCCTCTAAATGTAAAAATCAATATAGCGATTTTTATTGAAATAGATCCACTTTTAAGATGATAATGAAATATGAGATATACCCACTATCATCTTAAATTCAGCCCGCAGAGCATTTACATTATCAAGAGTCCCGTAATATTTCGAGCTGCAATTTTATGCCATTTTTCATTGAAATAACTTAACAATTGGTTAATTTATTGTAAACAACAACAAAAAATAGTCAAATGTTTTTAAATGTAGAGTTGCTGTGTGATAAAAGTTTAATTCATTCCACAGTGAGTCTTTCACCCCCTCCCCCTTACTAAATAGTCATAAATGTCTCACGCCAGCATTTTAATTAGTGACACCTACTATATTAAGCTCAATAAGCAATACTTATAATTGAGCCAGAGCAGTAGAGCAATGATCAGTGGACCTCTGCCAGTGCAGAACACTAATGAGTCGCTGAATGAGTGACGGGCTGGCCATTAACAGACACGCACTCAGTTTTTTTGTTATATCAAAATACAGCGGACCTGCACCGTTCACCGTTTAGATTTAAACAGTAAAAAATGATAGAAAGCAATGGGGATAAACCACCAATGACCGTTTTCCATGAAAAACAAGATATGGTATACTTCGACTAGAACACTAGTCATCCCAAAACACACTGTCTCCGAGTAATTGTCATCTTCAATAATGCCAAGAGAGCTAGTTTGCAAAATGCGTTACATTTTAAGCCTCCACCTCTGACACGGTTTGACTGGAATGCTAATTGACGCTAAAGATGCCACCACCATATACTGTGAAATACATTTGGAATTGAATCCATTTGAGACAGAGATTATACATACTGCAGTGGGTGCTGCAGTATTGGTTAGCAACAGGCTCCACAGTTTAACGCGTTGAATAGCGCCTATGAAATGAGATGATTGAGGCATGTGTCTTAAAGGGATGATGAGCACCCAGGCACTAATTTGTGCTATATAAGCGGCATAATCGCTATTCAAGAAAATGCAGGTGGTTTGTTTTTCCTTTTTTATGTTTTAATATTTACTTTTAGTTTCCTTGCAAAGATGGAATGTTTTTGGCAGGCGCGTAGCTGCGAACCATGTGATTCCTCTGTAGCCAAAACAAGAGAACTTCCACAGAAACATCTTGGGACTTCTCACTATTAAGATACATTCGTTCTAATTTCAAAGTTTGACCTGATGGTGACGCTGGAGGAAAGGTCAACTCGCTGTTTTATTATCAAGAGGGTATTATGTAGTCAACAAATAAACAACAAAAACTGGGTCAACAAATTCATGTGCATCATTTTCTGGAGCCAAATATCCCTGGGGTCTGATTGGCCCCAGGGGTAAAATGTTTTTACATGTTAATGTGAAAAGCTACAAAACTGGTCTCCGTTTGAAATTCAGTTGGCGTTTCACTGTCAAAATATTCACATTGAACATCGTTTTGAGTGAAGTGCTTTTCCTTGGATCAGACATATACTGAGATAGTCTACTCACAATCCAGCTAATATCAGGTCTAGTGCAGGTCATGATGTATATGAGGCTGCCCAGCATTGCTCTATATTTCCTCTGATCAGTTTTGTCCCCTTCTGGAGCCAGGTCACATTTGATTTCACTTGGAGTGGCTCTTGCTTTGCATTCAGACATGCCAAACCTTTCCAATATTTTCTCAATATATCTGGATTGGTTCAATGTGATTGAGCCCACATTTTGCTTGAAATCAATCCCAATGAAATGAGTGAGGCATCCGAGATCTTTCATCCTAAACTTACTCTTGAGTTTCTCTTTGATCTCGCATAAACACCTCTCATTGCTGGCAGCCACAATGATATCATCGACCCACACTAACAAAATTTCTTTTTCTTTGTCAGACATTTTGGTGTAAATACAGTGGTCTGCTTGACTCTGTACAAACTCGTTCGCAAGTAAAAACTCATGAAGCATCATGTTCCAATTTCTCCCAGACTGTTTGAGGCCATATATGGATTTGTTTAACTTACACACAAGTTGTACACCATCCCTTTGTTTCACACAAAACCTTCAGGTTGATCCATGTATAGTTCGCAGTCAATAGGTGCATGTAAGTATGCTGCCTTCACGTCCATTTGTTTTAACAGCAACTCATACTGTGCAGCAAGCTGCATCAGTAGTCGCAGTGATGTCAGATTAGCGGTCGTGAAAATGTCTCAGAATAGTCAAGTCCTTCTCTCTGACTGTACCCTTTGGCTACATATCTCGCTTTATATGTTTCATTGCCTTTGTCATCCTCCTTTAAAGCATACACCCACCTTCCCCCACTGTCTGTCTACCCTCCGGTAATGGCACAAGGGTGAAAGTGTCATTCTCTTTAAAAGAAGTCATCTCATCTATCATCGCCTTTCTCCACTTTTCTGACTTTGGCGATGCCATTGCCTCGTAGAATGTTTGTGGTAATCCCACTGTTGCTCTATAGCAGTAATCAATTGTGATTTCATTGCCTTTATCACACATTCATAATCCTCTAAATATTTTGGTGTCTTCCTTTCTCTACCAGAAGTACGAGGAGTCTCATTACCATTGGTTGAGTCCGTGTCGCAGTCAGGTTTAAGCTCTGGTTCAGTGTCAGAATCTTTTCCTACATATTCCGTCTGTAACTGACTTGCTTTAGGCATAGTTACCCACTCTACATAGTGGTCCTCCAGTTGGGCCTTCTCGGTCTGCGTCTCACTCTCAGTCACGGTCTTTGTGATGAAGTGGACCAGTCTGTGTTTCTGAACCTTGTTTGTCTCTGGAAAATAAATCAAATAAGCAGGTGAATGACGGTCAAAACCAACAAAGATCCCTTTTTGCCCTTTGGATCTAGCTTTCTCCTGTTTTGCTCATACACCATGCATTCTGAACCAAACTTTTTCATTTTTGACAAATCTGGTCTTTTTCCTGTGAAAAGGAAATAAGGAGTCTCCCTGTTCTTTCGCAGTAACATCTGTTCCGTATAACTGCTGCTGTTCTGGCTGCATATGGCCATAGCTCTTTGGGTAAGCCTGATTCTATCAGCATACACCTGACCATCTCAAACAATGTGCGCCAGTTCCTCTCTGCTGTCCCATTTTGATGTGGGGAGTAGGGCGCTGATCTCTCATGTTTTATCATATTATCTCGAAGTAGAGATTGATACTCTTTTGAAACAAACTCTGTCCCATTATCCGATCTCATTCGCTTCACTTTACCATATGGTGCTGTGTCTGCCAAGAACTGCTTTGTAGCCTCGACTGCCATGTTTTTGTTCCTGAGAAAGTATACAAAAACAGCTCCAGAAAAGTCATCAGTAAAAGTGATGGCATATTTGTACCGTCGAATGACTCTGGGTCAATAGGCCCACTTAGATCTGTATGTACCAGCCCTAATGGCTCTTTAGCTCTCACATCACTTTTCCTGTTTCTATTCTGGGTGAATTTCCCTTGAATACAGGTTTCACACTGGTTAGGTCTAGTTTTGTTACTAATTTTCATACCTTCTACCACAGCTTCAAGCTTAGCAATATCACCATAGTTACAATGGCCCATTATCTCATGCCATGTTTTCATGTCTAAAGATGCATTGCAGGAGTCCTCACTGCATTCAGAATTTTCTGTGACAATGTCAAGATAGTACATACGGTCCTTTACAATCATCTTGCATATTGTCCCATCTGAAAGAATCATTTTGTTGTCATTCTTCGCAAAGTTGAACTTCGCTCCTTTCGGTTGCTGCATCCACAGAAAGGATATTCTGCGGGTATTCTGGGATGAGGAGAGCATTTGTGAGCTTGACATTCACTACTCGTCCACTGCTGTCGGCCAGCTTGATTTGCGCGTCCCCCTTCTTCTCGACACTTCCGGTGATCCGTCTTCCATCAGCCAGCTGCATGATGTGATCTTTAGGCCGGAAACTTTCATCAAATCGGATGAATGCGGTCTTGTCGGTGATTATGTGGGCAGAAGCACCGCTGTCCACGAGTAGTCCATATTGCTGCGCTCCTTGGGTCGCCATTCACTCACCCGAGCAATAATGTTTCTTCTTCTTCCTCGAAGATTTGGCTTGGTCTCTGCCACGGAAAACTTTTTCCGAATCGTCCATAACTGTAGCCACTTTATTGTTCTTATCAGCTTTTGTCGTTCGCTTGTGTGGTTTCTTATCCTTACTTGTGCAGTCTCTTGCTTTATGCCCCACTTTCTCACAAATAAAGCATTCTCCATTGAAGACGTATTTCTTGTCTTTTTCTTTGGGCTTCTGCTTGAATGACTTGGCGGTCATTACTTCATCTGGTCTGGGCCTGCTTCGGTAGCGGAGGGTGCATTCAAAACTTCTCAGCCTAGTCTTGAATTCAGCAAAGGTTAACACTTCCTCGTTTGAGTCACATGCACAGAAAATGGGTTGTATTCATCAGTGAGTCCTTTCAACACCATAGCCACCAATAGTGCATCGCTTAGGTTCTCTTTAGCTCTTTGTAGCGCGCCACTAGCTTCTCGACACGTGCTAGATAGCCCGCTAGCTCTCGCCGTTATCCATTAGCATATTGGTTAGCTCTGTGTACAGCCCGACAATTCGCGGCTTTTCTTCGGACTCAAAATGGCGTCTCAATATTTCCAGACTTTTCTTACCATCTTCTGGTGCTTCATACAGGATGAGTGTCAGTGTTTTATCATCCAAGCAGCCGCACAGTTCAGCATATGCTAGTTCGTTTTCCACACGGTTTCTGTTGCGGCCTGTTCGCTGGATCCCGTAGCTACATCACACCCGAGGATAGCATCTTTTAGCCCGATGGTTTTCAAGTATGCTAGGAACCTCGCCTCCCAGATGTGATAGCGGGCCTCATCTCCGTCAAATCGCGGCGGTAATCCTCTCCCATGGAGCGCGCTGTGCCTGGAACCCACCTGGGCCCATAACCTGTTGATCCTTCTGCTGCGGAAGTCCTCGCTGTTCATGTGTAGGCGTTATGAGAACAATCAAACACTCTATTTGATAAACCTGGTATATTTTGCCGGTTAATTTAAGGGAAAACACAATGAGGATGGTTTGCTTCAACACGCAACCAGGAAGAAAAACACTGGAACGCACACTCGTCCACGCGCACACGTCCACAGCGCCGACGATTACCTCCACAACTCCCAAGCTCTACCGGTTCTGGGGGTCGTGCCAACATCTCACCAGTCCGGCTCCCTCGCCTCGCTCCCTCGCGCACGCTCTCTCAACGCCCCCCTCACCCACCCCCCTCCCGCGAGCAGCAGGAAGTGTGGCGGTAAGTTGTCACCTCGATCGGGGTCGTCGCCAACTTGTTCCGACGAGAGCAGAAGAGAATTTGTTGAAAATGGCTTATTTATTTGTCGAGGGGGAAGGGAGGCAGCGAGTGAATCTACCGTAGCTGTCGGTTCGGTTGGGGAGGCGCTCAATCGTGTCCGCCGACGTGTCGACTCGTTTAAGAGGAATCCGGTTAGAAAATGTGATCGGATCGAAAAGCGAGGCAAGGCGGGAGGGAGTGCCTTATATTTTGCTTCTGTCCGCGTGCGCACCCCCCTCCACACAAACACACACGCACACACCTTCCTACCTCACCTCCCTCCCCCAGCCCATATTTAGAGCCTATTCGCATGCGTGAGCCACTCAGCCTTTACTGTATCCCATCCTTCCGACACATACATGCATGCATGCACATATGGATGTATGCATTCATTTAAAGTAAATGTGATTTGCCTGTGGTGCAATCAAGTGTGTGTGTGGTAAACAAAACTTGGAATTCTTTCCAAGCTTTTTTCTGGAATCGCTCAGAACCTCAAATAGCCCAGCACTGTCTGTCCGTCCGTCTTTCTAGCCATCTGTTTGTATCATTGGATTACATCCAACATGCCCAAAAACACATTTTCGTTTGCTTTCAGTGTTAACAAAATAAAAAGTACTGCGACAACATGACCTACAACGTGGCCTACAAGGTGCTTCCAGAAATAATGTAGTGTCAAGTAAATAACATATATGTGAAAAGAAATGGTGCAGCAACACAGAGTGACAATTTAACAATACTCACAAGCATATACTGTATAGGGGTAGCTCTGTCTCGTTATTTATATAATTTTGGGGACCACTTCTCTGCTCTGCTGTCGCCTCCAGGCTGCCTCCAGAAGCATGTGATGACCCACACCAATCAGAAAGGTTCCCGCTGGGACCGCAGTCCACTGCAGACACACGGCCACAACATGGCCGGGGACCAGGCTGAGCGCGCCCTCCGCTTTGGCCGGACGAAGAAGATCGGTGAGGTCATCCGGCGAGAGAAAAATTGCAAGGCAATGAAGGACAAGAGGGCCAATAAAGATGAGGAAAAGAAGTCCGACAGGAAATTGTATCCGCTCCGAGGGAGGCTTGGAGAGGGCTTTAGCTGCCATGTTCTCCTCACAAGGTTGGAGGAAAGCATCAGAAAGAAAGCTGAAGAGAGATCTCTCAAAGCCAAGTCCAGGAAAGGGAAGCTCGGCGAGGCCAAGTTGGCATCTAAAGTCAAATCAAAGCTTCTAAGCGCTCACGTCTCACAACCCCGCAAGCGACGCCTGGCCTCCCTCAACGCCGAGGCCGTCAACACTCTGCTCCTGGAAAGAGCCACCGACCTCCAACTGGCAGCCAAGATGGCCAAAAGACACCAGGGGGAACCCATCAATGGATCAGGTTCCCTAGATGTAGTGGCACCTCCAAAACCCTCTCGAGGGATGGTCTCTAATCCGTCCTGTTCCCACAAATTTGACCAAATCTCCAAGAAAGTCAAGAAAGCCAGGCCTACCAGAGTAGACAAGAAACGGGCCATGAGTTTGGAAATTCTGGATGTGCCGACCCCAAGGCGACTGGCTGGACTCAATGCTGCCGCTCTGCTGAAGCTGACCAGCTTGTCTGCTGTGTCCAAACAGCGAGTCAAGACCGTATCCACCACCACTAGCACGTCGGACTGCAAGACTCCTTCCCAGATCCAGACTCAAAAACAGCCTTCAAGAGTTAAACACAAAGAGCGATCTCAAAAGCAAAAAGAGGCTCCCACGAAGGTCTCCCCCATGCACCGTTGTTGCGCAGCCTGCAAGGATAAGGCCGACTTTGAGCCCAAAGTGGACTGGGAGTCTGGCAACCACGTGCTGGCCAAACCGGGCTACCAGTTCCGCAGCATGTTAAGTTACTCCCTCAAAAACGTAAAGGAAGAACAGTTGGAAACTGAACTGAGCCCCTGCTATTGCTGCTCCCCTGAGGGCTCCATGGAATACTGCCACCGTCTGGCCTTCTTCCTGAGGCACCCTGAGTCGGGCAACAGAGGTGGCACACCCGTCAAACACGAGTGCCTGGTGACCACGCCGTCCCTGACACATCCCCACCCGGCACTCACCCTCAGCCCCCATCCCTGCCTATGTTACTACGTCCACATCGCCCCACACCCGCCGCCACCTCACGCGGCAACGTCGGCCACGCTTGCCCCACGTCCTCTGAACTTTGTGCCACCTGCCTTGTGCCCAAACCGGATGATGGGTTCCAAACTGCTGCCCGGCTCCCGCGTCACCCACAACTCAGGCATACCTCACCCGGCATGCTGCAACTCTGTGGCATCCCCATGTTACGGCGACACCTGCGGGATGGGCAACTACACGTGCAGAGCCGTGCCCACCGTCACCAGCAGGGGGTGCTCTTTCAACGTGGGGTGCACTGGATGCTCGCATGGTATCAAAACAGGTTTGTAGGAAACAAACTTATCTATTTGATAGTTATTAATGTTTGTTGCACACAAGTTTTTTTTTAATCATCTGATCTCCTTCTGTCTACAAACTGGAGCTTGGGGCTAAGATTAGGTCTTTTCTGATAAGGTTTACCCCAAACAAATGCTGTCAGAAACTACACGACAACCACAACAATTGGACTCCATTGTCAAATAGCCCAAGACCTTGAGATAACCTTGGCTAGCTCCACCCAAAGTGTATTTATCCCGGCAAACCTTAGTCCTAATTTTGGTGTATCGCTGTAACGGAATTTCAAATACTATCAATATGGTCAACTGCACATTCAAAATGGTACCGTCTGTGCAAGGGTCAGGCTCCTCTCCTCGTCGTCACGGCAACAAAAGCCAGATTCGCCATTGGCCCAGAAGTACGGTAGAATGGGGTAGTGGTTGCTCATTTGCATGAGCCGTAACGCTCCCAAAACACATCAGCAAGGCTCGGTCTGCGATAATTCTTGATTCTCTGTGCATTGTACAATAATGTGGCAGATGTTATTAAGACAAGAATGATGCATAATAATTCAGTTTTTAAGACATTAGTATGAGAAGTTTTCAAATGTGACAAATGTGCCCATTTTCCAGAAACTTACTCCTCCCCTCAAGGTGACCACAACCCATCTATTCTGGTGCCGCCGTCCTTGCCTCTCTCCAACTGCCCTTTATCCAGCATGCCCACTTCCACCCAAACTACTAACGCCCACCTGCTCAACCCAGTGTCGGACCATGAGCAGCATCAGGTGCCACGCCGAGCCTGGCTAAAAGCGGCCGCCAACCAAGCGTCCGGCGTCTCCAACGGAGACCAAAGCGCCGGGCTTCGGCCCCCACAACAAAGGCGAATTGGCCGCAGACGTGCTACCAACGGATGGCGGCCCGTGGGGGTCTCCACGGAGAAGGAGGTTTTCATTGCGGTGAGATTTAAAAAAAAAAGGTGATATCCTCTTGGAGGCAGTAGAAGAATGCTGATTTTTTTTGTGCGGTGCCAGGGAGAGGACGAGATAGCACTCAGGCAGTGCTATGAGGGCGTGGAGAGGGGCGGCGAGGTGATCCGCGTCCGAGACACGGTGCTGCTGCGCTCGGGCCCGAGGAAGAAGTCCCTGCCTTACGTGGCCAAAATATCCGCCTTGTGGGAGGATCCCAAAACCGGTATGCAAGGGACCAAGGATTGATGGATGGAGTGTCAAGGTTGCTGACGTATGTGGTGTGTGTATGTGTGTTTTTATTGGTTGCCTCAGGGGAGCTCATGATGAGTCTTTTCTGGTACTACCGGCCAGAGCACACACAGGGAGGCCGAGACCCCAGCGCACATTGCGAGGTGAGCTGACTACTGCTACTGTCACGGCAGAAACATCACTGTCATTCTCAAATTTTACAGAAGAATACTCATAGTCTTAATTCATTTCAGACACAACTACCATGTTCACACTTGATTTTTACATTTTATTATTATTCCTTGGGAATCTGCGATCTCCATAAAAGTTTTTTTTTTTTTGTCGTTTTCTGTATTGTGATGCCACCCCACAAGGTGATGGGAGAGAGAATGTAAAGCTGTTTTTTCTTTTCAGAACGAGATCTTTGCCTCTCGACATCAAGACGAGAACAGCGTAGCCTGCATTGAAGACAGATGCTACGTCCTCCCGCTAGCCCAGTACTGCAGGTGAGGGACAGCAATCACATCGTGATCAGTGTCAGTGTGGATAAAGGTAGAATTTGAAGTCAATCGAAAGTTTGGACTAGACCCTCAAAAATCAAGAACAAGTTCTTGTCTGATCCTCCGGTTCCAATGCACCAATTCCACAGGATCTCTGTTTGAATGAGGCTGTCCCAATAAATTTGTTCATATATACTGAACCTCAGAAATGTATAATAATGCGTGTTTGTTTTGGTGTATATAGATATTGTGCCTTGATGAAGCGTCGTTCTGAAGGCGCCCGACCCAGCGCCAGCATCAGCAGCGTGGTGCCCTGCTGCCAGGATTTTGCCCCGCCCTCCCACCGCTGTGTGCCCACAGATGTGGACCCCGAGCTGGTCTACCTCTGCCGACACGTCTACGACTTCCGCTATGGACGCATGCTCAAGAACCTGCAGTAAAAAAGGGACTGGCGACACTGTGGGTGGCGTTGTGCGTGGAGACAATGTTGCCTCTCCTGTGACATTGTCATTCATAGTCATAGGTTGGTATCAAATTCTGATGGTGGTATGACAACCAAAAGAAAAAAAATATTGCAAAATGGGAATCGTAGTGCACTTATATAGCGCTTTAATTAGACCATCACAGTGCCCAAAGTGCTTCACAGAAGCTCACATTCACTCATTCGCACACACATATTCAGACACCATTGCATGCCAGCCCATGCAAGGTGCCAAAGTCCATCGGGAGAAAATAATAGTTCAGTCTCTTGCCCAAGGGTACATTGGTCACATTGGTATTGCAATTACAGTTCTAGAATGTATGATCTTGAAACATTTGGGTAAAATTTTTTTCCATTTAACACGCTTCGTAGATACATTAATTAAAAAACAATTAAAAAAAAAGATATTTCCCCCCCTAAATAAAATCTAAATGTTGTCATGTTTCCACCAGTAAATTACTTAAAGTACTTATTTCTCAGCAGAGGAGTAGCTACGAGAGCGGAAACAAATTGATGTGAGCCCTGCTAGTTAGCTAATTAGCTGCTTCTGTAGCGAATGTAATGTATTTATTTCAGCAATTGTAGACACGCTAACTCTCATAGCTGGTTGCAGACATTTATTTCAAGAAAGAGTTTTCTTAATATATCAACGTCACGTTGAATTTCTCAAAGAGTGGTGGTGCACTCGCAAATGTGATATCGCCCTCAAAGTATTGCTTGCAGCCACTTTTCAAAAGCATGTTTTGCATATCATTCTTCTACCAATCCATGGTAACTCTATCAAGTTTTTTCAAAAACTGGAAAAGTCTTTGGGATGCTCACACCGACAATGAGAGTGGGTGGGGTCATGCCACCTTGCAAACCCCCCACCCCAAAGAAAAACAGCTCTTACCACTGATGGAAAGTTTTAGTGGTTTTGAAGGACCTTGAAACTGGTGACATACTGGCAACATTGCCGTTGCAGCGACTTTGCCATTGCAGCTCGAAAATGCGGCGGCAACGACATTGCCAACCTCGGTGATTTTGTGGTGGTGTGGCAGTCCATGAATGAAGCATTGTCTCCATCGGGGGAGTAAGGGGGCGAAATGCGGTGCCAATTCTAAGGCCCTGGAATTGACAGGATTAACACGATAATATTTTCAATTTGCAGCAGTTAAGTGGCCCAAAAATATTGTATTTTTTTCCACCCACCCTGGTCATTGCTCTGAAGCAACGGTGGTGCGATGTGAAAAGGCGACGCACAGAGCCCTTGAGCTGGCTAAAGAGGTTACAGTTATATCATTGTACAGTGACTCAGTTGAGCTCGCTTGTATTTTCTGCTTCCATCAAATCAGATTTTTCTTCCTTCCTCCCCTCTCCACCATCCCCCATTGCCTGCCAGGCAGGCTGAACACGAGGCTGATCTGAGCGACTGTCTCTCACATATCTCCTCCCCAAACGCACCTTAGCTCCGTGTTTGTTCCGTTCTTAAGCCAGCGGCTCAAGGTTCCGATGCTGAACTGCCACCGAGTACCACTGCTCCAACTGGCCGTATATGACTGAAGCCATTGCTTATGAATATATATGTATGCATCTATTTATGCGTAAGAAGCTATTGTTGTGCGTCAGAGGGTGCATGAATCCAAAGGTCTGGCCCCAATCAGAGTCTGATCACGTGTCATATTGATCCTGATGCAGCCCTTATTAATTTGGAATATTTTAAGTTACTTTTCTATGATGGCAATATTTGCAATATTTTTAGGTGACTTCTTGTTTTCCCCCCTCAGGTGTAAAGCAACTTAATTGTATTTAATGTCATTACTTTCTGTTAAATTAACAGGTTAGATTGCCCTGATAAAATAAATACATAAAAACGGAAGTGTACATATTTCATCCAAGCACTGTTTGACTAGAAACATTGTGTAGTATTTTTGCAAGAGCTGTATGAATTATATTTAAGGATATGTAAATGAGCTTAACTGTACTTGGTGGTCAATTTAAGTTATTGGGGAGCATGCTTTGTTGAATTAATGAGCTCCTTTGATTGATGGAAATTGATTGAAATGGATTGATTGAAATTGATTCTTTAATTTATATGGTAAAGGTAAAAAGTCACCCCCCCCCCAAAAAAAAAGAGGCCCCCACTGTGCCTCAGGGACGTCGTCATTCGTTTAAACAAAACAAAAAAACCCATCTACCATTGAGCAATCAAAATAGTCAAACGTTCTTCCGGCCATTCGGCAAGCCTCCGTCAAACACTGTGGACTATCTCAGTTCACAGCCGCTGTCTTGTGTGTTAAAGAAGCTGAGAGGATAAGTGATTAGACATAGGTTTTGTCACACAGGAAACATGAGTCGGAACAAAAGTGGTTTGCACCGATGTTTCTCATGGACATATATTTTGATATACAGTATTTGGAAAAAGTCTTGGGACGAACGGGGTATCAACAAAAAACAATGTTTTGATATTTTTGCAGTAGAGACGTGTCTCTCGGATAGTATTGTCACTTTTTTTGTCATACCCTCGAAGAGCTCTTGAATTAATGTAACATCCCTACTGATTTTAATGTTGCATTGAAAGAATATTGATACATTTTAATGAAGTTCTTTGTGAAATTTCATTGTTCGAGTGTATTTTTCCCCCCCCGCATTTAACCCAGGAATGTTCATCGGCGATCGACTGGTAAGCACGTCCGCCTCACAGTGCAGAGGTGCAGGGTTGGAATCCGGGCTCCGGCCTTCCTTTCCTACCAGACAATAGGGAGCATGTCACACTAACATTGTACATTCATAATTTTGCATTGACATTTTACATTATTTAATATTGATTCATATGCCATAATGCTTTAAATTATTAAATTAAAGACATTATTAATGGATATTGTGGAATAGAATTCCACAATCAGTTTTGAGGAAATAACGTGCCATATCTCTCCTTGAAAGTCTTTTTAAAGCTCAGCAAAAAACAAAAAAACAGTCGTTTATAATATAATTAAAATGACCCCTCTCTATGGCTGTACTCGACATGGTTATTTTTTTGTTCCCTTCTAGATGGCGTTTGAGTGAAAAAGGGAAGCTCTCTTTTCTATGCATGTGATCAAAACAGGAAATGTGCGATGGTCACCGGTCACCGTAGGAGGGCAGTAGTGAGTCCAATGTATGTTTGTGTTAGTTGTGGTAGGGGGGGTCCGAATCTTTGCTGCTTGTGCAAGGTCTTTGCGTCGGGAGCATAGCTGCATTTGTTGCGGCAGGGGCAAGTAAACACCCCAGCTGGCATCAATCCCACGCACACACACAAACACGGGTACACAAACACAAGACAGACGCACAAGTGCTAACACAGAAGAGAGAGACAGACAGACATACACGGTTACAGAGACACACACCATACATACACAAAATGCGCACACACACGTACAAGGTACTGTTGTGTTATTTATTTATTTATTTTTTTAAGGAAGTTTTTTGTGTGGACCTTGTGAAAGTGTTTACCGCCATGTACTGTATACATGCACACGCACGCACAAAGTCTACCCCCACTGGATTGTGCGTGGAGATGGCTTAGCAGGCTCTTAATCTGTCCCCTGAATGACATCAGTCTCTCTGTGCCCTCGCAAGCCTGTGAAGGTGGAGGTGGGTGGCGGGCGAGGGGGGGAAAGTAGGGTGAGTGACCTGCTGTTCAGGGAAGGTGACCCACATCATGGCTGCGGGCATGGCCAAGGGGGACTTGGAGGAGCTGGTGGACCCTGGTTTGGGCATGGAAGAAGACCCCGGAGATCTCCTCAAGAGGGGCTCGCTAAAGGAGGGTTACCACAGCGACTCCCTCCTAGCGCCTGACGCTGACTCCATGACAGGTAGATGTCTCTCTTTTTTTTAACTATAAAAATGAAATAAATATATTCAAGTAGGGTTTCCGATTGCGAGTGTGGGCGGAGCTGTTGCTGTTTCATTCATTGTGATGCAGGCACAATTTGGATGCTTCGTCATCAGTACGTAAATGAGGAAACAGTGCAAACCGCTCATCTCCTTTCAGAGATACAAAAACAAGACTAAAGCCTGAAAGAAAAGTTTTGAAAATTTCCACGGGAACCTCACTATACAATGAACTATCTGTCTGGAGACTGTAATTTCCCAGTCAGGCTATTTAACACATGCCAAGAAGATCAACGCAGAGCCCTTTTTTGCCAGATGCAGAAGAAAGTCTGGCTTGTGCAAAATGATTCCTGTTCTGACACTATTTTAGCTGCACCTACATGGCGGGAGCCACGGTAGGGGGATACTTTGCCTTGACCATGTAACAATGCGTGACTCGTAAGTGTGCCACAGCCATAGCATGAGAGAAGGTCACAGCGATACAACAACCTAGCTCAAACCACCGATCTAATTACATGTGCCAATCTAACAAGTCTGTCTGAATTTTTCCAAAGATCTCTTGGTGTTGTGCATATTTTTAAACGTGTGTAACTATTTATTTAGCCCTGCGATTGGCTGGCAACCGATTCAGGGTGTCCCCCGCCTACTGCCCGGAGACAGCTGGGATAGGCTCCAGCACCCCCCCCCGTGACCCTAGTGAGGATCAAGCGGTTCGGAAGATGAATGAATGAATGAACTATTTATTTATATATGTGAGTTGATATATTTGGATGAAAGGCATGTAGGGAGAGCGTGGCCTTTGCACGTCTGAGAGGGAGCTTCAGGCTGCTAATTCCCTTTTACAGGAGTGGGATTATGTGGTATTCTAATCCCAATCCCCATATGGAGTGTGTGTGTGTGTGTGTGTGTGTGTGTGTGTGTGTGTGTGTGTGTGTGATGTCACAGCCGGTTTGAGAGAGAAGACAAACAGGAAATCAGAAGCAGATCACATCATGCTGTATCGATTACAGAGGTACTTTGAGTTGAATTTGTTCTGTGACCATCCTCATCATGCAGTCCATGTTTTTCAAAATAAATTTTTTTCCCACTGAAATGCCATTAATCCGTATCAGCAGCCCAAAACCCCCCACCATCATTACCTAAATGTAATAAAGGATAAAATAGCACTGCCTTTTAAAAAAAGAAAACATATACAAAGAGAGTAAAGCGCATGTACTGTACGTAGTGTAGTATTCGTGTGTTGCGGATGTGAGCCTTTTTTGGGCGTGGCCTAGTTGAGTGACATTCTTGTGCTGGATTCAGGTTAAACTGCGTGTGAGAGCAACACGATTGATTCGTTGCTGCTCGCTCTGCTGTGCATGATTTGGCCCCCAGGTAGCAATATAATCCAGTCACGCAGAGATATGAATTAGAGTTTCAGTCAACTATTGTAAGTGACTTAGACAACATTTTTTGCGGAGGATAAAGGATGCATGCCTGAGTACAGGTATTGTTATATCACCTGTCTACGTGTGGACTATTAAATAAACCGTGCCCATAAGAAGAAGAAAATAAAAACGAGGCCAGATTTTCCCCATTGTGTCTCCTTTTCTCTCAGTGACATGAGTTTTATGTGTGAGGCCAGTAGGGCGGGGTCAGAGGGGCTCAATCTGGGGGATTATCAATGTACCCCCTCTCACAGTCACACACACACACACACACACACACACACACACACACACACACACACACACACACACACACACACACACACACACACACACACACACACACCAATTTAGGCTGATTTGGACCATGCCTGAGGTTTTAAGCCCAGAGCGGAGGGCTTTAAGCATTCAGAGCATCCTAGTCGTGTTGCCAGTCGCCGTGGAAACCAGAGCAAGCACAGCATCAGGAGACCTGGATGCCGCAAGGTGGGTCCTGGAATTGCGTCTGCGGAGGATGGACCGAGCATCACCCCGTGTGAGTGGCCCCAAAGGAGGGGTGAGGAGGACAGAGAGAGTGTGCTCTCGCGAGGAGAAGAAAAGGAGGAAGACCGCCAAGGTGGCGGAGGAAGGCCCGGTGGCCCCGCAGAGGTTTCACCGCGATTATTCGTCATCAGCATCCAGCGGCTCACATGGTACGCCGCCACATTTTTTGCGTTGACGAAGCGACTTTTGTTTACCGTCCCGTCTGTCCAGCTGTGCTTTGACCTCATTTGCTTTAGTCTGACTCTCGCGCATGAGATGGGAAGGGGGTTGGAAAGCTTAGTCTTAATGCTGATGAAAAATGGGGGTTTTAGGCATATTTGCACCACCTTGTTATTATTTGTTTTACATTATTTATTGCGAATGTGTCTATTTTTTTGTGATTTCTTTTTTTCTGGTTCCTTCCATGTTGCAAAAACAATTAAGAAAAACTTTGAACTGAGCTATTCTTAAAACACCAAGTACCACCTAAAAAAAACTTGTGTCTCCAACTGCCACCACCATGATCAACATTAAAAGTATATTTAAAATTATTCTAAGACAGTGTGCCACTATGCATTTTAATGGTAGCACTGCACTTAATATATATTTACATGTATGCACATAAATGTTAAACAAAAGTAATACCAAAATAAATGTTTAACAACAACCAGTTTTTAGGGATTAAATAGATTTACATTAAACTACAACAAAAGTGCATTTGGGCAATAATATATATATATTTTTTGCATACCACTCAAGAGAGCACTGTTCCGTTGAAAATGTTCCTACCAGACAATAGGGAGCATGTCACAATAACATTGTACATTCATAATTTTGCATTGACATTTTACTTTGATTTAATATTGATTCATATGCCATAATACTTTAAAAATTCATCTTTCATTCATTCATCTTCCGAACCGCTTGATCCTCACTAGGGTCGGGGCGGTGCTGGAGCCTATCCCAGCTGTCTCCGGGCAGTAGGCGGGGGACACCCTGAATCGGTTGGCAGCCAATCGCAGGGCACACAGAGACGAACAACATCCACGCTCACACTCACACCTAGGGACAATTCAGAGCGCTCAATCAGCCTGCCATGCATGACTTTGGAATGTGGGAGGAAACCGGAGCACCCGGAGAAAACCCACACAAGCCCGGGGAGAACATGCAAACTCCACACAGGGAGACCGGAGCTGGAATCGAACCCGGTACCTCTGCACTGTGAAGCTGACATGCTAACCACTGGACTACCGGGCCGCCCTACTTTAAAAATGTTAGACATTATTAATGGATATTATGGAATACAATTCCACAGTCGTATGAAGAAAGTGTCCCGTGATGTGGGAGATGGACCCATCTGTCGATCCATTTGACAAATCCGCAACCTTAATCATGTGACCTGACCCAAACAAGCCGGGGATTTCATCAAAGCGTCGGACAGATGTGTTACATAATGAATGCCGACAACATGGCGTCATCCATTTGTCTCCATGTCCCTCCTCACCCAGATGGTCGCAGCTCAGCGGCCAGCAACTTGGATGTGGTCGACCGGCTTACCTACCTGGAGCAGAGGATGCAGATGCAGGAGGATGAGATTCAGCTGCTGAAAATGACCCTGGCCGACGTCCTCAAGAGGCTCAACATCTCCGAGGAACACCAGTCCGCCAAAGCCGCCGCATCGGGCAAGAGGACGTCGGGAACTAAAGGTTGGTCAAGATGTGTTTCACTTTTACTTCTATCCGCTGCCACTTTGTCTTTCAACTGTGAATTGGAAAAGACAACGAACACATTCAGCAGTGCTCCTGGAAAGTTTAACCGCCCCAAAATAATTACTGTCACTGCTTTCACCGATAACCACAACATTTGGCTTGAAGCAGCCTTTTTTATTTGTTCCCCATGTCTTGGGTTCCTTCAAAGAGCTTATCCTAGAGATTTTGTTTTAGCTTGATGACTCAGCATAAAAACCAAAACCTGGTAACATTGGTAAATGTACATTTATGTACATTGGTGTCGCCTCATAGGGAGGCCTGTCTCGTTGGGTCTACCCCCAAGAGCACCTATGGGGTCCTCGGGAGTTTCAAGCGTGAGGAAGAGCTCCACCATACCATCTGGAGCTACCTGCAGGAACTACAGTCCGACACCCTCTCGCTGGTGAGAGGATAATATTATATTGGAAATAGTCATAAATTGAGTTGGGAACAAATACATACTGACTTGTGTCTTCTTTACAGTGGTGTCAGGAGCCCGGCAGGAAGTGTAAAGGACAGTCCATGTAAGACCCCCAAAATGCGTCCATCCTCATCAGCGTCGTCCTGTACAAGCACACAAGAAGGGTGAGGTTGTCTGTTTCTTACTCTTCTGACTCTTGATCAGTGAATTGGCTGCATGTTTGTTAATACAAATTATTACAATATGTTTTCCTCCTTGCCAAAAGGAGCAGCAGATCCAAGGAGGAACCTGTGGCTTGCGGTAAAATATTTAAGTTTGACAATTTATCGCTTGTGGAAGAGACACCGACATTAAGTGTGTTTTTACTATGCAGGCATGAGGCGAGTGACACACAGCAAAGGTAGGACTTACCCATGACAATATTACTACCTTATCGAGTATTTAAGTGGTCAAGTATTTGATTCGTGTTTCTCTGTCGACTCTTCATACATTTCTACATCTCACCGTGACTTATTTCCCTTGTCCCTTGCATGCTGTGCCCTTCACATTCCCCACCATCCTCCCCCTCCTCCCCATCTCACCGCTTCACTTAGTGACTATGCAGATCTATCTGAGCCCGCACGCAAGAAAGACTGGGTCTTCTGAGACCATTGCAACATCTGCCCCCACTGTGCCAGCAGCGGGTGGCAGTGGTGGGCCGGGGACCCAGCAGGCAAGGGGCGCGACTAAATCCGATGCAAGGAGGAAGAGCCCATCTTTCATGTTGAACCTCCAGAAGACCTCCTCCAGTGCCACCAGTCAAAAGAACACACAGCAGGATGCTAACAAACACAAAAGCCCTATCAAGTCCCCCAGCCAGTACTTTCAGATTTGTTACTGACCAGTTAGAAACAATGCCTCCATGATGTTGTCACATTACCTGCTGATCTTGATTGTCTTGGACAACTTTTGGCTTTCTTATTGACTTAATGGATTTCTGCAAATAGAGACATATAGAACATAGCGGTTGGTCTAATAGTGAGTCTTGTGGAACACCACTGTTCAATGCAAAAAGCTCATTTCGAAACATACTTTAAAAACGAAACTCACCACCTTGTTGTCATTAAAATAGTGTCATTTTGTGAACTATAATTTCTATGATCCACGGCAACTGCTTTTAGTAAGACTGTTTTTTAGAGCCATGGCCACTATTTGACGAAACATGGTAATTTACCATAGTTTTAAATAGGTTGGTCGTTTCTGTTGTTTGTAGTAGTACTTCCACAATGTGTATTGCAAACACATACAGGACAGAATGTACTAGAATGTAAGGTTATGTGTTGAAAACAATTAATAATAAACTACCTTGTGATGTATTTCCTTTTGTTCATAAATGCACATCTCGGACTGGTAACTGTGGAGAGAAATTTGTTTCTATTTATGCACATTAATGATTTGAAATCAAGATTTCAAGTCCATCTTTTGTTTGATTGCATACACATTTCTCGCCATCGATGACTTACTCAGCCCTAAGTTTCAAATCTAAAACTATAGGCTCCTGAAAGCTTTAGCGACCTCCTGTGGTCACAAAAGACATACACGCACGCTCAGTATTCCTTGTACTATTGAATACTGTCAACTTTTGTGTGTTTATCAAAGCAAAACGTGAATGGCTGAAGTACTATCTATCTATCTATCTATCTATCTATCTATCTATCTATCTATCTATCTATCTATCTAAGAATATCGATCTGAGAGTGTACGTTTGAATACAAAAAATAGCTTTTGACAAAAGCACACGAAACCATACAATAAAAACCTAATCACACAAATAAAGTTCAATACTTACCAAAGATAACGTAAAACATGTTTATTCTTTCAAGAAAAGGCTGTCGCGGTTCCTGTAATGGCCACTGGAGGCCGTTGAATCTCATCACTGAGCGCGGTGGGAAAATGGCATCCATGGACCGCCGAGCAGCTCTTGTCTGCCCGGCTCCGATGCCATGGGACAGCGGCTTGCAGCCGTGAAACAGCAGCACTGCGACTATTTATTTAAACACAGACACACGCACATTCGACCAGAAAAAGGTGTCCATTCGTGTTTTATTTCCTCCACCTTGTCAAGTCCCCCTCCTCCTCTTCGAGTTAGCTAACATTTGCACATAAAGGCGGCGGCAGGAGGCGCTAGCAACGCCGTTTTCAACACCACCCAAAAGGCGCTGGATGATTGACAGAAACACGGCAGAGCTAAAATGAGGTAAGAAGACGTTCTTGGAGTTTTCACGTATTTGGAAAAGTCGGTTAAAGGCTAAGATTGTTATGATGACACCGAAAGATGGCTCGGGTGAGGGCCTGTCACCTGCCCCAAAAATAAGGTGCACTTGATGTGATTGACCGGCTAGCAGGTCAGGTGTTCTCTGACGTAACCGTGCGCGTGTGTGTTGAGCATGCGCACAAAGGCCTAAATTATAAATGTACAGTACGTATTTCCATTTCCGGTTAAGACAGCCAGTCAGTACCACCGCCCTGTTCCATTGTAAATTTGGGTCAGAAAAAGATTGCCAATTTAATACAGCATTTAGCATATTTGAAAAATAAAACGGCCTGAAACCCTTTTTAGTGCAGGTGTTGAAAAAGTGGGGGCGGGGAATCTAGTGCCAAGTGACTATTTAGCTAAATTTCTACTATACTGTTCTATTTTTTCTTCTTTGCCATAATTTAACAGTACATCGCCATCTTCCATCAACAAATTTTGGGATAAGATTGTGCTGAACTGAGACCTAATGCACAGCAACAGACTGTCGGATGTATTAAAGGATTTGCCCAGCTGTCATTGATGATATCCTTGTTATCTTGAATGACTTTGTTCTGGTTGCTTGTTGAGCATCCTCATTGTGACCCAAGCCCAGCACGCCGTGCGCTCCGATAGCAGGATCGATCAGCGGGACCGAATGTCACCCGCTGTGCGTGATGTGTATTGATGGCGTCCATTGTGACCCATATGAATAATAATAATTGTAGCCATTTGCCGGTTAAATGTGGGACAAGGGCAAAGAGGTTTTGGAAAAGTGTTAGTTCAACCAGCCGATCTCCAAGCCACGGGGGAGAAATTTGGTGTCTGTAAATTAGAGAAAACTATTTGCAAGCAAAGAATTAAAAAGTAACATGAACCTGTTTATTTGAATACTTGCGTGTGTTGCCAGGTATACTAGGACTTAACTGCATGTCCATCGTTGCACAATAGAGCAATGTCAGATGATCAATTAAAGAATCCCACTGGCCAAATGCAGCAGGACAAAGCCAGAGAGCTGTGTACTAGAAAGAGAGTGCGCAGTGTAAATATGGCAGGGATTTATTTCTTCCAAACCATGATTGCTGCAGAGATTATGATTTTTTTTTTAAATCTGAACATCATTTATAATCTGCATGCATCTGCCGAAGATGAAAGCACATCATTGTTAAAGGTTCAAAGGTTCAAAGTTTGGATGAGTCTGGTTTGATGAAGAGTGTGACCCAGCAATGTTGGGTGTTCTTTTGTTTTTTTAAACCTCACGACTACTCAACTGCAGAAGGTACCAGGCAAGTGTAAGGTTATTGGCGGTAGGAATGGACATTGGAGTAAATGTACTCGATTATGGGGTAAAATTGATCTTCTTTTAAATGATAATATATTCATTAACCCGTTGTAGTCTGACAACTGGCCCACGATTTTAGGAACTGATTAATAATAACGTGTTGTGCTGCTGTTCTTCCCATTATGTACTTCTATTCACAACCACTCAACGCAGTGCATCACTGTCAATGTCTCTCTCGAGCTGCATTGTTTTATTCTGTTAATGAACAACCTGTGAAAGTGTGTGCGTGTGTGTGTGTGTGTGTGTGTGTGTGTGTGTGTGTGTGTGTGTGTGTGTGTGTGTGTGTGTGTGAGAGCGCGTGTGTGTTTGTTTGTCCTGAGATGTGAGCCATCAGATGAATTAAATTCTCTCTCTCTCTTCCCCTCTTGCTCTGTGTCTGTCTCTCCACGTGGTTTTACGCTTGCCCAATCCAGCAGATGGTAGGGGGAGGTGGATGAGGGTGATGGAGGAGGAGAGGGGGAAAAGAGGAAGGGAGGGAGGGCTGGCAGGACCAGCTCTCGACACAGCTGGGAGGGGAGAAATGGAGGGAGAGATGGATGGAGAGGGAGTAGGTAATCCAATGAGACACCGAGAGGAGAGGCAGAGCGAGGGCAACGCCTCAAAGCACCAGGAATCTCTCTCCATCGCACTCTCTCTTTTTTCTCTTTATACCCAGCATCCTCGCTCGCTCTCGTCCGGCTCTTGGCGCTAACTGGAATCCAGCTTTTCCTTTTATTTCCTGAGGTGACATTGTCATCTTTGTGTATTGTGGAGTCATCTTGCTCGTTCAAGGATTTGGGATATCGGTTAGTGGGCCTTTTTTTTTTTAGCGAGAGAGGGGGGGTGATGCCTTCCTAGCATGTCAGGTGCTATGTCGCCTCTTGAACTCTGACGTCTTCTACGGAAGCCTGGATCAATCACAAAAAGGAGACTGTAAAGCGCGCATTTGGCGTTTCTTTTTTCGCCAACATGGACATCAACCTGCAGTCGCACCGCTTCTACTTCCCGCAGATCTACTGCGCCGAGCCGGGGGCTCAACCACAGCTAAGCGAGTTCAAAGTCAGGTAGTGAATTTTTTTTTTTTTTTTTTTTTAAAGAAAGTATGATTCTGTCTCTAGGAGTGCAGCTCTGTCTCAGTGGCGACTGTGGCCTTACAGATGGGAGGAGGGGCAGGAGTAGGTGAGGATGCATGCTAGTGTATTTGGCCCCTGGGAGCAGCATTGATGGCCAGTGAAGGCTCATCAAGCCGGACGAGAGCGCAGCAGTGGGGGTGCTGACAGAGCCGCGGTCGGGTCACAAATGTGGTGGGTTTTTTTCAGGCGCCACTCTGAACGCATCCTTTGTTCTCCATGCCGGCATTGGTGTTCCTGTGTTGCATCCACAGGCTGCCCTCGTGTTTGCCTGAGGCGCCAAAAACCAACCAGTTCACATATGGTCGCTGTTGCTGACAATTACTGATGTCACCTAATGTGATTTGATTCAAATCTTTCAAAGCTGTAACTTGTAGGCTTGTGGGTAGAAACAAGAGTAACGTGTGTGTGTGTGGGGGGTTGTGCATAAATGTACCAAATCTGCTTTCAGCGAACCCCAGTTTATTGCGGGGAGTACTTGAAAATATGAGATATAGACTTCATTTACATTTTTTAAATTTAATAGTCTGAAATTCTTGAAACACACTGAAATGCATCTGACACATTGCATTGAACACACAAAAAAAATAACAAGTTGTCTCGAGAATAGTGTCCGTGTAGTGTCTGTATGTGCTTACAAGATGCGGGGACTGGTGTGATGGGATGTGACATTGCTGTGTGTGAGTGTCTTGGTGTGAGCTGTGGCTCACAGCTGCTGCATAAGCGTACTCATTGTATTTGTGTTTTACCGGTCCTCTGGCATTCAACAAATGGCGGAAAGTTGCAGTGGCTCTCCTTTCCCATAGCCGGGTACTTTGCATTCAGTTAGTACAGTGGTGTCTTGAGATACAAGTGACTTGACTGTCTGATGGAAAAATCTCACAAGGGTCGCGGACATGCTGGAGCCTATCCCAGCTGCCTTTGGGCAGTAGGTACACACTCAACACCCTAAAGCAGCAGTTGTCCTGGCTTCACAGATTGTGATATGTTTGACCGCAACTCCTCTAACAGCTCTGATTAGTGCAGCTTTAAGGGACTCAGCTTGGCTAAGAAGCTTTTTCCTTTGGCAGCGGTGCCCCGTTGTTGGAACAGGTTTACAGGAGCGTGATGCTTCACTATATCACGATCACCATACCAAGCATACACCCTCCACCCCCATCTCAACTGGCCATGTTGCCCACGTGAAATATTAGCATAAAAAAGGTTAGCCATATTAGTGTTTGGCAAATTAGCTCCATGCGGATCAGCTCAGGAAGCGAAATTGTATGTGGGCGATTTGTTAGGTGAGCCTTTGAAGTGAGAGGGAAGGTGATGTGGAAGAATGAAAGATGGGGAGAACCGCAAAGCTCAGCAAAAGGGACGCAAATATGAAAGTTGACTGATGATCCCCCCCCCCCCATTTTTAAATAACACGAATACTGTACTGAATTAGATATGTGGGAATGAAGTCGACCTAGCAATCTTCCGTCCTGTACATTGTGAAAGTCTGGATACTGAGTCTTTTTTTTCCTGTTGCTCTTCTGTATCAATAACTTTGACATTAAGGGAGGAATGAAAGCAGCATTTTAAAGCCTTTGGGTATGTAGCAAACCCCAGTGTGTGTATCGGCAAGAATGCAGAGACAAGGGTGTGAAGTTTAACACAGAAACTAATTTCTCTCGCCTTGTTGAGTTGACAGTTATCACAGTCAGAGACTGATGTCATTTAATTGTCACTTAGTGAATATGCACACAGTGTACATCAGTGTCTTGCTTTTGCTTGGTAAAAGGCGCTGTCGGATAAATTCAGGACCTTGTGTTATGGCCATTTTCCACAGTATCTCTTCGTGAGAAGGGCTTCGACGTCTGTTGAGGGGGGCTTCTTTTCGCTGCATGTGTTCCCATAAAGCATTTAAGAGTTTCCTGGTTGCTGATGCTGAGAGATGTAAAGCAGTAACAGCAATAGCAGCGGGGCGGGGGGTCGATGTGAAAGTTTAATGAGATGCTTTTATGGAGGCATTATCAAGCACGTGTCTAAATGCAGCAGAGTTTAAAGTGGTCATGATGAGAAATGTTCTCCAGGCTTTGGGCTGCATGGACAAAACCCCCGAAGGTCACTTGAAGGTCATGTCCGCAGAAATAATCAAATGTCCTTAAGCTCCAAATGGAGACACTGGCGAGACAGACTCCGCTGCAGTGGTTTTATCACAGTTGGATAGTGACAGAAGCCTGATGTAAATTGCTTACACGAATAATTTGGTTGCGAAGAGAGGAACTGGTTTCCAAAAGAAGAGAGTCACTGTTACCAAATTGATGATTTGGTTGCTATATTTAACAACTTTTTCTTCTGTTTAAAAAAAAAAGCAAAAAGCATTTTTGATTCATTTTGATAACATTAATTGATTCATTCGGGGGTGTCCCATCACTTTTGTCCATATTTATTCCGTATTTCACACAGAAAGCGCCTGCCGCGTCCTCATGAGACATTTGAGTATGATCATTATGCGAGGATCAGACAGGATGTGGCATATCATTGCTCGCTCCGTTAATGAGTAGACTGCCGTGTGTTTTTCCCCCCTCTTCACTAATACATTTATTTATTTATATCTCACCACTGCTCATTCATCTTTTCGTCTCAACCAGGCAGCCATATTTTCTAGGCCAGAGCCAATATTTTATGGCTGTTGTCATGCCAACAGATTAGCCTGCTCGTGCGTGCTTGTAACAGTATCAGTGTGTGTGTGTGTGTGTGTGTGTGTGTGTGTCGTGTGTGTTTAATATGAGGGGGCTCCCTTTAAATGTCAAGCAGCACGTGTAGACAGTGTTTGAAAATATGAGCACGATGGGGTTTCTTTTTCCATAATTGTCGCCATCAGCGCTGGACACGCAACCAAATTCCATGGCCTTTAAAAAGGATTACGTGAATTAGCATTAAAACTGTTGTCAATGCTCCAAGTGGCCAAATGAGCTTTATGCTGACTTATCCCCTCCACAATCTCCTGCTTGCAGATTTTTTTTTTTCCACTGTGGGAAACATAAACAGGATCTGGCTTCTGTTTCTGAAATAGGAGACGTAAACGTATTCATCGCCCTCACACATGCACAATGCTGCTGTGTGTGTTTAGCATGTTCAATCGCCGGTAGCGTTCAACGTTTAATTACGTTTGTGTTATGCTGTTTGCTTTTGTGCGAGCGCTAAAGGTGGAAATAAAACTTGTTCCATTACTTGGACAGAAAGACGTTCAAAATGTTTCCCCAGCTCATTCCTTTTAAATTCAGTGCAGAAAGATGCAAAAACTCACTGGAGTCCATGCAGGATGTGGATTTACAGTAAAACACGCAGTATACTGTATTCACGCAAGACAAAAACACAAAACAGTTTGTTGACTGTTGTAAGGATTTGGACGTGACCGCCGAACAGCTGCCGAGCGCCACAAAGACACCTTCTGTTAGCTCATCTTTTAGCGACACTGTGATGGACTGTGTGAGAATCACTAACTGTAGTGTACACAGAGAAGCAGAAAAAAACCCCACGCAAATTAATCAATCTTTATATTGATCAAAGTCTCAATGGACTCTGTGGATAATGTCAAACCAAGACAAAAGTCTGAGGCGCAGCTGAAATATAAGTCAATTTGAGGAAAACATTCTCAAATCTTTAGGTCAATTTGAGGTGTAATTATTGAAACTATGAGTCATAGTATGATGAGACATAATTTTATATGATGAGCAGCACGATATTTATATTTTTTTTAATTAAAGCATGCATCTTAAAGGGGGGAAAAAAATTACAAGTCTGATCTGTCCTTTCTCCTTATAAAGGCAAGACAAAGGCAGCTTGATTGATACAGCACATTTCATATGCAAGGTAACTCAATGTGCTTTACATAATTAAAAGTCCAACTTTTGAAAGCATTAACAAGAAAAAGAACTAAAAACATCCCAAAAGAAACCTCACAAGAACATTAAATGTTTGAGTCGTGTCATGTCACAAAAATAAAGTCGAAATATCACCAGCTCATCTCAACAGCATCTTTGTTTTGACAAGTTACATTACACATCATTTTGCATTTAAGGTTGTAAAACACACACACACACACACACACACACCAGAAAATGCAGCCATGTGTTTAATTTATTTTCTTTAACTTGTCGACTCAGTTAAACTTTAAGCATGGCTTCTCGGCAACTGGCAGAAAATGGCGTCGGAGAGTCCCAGTGGCATTGAAAGCAGCATGAATAAATGAGACGCCTGTGCTAAAAGAGAGGCAAAGAAGGCGGATCGGAGGGGAGGAAACGGAAACACACACACACACACACACACACACACACACGCACACAAACTCATACGCAAGCAGAGCAACCGTGCAGCTTGGATCAAATATGAATAGTTTCTTCACGAGACATGAATAAGTCACAAACACGCACACACTTTAAATGTCACCCAGGCTGCCGCAGTGAATTCTGACAGGAATCTCAACAAAGCACTCATGCGAGAAGAAGTGCGGATTTACTAATAACATGACTTTTATTCACACAGAAGGTCAGCAAAATATTAGAAATGGCTCTCGGTGTGATGCAATGCAGTTGCCCAACCGCAGTGACGAACATTGTTTTACGCAATACAGAAGTCACTCCATTGCATTCAATCAAACAAGAATGAATAAGCAGTGCATTAACATTTCAATTCATTTACTGCCTGCCCTTTCATTCTTTTTTCGCTAATTGTTTAAACCAAATGCATTCAGTGGCTTTTCCAGCATCTGCTGATGCTGTTAATGAGACAATGTGTGTGTGTGTGTGTGTGTGTGTGTGTGTGTGTGTGTGTGTGGCCTCCAGTGTTGTGTCTGGCTGCTTTGTCCATCTGACTGTCTCTGCCCACTGTGGCACGCTTTGTCGCCCCACTTTCCCTTTACTGTCATCACACACACCGTTAACACACACACACACCTGTACCATGTGTTCCGCTGACAAAAGACACACGTGCAAGAGGCAAAATGCGTTAATTAAATGGAATCACGTCAGAGGCGTGGAACAAAAACAGACAAGGAGCAGCGAGCACAGTTTTGACTTGCAAATGAGATGAACTAGGAGGAAGAAGAGAAGAAGAAGATGTCCCATCTGTGTCTCGGCCTCTGCAAAGCTAAAATTAGACCACCAACCCTAGAGGCAAAGACAAAAAAGCTGCGTCAGAAAAGGGAAGAAGGGAAAGTAGTTTGAAAAGTGAGAGAGGGAAAGCACAGTGGAAGGAATTTTATTATTATGCACAGCACGCTCAGTAAGTACATCCGGCTCACAGGTCTGAGGTCTGGGGTTGGAATCGGCTACTTAGGTATGAATGTGATTGTGATGATTTTCTTTTATTTTTTTGGTATTTGCCCAGCAAACGGTTGGCGACCAGTTCAGAGTGTTCCCCGTCTCTTGCCCATTGTCAACTGGGTTTTTGGCTCCAGTTTACCTTTGACCCTAGTGAGGATAAGTGCTACATGAAATGAATGTTTTTTTTCTGAAAATTGTTACATTCTTTCCATTGTAATTAATGAAGTCAGTTATTATCCTTCAAGGGGTAGACTTTTTTTATGCCTTTTTTTTTTAACTCCGCTTCATGTGCTCCATGGCTCATTTTGTCTTGTAACCAGGAGCTAATTAGCGTAGTGTAGCACAAACACAGGAAGCTGGGAGTAGACGCCGACCACCCAGCGCCTCTAAAAGTCGCTTAATGGTCGATGTTTTTTGCTCATTAAATGAAAACTGCATAACGGGCAGGGTGGAAACAAACAGGTTGCGGTTAACTCAGAGCTTCCTCTTCAGGTGCAAAGCAGCAGCGTGACGCTAGTGTATAAGAAGAAATGTCCAAGGTTGCACATTTCATCCTGTCTCCTAATTGGTTTGTTCCCCTCCCACCCGCCCACCAGCGAGCAGAGCATCTGCCAGGCGAGGGCCTCCGTCATGGTCTACGATGACACCAGCAAGAAGTGGGTTCCCATTAAGCCGGGCCAACAGGGCTTCAGCCGCATCAACATCTACCACAACACCCCCTGCAATACCTTCAGGGTGGTGGGTGTCAAGTTGCAGGATCAGCAGGTGTGTCATGCGTCAACCGTCTGTCAGCATTGATGCACACAGAGAACCCAATCACCTGTCTAGGCCTTTACCGACACGCATGCTGTTATGTAAATGACATACATGCATAACGTGATCATCTGGGTATCCACACACACACATTGACACACACTCAAATGTATGATGGATGACATGTCTCCTCACGCGTGCGCAGGTGGTCATCAACTATTCCATCGTGAAGGGGCTGAAGTATAACCAGGCCACGCCAACCTTCCACCAGTGGAGGGACGCCCGGCAGGTGTACGGCCTCAACTTCGCCAGCAAGGAGGAGGCCACCACCTTCTCCAACGCTATGCTTTTCGCCCTCAGTGTGCTCAGTGCCCAAGACGGAGGTGGGTCACCATCCACAGAACATCTTGCCATATTCTAAATAGTACCGCGGTTCTAAGATGTTCCCCCCCGCCCCACAGAGCAGCATACTCAGGAATATTTTGGGGATTAGTTACAATAAATGCATCAAGAATTATTTCATGAGATGAATGAATACAAAAAAGGTGTTTATTTTCATTCAATTTAAGAAATAAAATTGCGAAATGAATGCAACAAATATTGGGTCCTACTATTGCCACCCGAGCTATTTACTTCACTAGCCCCCTCCAGTAGTGAACAGGTGTAACATTCCAGGCCGTTTGTAAAAACTTGACCTTGGCGCCAAGCACGTAATACTCTAAAAATGGTAAAAATGGGACATTAACATTTTTGCACATTGAACTAAGGTCTTGCGAGGGCAAATTGCCGCCTGGTGGGGCAGTAGCCTCCCTGCCTCTCATGTAAACGCATCAACTCCTCACTCATAGCGCCAATTGTAACGGAAACAAGACTCCGGGGTGCTCGCTGCACTTCTGCCGCCTTGGAGGTTTGCGTTACATGACAGATGATCTGTAGCTAGTTGGTAAGTGGGGGAGGGGCTTAAAGTGAAGTGATGATGGTGGAGGAGGTGGAAGGGCAGGCAAAGTCTAGCTATGGTAGGCAGCAGTGAGTGGCTGTGTCAGTGCTTGTGTGTCTGTTACAGTCGCTTCCTCTTCTTCGGCATGTCATGTAGGTGCACTCTTGTATATCTCGTTTGGTTTCTTATGCGTGATATTGTTTGATCGAGTGACATTGGCATTTCTATTAATTTCAATGGGAAAAGTAGATTGCAATATGAGTGTTTTGGGCCCAATCTCGCCATCTGCGTTAGTTGCATGAAGCTAGATTGTCAAGTATCGTAAGAATGAAAGTGAGCGTTGATTTTTGTGTCAACGTGTTTTTAAGTGCTCTTGGTATAATGCTTAATTGACTTTATATTGCTTGTTGGAGATGTTTCTCCCCCATTTCATTTTATCTGCTTTCTCACTCTTTTCCTACGCAGGTCCAGCTGTGCAGCGACAAGTCCAAAATGGACCAAGCTCAGAAGAGATGGAAGCCCAGAGAGCAAGGTGATTAGTTTTTGTGATATATATGCTCTGTCTCCACTGGTTGTATCTCTAATAAAATTATCTTTCTATTTTTTTATCAAATTAACACATTCCAACATAAGACAAAGATAATAGCATTTAAATGAATCAGTCCTAGTACTATTGTCCATATCTTAGCTGTATGAAGAGTATTGTATCTACCGTGTGAGTTCCTGCAGGCAGATGATGGAGCAGCAGCAGCAGATACAGGCCCACATGGAGCGGGAGCGACGCTCCTCCAACTCAGGTTGTGATGTCACACAGTGATATCACATTAGACCAAAATGGCAGCTCGGGAACTCCCGCTGCTCTTCTTCCTCCATCCAGGTTCTCCTTTCCAAGGCCACCCCGCCGTGCTCTCGGTGGCGCCCCCAGTCGTACCTCCTCCTGTGTGCTTGGCAGCAGGGCCTCCACCTCCACCACCACCTCCTGGACCTCCGCCACCCTCTGCCGGAGCCCCGCCTCCACCGCTGCCTCCCCCGCTAGCCAGCCACGGGGAGGAGCCGACAGCCCAGACAGGGCTCGCTGCCATGATTGCCGGCGCCAAGCTGCGGCGGGTACAAAGAGTGAGGCCCCCCAATCTTCATGATTATAATTTAATTAGTGTTTGTTATTATGTCATATTTTTTTATCATTAATTAAACTATGCATGGATATAAAAGTCTACATTACTCTGTTCAAATGTCATTTTTAATTGAAAATGAGACCAAGAGGACTAACCTTTCCACCTTTCACGTCCCTATAAGAAAGGGACAGTTTAAAAAAAAAAAAACATTTTATACAACTTTTCAAATGTATTGGTCTTGTGTTTTTGCTTTCTCTCCACTCTATGGCATGTGTTCAATTTTCAGCTTTTTAATTTCATGTTTTAACAATGATGATTACTCTCACCAGCCGGAGGAGAGCTTGTCCAGCTCGTCTAGTTCGTCCAATGGCAAAAACAGTGAAGTAAACCGGACGAGTGGCGGAAACGGAGGACTGATGGAGGAGATGAACGCTCTTTTGGCCCGAAGGTCAGACAGAAAAAGGGCTTTTTTTAATGTTATTGATACCTTTTTCCACCTCGGTTGCCTTGTAGTGGTTTGAAGTTTGAGTTGCCACTTATGATTCATGCTGGTGGGATATCACCTCCTTATTTATTACGTAATTTAGTAAATAGTAATTTAATAAAACACAGAGTGATGAGAGTTAAAATGTAAATGTAAATATTCTTGGCACATCTTTTTCATTTTAATGGACGATGTGCTTGCTTCTGGTGTATGAACCGTGACCACCTGGGGGCAGTGTAATACAGACACAAAATAAACTACCGTACATGGAGATGGTCTCAGCTTATCCACACAACTTTATTTTTGTTTTGCTTACATACCTTTTAATATTTTCATTTTATATTCAAAACTTTCCTAACATGACGCCTTCTCTTGCTCCCAGAAGAAAAGCAGCGTCAGAGAAGCCAGACGACAACCAAAGTGTGAGTGTGTGGCTCATCAGCTGATATAAATTGGCTTACATTATGCAAGAATTGTCACTGTGATGTTTAACAACTTTTTAAAAAATACTGTCACGTGTGTCTTCCCTCAGGATGAGCCAAATTCTACTTCCCCCAGCACTAGGGGGGGTCAGAACGCCACAGGTGAGCGAACATTAGCATCAGGTAACAATCTTGATGCATGATTGCATTTTAATTCATTATTTGGGAGATGTGAGATGCTTTTTGCTGTTATTTTCACGCAGATCACTGTATATGCATCTTTATACAGATGGTGCAAAAAAGCCATGGGACAGGGCCAACTCTGCGGACAGGGCCATGGCTTCAAGGTGACATAATTTCTTTTTTTAATTATGATAGTGAAACACGTCGAAAATGTATATAATATTTGCTTTAATGACAACCTCATAGGATACGGCTTGCGGGTAGCGGCACGGACGCAGATGCGTTAGACATGGACAGAATGAAACAGGTACGCTGTCTCTGTACAATTAAAGATTACAATTAAAAAGACATTTTCTTTGCTTTACAAAAGACTGACGTGTGTGTTCCTTCAGGAAATCTTGGAAGAAGTGTTCCGCGAGTTGCACAAAGTGAAGGAAGAAATTATTGACGGTGAGAGCTATTTAGCTTATATTTTACCAATACATGTGAATGTCTTTATCAATTACGTTCAACAACATAGCCCAGTCAATAATGCTTACTCCAGATTGGCAGCATATAGCATGGAGCTTTTTATTTATTTATTTATTGATTGATTCTCCACAGCCATTAGACACGAACTCATTCGAGTGAGCACAGCATAAATCTCACCTGTCCGAGGAGATGGAGAAATGGAGGAGTTGGGCCTAAACCGTGCCGTCCATTATGGTGTTGAAGAGCCGCCGTAGCCGCCATGTTTTTGCGGCGTGCATTGACTTGAGGGGAGGTGCTGTAAGCATGTGTTTGTGTGTGTGTGTGTGTGTGTGTGCGTGTGTGCGTGTGTGTGTGTGTGTGAGTGTGGGTGCGTGTGCGTACGTGTGTGCATGTGTGTGAAGAGACAGTAAATTCTTTACATTTGTCTCTTTTTTCACCCCTATCTTTGGCCTGAAAAACATGAAAAAACCCCTCTATATTCAAATAGTTATATGGTGTCCGGGAGTTTATTCAACACTTTTTTTCTTCAAATCATCATTACCCTTACTATCTTATTCTTCATTATTGGTATCTTATTAGAGGGTATTCGTCAGTAAAAATGTTGGTCAACTAAAAGAATATGAATACAATAATAAAGGTAATCCCTGCATTCGTTTTCTATAGCATTTATCCTCAATAGGGACTGGAGCAATAGCCTATTCCAGTTGATTTAGGAGAGAGGCAGGCTATACACTGGACTTGTCGCCAGGAAACCACTTGTGGTCAGTACGAAGTGAAGCTGACATCCAAGTTTTTGGAGAGAAAGAAAATTCATTACTTATATGGTCCACAGGAGTTAATATTATTATTTCTTATTAGAGAAGTATTAGAATTAGAAAAAGAATATGCCCAAAGACAGCTGGGATAGGCCCCAACACACCCACGACCCTCGTGAGGATAAGCGGTTCTGGTAATGGATGAATGATAGTAAAGATCATTTTGGACGTTTTTATTAATTTGCTTTTAAGATTAATATTTTTAAATACATTTATTTCCTTTTTTAACAGCAAAATGACACTTTTGACCAACAACAGTCACTGCAATACTCTGAAAAAAACACAACACCCCAGAATATTTGTGATCATGTTGTTAATAATAATTTTTAAAACGTTTATTGGCTGCCAAGTATTGTTTATTCTGTTCTCTTTATGATGACAAAGTGCTTCCTTGTTGAGAAACAGAAGAAAAAAGAAGAAATGCACTGTTTTGAAATCAACTCAAATAAAACTGTGAACATCTTGGATAAATAAGGCTGACTCTTTTCCTTTATGTTCCTTTTATAAAACAATATTTCTTTATTTGCCTTGATGCCAACCCAAATTGTGCATTTTTTATTTGGGTTGCACATAGACAAACACAAGCCTGGATATATAAAATACAAAACCTGGTCTTTTTTACCCCCCTCCAAAATACAACCCCCCCCCCCCCAAAAAAACAAAAAAATTTCGGGCACACGGACGGATAGTGCCTGTTCGGCCAACGTCTGTCTGGCTGTTAAAGTCTCGTGATGTTTCCCAATGTATGTATATGAATAAATACGATTTTTAAGAATCATGCCATCGCATGTTAGATTTTTTTTTGGGGGGGGGCAACTTCCGCCTCGCCATCTCGGTCTCGCGATATTTCCTTGCGTAGTCGCAAAGCGGCGACGAGATCTGGCGCGGGACGGAAGAGTGGCGAGAGTTGGAGCCGAAGAAGAAGCAGTGAGGTCGGCCAGAGCGAGAACCGGAGCTGGGGGGGCGTGTGAGAGGTAACGCGGCGGGTCCCGAAAGCCCGGATTTTGGTACATAAACGCGGCGTGAATGAGACAGGCAAGCTGGAGGACTTCGACATGGCATCCGGAGAAACTCTGTACATCGGGTCGGACGGCACGGAGATGCCGGCCGAAATCGTGGAGCTCCACGAGATAGAAGTGGAGACCATCCCGGTGGAAACAATCGAGACCACGGTGGTCGGAGGTGAGGACGACGACGAAGACAACGACGATGTACAGCCCATGATCGCGCTCCAGCCGCTGGACGACGAACCGGGGTCCCTCCACCACCACCAGTACCACCACCACCACCATCCAGAGGTTATCCTAGTCCAGACACGCGAGGAAGTAGTCGGCGGGGACGATTCTGACCTGCATACGGATGACGGCGGCGGGGGCTTCGAGGACCAGATTCTCATCCCGGTGCCAGCCCCCGGGGTGGAGGACGAGTACATCGAACAGACGTTAGTGACTGTCGCCGGGAAGAGCTCCATGGGTCGGGTGAAACGAGGAGGCGGCAGCGGTGGCCCGGGCGGGAAGAAAGCGGGCAAAAAGAGCTATTTGAGCGGCGTGGAGACAGGAGCGAGGAAATGGGAACAGAAGCAAGTGCAGATAAAAACTCTGGAGGGGGAATTCTCCGTGACGATGTGGGCGTCGGGTAAGTCTTGTTTGTTAGCCCCGCTACGGCTGTCACATCTCGACTACACGAGGCCTTCTTTGCCAGGGCGTTGTCCTGCTGCTCCACCCGACTAGTTCCTGGAGTGTTCCGTCCCGTCGCAAAGTGGCGAGCAAAGCCGCACATGACTTTTGGTTCGACGCCGAAACTTCGACCAAATGTTTTTGTTTTGACGGGAAGCCATGTTTTAAGTGTTACTGGGCGCCGCCATATTCCCCGAGTCCAGAGAAGTATGGCGGCGGCCCCCGAAAAAAATGGCGACCGTGGCGGGCCCAAATATTATGCTGCCTATGGTCCGTGGTACTCCACCGGACTAAATGTTACATTCTGCCCGGATTTGGGTTAACAAAAACCCTTAACTCCTCGTCGCGCAAATGTTAACACAGTAGTTGTGCGTAAGTTGACTTAATCGCCTTTTTGGGCCATTCTGGGGCAAAATATTTTTCGTTAGCTAATGGCTAACTTCAAAGAACGGTTAGCAGTTTGCTGCTATGAAGGAAGTAGCAGGCCTCGATTAGCCAAGCCTTGTGTAGCGTCAGCAATGCATTCCACACGTAGTTATTTTCTTAAAGTCTGTTTTTTTCTGTTTATTGCTTTGGTAATTACGTAGAGACCAAAACATGTCTTTTATGCATAAGGATAGGTTTAAGAGCACTAAACTGTTTATTTTTAGACATCCACTGCACTTTTTCCAAACTCTTAGTAAGCCAGTGCTCACTCCATTAACATTACAAAATGTGACTAAAAGTATGAAAAGGCCGCTGAACTGATATACTTGCAGGCAGCTATTCTGTGTATGAATGAAGTGAAATTGGATTTGAGAAATTTGTTCTTTCACGGTCAGGGATGGGAATTGGCAAAAATTGAGCTATTCCAACTACATTAGCAACTATTTGCTCATCAATTCTCGTTGGGTGATGGAATGAGACAATACAAATGATATACTGTGTCATTGTTGACATTAAGATCATTTTAAGTGATGATATATTAAACATTTCTGCATAGTGTTCTGATGAATGTATAAACACAACTTTATATCTCAATATAGATACAATTGAGTAATTCCTGATGACGATAGATTGGAGACAGTGACCCTAAAGGACAGGAAGCAGAGCTGGTAGTGATGGAAATGAGAGCGACAGCCAAGTTTAGATGTTTTGGGGAAAAGGTTAAGAGGGAGCCGGCTTAGATGGTAGAAGGGTGATGTGTATGAAGCTGCCGGAAAAGGATCAAGGCCAGAGAGGTTGATATCGGTGTTACAGTTCAGGAATGCAGAAGATAAACTGCGGTGACCCCTAAATGGGACAAGCCATAAGGAAAGGAAGAAGTTCATGTTTTTCCTTTCAATCAAGTGAAATTATTGCAACATTTCTCAGAACCCTTCTCCATTTATTCATAAAACTATTTTGAAAAACAAATAGCCAAAAGATTAATAAATATACATTCAATGGGAAAATGCTATTCGGTTGGATGAAGCATGGGTAGATGGGTCAGAGGCACAAGGATGACAGGTAAAGTAACTGTTGGTGTATTCCAGTGTACATTAGATGTTTTGATATCGCTGTGCTCTGTTTCCCCACTTTGACAACATGAAAGCTTTGTAGTTGTAGCAATCACCCCTGCTCTCATCTTTCTGTGTGAAAATTTCCCAACTTTTTAATGCCTATCCAAATCTATTTGTGATGTTGTTCAATGCAGCCGTTTCCCACAGACTTGCCTGCAGGCACATGCCATTGTGTGTTCGGTTCAGTTCTGCAATGTATTTCTAGACAACCATAAAGACATTGACCACGAGTCGGTCGTGGAGGAGCAAATTGTGGGTGAGAACTCCCCGCCCGACTACTCGGAGTACATGACTGGCAAGAAGCTCCCTCCGGGCGGCATCCCAGGCATTGACCTCTCAGACCCCAAACAACTGGCCGAGTTTGCCAGGTAGAAGCCTCTTGGACAAGTTGTTATTAATAATGAAAATCCTCTTTAATTCCCCCAAACTACTGTTATTCAGTTCCATCATCTGTCAAATGTAGTGTTTTTTTGGCCCAAACAGGATGAAACCCAGGAAAATCAAAGAGGACGACGCTCCCAGGACGATAGCGTGCCCTCATAAAGTAAGTTCAATTTCATCCCTACTGGCCTCCAGAGGCGGTGCCTAACAGCACGGAATGTTCCTGTTTGATTATCCAATACCAGGGTTCTTTGTGGCTCAAATTAAAAAAAATAAAAAATATTTGATTTATTTATAGTTGCTTAATTGATTTTAAAGAATTGTTCTCTCAATCTCTCTTTTTATGTGTGTGCGTGTGTGCATGCACGCGCGCTTGTTTCCCTCACCAGGGCTGCACAAAGATGTTCAGGGACAACTCGGCCATGAGGAAGCACCTGCACACCCATGGCCCTCGCGTCCACGTCTGCGCTGAGTGCGGCAAAGCCTTCGTGGAGAGCTCCAAGCTGAAGCGCCACCAGCTTGTCCACACGGGGGAGAAGCCCTTCCAAGTGAGCCTTTAAAGATCTGAAAATGACGTACTATTATCACATTCGAGATACACTTGAAGCCGGCAAATTAGTACTTATCAGGCTGCGTGATAAAATGTGTGGATACACTTGAAGCCGGCAAATTAGTACTTATCAGGCTGCGTGATGAAATGTATGAGGCAAAGGGATTTAATGGAACCATTAGATGAGGGTTAGCCGGTTTTCAGCATTTACATATTGTGTCTCTCGCTGTTTGGGCAGAATATGTACTTGTCATATCCAATATTTAAAAAGATTCAAGGTACACTCTACTGCACTGCAAAATTGTAGTCAATTGACCGCAGTCATTTTAAGTATAAAATGTTTTCCACCAAAGGAATTTTTTTCTTGAACCCTTGACCTAGTCACACAGTTCATATTCGAGAAATGGGAAATGTAAACTCAACAAAGCTCGGTTGAAAAAGCAATTATTTCGCCTTGGATTCAAACCAGTGGATAGCTGTGTTCGAGGCTTTTTCATCGTGTGCAAAGAAAAGAATTTAGCTGCGTAAAACATGCATGAAGATGCTCGAGTCCCATGCCAAGTCGTAAGCACATAACCTCGATGAGTGCAAAGCAACAAACTCCCTCCATCGCCGACATTTTTGAATCTGCCCATTGTCTGCGCTGTGGTGATGTCGCGTAAGTAGCCTCTTGCTGCATTCTTACATCCTGCACATGTTCCACACTTCCATGTTGGAGAAATAAATTAATGCAAATTCAGATTTTATTTTTTTGCCAATATGGCTGTGATTTTTTTTTGGGGGGGGAGGGGAGGGGGAGTTCTTACATGGGTCTTAAATGTATAAAATTTAACTTGAAGTGACCTGCAGGAACCCTGATTATGTGTGTGTGTGTGTGTGTGTGTGTGTGTGTGTGTGTGTGTGTGTGTGTGTGTGTGTGTGTGTGTGTGTGTGTGTGTGTGTGTGTGTGTGTGTGTCGTTTTTGTGTCCCAGTGCACCTTCGAAGGCTGCGGCAAGCGTTTCTCGCTGGACTTCAACCTCCGCACCCACGTGCGCATCCACACAGGCGACCGTCCGTACGTGTGCCCCTTTGACGGCTGCAATAAGAAGTTTGCGCAGTCCACCAACCTCAAGTCGCACATCCTCACACACGCCAAAGCCAAGAACAACCAATGAGACACCTCTCTCCCCCATCTGCTCCTCAATGCGCCGTGAACCCCCCCCCCTCCCCCCACAAAACAAAAAACACTGAACACTTGTTTTTTTTCCCCCCCGCCCCAACCCGCCATTGGCATTTTGAATGGGAAAGATGGAGCCCGCTCCCTCTGCAGAAGACTTGTTTTTACCAGAGTGGTTTTCATATAGTCACATGGCTTTTAATTGCCATTCCAGTGTGCATATTGTACACCAACAACATATGTTACACCCTTCTAGTCGGCACAAGAAAACAATAACCACCTATACTCTTCATAGACGTTTGGACAAGGAGGTGTGATTCTTTTCAGTGTTTATCAAAACATTTACTGGTTTTTCCTGTTCACGACCAGTGAGCGGCGGGATAAGTGCGAGTGTCACTTCCTTTTTGTTTCAAATGTGCTGTACAGACTTGAGAAAAATTACTCCTCTCTTTTTGTCTCCATGTTGTTGTCAACTGGCCACAATAAAAGAAAAAAAACACTCATCCCTGTTGGAATAGTAACACGACTAATGCAAAAGCTGTCTCTCTTAATTCACCTTTCACATTAAAATTTTGTGTTTTTCTTTCATATTTCAGGCATCTGGCAGCAAAACGGTTCATCAGATGTGTGTGTGTTTTTTTTAATCATTGTACGATTTTGATTGAGAAGACAGTTTGCAACAAATGGTAAGATGTATTTGCTTGAACTAATATTTGAGGTTGCCTTCTCTCGTGTGACATTTTGCTGTTGTAGTTTCCAATATTTTGGTGAGCTTATTTGCATAAATAAGTGGGTCAAACTGATATCGCCGCAGTAATAAATACTTTGTTAGAGGAAGTCATTTTCATTATATTCATGTAATTTCCACTTTACAGTAAAGCAGGAAAAGTGATTCACTTGAATGGTATTTACTTATTTCAACATGTGCGTTCATTAAATATCTTGTGATTATTTTTTTAATTGCTAGGAAAATTTAGGGATACTAATGTAATAGATTTCAAAATATATACATAATTTATTAATAGTTATCAATTTTTCCTTTATATCCTTTAGGAAATTGAAGGGTATTTGTAAGTATTGATTTTTTTATTGTAATTTTTTGCTGATTTTTGGGATTTTGTAACCTTTTAATAGGGACTTTGCTAGAAATGGAGGGACATTGTTTTTAAATTAAAGAAATGTAGAATATGGAAGGAAAATGGTCAGTGATATGCTTTTATAATTTTCTATTTTATTTCTTAACTAGAACAGAGACTGGGACTCTTTCCAAGTTAACTGCGCTGACAGGTAAATCCCCCCCCCCTTTCCTAATTCAAGTCGTTTTACACCCAGATGCTGCCCTCTGCTGGTCACAGGTGTCATCACACTGGGAGCTCTCCAAGGTGCTGTTTTACTGTCGCATTTGTGTCGTGTGAGTCAAATGCAAATCTAAGTGTCTTTTCATGCATGAATTGTTAGCGCATTACATAGACTCATGCACACATATTGGTACGCAAATCCAGAAATAAGTTATGTCACACATCGAACAAAGACTCGCTAGCATCTAAAGTAAAAGATTACTAATGATGTTGACACACACCACTGATGAGGCTTTGTTGCAGTGAACATACCGTGAAATCCAGTCTTGGTGTGTTTCGTGTGACTAATGGTGCCTATAAACAGGTCGTTTAAAAAAAATGAGATTTTAATATCTACTCATAACAATTTCTGCTCATTTGTCTGTTCATTAGCTCTTAATTGTAAATCGAAAATGGCTAAATGTGGTCTAAAACCGTGACATCAAATATCACCACTACAAGAAGGACCATATACAAATGATAATGCACTTACTTGATTGTGTTGCTAATCTGACATATCCAAGACACTGACCACTAAAGCCCTTCACTACTACTAATTATATGGACAATAATTCACTCTTTGCGGCATTTTTGGAATAAACATTCAGTCCCCCCAAAAAAATACTGGCAATTAAAGGGTTAAAATTCTAAAACTCATTTAATGTTTGGTAGTTTTAAGCAGTTTCGCAGTTTTGTCTATTTACTGCCGGAAGAATTGAATCATGGAATGCGACAAAAATAAAATCTTACATTTTATCATTAATGTAAGTGTTTAGAAAGTGAAATATTTTAGAGTGCAACAAATAAAAAGGAAATTTGATTTAAAAGCCATTATTGCCCAATCCAAGTCGTTTCCACTGTACCTGAAGTATTAACATGTTTTATTGAAGCAGAATTGTTTTATTGGCGTGACAAGGGCAGAGTAAATGTTCTACTTGTAATGCAGCTGCAGTCTGTCAAGGCTCCAGCATCTGGTCTCTTTCACACGCTTATTTCATTACAGCCACCCCCCCCCCCCCCCCTTAATCCCGTTGCTATCTGTTTACCTGCGCTGTATTTAGTTTTCGGTAGCCGTCACAGCCGTCGAGCAAGCGCGGGATTTTCTTTCTTTTCATTAGTCGGTCTCCCAGAAACAAGGACGCATAGCACCTTCGCATGTGAAGGCGGGATTTTCTACTAAAGCGCCTGTGTAGGATTTCTTTAAACATTGCAGAGAGGGTGCAGTTTGATAAATAGATGATTTCCCCTTGTTATACGAATATGATTCAAAATGAGAAGGATCAAACTTTAGAAATAGGGGTGACCACACTAGTCATATCATTTTAAAAATATATATTTTACCCCGCATTGTAACAAGACCAAATTGGATTAAATGACTTTTTTTTAATTACTTTTTTTTTTCATTTTCATTTTTATATAGTATGTTTTGCTTATATATATATATATATATATATATAAGAGGAGTGAGGAGTGAAAGAAAGAGGAGTGTGTAAAAGTGATTGACAACTTTGTCACTCCTCACTCCTCTTTCGGGACGGCTCTTATTTTTGCTGTGATGGCAGTTTTCAGTTCCTCAATTGTTTGTGGATTTCCCCGGTATACATTGTCTTTGAGGAAACCCCACAGATAAAAATCTGGAGTGTTTAAAAGTGATCGACAACTTTGTCAGACGAGTACAGGTTTGCTTGCAATGGAATGGTGGACATTTGGAACACATCTTGGGAAAGCCATAAATTGACTAAAAATTGACGGAAATAGCTGAAACTCTGGTGAATGGTCTTCCATAAACTGAATAATGTGTGGTTGTAATTTGAAATAAATAGCTTTTTAATCAAAGTCACAATTGAAATTTTCATGGGTACGCATCTTTTTGGGTCACCCTGTATATACACACACACACACACACAGCTCTAATGATCCTCATCATTTGCAGGATAGCAGCCCTCAAGGCTCGGAATTTGACACCTGTGATTTAAGCATTTATAGCGGTGTACCTAATGAAGTGTCTTTCTTCATGTGTCCTGTAGGGCCTAACTCGGTGAGATGTGCGCCTCACTTCTCTCTCTCAGGTCAATTCTCACAACCTCAACCTGTTCTTATTCAAGGTTTTTTTTTTTTGTTAAAAAAAAAATCTTTTAGCGGCGGGGAGCACAGCCAGGGATGCTATTTCCATGCAGAAACATGTTGCCAAGGTAACAGGCAAGACAGCGTGTGTGTGCGTGCCTGTGTGTGTGTGCTCGCCACAGACAGGTTCTGCGGGCATTAGTAATTGAAATTTCAAGGCCGATGTTATTTTTCCTTCCTCTGTCACACAACTTGTAATGCATCCGCCGTCGTCTCTGACACACTTCCTTTCTGTCTTACTTGCGCTCATTTGCAGTCGGCATCTCGTCCCTGCCTCTCGATTTGTTTCGCCGTGCCATAATTAAAGTCTCAGAATGAGCTCTGGTGATTTGTAATCCCACAGTGTGACCACTCGCGCTGTGGAGCTTTGACACTGTCTTGTTTTTACAATAATAACCATCCCCAAATCGCTAATTAGGTCACTCATGCGACGACTGAACTGTCTCTGTCACCAGACACACACACATGCGCGCCCGATAATGTCCTACAAAGAGTGAAATCGTGAAAAATCAGGCTGCTGTTGCCGCTCTCGAGCACTGTGGTATTTCCACTCAGTGCGCTGAAATCACACCCTGCTCAACTGTCACCTGTCAATCAAATACAATTTCGTCTAGCTTCTTTCTGATGCCTACACATCCCAGCGTGTTAGAGCCGTGAAAATACATCTGCTTAAAGATTCACGAATATGTCCCACCAAGTCTGACCTGCTCTCTCACCAGCTCTAACTGGCTTCCAAAGTTAAAGGCGATTGAAAAATGTCCTATTTTTAATTACTTTGCAATCGAAGACAATGTAATTCAAAACGCGTAAGGCTGTTTGGATAGCAACAGGATTCAAATAGGTTCAGTTTCGTCTTCCTGTGTGAACAATAGTGTCTATTTACTCAGGTGATTACAGTTAGCACTGTGTAAATCCTAGAGGGGTTTTGACAATTAGTCTTGCACACCAACAGCCATCCATCACCATTTGCTATCTCGTTCTTGTCTGAGCTGATTGCAGAAACAGAATTTGTTGTACATGATACATGTCATTAGATTATGTAGGCCTACCAAATACGTTTGTTTTTTTTTCTTCGAACACAACTCCTATTGTGTAACTATGTGCATTCCTGTGATTAGATGATGATATATGATGAGGATGATGGCTTTATCGAGGTGATTTTATCCCACTGTTGATCGATATATACCGCACATCTGCTTCTGTTTTCCTATCTCTCCCGACCAGGCCAAAGGCGTAAATCCTTCGTTGACCTTTACGCGGATGAGAAGGTGAGCTGTTGCATTTCTAATAGCTTGTTTGTTAAATGTATTTTTTTTTCTGTATGTTGTCAACGTTTCTGAAATATGCATAATTTTTTGGGAGCTGGGCTTTATTCCCACATTTTGATCATTATTTGTGGAAAACACATTGAATAGAAAATTCCATATGTATTGTCGTGTCTGTGTACATGTGCCTTTAAGAGGCGGGGCCTGGTTGGGTGTGGCATTTGAGTCTGCTTGTGATTTTCTGGGCGTGAGCTGCGGCCAACTGCAGCCCCTGTGTGAATGTGCTCATTTTGTTTGTGTCGCCTGGTTCTTGTCAGAACGTCTGCTCCAACGACAGAATTTGTGCCACGTTTGAAAGTAATTCTCGTTCTTCTTCCGGTTCACTCCCAGCCTATACGAGATGGCGGCTGATCAAGCGGTAGCAGTAAGGGCTGCTTCCGAGGCGTGTTGGCATGTTAGCCTCGCACGCCCCAATTAGTGTGACAGCCGCGTTAAGCGTGACATTCGACAAGCATACTTAGATGAGATCAACGGCAGCAATAAGTAAGATTATCACGCAAAAAAACAAAAAAACACAGACTGGATTGGTAATCCTGTATGATCCGGATGACGGTATACCCCCCGGCGGATCTGTCGATTGCTACTTTGTCGCTATGCTGTGATTTAGCATTTGGAAGTGAATCATGACCCCCTTCCAAACACCCCTTGGCAACTTTCCGTCATCTATTACAAGGATTCTCCAACTCAAGCAATTTTTCCAAGCGGTCGCTCATAATCCTAGTGCCAAATTAGCATAATTACTAAATATGATCTAAAAGATGAAGATAAACTTAAAAGTTTAACAAGGCAAGAAAGTCATATATTAATAAATAAAACACCATTATTTTTGTCATATTATGCTTTTTATTCCGGGCGAGGCACCTTTATTCTCCAAAGAATTTGAACTATATACTGAAAAACTATTTGATTTAAAAATCTCTGGTTGCAACACCACCGCCAGGACGCTTGGTTCCGTTACTGTAATGTCGATGAACCAATTCAGTCGTTGCTGAGTAAACAAGGCAGTCGTCTTGTGAATTGACCATTTCAATTTCCTCTCCCGTTCCTCTCGCAGCCTAGACGGCTGTTTTCCCAGAAACAGGAGTCGCATTCACTATTAATGAGCGAGGATGTTCATCCTGGACCCATTTACTCTTCTCAATAATGGATACTCCAACATAATTGGCCATGCATATTTTTTTTGCACCTCCACCTTGGTGAGGAGGCGGAGTGGGGGGCGTTGTTTTGGTGCCCCCCGGGTGCTCTTGGTTGCATTCTCCCAGGAATGAGTAAACCTTAATAAGAGCGCCTGCTGCAGGAAGATAATGAAACGGCAGCCAGCCAGCAGTGCTAAAAGGCGCTTTAGAATTAAGTATTTTTATTACGTGGAGGATTCAAATCACCTCTCCGGTTTGTTCTAATAGCTCCGCCGATGTGTTTAAAAACAAAGACGCTGGCGCCGATTGGAGCCATCAGCGCTGTCTGCGATCGTGGTGGTGGCTCGTGTGGCCCCCATCAAGAGACTCATGCCATTAACTTAAAAGTGGCACAAAGAAAATGACAAGTCTATGTCAGCAGAAATTGAATTTAATTGGTGGAACAGCGGCGGTGGGAACATTCTGTCTGATTCAAATTGGACAGTCGGAATGAGGGTGTTGGGTGCGGAAACACTAGAAATACCATAATACCAACCTTGTTCTAAAATTCCTCCTAACGCTACCATTTAAAGTCCCGTGAATCGTATTCAGAAATTTTGTTTCAAAACACATTATAAATGTTTAAATTGCTGAAAATATGTGCAAAGACCAAAAATGATGTGATGCTTATTGTCACTTTTAGGAGACTTTAAACCTTACCCCAAACTCTCTAACCTAGGTCTAAAAACATGATGAATCCTACAATCCTAAAATGGGGTGAATCCAGCCTTTGAAACACAGCATCAGTGGTCTTCCACTTCAGGCTGTTGTCATGGAAATGGTCACATTACAGTGCGGTCGCGAAGGCCGGCTAATGCTTAGCCAGCTCTGTTGGGCCTCATTGCATTTTTTTCCCTCGCACACAAACTTAGCTATAGGAATTGCATTTCAGTGGTCACCACGGCAACAACCTGAGGCGGCCGCACCACTCCTGAGTCAAAAGCGCACTTATTAATTTATTAAGTTCTCGAGTTCCGATTATTCATTCATCTCATTCAATAATGTGGTTCTTTTATTATTTAAAGAATACATAAAATTAGTATAAATTTTGATATTGATTTCACTCATTGATTGATGATCAGGCCGATCTGTCAGTTAAAAAACATTTTAATCACGTGGGCACAATGAAGGCCAGCACTTGCTAGAGACCCTTTCATTCAATCTGCTCTTTGCTAGCCTTTCGTCCAAAATTTGTTACTTAAATAAGGTCGCCCCCCCTCCTTCGCTCCTCCATTTTGGGCGGTTGCCCTGATGCTGAGAAGCCTCAGGCTGCAAAAGAAGGATGCGAAATGATGCTCCTCCTCCTATTTCACATTCCGTCTCATTCCCCGGTGGCCTCTTTTTCCAAACTCCCCTCCTCCTCCTACTTCTCTTCACCCCCGCTGTATTTGTTTCGCAAAACCCTCCATCTTTTCCTCGCTCATCCCCCCTGCATGTATTATTTAACGGCACCTCTGGCTTTCTATCAGCAAAGAATGAACCGAGGCTCCGGCCAGGCTCCTTAGCATTTTAATCAGTCCTAATGAGCTCCTGATGCTGAATAAACATGGTAGCAACCAGCTGGCGCAGATGAAAGTGATGCTTTGTCGTACATGCGAGACACCCCCAGCCCGCGCACCATGAACGACTGTATGTATTATAGTCCCCCGAGAATCCCTGCTGTGAGAGGCAGAGCACATGTAAGAATCAATCAGACAGCATCCGGTGACCAAAATATACAAGAGATGAGCTCATGTTCATGATGTGTCGCGGCTGCCGTCTCGGATCAATGTTAGATAAGCCCCGCACAGATATGCTTGGCTACAGTTAGTGATACAGCCAACTTTGGAAGAGTAAACCAGTCCAACCCGAAACTAAAACCTAATCCAAACCTGTTTTAACACAAAGGCACTCTCAACAACTACATTTCGGTGACCTGTGTTGCGATGTAAAAGCCGCATCATTTACATTATCCCCCATGAGAAGTACTGTTTCAGTTAGATTTTCTTGAACGGATTAATAATGCAAACCGAGGTTCCTCTGTATTTTTTATTTCCTATGTACCTGTGGCTCAGAAGCAAGGGTTCACACCAAAAAATAATGTAGTATACTGAATGTGGAGCCTCGAAACCCGATACAGGGTCGCAGTTTTTCTATCGCACCACATTGGCGGAGGTGGGGTGCTCAATCGCTTGGTGGGAAGAGTCTCCAACTGTAATTCTTTCCCAATGGTCACGTCTTGCCACGTTTTTTTTTCTCACAAATCATGTCATCACAAAGCACTGAGTCACGTCATTAGCGTGAATTGTATTGTTGGCACGCTGACATGATGTCGCGCTACTTACATAACAGGCGCAGCCGTCCTGCCGACACCCCGCACGGTCCAAACCCGAGCCGGATTGCCATTGACAGCGGAAAACTGCTCCAGGAAAGCAACTTTTCACTGTTTTTTAATAGCAACACACACATACTGCACTATTGGACATCTCAAGTGAAATTTCCCTTGTATCACTGCTTTATTTATATTGTTAAACATCAAACAAAAACAACGGCAAAATCAAGAGCTGACACCCCCTCCCAGTAACTAATTGTGCTCATTCCTCTTACAAGTTAATTTACATCAGCGTGATAATACGTTAAGAGACCGGGGGGCAGCATGGAAATGTCTTCATTTGTCTGAATCTCATCCCCGCGTAACGTAACCATGCCCGTCGGGTCTTGACGTACTTATGTGATAAAATTGATCCGATCAATTCAAACCAGAGGGCAGTATCAGGCTGAGTCAACTTATGCCATCGCCCCCCAAAAAAATGCTGCATTGTGCTCCGTCTGGCATGTAAAAGCACATTCATTATCTCCACACACAGGGAAAAAAAAAAGGTCATTCAGAGGCGAATCCTCGTCTGTCTTTATCGTGCAGTGTCTGGGTTACCGCATTAGGAATGACGATAAGAGTCGCCAAATGGAAAGCCGTTTGGGAATTTATTCTGTATCCTTGCTATCTATCTTCACGTCCATGTATTAGTACGCTAGAGTAAGACAAATCAGCACATTAGTAGAATAACTGCTTCCTACTAGTAATGTGTGCATGACACATGCCTACAAGTTGGGCCCAGTAGTTTACCACAAAAGATTTAATTACTTTCGAGAATGCCAAAAATGGCACTAGTGGTGGAAAAACGTTTCCAATAAGACACAGTTGTTCTGCTACTGCATCCTAGTCGTCTGCTTGTGCACACTAGTCCTCTGTTAGTGCGCTGAATTGTCATACTAGCAAGGAGACAAAAACCATACTCGTCATGAACCTTACGCTGGCTATCAAGGATATGGAATGACTTTTCAAACGGCTTTATACAAATCCGTTTGAACATTTATTCGCTATCATCCTACTAGTGCGTGTAATGGTCTTCATAGTGAGGACAAAACTACTAGTCATGGATCTTAAGCTGATAGCAAGGGCATTGAGCCTTTATGGAAATGCTGATTTAGCATGTATTCAATATCCTTGTGCTTGTAGCACTAGTGCGCCCCATTTGTTCTACTAGTGCGCTGAATTGTCTTTGTAAGAGGACGAAGACCGTACTCATGTACCTCAAGATTGATATGAATGAGATGAAATAAATTCTCAGACAGCTTTATAGAAGCCATCTGAGCATTTATTTGATGTCCTTGCAAACAGCTTTCCAGAGTCGCCTTGAGATATACGCCTTGGAAAACCTTTGTACAGGAGCTTGTTTTATACTATACATGTTGTGCTTCTCATGGTCCACTTGTGAAGAAAACATCGATTGGTTACAGCGTATAAACCAAAGGCGGGTCCGTACGCCCGCTCATATTTCCATTTGATTTGCGTGGAGGTCCTTCAAGGCAAGGCCCCAACCCTCCCTCTCCTCCAAACGGCCGGACGCTAACGCCACCGACAGAGCAAGGCGGTTCTCCTTCAAGCAGGCCACCATCCGATTCAGGAAAAATCCGTCGGTAAACTCCGAATCATAAGGTGCTCTCCAGGAGCCACTCGGAGCGGGATAGCTTGTCGCGGGCCCGTTGAATGTTTGCGGTGTTGTGCATCTGCGGTAGCTCGCCACTCATGGACAGGCTTCGCTTGGAGCGCAGGCTGGTCCCCGTTTTGCCGTAGCCCACGTATAAGCGCTCCCGGCAGGAATCCGCGTTGAGGGAGTGTCTGCGGTTGAATCTAGCGGCCCCCGCGGGCACGGTCATGTACTGCCGAGGGGCCTGGCGTGCTCGCGGCACCCTGGGAGCTGCAGTCCATTTGGGAGCTTGGGCAGGTGGCACCTTCACCTCTGAGGAGTTATTGCGATTGACGTTGTTGAGTTCGACGTCCTCTTGCATCTCGGCTCGCCGGACGTCGGACGGTTTTGACTGGGCCATCGGGCGCCTCACCCTTGGGGAGGCCGGGTGCCAACTGTGGCTGGCGGCTGAGGTCGACACAGTGCAGTCGGGCAGTGAGGGTTTGGTGGTGTTGGTGTTGGCGGCGGTGATTACGACGGGCACTCGCTGCTTGGCCGGCTCCAGGGGCGGGAGGGCGACTCGAAGGCAGTCCTTGTCATTCTTCTCTGGACGTAGGACCTGCTTGGACAGAGACTTGGGGAGTCCACAGCCTTGAAGTTGCCCATCGCTGCTCAGGGAACGAATGTCGCCCATTTCCAGAGTCTGTTGGAAAAAAGGTTTAATGTCTTTGTACGTGGGTTTATGTTCACTATGTTGCTTTTAGAGAAATGACACTGCCACATGCCACATAGATGTTAATTAGCCTTAGCATTAAGGTACGAACTGAAAGACTCAGCTATGTGGTTGTTTTAAATACACACACTCTCATTCTCTTGAGGTTTTTTTTTAATGCTTAGATTGACAGTAAATTTTAAAGCATTTACTATTTCTATTGTGGCAGTGGCCCTACTGAAAGGTGGATTATGTTGCCACTGAAGGCCTGCGTACAAAATACATTGCCCGCTACTGCGCTAGACTAACCTTATCTGCGTCTCCCTGGTTGCACACTCTGTAGCGGACAATGAGGAAGACGATAAACGCCAGCACTGAGGCCACGATAATCCCTCCAATGATGACCACGATGGTCCCACCCAGGAACTGGGACTGCATGAAATGGCACCTCAGGTACTGCGGATCGGTGGTGAAGTGGATGCAGCCGATGACCCGTGTGGCGGTCAGTGAAGTGACCTGGTCGTCGTAGATGGCCAGCACGCACAGGTCATACTGCGTCCCCGCCGCCAGGTTGTTGACCAGGATGCTTTCACTGGTGGGCGGGATCATTCTGGGAAGATGCGGACAGGACACGGTACGGCATGCGGCCAACATACATTTACAGTATCCTTTATTTTATTTGTGTGTGTGTGTGTGTGTGTATAAATTGAGAAATTACATCATTCATAAATTCAGCATTCTGTACATGTCAACGGGTTATTTTGCTAGTATTTACTCATCTGGTAATGACCTCTGCCATCTGTCCTGTTTCAAAATTAAACGGCAATCAAATTTGCCCACCCCTGGATTAGCGCTTCATCAGATTATGCAGTTGATTGTTTGGATGCTGACATCCGGCCATCCGAGACATGCCTGCCTTTCATCATTGGTGACATTTGATTCATTCTAGGCAGCGTCTTTTGTGATGAAACGTTCAGTATTCATGCTATCTTTTTCCTACATTGCAGCTCAACACTAAAAACATGCTTTTGACTGCATCATTTTTGTCCCAGTCCATCCCATCATGTCCTTGTAATGATGAGCATCCAAGTAGAGAATAAACTAGATGAAAGACGCATGGGATGCTTTTTTTTTTGCGCCAAACGCCGGCCGGGCTGACGGTGCTTTCATCTTCAGCTTAGTGCTGACATTTGTTATTTTTGATTTTGTTGATTAAGCATTATCACGGCGGTAAATGGTACACTACGGCAAAAGGGGATTAGGAGTTGAAGAAGGAGAAGTGGGATGCGGTGCATTAGGACTCCTGATTGGATTAATGGACACCGCAAATAATCACAAAGACAGTCCAGTCCCAGCCAGGGGGGGACCGAATTTCCTGAGGGATTTCGGTGTCCTGAGTTGGTAAAACAAACAGTGTGACACTCTTGGTCATGTGGCTGAGGTCATCTTATATTTAGCAAGTTTGTAATTTTACAATGTTTCTTTCTGTAAAAGTAGTTTTTTTACCCCCTCTTGAAATTCTGATTGTTTTTCTCGTTTTATTGCAATGTTCCTAAAAATGAAAAAAAAATCTTTCTTTTCATTTAATATTTCAGTCGTTTTCTGGTCTACTTTTTTTCTCATTCAGATTTTGTATCATACAAGTGTAAGTGTACCACTACAGCAGCAGACATGCTCACTACTAGTCTGCCGTGTTGACCCTGGTTTTGAAATGTCTACCCTTAATCCTCACCTGTACACCAGGGAGTCATCATAGGTCCCGTTGTATTGGATCTGGAACATACGGATGCCCGGAATGTTCCTTTGGAAGTTGAAGTGGACCACAGCCGAGGTTGACGTGGCCTCGGCTATGACCACCTTCTTCTCCAGGCCCGTCTTGGCGTTCCCGAGGGGCACACCGCCTGGACCCTCCGCCCCCGTCTTGGTCACAGTGGCGATGTCCGAAGACCCCGGGTCGGGCTCTTGCTCTACGGCTGTGTTGTTGGTGATGTGAGGCAGCTTAGCGATGACCAGGTCGACCTTCTGCTGGGCTTCTCCGGCTGGGTTGGAGGCCACGCAGGTGAAAGAACCTAGAGATAAGTCAAATCATTTGATGAGTGCACTTGTTTGTTTTGTTTTGTTTGTTGCTTTTTTTTCTCCTCACAATCTACAAGTACTGAGAGATACAATTTTATAAATTTTAATTTGCAAAAAAATTACTTTACATGAATGTATCTATTTTTAATTAATTGTATTTATCGATAACTGGATAATTACCGGTAGATAAAGTAAAATATTTAAAAATTGCATATGCTATACAGTACATGATTTAAAATTCACGTAATATAATGGACATTATAATTATATTACAATTATTCTGACTGCATTTAATTTTTGGGTAAGAAATTTTTCAAGTAATGGATGAATTGTTCTACTATAAAAAGAATTTTGTAGTGTTAACATTAAAACATTTTTTTAATACATACAGTTGCTGGTTACTATTTCAAAACCACAATAACTCATGACTTTTTGATGAGAATAATAATTTTCTTACATCCACATTTAACCCTGATTCCCATCCACAAATGGCCCGGCCTGTCTGTCCATTTTGACAATGTGAGTGAGCACAAATGTTTTCCCGCCACTGTTGCAAACCTAAGGATAGGCGTGTATTGAAAACAACACCGTTTTGGTCAATTACGCCTACAGTTAAACCTATTTACAGTAAGCTTCATTTAGCACAAACAGAAAAAGGTTGAGCATTACAAAGGTAATAAAAAGCCGAGCAGCACTTGTTAAGCGGACTATTTAATGGTTCTACATCTCAAACGCTAAGTGTAAGAACACTGAGGACCAAGTCCGTAAATATTTTTAGCCTGTCTTCTTTCATGCATGTTTACACTTTTTTCCCGACTGAATAAACAAAAGAAGGCACAGCGTGTGACTTTCACAGGTAGGTTGAGGAACTCTTTTTGCCAGTTACTTTTTCCTCATTCAGCTCGAAATATCCCAAAATATCCACAGGTCGTTAAAATTGTTTTACCATTAAATCGACAAAGATACGATGTGTTGCTGAGTTTGCCGGGTGTATTTACATGTTAACTATTCTTTCCTGGCGCACTAACAAAGAGGCAGAACGGTAGCCTACCTGTGGAGGTACTCTAAATGGAAGAAACATTTGTTTTATCATCCAATTCCAAATATTGAAAGCCGCTTAAACACCCTTTAAGCGGTTTTACCACTAATACAACCAAGGTCCCATTTGTACAGGAGTATATTATTCTTATCCACAAGCTGGGAAGGAACCAAAACGTAGCAAGCCTATGACGTGATTTGGAATGGAATTTTTAAAAAAATCCATCAAAATCTGGACATTAGTCTTCAAATGTGTTTTACCATGAACAATTAAGATGTCTTTTTTTTCCAACAGGTGTACTATTCTTGTCTGGAATGATAGCAAGGAAGCTATAAGGTAGGTAACCTGTGGCAAGCTGTGGTTTCACCTTTAGTCTGGAAAAGAAATGTTCTTTTTGTCATCCACCTCAAAATATTTTAAAATGTCCTTGAAGCTAGATTTGTTTTTAATCACACAAAACAACAACGGTATGAGCATCAGCACGAGAAAGTGGCTTATTATTATTCTTGGGTTATCTCTTTTGACTTTCCAAATTTATCGACTGCATTCAATGATAAACTATACAGAAATCTAGCAGTTTCGCACACCACTAAAGCCTTATTTTGCCAGGCATACATCTATACACAATCATGTGTGCCTCTGAAGGGCGTGGCCGAGTGAGTTTGGACCTGGAGTCCGAATAGATTAGTTGTTTGGGTTAATCTGCGTGTGAGCATTTTGGCGAGTTGTGGCCTTGCGAGTGTTCAGTCGTGTATTTATTTGAGTCTTGTAACTTAATGATCTAACCCAGTGGACACTCCAAACCAACCTGAGTCCTTGACGGTGCTGATGTGGATGTCTAGCGTGCCATCGCTGTGCACGGAGGCTCTGGAAGAGTTTGACATGAGGCGTCCGTCAGGGGCTATCCAGTGGATGATGGGGTCCGGGTCCCCCCGAGCCTTACAACGTAGTGTCACGCTCTGACCCTCCAGGGCCCGCAGCTCCTGCAGCAACAACACCGGACTGATATATTGACCAGGTTCGGGCTTTTACAGCTCTGCTCCCTGTAAATGTAATCAACTATTGATCATAGTTGCCACGTTGAATTAGCGCAGCGGCGAGCCTGTCGATACAGCGTGAACGATAAAAACATTCAGTGAGATACGTCTGTCCTTTGCGCCACGCCGCCTCGATTGGATCGTTTTATTTTTTTTTCTAGACCTCCTCGCTCTAATGGCAGATATATCACACTCTGCAAATAGCTTACTAGTTGTAAAAGTCTGTCAAGTGTGAGGCCACAACAAAATAATTGAGAGGTTCTTTTGGGGGGTCACACCTGAGAGTGTCTAGTGATGAGAGGAGGCTCGCACAGGAACTCCTCTTCCGACACAGTCCAGAAATAGCGTCCGGCGAGATGTTGAGGCGAGGCGCAGGTCTCCAGGTCGTCCTCGCGCCGCAACCTCCGCAGCCAGAGCAGCTCGCAATTGCACCGCAGCGGGTTCCCGCCAAAGCTCAATGCGAACGAAGTGGGCCCCATGATCCCCGAGGTGGCTAGGACCCCAGCTCTTTGAAAAACGGAAGAGATGAGGGACTTCAGTTACATGACTGAACTCAAGTCAGACTTGAGCCGCTTTTAGGACTTGGGACTTTCTTGGCTAAAACAAGACTTGACCGGATTTGGCTTTGTATTCATGAGATTCAACTTGACTTGGGTTTGACATATGATGTGGAATACGGTGACTTAGGACTTGCTTGAAACTTGAAGGTTAAGACTTCAGGCTTATAACATTCACTCACCTCTGGAAAATGGGGTCCGGGGGCAGCTTCTGGAGCTTGTTGGAGGTCACGTCCAGCCTCTTAAGCTTCTGTAGACCCGAGAAGGTGCCCTCTGGGATGTAGCTGAGCATGTTGTGGTCCAGGTTGAGGGTGTGGAGGCTGGACATTCTCTGAATGGCCACCCAGGGCACGCTCTCCAGGTTGTTGTAGGACAGGTCCAGCTCCTCCAGGGCCGTCAGGTCATTGAAGGCGCCGATCTGAACGTGCGTGAGCTGGTTGTTGTTCAGGATGAGGTGGTGCAGCTTCGACATGCCGCTGAAGGTGTCGTTGGTGATGCGCGTCAGCCGGTTGCTGTCCAAGTGGAGCGCCCGCAGGTTCTCCAGGTCCTTAAAGGCATGTGGCACGATGGTCCCGATGGTATTGCGGGAAAGCGTTAGGTCCACCAGCTTGGTCATGTTGGCAAAGTCCTTGCGCTTGATGCTGGTGACGAAGTTGTCCCCCAGGCGCATTTCCACCGTGTGCCGGTCGATATTGGGGGGCACGAAGAGCAGCCCCTTTTTATCGCACAGTGTGGCCAAATTGGGGTTGAGCACCTGGCAAATGCAACGCTTGGGGCAGACTTGAACCTTGTGGGCCTTTACAGTCACACAGAGGACCATCAGATAAAGCAGCAGGGCCTCCATTGGACTTGTCATTCACCTGGTTACACCTGCAAAGATAAGGCAGAGAGAAACGCGGATAGAAGGGAAATGGTTTATCGAGCAGAGACTGCGCAGCGCTGTCATCGCTATTAAACATTCATTTGTCTTGCTGGGGGAATTCGCTCCCTTCAAGACAGGGATGCTTTTGAGCCTGAAGCGCTTTACAACTAGGTTGTAAATAGAATCATCGGCTCAGCACTCTGTCCAAATTGTAAGCAGGGGGTCAACAAACAATGAATGCCGTGCAAATTAGACGTGGAACTAATTAGTCACCTGCAGACTTCAGAGGCCCGCGTGACTGTTTTGTGTTGTGTGTTTTTTGGAGTCGTTTAGCGCATTTTTAAAAAAACCTTTATGCTACCCAGTAGTTGGTTGCATGGTCGCCAATATGTACAAGCAACATTCAAATATTTGCTCCATTAAATTGTATTAATTGATTCCCAAGAGTCTGTTATCTTTATTTTGTAGCGTTTCACTTGGCGGTACTGCTTCCAGTGCATGTCTCCAGGAGTTTTCATTCCGAAAAAAAGATTGCGTTGACAGGCATTTTGAAAAGGGGCTTATGTCTCAAAGTCAACTTGGGAAACGCCAATCCCGCCTTTCTGATTTGCTAATGCCGCCGCTTTTATGTTTGCGTATACAGGGATGAAAGTCTGAAGTGTCCATCCGAGGCCCTGATCAGAATTAGATGCTTATCTCCCAGGATCATGTGGCCAAAAGGATTGGGATCATTGGGCCCAGTGGCTCTGCAACGATGCGCTATGCCTTGCCATTGATTTTTCTTTTTCTCTCGACTCTTACTTATGACTCAGTTGAGAGATGGAGGATAACGAGAGATGCATTTGATGAATCCCCCGGCCTTGTCACAGGAGATGGAGAGTAAAGTGGAAATCTTATAGCGACTGTCAAGAATTGGAATTTTGAGTCATTTTTCTGTCTTGTATTCCACCAAAGTGAAAACCAATCCAATCAAATGCTGACAACAAGCGATCCCCAGTCCCATAACCGCAGTAAAAAAATCTACAGGCTAACCTTTAAATACAGATGAGAAAGGTCAGGTTTATGGTTATGGCTGGGTGGTTTACTCGTAATGCCTCCGTTGTCGGCACTGCGTCCTGACAGCGTGGATAAAAGTCTGGCCTCAGCACGGAGCCCCCAAATGAATACTGCCGTGATTGCAGAAGCCAACATGTGTCGAATAACCTCGATAGTCGGCGAAGGAAGGAAACATCAGACAGCGCGGTGACGTTTCGGGAGGGGTCAACGGCGACGGTTATGCTTTGACAGGCGCGGAAAATGTGGGACAGAAGGAGGTCAGGTTTGAAATGCGCCATGAAGACGATGATCAGGAAGAAATGAAATTGTCGCAGTGAGCCTGCTGGGTATGACATGTCTTATGAGTACTGCTGATCAAGATGCAGTGAGCAGACACCCTCACAGAGTCCCACACAGAATTAATCATGACGTGCGAATGTTGAGACATGCTGTCATGGAGCCGAAAAGAGAAAGCTAGAAATGTCTTTGAGTTTGTGTTTCCAGAAATCGCAACACGGTTTACTACCCTTCATTTATTTGTCTTTGGATCATAACAGCCGCACTCTGTCTTAAGTAGAACCTTTGTCGAGACCCTAAGTAGACTCTCGTAAAAGTAAAAGTACAGCGTCTAGTCCTTTACTTTCGGTCCTTGTAAAGTGGAAATACCGTAAATGTCTTCTGAATTTTTCAAGTGTACAAAATGAGGCCTCAAGATCGTGAAAAATCAAGCTGTTCCCTCTCCTCTCAGACTCAGTGGGCATGTTCGCCGAATGCGCTGAAACTGCTGACCGCTTAATTGCCAGCTGTCAATCAAAAAGCACTTCTACAGCATTGGAAAAATATCTACACGCGACTACGTGCTGTACCTACAAAAATGTGTACGCTGAAACTCTCCGGTGGTTGGAATATATGCCACTTGATGGATGCAGGGCTTTTCCACACTGTGACAATGAGGCACTCCAAAGCAGCCACCTCAGCCAGACGCTCGTGTCCAAGCAGTCGTGTTGGAGCTTTTTATCCTTCTCTCCACAACATGTGTGCAGACACAGCTGACAAGGCAGTCTAAACTGGTCACGTCAGCAAACTATCCAAAGGGAAGATAATTCTCAGGGTGTAGGCATAGCTCACCAGTTAACTCGGAGGTATTGAAGTTGTAGATGTTGATGACGATCTGGGGTATCGAAGTTGACGGTTTAGGTTCACCTCAAGGAGGATTTGAGGTCTGTGTATTCATTTGAATAAGGCCCTGATGTGTACAGGTTTATGGTGATATGGATCTAAGGTGCTTATGAACCTGTTAATCAAGCGCTAAAGACTACATCGGCAATGATGAGATATACGGGGTGGCCTTTTTAACGAGGATATGAGGTCCATATGTTCTCGTTAATGTGAAGCTAAAACTAACGCCGATGAGGTGTGTGTGTTGTTTTTAACGGAGATCCGAGATGGATATGTTCATGCTGATGAGGCTCAGAGGTGCAGTTCCACGTTGTGAACTGCTCTGAGGCTGACTGACAGGACCTCTGTTGATGGGCAACGAGGCAGAAACGACCTGCAACTTCCATGCTCAAATTGCGCTCAAGACGTGATATTGATTTACTGTGGAGAGATTGAGCCTTCCTCTCTCTCTCTCTCGCTCTCTCTCTCTCTCTCGCTCTCGCTCTCTCGCTGCACCTTCCTGTGGAAAACTTAGCTGAACGTGACGTGAATAGTTACCACTAATCCCCGACGAAACAGGACAGGCGATATCCACCACCGTATCCACTAATTTGCATTTAATTACCGGCGCTCCGCTGGGATTTGCATAACAGGTTGCTCTCATCAGGTACACCAACAAATAAGCAGATAATCAATCTACGTGCTCATCAATCACGCTGTTCCTCTTTGAAATGTCACACCGCCAGCGTTAAATCATTATCCTGCACATTGGATTCGCTCATTTCTCTCTGGATAAGCTTGGGTGTGGGGGGCAAAACTGCGCACTGACCGTCATCTCCTGCCCAGTCAATCACATGTTGCTTTACTACCTCCCAGATTGTTTTTGCGCCCCCGGAGTACACAACAGACTGACAGCGCACGCCCACACGTGCACTCCGGTGGGTGGATCGCTGCTTAATAGAGGCAGCTCGCCACACATTGCACCCCCGCCCCACCAATCTATGGAAACAGGCGACTGCAGCATAGCTGCGCTGTACAGTAGCGGAGGATATCGATGCTTGACTCGCCTTGCGACTGTTTTGCACAGGGGAAATGTTTTCCGATGATACTAGAAAGCCCCGGCAAGTCCACATCCAATCAGGGAATCACGGGAAGGTCAAGCAAGGCAAATGAGATTGCCCAAAGGAAGCTAAAAACAGGCCTACACAAATGTTGAATCTGTTCAATATTTCCAATCGTAACCGCACATCACTGGAAGAATGACTCAGGATAATCTTTTAGAGCTTTTTTTTTTATCGCTATGCTTATACCTCACTAAATAAATTTTATCATAATCTAATAATCTTTTAAAGACATCCGATAATCTGTCTTTAGATTACTTTGATTGGACTGGAGAGAAAATGCTCAGATTTGGAAAAATTATCAATATGTGTGCACCCCAACACAACAAGGGGGATCACTCAGGATAATCCTTTAAAGACATTTGATAATCCGGCTTTTGCTGACTCAGAAATGCTCACATTTGGCCTTATTGTCTCCGTGTGTATCCCACTTGAGCAAAACAAGATGCGATGTGGCTGGAAAATGGCTGCAGCAAAGCAGTTTATGAAAGTGACCCACCATGGATGCCGCAACGTCTGCCTCACTAGCGCTTCTGTATGCGCTGTGACGCTCCTCTGAACGTGATAACTCTTTGGTGACAGCGGCGACGCCATGGCAACACAGAAAAAACGTCACACTGAGGGGAGCGTGAAGGGGGAGGTGAGATTTAATCAGGGGGGTGGTCGGGGGTGGGGGGGCTCATTTTCAAGATCACCTAACGACATTTATAACAAAGAATCCCCAAAGGAGAGAGAGCACCCGGACAATTTAGTCACGGATAACAAATGAGGTTCTGCTTTAAAGCCCCCGGAAATTGTCAGGGTGCTATTACTTGCTAATGGTGAGAGACAGCCATTGACACTAATGCTACTGATGCTCCCACTGCATCCATTTCTGATTGTTAGCTGGCCAAGCCTGCAGGTATTGTTTTGAATGCCTTTGGCAGGATTAGCCCCCCCAAAAAAACACAAAGAAAGAAACACAAAAGCAACTGAGCAAACCCATAACAAATTACCCTGGAAATTTCAAAATTGTTGGCACATGTGCCAAGGAGGAATGCATTCAAATTATGTATATCTGAATAAATACAGCGGTGCCTTGAAACATGCGTTCCATGACCACATGTGTATCTCAAGTCGTCTTTCCCCATTGAAATAAATGTAAATGCACCAAATCCATTACAGCCCCCCTAATAACCCCCAAAAAATCATTTTTAACTTTTTTTCTTTTTTCAAAAATCAGAACAGCTTTATTGTTATTACACCACAGGGTGCAACGAAACGGAATAGACTGCACGCACTCTGTGGCCTCACACACGCAAACTTTTCAAAGTGACACATTTTTGTAAAAACAACAGAGAAAGAAATCGCAATAAGGAATCTGCCTGGTGAGCCTGTTGTGCTGTTTCATGAGTGTAGACACAGAAAATTAATTCAACACACTTTCCCGTGGCAGAATTGGCTATAATTTGGGTTATTTTATTACTTTGATTTATTGTGTTGTTATCTCAGTTAAAGTGATATTGTCGGGCATGAAATTGCACATTGCCATTTTAGATTTTTGGGCTAGCTGACATTCATGCTTTGATTAAAAATCCTAAATCAGGTACATGCTTCAGTATTTTTTTCACACAAAAAATGACTTGCTCCTACTTATTTTTACTGGACTACTTTTTACTCGTACTTGAGTCATCTTATTCAAAAGTGACAAAAATTACTCGAGCACAATCTGCGGCGACTTTACCCATCTCTGATTGCAATGATATGCTGCTATGCCACACAATACTCTTGGTATAGATTTCTTTTTTCTCAGTTTTTCAGGTCGGGGGTGGCATCTCAAATGCAATTTCAGAGGCAACTGCAATTTCTCCGCTTGGACTGGATGTCAAGATCTCAACCCGTGTGGGTTTACGTGTATGTATGCATCACACTAAGACGACGACCCTGTTGAATCAAGAGAAGTACTGTGCTGTTCATCAGCATCTACAAGTCTCCCCTGCCATTTTGCAAGTGTTTTCCTTCGCACGGCATTAGAGCGGGAAGCAGAAGTCAGGATAGGATGGTGAGGAGCAAACCGACACACAACCTTCCTCATATTTTCCGACGTCTAGCTGTCTAGAACAGGCAGGAGATGCAGCTCAAATACTCATCAGCATTCCGCCGCCGCTCTTGTGCGATCGCACCCCTGATGTGAGGGGAGGGGGCTTATGACCTGGGATTTTCTCTCACAGAAACCTTGGAAAGCACTGTGGAATATCGATATGAGATGTGCGTTCTCATCCGTCCCTTTAATTCCTCGCCGGCGCGCTACACGGACGATTTTATGTATAGGAGTGAAAGAAAAATAATTTCAATCCCTTCCCACGTTGCATGCAGACAAAACCCCGCGACAACCCACTTTGTCGCGTTTTGCGGCGGAATGAGGACGAGCTAAATTGAAAGTGAGCACAACACATTCTTCTTAAAATAGGTTTTTCCAGTTACGAAAAAATGAACTACAATGGCCACTTGAGCAGTGTTTTTAATCAGGCAAACTAGAACGAATATTGTAATATTGTGCTTAATGAAACTAATTTAACAGAATGCAAAGAATTAAACTGTTTATGCATCATGAATAAGTGCCAACCTTTGCCATCTGGAGGAAGCATAGGACTGTACAGTCACAGAGACACAAACAAAATACAAAGAATAGCACTTGTACAAAGAGTCTGTGGATATAGTGGTTTGGTTGTTTTTCAAAGGAAAAAAAATGCAAATGACAGCTCCAATGTGGAAAAACCCATAAGGTAGATCACTTGTACCTCAAGGCGTCAATGTATGTAAGACTGCCACAGAAACTCCTCACAGCCCTTGACAGATTTTTCAATTTGTTTTAGGACTGGGCTGTGGCTGACACTCCCGAACGCCCAGTTGCTCCTGATCCTGCGTCATCAGTGGGTGAATGAGGTAATGGTGTTAAGCGCTTTGAGTTTCGAAGTTAGAAGAGTGCTATACAAGTGAAAGTCAATTTAGCATTTACCTTTTACCTGTCTGCATGTGAAGCGTGTAGCGGTGGGGGGCATATGGTAGGCCCGCACTGAGGACTCAAATGATGCCCGCAGGCGCTTGGGAATAATAAACCACACGATGACTTACACTTGACATGAGGCAAGGAGACGCCAGGCTTAATTTATGTAAAAATATGATGAGCCATGTTTATTACCGTGTTTCCTCAGACAGTGACCTAACAGATGCAAAGCCCCAATTAGTGGCCGGATGCATCCAAATAGCACCTCTACCAGGGAAGGAAATGGCTCATAACTAATTACCTCTGTTGCTTACCAAAACAGCAACACCTACCAAACCACATAAACAGAGTTGCCTGCATAGTAAGGTGATTTGAGATCGGATTTTTAATGAAGATTAGCATGCCAGTGCTTATACTTTTTTCCTCATTTGAATGGTTGTGTCTTCTCCAAAATAATTTTTTTTCCCATTATATATTAAAATTTACTCGTACATCCATCTTTACGTCTCAAGAAGCTGGCATGACTTAATTTTTTTCCACCTTTTGTTCCCCGTGGTGGTCATTTTTGCTAGATTTCCAGTTTTGACTGCTGAGTCAGTTTGGAATAAGTTGCTAACCAAAACACCAGCTCATCACAAAGCATCTACACAGCATGTTGTAAAAGAGTCCCCTGCATAGTAAAGATGATATATGTGGCGTCAGTAATTAGCATTCCAGCAGATTCGGATTCATGGTCGCTCCACAATGTTTTGGCCGCCCATGTATATGCCTTAAAAGAGTTTTCTTCAATGTTACAGAGCATGTTCAAAACGATTTCCCTGTTCAGTATTCAAGATGATATTTGTGGATTTCTGAGTTGTGGTCGCCTCCACAATGTTATGTGCGTTCTTGTTTAAGCAATGGTTCACGTTGTGGAGTGTCTTCCTCTTTTACTGCATTTCTCTACGTTAGTCCTTTTTTAAAATTTCGTTTTAAACTCCACTTGCTCTTGACACACAAACAAAGGCCTCTTCACACTCTGCAGTTGACTAAACTCTGCCCAGCCCTTATGAACATTTTGTTTTTAGAACGACATCAAAGCCCTTCTCTATATTTTGGATGTACGTTCTCCAGACAGTTTTTAGAAGCCTGACACATGCGTAGCGAGGTGTGAACATTAACACTCGCTTCACCCGGGTTAGACGCCAGCACGCCTTGTCACTGAGGTGTCATTTGCATATCATCTCGGCTTAAATCACTTGACAGTCCCAACAGAAAGGGGAAGCTTCATCAGTAGCGGCTATCAGCACATCCACGGGGGGACAGAGGCAATAAAGCACCCATCGCAGCAGACATATCTGAAATATAGCCCAGTGTTCGCAACTAATCACCTACGTGGGAAAAACTAAAATACATCTTTTTTTTTCCTGACCTTGCAGGAGTGCTGCATGCAAGTACACACCTCACGTCAATTACACACCACCCCAACCCCATCACAAGAGTTGATTGACATCTATGGGGAGATTTCCTATTACCTTGCGGAGGACACATCCAGCCCCACAGTCAAAGGGAGAAGACCAGCATCTCCGTCTCGGAAGGAGGTAAGAAATGGCAGCGGGTTAATGCAGGTGTCCCGCACACGTTCGCCTGGCTTCCGGTAACATGTGGCCGGCCTTGGCAGCCCCGTCGATGCCCTTCAAGGAGGAAGGAAGAACAGGAGATCCGCCACGCCAGGGAGGAGTGAGCATCGCTCGGGGGGAAGGCAGCCTCACCTCCTCCTCAAAAAAAAAAAAGGGAGATAGAAATGGATGGAGAGAGAGAGAGAGAGAAGAGGAGGATGGAGGCTGCTTTTTTGAACAGCCGCTGTGAATGACTGCGGCCAGATGTTCCTATAATTCCTCTCTCTCGTCCCCACTCTCTCTCTTAATCCAGATTGCCTGCTAGGTTGCCGCCGTCATACATCCGTGCAGACACACGGCGCGCACACACACTTCCTCTCGCTGGCCGGTTCCACTGGCGCTTGTGTTCGGAATTGCAATGGCGGCTGCACAGAGAGCGTTTGTTTGCGCAGACAGATGCAACGCACACACTCACACATACATGAGCCCTGCCTGCCGGCCCGCCGCTCTCACGGGCCCGGCGTCATCATTTATTCATGCACACGCAGAGAGAAAGAGAGAGAGAGCGAGAGACTGCATGCGCGACAGAATGCAGCTTGCACCACTTTCTCCTTCCCAAAAAGATACGGATTTGGGAGCAAAACTCATTCAGCCATCCACACCTGTTCGGCTGACCAACAAAAAATTGGGTCGACCTTTCTATCATGACAGGAAAGTCTCAAGGTCCCGTCTTTGAAAGTGGCAAGAAGTCAGCCATTTTGGTATGAAGCAATAATTTCCAGGCTTTGACGAACGCCTACGACAGGGTAATGACCCAAACAAGCCCCCAAATAGGAAGCAGGTGTCTGACAGATGGGCAGCGGTCGATTGCGAAGCTGTAATGTTTAATTAGTTTAGGGATAGACCTAAATGGATGAGGATGTGATGAAATATATGTTGTTGTTTCTGGGTGTTCCTGCATCTGTTGCAATCACAGTACAGCACAGATCAGTCGTTGACTAAATGTCGACTTGGCTGAAACTTAAAGCTCCCCTGTGAATCAGTTGGCACGCTACAACAACCCCCCCCCCTTCCAACCATAGTCCGCATTTCATACCTTAAAAGTTATTTATTTAGCCCTTCATCACAAAAGTGTCTCAAAGGGCTTCACATACCCACAGTTCAAAAAGATTCGACATCTAGGAAAGGAAAAACTTTGACAGGAAAAACACATTTTTATGAAACATTGAAAAGTGGATCACGGAGAGGAGAAATGGCAGTAAAACAGGCCTAAATCCAGATTTGCATGGGGGGGGGGGTGGCCTTCAAAAGGTAAGTACAGGAAGCAGGCTCCACTGTGCACATTAAGTGGATGACGCATTGTCTCCAGGGTGCTACTACTTTTGTATCCTTGACTTTGACATACCTTTGAACCATACCTCAACGTTGGACCTCCTGGTAGTTACAGTTACCTTGAGGTCCAATTATTAGCGTTCCGGGTTATGGAACTGGACATCTAATGTGTACTCGCCAGTGAAAGGCCCCGACGGGACACTTAAGTCATGATTATTTCAAACAATATCTCATGTATTTGATTACACAGCATATTGTAATAGCAGCACTTTGCCGCGGCCGTAATTACAACAGGCAGGCTCTCGGCGGGCGGGAAGTGTGAATGTCAGAACTCGCATGTGAGTGAGTCACCAGGGCAGTTGGCGGGCAGAAAATTGCATCGACACTCCCTGCGCTTCTCACGGCATAAGGCGGTGTACCGCAACATGGATACATTGTAGTTTTCTTTTTGGAACGTACCTCATTTTCTATCATGGAATTCCTTGCTGCAATTAATATTTTTATTTTTTGTTCCCCTCATGTTTCTTTACATAATACTTTCACAGAGTACTTACCAAGTTCCGCAACCGTGACTCACTAAGCTGCCGTAATACTAATCATTTTTCGCAGAATATAAAGAATATATGTCCGTTAGCGTCGTGATTTTGCCTGTTTACAATCGGGAAGGTGTTTAAAAGGTTGAAGAAGAATAAAATCTCTTTAAGGGTCTCAGCGTCTGGAATGCACAGCGGTTCACTGTACACACTTTGATCTTGTCAGTGGCTGATGTCTTCCAGCAGCTGCTGAGGGGTGAGCTCATCGGTCTTCACCCCCGTGCGGCTCTTCATCTCCAGGAAGAGGCCGTCGATGTCCCGTGGCGGGTCTGCGATGCTGCGACTCCACAGGACCTCTGAGATTCCCAGCAGCTCGCGCACATGTGCCGCGATAGCCTGCCGAGCGCACCGCAGGTGAGTACGTAAAGTCGGACGGGGGTAAGGGAGCCCTTTGATAGAGTGTCTAACTTTTTGTCTGGTGCTCTCGTCTTGCCGAGAGTTGAGACTTTTCGTCTTTTGAGAGGAAGATGAAGGAGGCTGTGTGAGCGTCTTGAATAAAATAGTCCTTCGTTATCTGTTTGCACCTGCTTCCACCTTGATGGTGCCGCACTGAAGCAGGCACGCTAAGCTAAGTTGTCAGTTCAGTCTGAGAGACACGGAATATTTTGATGATCATATTCAGCTGTATGAGAAGGCTATTAAGTTAATCAATCCAAAGTGAGTGTAATCCGTTGTGTAGGTGTAACCCAATTAAGTGGCCAATTAATCTGTGAGTCAGTTCTCTATTTGAATGTGGCACACTGTTAATTCAAATCAAGGTGCACAGAGAGAAAAAGTGTTTGACAAGCAGAAAGCATATGTTGGATATGGTCATGTGTGCTGCTCATTGTCTCCAATCTTCTTTCATATTCTATTTTAAGCTTCTATTGTATATTTTAAGACTTGTGAGCGGCTTTCACTACCTGCATGTCTTTAAAATCTGTGATTCCAAGTTGTGGCATGTGGACACAATCCACAAAGATCAGCTTCCTGCCCGTGACACAGTTCTCGGTGAAGCACAGCTGCCATGAAAACAATTGAAATGATTATGATCACTATATGCAGTGTTGTGCCTGGCTAGCATCAATAACAACCTACTTTATATTGTGGAAATCCAATGGATTCAATCCATGTCGCAACATCTTCACAACTCCATTGCAGGAACTCTATGTTGCTTGTACCCATGTTACCATGGAAACTGGCACTTCACAACTCGAGTATTTAATTTTACTTGTTTGCCTTCACCCAGCTTGTCTCAGAGAGAGCTTTGACGCTTAAAACGATTTTTATTATATCTTGACTTTTTTATTGTTGGTGTACGCACCTTTTGACATATTTGTGACGCACGCATCGCCAAGAGGTTTGAACCAGAGACAAGTTATATTCCGGTGACGGAGTGTTAGCAGCCAATCATCTTGTAGGAAATTGGGGCGTCTGTTGAATATCACCTGAGGATTGGTCTGCTGTTTAAACCTCCCGCCTAACAAGGAAGCGAAACAACGACTGCGCTCGCTGACGTGTTTTTTAATCGATTCACAAACCACATGGAGTAATGGTGAGCCACAAACATTGAGCACTCCGATTAGTTTACCGATCCAACCCCGCCCCCCGCCTCCTGTATTCTTGCCAGGGGACGTTTTGACGGCTTCGACGTGTTTTGTGCTGGGTCGTTTGAAGGACTGAAATTGTAACCTTAGTTTCCACAATGGCAGCAATATTTCGCTCCGTGCTGAAAAAGAAGGTAAATCATAGTAATGGCGTTAAAATGTCAACTTATGGGCTTGGTGGGTTGGCGCTAATAGCTACGTAGCTAGCTTGCAGCACGCGCTGCTGCTCACAGTTTATTCATGAGACTTGGTTGCTCGGTTAAATCCGGTCCTATTCGCTCCACTTAAATTGTTTGTAGTGTGTTTTGATTCCTGGCATGAAATGGGGCCTTATTTGCACAACGTGAACCACACTGCCTAGTTGAGTGCTAACCAAATTTGTTTGAATACTTTCCAGACATCCTCCGTGCAGCTGGGCCGTATGTGCTACTCCTCTGTGGTAAGATGAGAATTCGCACTATGCAGCTTTTCCAACTCCACAATATGTAACGTCACGTTGACGTTCAGCTCCTTCACGTCACTTTTAGTCTAATTGAAGCACTTTTCACTGCAAAAACGACAACAAAAACGGTAGAATTATGGTCAAACTAAACCCCCTTTCCACGCCTTAGTTGTTTTATTATGAGCAGCATATGTTCTGAATCACTAGTTGTCCAAAAACGTTTGAATCCCTGCTTGCGTTGGCCTTTTCCTAGAACTTGGGCTTCCTCCAACATTACACAAACATGCGTGTCAGTGTCGCAAAATCTTTTCTCACTCTGTAAACCTGAATCAAGCTTTTGTCGAGTTCCACAGCAGCCCTCCAGATAGCTGGTGCCTAACTTTGCATAAACGGCTGCTCTCGGAGTTCAATGTTTTCATCTGAGGTGGTAGCAGCAGTCCTTTTGCTTTGTGGTTCACCAAGAACAAATCCTGTTGCGACGGCCATAAAACTTGAAGGCCAAACCAGTTCAGGGTGTACCCCTACTCTCAATCAAAAAACAGCCGAGATAGGCTCCCGCAATCATATTCCCAATGAAGACATGTGCTGCAGAAAAATTGAAAGATAGATTAACTCACACAAGATTCATCAACCCGCCAATAAAAATCCTACGGCCATTAAAAATGCCTTTAACAAGATAATGGTTCCATATAAAGTTTCCATTTGAGAGTGTACATCACGTGACGGTGTATTTGTGTGACCTCTGCAGCCCACCACCAAGCTCTTCATTGATGGAAAATTTGTAGAGTCCAACACATCGGAATGGCTCGACATTCACAACCCTGTGAGTATTTATAGATGCATTTGCTTGCTCTGTTGCGCTATCAGAGGTAGTTTGAGGGGATGAAACAAGAACTGCAAAAGATATCAAAGTCCTCGGCAACATTCTGGCAAGCTCACGCAGCCTCGTAAATACGCAAGTCGAATTTACGACGTTGTCAAGGACCAGCAAAAACATTTTGCTGTCAATGTTAATGCATGAGCTGATGTAACGACTTCCCCGCATTGGTCGCAGCCGGCGTGTCTGAACGCGCTGTCTCTGCTCCCCCCCCCCGCAGGCCACTAATGACGTAGTCGGCCGTGTCCCCAAAGCCACCCAGTCAGAAATGCTGGCCGCCGCGGAGTCCTGTTCCCGCACGTTCCACTCCTGGTCGGAGACGTCCATCCTGAGCCGCCAGCAGATCTTCCTGCGCTACCAGCAGCTCATCAAAGACAACATTGTCAGAGTTGTTTTACAGGTGTCATCACAACTACCTTGTGAGAAAATGTTGCCGATCCTTGTCTGTCTTCCTTTTTTGTTTTGTTTTTAATTTTAGAAAGAGTTGGCTAAGATCATCACCTTGGAGCAAGGCAAGACTCTGGCAGACGCTGAAGGCGATGTATTCCGAGGACTGCGTGAGTAGAAGTCCCGATTTTTGTTGTTGTTGTAAGAATACTCCAATTTGAGCTCAAAACAAAAACCCCAGAAAACATGCTCCCGCCCCCCTTTAAAATAATCTGAAACCTGAGTGACATGAAGAAAGTCGCTTGTGGAAAAGGTGCGACGACGCCTGTTGAGAAGGGTCCGACTCAAAAGAAACACAATGGGAAGTTGATACCTTTTCAGCGCAGCAAAGTACTGTACACCAAAACATGAGAAAGGAAAAAAACAAATGAGGCGTTATTGATCAATTTCAAGTCCCCTCGGGGCAAGTGTTTTTCTTGACTTTCCTGTGTTATTCATCTTCATGGATCCTCATGGATTGATGCGTTTCCAGTAAAGGCAGCTGCACAGTGGATGGCGGCGCGAGGCTTCCTAAGCGCCCCAGTGAGCTTTTTATGTGCGTCGTCCGGATTGATCGCTGCTGGCCGCTTAATGGGCCGCGATAAAAACACAATTTGGCTCGATCTGTCTTTTACTTTCTTTTACTTTCTTTCTTTCCGATGACAGAAACAGAAATCCTGCCGCTGACTGCGTCGCACGCCCGTCCGCAGTAAAAACGCGGCTTCATCTAAATGTGGACGCTAGCTTGGGCGCTCAATGGGAACGCTCTGGAGCGGGATGCAAACTTTTTTTCACTGTTCCGTACCAGCACGTAGGTCACACCCTGTTGACACAAGCTGCGTTTGCCCAAAGGCAATCGGCCGCTTCGGAAACTACTGATCGAGCAAGTGTTTTATTAAGTATGAACTCATTCACTCCCAAAGAAGTTTTTAAACTTGGTCTAAAATTGGCTGGTACTGAAATTAAGCATTAAGTAGATGGCTTGCTTAATTAAACATCGTTTGAACAAGTTTGTCGAACTCCGACTCTTTTTTGTTGTCCTCAACCGACTTGACATACTTGTAGCTTTGTCGCCATCCTCCGACAGAGGTCGTGGAGCACGCCTGCAGCATCACGTCGCTGATGCTGGGCGAGACGCTGCCGTCCATCACCAAGGACATGGACACGTACACCTACCGCCTGCCCATCGGCGTGTGCGCCGGCATCGCTCCCTTCAACTTCCCCGCCATGATCCCGCTGTGGATGTTCCCCATCGGCATGGTGTGCGGCAACACCTACCTGATGAAGCCGTCGGAGCGCGTCCCCGGATGCACCATGCTGCTGGCCAAGATGCTGCAGGACGCCGGGCGCCCGACGGCGCTCTCAACATCATCCACGGCCAGCACGCGGGTCAGCGGCGTAAACGACGCCGGCGCGGTTTTTATTCCGAGGAGGATTTCAAAGCCTTCGTGTGTGTGTTTTCAACGCAGCCGTCAATTTCATCTGCGACCATCCCGCCATCAAAGCCATCAGCTTTGTGGGATCCAACCAGGCGGGAGAGTACATCTACGAAAGAGGCTCCAAGAACGGGAAGAGGGTGCAGTCCAACATGGTACGTCTTAGCCTCAAATGCTAATACTCACGCTTGATGCGATACGCGTTACTTTATGCGCAGGAGTCTGCAAAAAATTGCAGCTTGCTGAATGTATTAGTTGTTTTTACCCAGGGTGCCAAAAACCACGGCGTGGTGATGCCGGACGCCAACAAGGAGAACACCATCAACCAGCTGGTGGGCGCGGCTTTCGGAGCGGCCGGCCAGCGCTGCATGGCTCTCTCCACTGCCATCTTTGTGGGCGAGTCTCGCGAGTGGCTCCCGGAGCTGGTGGAGCGCTCCAAATCGCTGCGCGTCAACGCAGGTAAAACGCCTTGCCCTCCCCAAGCGTCAGTCGCATGTTGCCGATTAACGGCGGACATTGTAAAGGCGATCAGCCCGGCGCGGACGTGGGCCCGCTCATCTCTCCCGAGGCCAAGGCCCGCGTGGAGTCCCTGATCCAGAGCGGCGTCAACGAGGGCGCCAAGCTGCTGCTGGACGGCAGAAACGTCAACGTCAAAGGATATGAGAACGGCAATTTCGTGGGACCCACCATCTTGGGCAGCGTAACGGTAATCCCCCATCAAATTTTTTTTTCTCTCTCGCCATTGTTTCAGGAAATGCGATGACGTTTTCGACTACCTACAGGGTCCTAAAATTGTCCAGCTTATGCTGGCATTTTTTTCTCCCTCTTAATTGAGGTGAGAAGCCGAGCTTCATCCCCTACTCTTTATCCTCCATTCGAAAGCTCTGCTGATTTCAAGACCCTCTTTCACGTGTACAGGTTGGAAAACATATTCAAATAAAGGTTGTTATTCAAGCAGCCATCTTTTTAATGAGATCAATGAATACAAATGAAAGTACATTTTTCATGAGCCAATTAATGCAACAAATATGACAGCGCTCCTGATAATGTATGATGTTGTTGTAAGTGCTTGGGGGCCACACTTTGCCTGCCCATTGCTAAAATGTAATGGAGGGTGACCATAGACAGAAATGCCCCTGTAAGAATCACATCACTCCGAACAAAAGCATCCTAACACTTTTCGACGGTTGCCTCCTTTTCGCTGCGGGTAGGGTATTTATTCAGACGGAACATCGAATCCATAATAAAAGAAAGTTCCACCGCATTGTAGCGTCTTCCCGCAGCTGTTAAATCTTGTGTCCCCCACTGAGCGTCTATCCCGAGGAAGATGATAAAATACTTGTTTTACGCTTTCACCGAAGCATAAAAAGTTTGAACTTTCAAGCAGCTGCAGGCAAAGACTTGATATTTATTGCATTTAATGATGTCTCCAGCCGGACATGACATGCTACAAGGAAGAGATTTTTGGACCGGTGTTGGTAGTGCTGGAGGCTGACAACCTGGATGACGCCATCTCCATGATCAACAACAACCCCTTCGGCAACGGCACGGCCATATTCACCTCCAACGGGGCCACGGCGCGCAAATATACGCACGAGGTGGACGTGGGCCAGGTGAAATCAGTCGGCAATAATATATAGGACATTGACAAGTCCTCATCAAAAGGCGACTGGGGCATTTACAATATTACTCAAATACAGCAACCTGTCTGCATGTCTGATGTAGTGACGGTCGTTTGTGATTTTTCCATAGATTGGCGTGAATGTTCCCATTCCTGTGCCCCTGCCCATGTTCTCTTTCACCGGCTCCAGGGGCTCCTTCAGGGGAGACACTAACTTCTACGGCAAACAGGTCAGAAATCTTTGAAATCGTACATTCGCCACGGAAAAGCAGATTCGTTGACTCAAACGGACCCGTTGCACATTTATTCGTACAGGGTATCCAGTTTTACACACAGATCAAGACCGTGACGTCGCAGTGGAAAGCCGAGGACGCCACCGTGACCAGCCCGGCGGTCACCATGCCGACCATGGGACGCTAAAACCTCCAGCGCTACCTTCAGTGACTTTGACATGTGCCTTAAAAAAACATGACGGAGAAATGGAGGAAGGATGCTCTTTTCTTTTTTTTTTTTTTTTAAACAGAAAATGTATTTCATTGGGTTTTTTCAAAAGCTGGGAAACAGGTCATCATCCGCGCGCCTCCTCCGCACAAAGTGTTGTCGGTCCTCATCGATATCGCGTTGACAAGTTAGATCCTTTTCGTGATGTCTGCTGTCGTTCCTTTTAAGCCTGTAGGTGCAATAAAATCAAGATTAACCTCCAGGCAGTCACATCAGACGTCTTCCGCCAACTACAGCTTCCCATCAGACGCATCAAATGATACAGCACATGGATCAGATACAGGTCTAGGCTGATTTATGGTCCCATACGAAATGTGATGGCACACTTTCATCTGTGATGCTTTCTATATTCCCTGTGTCAATGTTGTCTGCTCTGTGTCAGATTGAAGTTCAATGCCAATAAACTGCCATGGTTTATTTGGTATTAGTGATGCGTGAGATGTGTTTGGAAAGCCCTTAACTGTAAAACGCCATGTGACACTAAACTGTAGATTTGCCAGGCTTGCACAAATTTATCAGCCAAATGCTGCAAAGGTTAACCCTCATGCGTTAATACAACGTTACAATACAACGGAAAATAATGTAACAATTTGCAACACATTTAACTCTTTTTTGGTACGCCATACTCACGGGGAAATGCATTAATAATATGGATTTTTAAAGCGTTTTAATTTCTTTTGGTTTCAATAAATGCTCAAATCATAACTGGCCATATTTCGCAGCTGTGCTAACCGAACCATTACAGATCTTTCGACGAGGAGCGTTATGGTGAGATATCCGTTTCTCTTCTGACAGTTCGATTCTCACTACTTTGTAAATAGCTAATAAGTCAGATACATGTTGCGTGGCAGCTGTGTTTATTCGCCGGTTTTTCGAAGTCTTTAAACTTGCGTTTGGTTTGACGTGTTTTCGTAAGCTTGCATGCTGTGGCTTTAGCTCGCGAAAAGTTGCAAAAAAATAAGATAACCAACGGTTGAAATAGGAAATACGTTTCCGCTTTTTTCCAAACTTTAATTCGAGGATACGGTATAAATATTGTAGTGTGCAAGTGAAGCTGTACATTTAGTGAAGCTATATATTTGCGTGTTGAACAAGAGTGACTGACGTCACCTGCGACCTCGGCGTCCTTATTTTTCTTGTGTTGACAAACGAAAGTTTGATTTCACCGCGATCCTTTGCGTTTTGCAGGTTCTTCAGCCCACGGCCCATTTGGGACAAGCAGTCTCAACTATTCCAGCGGAGTTGCCCCGATCAACAAAGCATCTTGAAACAAAGAATAAAGTTGGCTTGTACGTTTTGGAAGTGTGCGTAATGGGCGTTTTATTTGCACTTTATTCACGATCGCCAAGAAAGCAAAATGACAAAACGGCACGATCTCTTTGTGCAACTGGTCTTCAATCGAAAACGAAGTTTGTTTGGTTTATTAATGACACAAGTCATAATGGCGTTTGATTGCTGCTTTAATAGCGTGAATGGCAACTCACAGTAACGATGGCAAGCCGCACCTTGCCTCTTGGGTTATACCATTTTAACTAGACCGGGGGGGGGGCGGATAGTCCCCAAACAAAGTTGGCTTTGCACTCTCTCTCCTGATCTCAGGATGACATTCTGAAGGCAGGCAGCGGTAGAAAATACTGGCGTGGTCGAGGGGTTATGGGTGAGGTTGGAGTGCCGTCACGTGGCCCACGAGCGACGCCTACCGTCTCACCAATTATGTACTTTTTTTTACCTTCAAAACCGGAGTCGTGTGGTTGGCCGCCTTTGACTACATATAAAAATGGCGAAATTTTCATGCCGGGATGGCCTGATGGTCAAAGACATCTCCCAGTCGGCAGGCGTGACGAGTTCGATCCTCCATCTGCTCTCCATTTATAAATTTAGCAAGAGTTGGATACGGGTTTCTCGTCACCTCGTCCAGGTGCAAAGTTAGAAGTTTGAACCAGAAGCGAACACACCACAAGACATGCCAAGCGTCTCACCAAACATATTCCTTTTTTGCATCTGAACACATCATAAGGCTGACCTGTGACTACATATAAAATTTTCGAAATTTTCGCTGAAGAGTGGCCGAATGGTAAAAGACAACGCGTGGTAGTCAGGCGAATCAAGTTCGAGACCAGCCATGTGCTCCATTTATAAACGGAGCAAGAATCGAACCGGGTTTCCCGGGTGCCAAGAATTGTCGTTATCCATTCGACCACACTAAGTCACTAGACATTAATTTTTTCAGGTGTTTTTATGATCGATTCAACAGGACTATGATGACAATAGATATATATAATAGTAGCTGACGTCATTGTGGAAAGATAGTCCAGTGGTATAAGACAGGGATTCTCCACTGGTGAACTCAAGTTCGAGCCCCGGTGCCGTCCTTTGGCAGAGCCATCGTTATTTCGCTCAGATTTTTTCCCAAACATCTTCACATTCACTTCCAGTTTCAAATTAAAACATATTTTTTCTTTCCGGAAGTGACGTCATTAACTGAAACCTATTTAAGCCGGCCCAACGAGGCACTCATTCTTTCTCACCTTCGACAGGCACCGCTTGTCCTCCCGCTGCTCCAGCTCTGCACGACCGTACACCACGGAAAACTTCCAACTAGGTGAGTTTTTTACTCTTTAAATAGCCTTTTAAACAGACCACTTTCACTCCCTTTGAATGGAAAGCAGCACTTTCGATGTGCTCGCACCTGGCTAATATGTGCGAGCAAAAATGTTTGCTCGAGCATGAGCAATCGACGTCTCCTGCGACCTTACCTTGCAACAAACACCCCCCAACTTTCTAGGACTAAAGCGACGTTCGCCGAGCGGGTAAGTAGACAAAATGTATTTCTAAATTCACAATTAAACCGAACTAATGTGCATGCGTGCGTACTAATTGTCTTTTCTGTTCACAGGTACAAATCTTCCAATTGACTAACCACGGGCCGCTCACTGTGCGTTTTAATGTGGAATTTAAGTCCTGAACAGTTTGGAGCAAGCCCATCTAAATTGTCTTTCTATCCACAGGCTTTGCATCTGCTACAGAATGGCCAAATTGACTGCAACACGGTAGAACCGCCACATTTTACATTACCGCCGCACGACAGACCAAATCCCCAATGTGTCGATTGTCATTTCTGTCTCCACAGGCTCACGTCGACAGAACGACCCATAAAATGGCTGCTGCCCTGTGGAGTTTTGGGCCCTGGCAGGTCTTTGACATGTCGACCAAATATCGGGGTGCTGAGTCAGGCGCTTGGAAGGTTGAATATTTAAAAGAGCTTACGTTACCGTGTCTTTCAGGCCACGCGCTGTCGAAGAGACTTCCAGCTCTGCTCCCCTCACAAGTGAAGCAAACTTTTATACACGCAACTACTCGTAATTAAATCAGCGCGTGATTGACTAAAGATTGGGCACAGGTGTCAAAACCAGATGTGTAAAAAAAAAAAAGTTTGGCTTCAACCACAGGAGCTCCTCCTCAACCAACTCCGGGGAAGCTCGTTGACCTGCTGGTTAAGTAGGCACACCTGTGTCTCAAATCAAACCCTTGTGGGCCTCTTAATTCTGGCCCTCTCACACTTATCCAATCAGGTGCGTTGCACCAGGGAGAGAGGGAGGAAACTGTCAGCGGAGTGGCACCTGCTCAACATGTGCGCGTTTGTCCTGCTTTTGTCCACCAGATGGTGCTCAAGGACCTGATAGACGTTGTGAAGCCGAGTCGTCCCTCAATGTTTGGACCTGTTGCTTGTGGGCAGGCCCTCAGGAAATGTGGTGTCACGATCCACCTGATGTCACACGCGCAGACTGGTGACTGGAGCTCCACCCAAAAAGCACTGCATATTTTGCAGAAAAGCACACTTTTTCTTTGACTCTGCATGCAGTGCAGCTTCCAGTCAGTGCTGCCTGAGACCCTGCACCTGCTGGGCAAAGAGACAAATGCGACAAGCTTGTAGCAGGTCCTCACTGCTGCCTCCATTTTCAATGTTGCTGTTGAAAGGTACAAAATAAGAGTGACTGGTCTCTCGTTTGTGGTGTTGGCAGGTTTGACCACCTTGGATGAGTCACTGGACCAGGAGCAGCTTGGCCTGTTGGTGTTGATCATGCTCGACTGTCGCAGCAAAAGGTTTCAGTTAATCAACACTTGAAAAAAAAGTTGAAAAATGAGGAGCAGAGTAAAACAGAACTGCGTTTGTTTGCAATTGGTGTCTACCGACCTGTACTTTGTCTTTCAGATGGAGCTGTTGGAGTGCGATGAGGTGAAACGTGACACTGTGCCATCTGCTGGTAAGAAGTCTCATTTCAACAAGCCTGTTTTCATTTTTCAGAGTTGCAAGAAGATTGTTCTTGGGTCCTCCGTGCCACAAGAGGGAGTAACCTGCTCACCGCCAGAGTCCACCTACGAGCACAGACCAGCAGGCAACACTTTTTGCTGGTCCGGTTATTCACAAGGTGCTGCAGTCAAACTTTGGGACAGCCTGTAAAGTAGGAGACCTTTACACTCGTTCAATGCACCAGCATTACTTTTTTTAATTCTTCCCCCAGGCATCAGTAAACATGACTGGCTTCCTGCTCTCGAAAGACCCAACAGTCTATCTCCCTGGTAAGTTTCATGCCCAACACATCTTTGTCTGCACAAGAAATTGACTTGCGTACAACTCACGAATGCCTTTCCTCTCAGATCAACGCACCTGTCTCATGTTCTTCTCAAGAGCCGATCCGACCACTTCACCGCCCAGCAACAAGCAGACTGCCATCCAACTTGCAACTTTTTTCATCTGCTTTGTGATTGTTCTACTCTGCAAAAGAAATAAAGCTTGATTACAAAGAACACTTCAACTCTCAACTTCATTTTTAAACACATCACCACAATCTAACTTTAAAAAAAATACGTTTTGTCCTAAATTTTATTCAAAAAATTTTTTTCCTAATTTTTTTTTCAAAAAAATTTTTCAGAATTTTTTTTTTCAAAATTTTTTTTCCAGGATTTTTCCCCCCTCCGGGCAGAAAAATCTACGAAAGTGGGTGTGGCCTGGCTTGAATAGTGGCTGATGATTCGCTGATAGCTGTGAAAGGGGGTGGAGCATGATGATAACATGCTGTGATTGGTGGAAATTGAGGCGTGGTTATGCAAATTAGGTGTCCTCTGATTGGTGCTCGCATAAAGGGGCGGGGCATGCAAATAGTAGGAACAATCTGATTGGTCAGCACCCGGAAAGGGGGCGTGGCTATGCAAATCTCCCGTCTCTGATTGGTTATGCAAATTTATGCAAATGAGGGCCTCCCCGTGATTGGTGGATGTGAAATTGGGTGTGGTTTGGGACGGTTATTGCAGCACTTTTTCAAAGTCCCACTTGAGTCTTGAGCTCAGGCTTGCACTTGGGTCACATCAGACAGTCATTTCACTGTTCCCATCAGTTTCACATGACCCAAAAGCTCGATTCCTGGTCTTTCGAGTCCTGTGGAGACCAACGGGAACAGTGAAAAGACTGTCTGATGTGACTGAAGCGCAAGTCTGAGCTCAAGACTTCAGTCTTTGAAAAGGCTTCGAGTGAGTTGAGGATGGATTTGGTCATGAAAGGCAAAGACTCGAATTCAAGTTGAACAATTTATTGGACAGAAAAGTGAACATGACGATGTAAAAGCATTTGACCAGTCAATCTTTGTGTGGGCCAGTTCAAGTTGCATGCGCACAAACACTGACGACAGGCCCGAGATGGGAGCATGTGCTTGACCAGCTCATGCCTGATGTCACTGACATCTCGACACACCAAGGGGGACATGAGCACGTCCGACTTCTCTCACTGAGACAAAAACTAACTGCCGTGTACAGTACTCCACAACAACTTGATCACACTCTTCTGGTCAAGTTTTTAAATGACATTGAAGTGGGCCAAGTTAGTCACATGTGTGTGTGTGTGTGTGTGTGTGTGTGTGTATACATAGACACAGTTTTAAATTAACTTGGTCCACTTCAAGGTTTAAAAACACATCTCAGAAGTACTTGATGATGCTCGGGTTGTCTGTGTGAAGTTGACACTGTTGTGCAGTACACGAAGCAGAAGTTGAAGTTGAGTAAGAGACAGGCGGGCGCACTCACCTCCACCTTGTGGTGCAACGTGACATCAGACATCAGCTCTTCAAGCACACCACACAGCTCAGGACTCACATGTGTCCAAATGCAAGTTGGCGTCCCTTCCGCATGTCCTCCGAGTCTGGCGGCTGCGCCTTTGGCCCAGTAATCTGACTAATCTGGCCAGGCAGAAAAACAAAAGTGGAAAGTCACACACTGTAGTGCATTAAAAAAAGTTGTTTCATTTTTTTTCTTTTTGATTTGAGTCATTATTCGTAAAGTGGCAGACTTTTACTTCAAACCCGTTCATTTCCAAACGTCCCCACACCTATAGTACAATGAGCAACCTCCTTTCGAAAAACAAGTGAACAAAATCACGGGGGCATTTGTGTGAATAGTTTTGAAACAACATCCATAGACTCAGAGATAAACTGCAAAGTCAGTTTAAAATGTGAAAATTACTCACCGAGAACAGGGCTTGCGGACAGCGGAAACACTTGCTCATTAAACCGGATGTGGTACCGTTCTTGTGCTTGTACTTATTCTTCTACTTGGTGAATTGGATGTCTTTAGCTCATATCGCCCCCTACTGTCCGGGAAACCACAAAGGCGTTTGGCAAGCAATCTGAATCTAATTTACAGTATTAGCCAAGCGTGCAAAAACACAAAAGCACACCTGTCAACTTGTAAGTCTTTTTTTGCCATTTCAAATCACGTACGGCGTATAACAACTTTTATACGGAAAAAAAAATTGTGAACCGATCTCACAAGGACCATTTTGGCTCAAATCCAGATCGTCTCACCACGCAAACATTCCATCGATTGGTTAAAAAAAATTAAAAGTTGGGAAAAGTATGTGACTGAAACTTTGGAAAAGTAGACTGAGAAATGTATGCAAATTAAAAAAAAAGAAAATTGAGACCTGAAAAGTTATAGAAATCTAATTTTACAAAATGGGTGAATGAGGACTCAAATAAAAAAAGGAAATGGACAGAAATAACTAAAAAAGCTTGACGCTGATGAACAAAATAAATATGCTTAAACATTCAAATAATTCATATTTGCAAAACCAAACCAGAAGACACGTTTTTTTCACTTTGTTTTTTTTTTAATAACTACAAAAAGACATACGAGTTATTTGGTTGTCTCTTTTCTCATTAGTTAAGCAAGAAAGTGAAGAATGCGGAAGCAAGTTGGGCCTGGGTGCCACCCTGGATCACTGAAAATCTCCAAATACATCAAGGAGGTGGAGCTTGTTGAAAAGGTCCCCATTCTTTGCCTGACACTTTGCAGTGCAGAGGTGCAGGGTTCGATTCCGGCAAAGTGCGGCCAGTTGACATCAAAGACACGCCTCATCACGGACGCCTAGTCAACTGGCCGCGCTTTGTGTCCGTGACGAGGCGTGTCTTTGATGTCTTAGTCTTATTGGATTGGATAAACTTTATTGTCAAATGTACTGTATGTGTAACATACAGCACAGATGAAATTTCTTCCCTCTCAACATGAAACAAGAGGAGCCGCTGCGGGTGTCCGCGCCGCCATCAAAAGAAACTTATCGTCAACCTGCCGCGCCGTAAAGGTCACTAAATGACAACAAAAAAACAAAATCATTATGCAGCAGTTTAATTTAACATCACCTTCCCCATGTTGTTTGTACTGTACATTTTGACGGTACATATAATGGAAGGCAAAATTCAGATGTACCTCACACTGAAAGCAGGCAGGACAAGCATTGTACATTGCACAGTGCAGTCGACCCTGCATGTTGGAAGTCTTAAGTCAGCGATGTCCATGTTTTTTCAGACAGTTTGTCAGGCAGCCGTGTCCAGCCGCACGTCCCTCAGAGGCTGCATGAAGAACCTGAAGATCACCAAAGCCTCAGAGGTCATGGAGGTGCACTTCAACAAGGCTCTGGAAGTCCAAGGAGTTCAACCGCTCTCGTATCCCGCCGTCGCTGCCTCACAATCAACCCACACTTGAAGCGACTTCCCATTTTCCCTCCGCAGCTCCATTTCGGTCCGACTTAATGTTCAATAAATACAGTCAACGTCTCCGTAATTTTGTGCATTTGCCCCATTTCATCACAACACTCACTCAACCGTTCAAAACAATCAGAATCACCCATCTATTATTTTTGAACAGCTTGCATGTTTCGTCGCTTCCAATTTAAATTTGCTTACCTTCATCCACCACCACCACCACTTGGCTAGTTTCAAATATTGTGCCTTGACATAATCTTCAGAAGTATAAATTTGACATTTGGCACAAGTCGCCTTTCCATTCATTTCTATAGCAGTGCCACCACATCTCCATGAGTGGGCCCTTCTGTCGTCATGGTGACAAGCTGGTGTGGAGAAGAGAGGACACTCACAGATTCTGCAGGACCTGAGGGAATGATAAGTGGTCATGTCAAGGACTCACACTTACAATACATGGTCATTTTTTCCAGCAAAAAATGCCTTTCTATACATGGTCGTTTTTGGGGGGCTAAAAACACCTGACTATACATGGTCGTGTTTTTCAGCAAAAAAAGCCTTACTTTACATGGTCTTTTTTTTCCAGACAAAAACGCCTTAGCTTGACAAGCTAAAAAAGCCTCATTTACATGGTCATTAGAAAAACTGTTCATGGATATGCAAACAATGGCCGAGACCTGGATTCGAACTCTGTACCTCTGCACTATTAAGTCGAGGGACTTACCAGTCGACCACGCTGGAGTTGCTATACCTTGGTCGCAACTAATAACCCAAAAAGGCCTTTGGCTACATAGTTGTTTTTTTAAAAGCTTGGCACGCAAATTTAGCATACAATGGCTGAGACCTGGATTTGAACCCTGCACCTTTGCGATGTTAAGCCAACGCTCTAACCAGTCAACCACAGTTGCGGTGCGCTTTTGAGCCTATAAGCACCCAAAAAGGTCTTCAAATACATATACATAGTCGTACAAAAAAGCTTGACAAGGAACTTGACCCTCCCAAAATAAGCCACCTTGGAGGTAATTGTACTCAAAATAAGTGGCTTCATCCCTAATAAAAATACCAGTCCACCAACCTGGTGACCTGAGCATGGCGTGATGGGGGTTGACGGCATCCACACCGGTGGCCATGGCGACCAGGGTGGCCCTGCTCTCGCAGTCGGCCTCCAGGAGGCTGCTGTGCGTCAGGGCCTCAGCTGTCACACAAATGAACCAAAAGTGACATTGTCTGCCGTGTGTCATCCAATCTTGTATCTGTCTGCTATTATTTTTTCAAACCCCACACCCACACTGTAAAAAAAACAGATTGAAGCACATGTTCAATTAAACCGTGCATGCCAGAATACAAGTGCCTATTTTTTGAGCCCGTCTGTCTGCCTCATAACACCTGCGATCCCCACCATGACGCTTTTGTGTCGATAAATAACTTGGCTTGCCAGAAGAAGAGCTCATTGGGAGCTCTCTGTGATTCACCCTTTAAATTGTTCAGTGCAACTCATGAGACAAAAGCAGCAAGAGAGTTTTTATTTATTTTCAAAAGCACACTGTTGGAAAAACTCAAGGGAGGAGCTAAATGCACTTAAGCCTGATGATTGGTCAGCCATAAAGAAAAGTGGCACTTTTTAAACCACACTGTGGACCCAGGGGAAGCGCGGTGTCCTCGTGGTTCACGCCTGCCTCACAGTTGAGAGGTATTGGGTTCAGATCTCAGACCTTCCTGTGAACATTAGAGGAAGTGTGTGTGTGTGTGTGTGTATGTCTCAAGACCTGTTTCCCTGTTTTCAGGTGCATGGCTCTCCTCCCCGTGGCGTCTCCTTATATGGACATTTCTGCTTCCGGACTGAGAGAATGTTTTCCCACAGATCCCACATTGGTGAGGCTTCTCCCCTGGGTCACACGCAATATCTAAAAGTCACTCACACCACACACACACATCCATATTGCCGGGGGTGGGTAGGGGTTGTACTGACCAGAATGTACGAGCATGTGTTTTCTCAGACTGGAATACTCGGCAAAGGAGCGCCCACAACCATCTGCTTCACACACAAAAGGCTTCTCTCCTAAACACACACACACATTTATTTTCACAAATATGATCAAATCAACACTATCTTTTTTCATCAGACCCCCGCCCCCTCCAAAAAAGTTGTGTGTGAAATTTAATGCTCCCAATTTCAAAGGCATTTTTAGCAGCTGTGACTGCAATTCCACTGCGCCCCACCGCGGTGCTAAAATGTGTGTGTCATAAGCAATGGATATTGGCTGCTCTGTTAATCTGTCTCTGTCAAGAGGAGGGGACCGGAATATGCTGTTAAATATTCCTAAATCACACCAAAGCCACAGATGGGTCAAATCATCCCGGTCTGTGAGGTTTCGGTGCGTTTGCTCACCGGTGTGCACGCGTTTGTGGTTCTTTAGGTTTCCGGCCGTGGTGAACTTCTTTCCACAGTTGTTCTCCTTGCATACAAAAGGCTTGTCGCCGCTGTGCGTCCTCATGTGAACCTGAAGACGCTGCAGCACATAGAAGCTCTTACCGCAGCCCTCCGCCACGCAGCGGAACATGCGGTCATTCCTGACAACAAACAATAACAAGGCCGAGAAGCCTGTGATCACGAGGGACGTTAAAATGCGACTTAAAATATGGCCTACAATACATTTTTAAGAGGCGGCCGTTGTTTTAGAACGGTCAAAACTCATGACAGTGACTTTTTGTAAACCTTTTCAAAGTCTTTCCAATGAAAGCCATGTTATGTCGGCCGTCACCTGTGTGTTTTGAGGTGATACTTGAGATGAGCAGGCCAGGTGAACGTCCTGCAGCAGCCCTCAAAAGAGCAGCGGAGGATCTGCCTGGCGGCGAGGGGGCGCCCAGTCCGAGGCGGCTGGAGCGGCGCTTGCAGCGGCACCGTCTCCTCTCGCTTCTCGCCACCCGAGGGCGAGTCGTTCGTGAGGTGGCCTAGGCAACGGACAAGCCCGTCAGTCAGCGGGTGCGTCAAGACCGTATTCCTTGGTTCAAGCAGACTGCAATTTGATGAGTACACCGTGGGCCAGTGTGACTCACCATCCAGGATATAAAATTGAGCGAGGTTGAGGACAAAACGTGATGCTTCGAAACCTTATATGGCTAAATATGGTCAGTCTCATCATATTTCTCACAAATAACTGGACCGGACGGACACAGAAACTGCAGGGACGATCTCGCTGTGCAGTTTCTATCATTTTCAAATACGACGACATGCAATCCATGAAGGTATGCTTGTGTGAAACGCTTACTGTGCATATCCTGATGACTTCCTGATCGCTCACTCTCATCTGAAACCTTCCCTGGCAACCTCTCGCTTCCTGGAAATCTTAATCTGTGCTTTCTATTACTGTTGTTGTCGTCTGCCCTCATGGACGCAAAGTCTTGTGGACTGCAAGAGTCAACACTGAGACTTCCAACTGGCTTGCTTTTGGGGGCTATCAGGCCAAGAGCCGGGACAATCCAGCTGCTCAGAAACAGAAGCTGAGGCATGAGAGACTCTTCCCCCTCTTTACGGTATCCTCAGCCCAAAAAGTTTTGAGAACCGCCTGACCAAACAATCAGGCCAAACACAACGAAGCTGGGAGCGCTTTTCTAACGTCAAGAGGAGTTCAAAGATGAACCACAAGACCTTAGGGTGTCACTTAAATATTTATCTTCTGGGTCCTGATCTCAGCAACACACCGTTGTGTTTATTGTTGCCAAAAGAAAAAAGCGGGAGCGTTACCGTTGGTGACGTTGGCTGATCTGGCATCCTGACTGGCCTTGGCGTCCCGTGCCAGCTCCGCCCGCGTGGCTGCAATGAGGCTGTCGTGGGCCAGCTCCTGCACCCTCAGGTACCAGGGGGCGATGCCATCCAGACCATAGTCTCCCGTCGAGACGTCGTCGCCAGTTCCGTCCCCGGCAAAGATGAGGGATTCCGAGGAGGCCGTGATGCCTGGGACAATTTTTGACATTGTAACCAAATGTGAATTGTCGCATGATAGCATTATTCCTTTAACATGAAAAATTTATGGACCACGAGTTTTTTAAACTTTCAACTATAATAGTTTGATCTATTATCGTTCAAGTGAGTGTGAACACGGTAACAAACCTACTGCAGAGTTATTTATTACACATGACAATTTGATTATTTCGGTGCAGATTTTATGCCAGTTGATACACATGACTTGCGCTCGCGGGCCACATAAAATGATGCAGCGGGCCGGATTTGGCCCCCCGAGCCTTGAATTTGACACGCGTGCTTGAGACAAAGTAGGTCATGAAAACTTGAGTGTTGCGTACCTTTTGCCAGGTTCAGCAGAACGTAGGACGTGCCGTCCGACTGCTGCAGGTCATGGAGGATGGGCGGCGGACTGGGTGAGGCCCGCGGGTGTGCCACATGCATCTGCTGCACCGCCAGCAGGCTCTGTTGTGACACACCCCCCAGCTCTGACAGTGATGCGGAACTCTCCGGTTGGGGGCTCAGCGTTCCGTCTGAACAGAAAAAGAAAGTTACATTTGCATCTAAATTGTTCCACAAACATAGAATGCCTGTGACCTTTGATCCCTCACTGCACTGCACCAAAAACCGACATCAAAAGCCATTTATCAACCACAGCCAGAAATGCTGCTGGCTTCTCAGGGCCCGAGCTTATCTAAGATGGTAATGCAAAGTGTTCTGTGGTCTGATGAGTCAAATTATATTGCGAAATTGTGGACATCGTGTCCTGGAGGACAAAGAAGTAAAGGGACTGCTATCCATGCAAGGTTCAAAAACAGTATCTGTGATGGCATAGGGCTGTGTTAGTGCCGAACATAAAACATCCATATTATTGTATTCTGCATTGACGTAATTTTAAAGCATGATTTAAAAACTTCTGTACAAATTAAGTCGTGTAATGTGACCTGTGAGCTGCAGGTGGCTACACAGAGAGCTGCCGACAGGGGTCAGTAACGGCAGGCAGGGATGTTTGGACTCTGTGTCCTCCAGATCCTGGACCAGTGGGATGGACGCGTTCTGGACAAACTGCACCAGCAGCTGAGAAGAGGACACAATTGTTTTCCAATAAAAGGTGGCGTTACACAAATGTGATTTTGTTTTTTCGTAAACACGGTGCGATTTTCCAATGTCAAGAATCACGGTCTCCATTACAGCAAATAAGCGACACTTCTTTCAAGTATCATTCCCACAAAAGGATTACGAGGAGCTACTTGTTCAGCTAACAATGTCAGACACATAGAAATTATAAGACTCCAGGCTCTTGACAAAATCAAAGTCATCCCAAGTGTATGCACTCTTGCTTACAATCAAGAAATTCAAGATGTTGTGACAGTTTGTGAACTTCATTGGTATCTATACTTCCAACTAACTTTCCTATTTTGTGTTTTCATTTGCGTGTGCGTGCCCGTAAACACGGCGATGGGAAATTATGCATTGTTGTTAAAGTGTACTGTATAATGCATTTCATACACACTATGTCATGTTTGCACAAGGTTACCTCTGGTTTGGAATCGAGCTCATCGGAAAGCATGAGTCTCTCTCGGTGTCACCTGTAAAACAAACAGCAGAGACGATTAGAAGCGAAACTTTCTTCACGAATAAAGAGCACGAAATTGATCTCCGAACCTTAAGAAACTTAGAAGTGAGGTTCTGCGGTGGTCATAACAAGTTTGTGGTCATCTTGAAGTCGGAAACATGGTGCCCCCAGCTGTAGCGGCAAAACATTAACAGTCAGATAAAATGTCACCTAGCTTAAGAGTTGCTTGTTTTGTTTGTAATTACATTAGGACGAAGAGGCCACCAAATAGCAATAAGTGAAAAACATACCAAATGTTATACCGGTGTTATGAGCCACGAGCTAACTAGCCACATAGCAGCAGCTACCGACTCGCCAACGGTCAAAAAACTTGGAACAACACTACCGGTTTAAGTAGTACATTCAAATAACACGACAAGTCTGTTTCTTACCTCATAAAAGCATCGTTATGTTGAAACTGTGCCAGGACAGGCTGGGTTATTCCAACCGAACAAGAGTGTTAGGATAGTACTGCTAGTTGGTAGGCTAGCGGCGCCATTCAAAATCGTCACAGATGGACTAATCAAAACGCCTCTTCCGCCTTCTCCGTCCTCATCACCACGATCACAGTCGCCGTCTTGTGGCCAAGGATGGACACGACAGGGTTGGTTTGCCTTTGGACTAAAAGCATTTATTACACAAGAAATGAGATGGAAAAAAATGAAACAAAACAAAACAAAAATGAGACACAATCTTTTAGACACAAATAAAAAAAAAGACCTTAAAAATTAATTATATTCTACTCATGCTGATTTAATCATCAAATATTGACCAATTTTAAGCAGAAATAATTGTGTATGATGACAAGACAGGTCCTACTCAGATTTATATAGAGAGAAAGAGCGAGCGAGCGAGCACAGAGAGAACATGCGAACTCCATACAGGAAGGCCAGAGCCAGAGCCTGGTTCGAACCCTGCACCTCTGCACTGCAAGGCCGACGTGCTGACCAGTCAAACCACAAGCTAGACTTGCATGGACTATGAAGCTGCGGGATTGAACACACAATCAATCCACTTAGGCGCACATACCCTTTCTCACATTGACTCACTCTCTCACAAATTTAATCACCTACTCTCACAGCCACATACACTCACACTCATTCTCTCACTTGATAAGGAGCCGATAATGCACACCTGGCAGCTTAAAACGACTCTTAGTTTTCGGTCAAACAAATGCTTCAATTATCAGCCACAGGATCACAAAGTAAAGGGTAACATTACGAGCGTATGTTTTTGATAAACATTGGCGACAGGTGGCCGAAAGTATGCCGGGACAATTACAAAAGCAGAAACTAAAACTAGACAGACAGACAGGACTACAAAGCACAATTACAAGCGGCTTAATGTGGTCTAACAGCCATTAAGAAGACTTGAGTACAACAGTTCAAGATCCACCAATGAGATTAAATCTAATTATATGTTGGTGGAACCCAAATATCTCACATTAGACATCCTCAGTTTCACTGGTAAATATACAGTACCGGTACACAATCCCTCATTTTCATGAACCATTTCAAGTTTTTTTTTTTTTTTTTTTGGGGGGGGGGGGGTTAATTCAGAGGGAACAAGATATTCATAGTGGTTCAGGGGCATATGATGATTAGAATTAGCTGCCATGTTTTAGTCTGCACAGGATGATGCAAAGTGCTCAAATGCACCACAATCATAAATGTCATTTTCCACTTTGAACATTTTCAAACAATACCAGATCAATAGTGATGCCGATACGCATGCCCCCCCCAAAAGGTCTACATCAAAGATGGCACAACATGAAGCACTTCACTAACAGGAAGGCGGGATTGACAGGTAGTCATTGCCATCGTCCCTTGCATGAAATGTGAAATTAAAAGACACTTGAGGTACGCCGGCCAACTGCTTGACGGTCACATGATCAGTAACCGAAGGCCGCCTGCACATCATGGCGGTATTCTTGTGTTTAGGCCATAGGACAGTATTGTTTTGGCACCGATGAATGGCATCTTGGTATTTAAGAAGGTTGAGGAACTTCATTCAGACTAAAGTAGTCCTTTGCCACCATCTCAAGGCATCAAGAGCCAATTACGGTAAAAGAATATACCTTTTTCGGGGCATGTCAATTACTTGCGGATTTTTGCTACTGCAGGGCTTGGATTCTGTTATGCTGAAGAGTAATATTCAATCAAGAGTCATTTATTTAATGAACTAGTTTAAGTACAGTGGTGCCTTGAGCTATGAATGATAAAAAACTCGAAACTTAAGGCACCACTGTATCATAAAAATGCATTCGTATCAATAAAGGCCTCAAGCGTAATAAAATGTTAGCTGTTCTTTGGAAATGTGACATGTTGGGTTCATATGGACTCCAAATTGTTTCAGTGACTGTGAATGGTAACGGGTTTCTTATGCGTCAGTCCAAGTGATACAAAAGGAATGGCTGAATTTTCTATATTAATATGTGACATGTCTTTCAGTAAATGTCAGTTTGGTATTTGTGGGAGTAATGTAAGTGCGACTTTAACAAGAGTGCGGTGGATGTTGGGCCAACAAAATATCTCATTGTGTCTGGGCCTGGGGGCAGCTGGCAGCCAAAAATGTAGGCCAAACTGTGCAAGCGAGGGTTGGGATGGATGTCTAATGTGGGCAAAATTACTCTCGCTCCATCCATCTGTCAGTCTGTCAACCCCCCACCACCATCCCCAAATAAGCCCTGGCCATGCACTTCCCAGTCGGTGGCCTAATCGTCCTTTAAGCCAGTGAGTGACGCCCGCTTTTTGTCCTCCTTTTCCTCCTCATGAAGGCTGGCGTGCAGTTTGACGCAGATGCCGGTGTCGCCGCTGCGCAGCGCCTGGAGGAAGAGATCAGTGTGCTCCCTGAGGCGCTCCAAGTCCGACTGCGTGCGGCGGTTCTGGCGCAGGAGCTCTTTGGTGCGCAGCGTGATGTCCAGGAGGCCCGATTTGCTCAGGATGTTGTACGTGTTGCAGAACCGCTTCCGCCTCATGTCGTCATTGTCCCACTTGTGTTCGGCCGACGAGGCACTGTCCACAGGCGTTGGACTGCTCGCGCAGCTGGGAGGGAGGGAGGAGAAAGATGGGGATGATTCTGATTGGCTGACGGCCGGCGAAGGCGCCTCGCTGCCGATTTGAGGGAGCTGTGTCTGCGGCGGTTGCGTGTTGTCGGGGGTTCCGGAGAGAAACGAAGTCTCGCTCTGGCTCTTCTGCGGTTTCTCTTTTGGACCGTGATCCCGCTGAGACCCCGATGCCGACGAAGTAGATGAAGAAGACGACAAAGAGGTAGAGGAAGAGGCGGTTCCCCTACCCAAGGAGGAATTGTCGCCAGGATGCGGCGCAATCTTAGGGTAAGACTTGAGAATGGGAAGATACTTCTTGGGGCGCCTGTGTCGAGAGGCCTCTTTGGAAGCTTGGCGGGAGACAACAGGCTGCAGGAAGACCACCTGAGTTGGCTGGACCACAGGCTGAACCACCTCCATGGCGGGACTGAAGCTCCAGGGCTTCATGGCAGGGGGGTTGTCTCCAGGCTGCTGTGATAACATCGTTAATATCATTGTTATGGCTCCACAAAGAACAATACCATGCATTTTACCATACATGTACCACAAATATGTTTTTGGGGAGAGTGTTGGTACAGATGAATTGCACTTCCATTCATTTTAATGGTTGAAGTTGATTTGAGATGAGTGATTTGAGTTGCAAGCATGTTCACCAGACCATATAAACACTGAAGTCAAGGCACCACTGTAATTGACTGTTGTGGCTTGAGCACACAGACTGATGTGCTGTGTGTTGGTGCAGTGCGCTTATACCTGTTTTAGGAGCATATTGTTCATGATGATCATGGGGGACATACTGGAGTAGGAGCCCCCTACCACAGCCAGCTGCCCTGAAGTAGAACTCTGGGCGCCCTGCTGCACGGAAGGCCGCGGCGAGTCCTCAGAGTCGGTGTTGTCCACGGTGCTCGTGTGCTCTGAGCTCGCATCTGAAGAGGATCACAAAAAGAAGAGGACATGCCATTGGTTGGATGCTCATTAGAAACACACGTGAAGGCCGGTAGAAGTTGAGAGCAAAACCTGAGAATCCGGAGTCCCTTTCCGAGTCGGCTCGGGAATTGTTGTGAGACTTCATGATGTGCAGCCTGTTGGCGGCCCGTGAGTCGCTTTCCGCCTTCCGCTTGGCACTCATCTCCTCGCTTTCCGGTTGCTATGGACAAGATGGCCTACCAGCAACTACATCAGCATAACAGAGGGTAAATATGGAAATCAACAGACAAGATCAGGAAACGCCTTTCACTCTGAAGACCTTATAAGCCGAATATGAATGGCCGTAAATTTTGTCTTGCAACCGGGAGAGATCCAAAACATGCAGGATAAAGGCCCTCCAGGACTGGAATTACCCACCCTGCTCTAGAACATCGATGCTTGCCAAACAGACCGCCGCCATTCCTCATGGGAGGGCGGCCCCTCAGCGAAGTTCATTATCCACTTTTCAGAGCATAATGTACAGTCCGCTAACAAAGTGCTGTCATCTATGTTTACCTTAATGTATCCCCCACATGGCTGACATTGGCTCCTACTCCACCTGCTTGGAAGGTATACATCAGGCTGTATTGTTGGATTGGAGCATTTTTGTTTCATGAACAGTATAGACGCACAGTATCGTCAATACTATCTGTGCATCCATACTGTACAATAAACCCTGATCGCGTTACAGGTTTTTCTACAGAACACACTACTCGTTGAAGACGGCACTTGTGCTTGCCTATCCACATATTTTCGTCTGGTTGTTCTGTAATACTGTAAGATACATCCCAACACATGTCATTACTTAATAGCCTATACTCAGCTGACTTTGCAAGAGCCAAACACAGGGCAGATATGGAAAAGCAACCATTCACACCAAAGGACAATTTTGAATCTTCAGTGAACATAACAATACAATCTTGGCATAGAAGAGGAAGTCTGAGTACCTGCAGAAACCCCACACAGGCACGGGGAGAACATGCAAACTGCCCACAGGTCGGCTGGAATCCAGATTTGAAAATCCAACGTCAGAAGGTGAAGTCAGTAACCACCTGACCACTGTGTTGCCTGTAAGGTAAGCATGTTATGTTGCTTCAGTGGGGTTTTTTTTTTGGGGGGGGGGGGGGGTTGGGGTATCTCTATAGTTTCAACAATATATGAAATCGTATTATTCATTTTGGGGGGCGGAGTGGTTCTCTGATTTTCTTATACAGTATAACACCCCCTTTGTATCAAGTTAAAACCAGGGTCTTCTGAGACATTTTTTTTTCCGGATCACTGTTAGCCCTAAAAGTTTTTGGATTGGCAGTGACAGTGTCAGACAAAATAATAGATTTGCTATTTTATTGATCCACCTATCATCTCCTCGACCTTCCGCGTACACGGAAAATATATGACTCCTCTGAAAGCCGCACATCGCAGTGTAAATGATAAACTCTGCACAGACTACTTGTTCAAGGCAAGTGTTCAAGTGTTCAAAGTAGGACACAAATGCGTTAGTCGGAAAGTATATCACACATTTTAAGGGCAGCGTAAGCTAGTAGGTGTTTACAAAATGCTTTGAGGCGACACAATACATCACAAGCAACTCGAACATTAGCACTTTTGTTAGCTACGCGCTAATTTGACGAGGCATCCACAGCTAACCTTTAGCCTTGACTGTGAAGAGAAACATACAAACCCAAAAAATGTTAAAAAACAAAAAACTTACTTTCCTGCTTCGGTCTAACGACTGTGAGAGTAAGGACGCGAGCAGGAGGAGGGTGGAAAGTGTATTGTATCCCGAACAGGCAGCCTGCTCTTGGGGTGGATGCTCTTCGTCTGTGGAGTGTGGACGGTGTCTGGTGGGCACCACTCGCGGCTTTCCACGGTACAGTACACGAGACAGGGTGGCTCCTCCTTCCGCCTGTCAGTCACATGTGAAGCGCGGTGGCACCAACCTCAGACAGACGCCGTAAACTATCATTTAATGCCCCTCCAATGGAATAAAACATATACATGTGTTTGCGTGGTCGTGTTGTATCGCTACAAGACTGTGTGAACGACGCCAAACAGGAAATAAGTGCCAGAGACGTTGCCATATTTAGAAAAAGAGGACGCAGCTTGTCTGGAGTCTTACTGACGTCAGCAACATCCCCGCCCACACCGTCGCGTTCCGACCTCCTGATTGGCCAGTTTGGCCAGCAGCTGAAAAACGTGACTTCAACCCAATGTGAGGCAGACTAAGTACACGGTGTTCAGGAGGCGTACGGTACTGCACAGACGCAAAACAAGCATATCTCATGTACCATCGGGGAATCCACTGACGTGGGCCCGTAATATTGTGGTGTATTACATAATAGCCTTGCTTGTCTCGCAACAAACTTGATCTCCTATACTCTGGATAGGGTGGCGTCATAAAACGCAAATCTGCTCTCTGGCGGGAGACAAAAAGTCCTCACATGCTGAAATTGTGGCAGTTACGCGAGAAGGCAGAGACAATGATTAACATACCAAGCATAAATCATAATAAAATCCAATTAATTCACGTGACACTTTTTTTAGGCGGTAATAATATGCCCTTTTATAATACCTGTTAGAAACCTGCATTCTATTATGGTTTCTCCATGTTTGTGTTTTGTTGTATATAACAAGCATGATGCAAGGAAGTCCAACCAGCAATTTATTTCCTGGTTTTCTGTATCAAGACGTCCCTCGACATTTGCGGTCTCACGGTATTGCAGAATTTGCTGTCGTATGTGATCCTATTTCCACACGTACTGATGTTACTCATCATTTAACACAAGACAAAAGAAAAGTGCATAAAAGACAAAAAGTGTTATGTTTCTGCCTAACTGGGATGCTGTGTGCACGTAGATTGTTGTTCATTTATGTACGCCCTGCGATTGGGTGGCAACCAGTTCAGGGTGGTGGCACAAACAAATTTTCTACCGTAACATTTGTGAATCAAAGGCCATATTTTCTTGCTCGTTGGGTTAGCTGAATGACTGAAAACACAAACATGTGTATGTGCAGGAGACCTTTATTTGAAGACTTTGACAGACATCACCTGTGCCAATATTAAATAAATATAACATTTTTCACCCCTGTTAAAACAGTAAAGCCTCATGCTTGTTTTAACATGGTGTCATTTTGGTTGGACAAGAAATATGAAGCAGATGTGTACCTTAACATATGGGAAGGGTGAAACTGTTACAAGATACTTGGGTTGCGGTTCTACAAGGGAGGACAATGTTGCAGCAGCGTATGTGTTCTACTTCTCTGTGGAGAAGGCTCGTTTCATGAGCGGAGGCGGCGTCTTGCCGGCTTCGTACAACGACTCGGGCAGCGGCGTGCTCAGGCAGCACCAGTCTGGTATGCGGCCCGTCTGGTTGTAGTAATCACGGGACACTGACCTGCTGCCCAAGATGTCCTGTAGCGCACCAAAGATGGCGCCTAGTGGAAATTTACCAAGTTTAAAATCAGATTTTCTTTTTTTCATTTGAGAGTGAGTCAAGATATAGTTTCACACCTCCGACCCAGGCGGTGCAGTTGGGCTTGGCGGGCGGCAAGTGCATGCGGAAGTTCTTGCTGGCCAGCACGTCGCGGTACTTGGGTTTCTCCACCAGCAGGCGAATCTCGGCCAACAGCCGGTGTAGGAAGCCTGGCAGCATGGCCGTGCCACCGATCACCACCAGGTTCTCCGACAGCACTTTGCGTGTGTCAATGGGGCACTAAAATAACACAAGATGAAATTATACTGTGACCACCCAGAGGAAAATGTGTGTGTGTGTGTGGGGGGGTTCTACATTATTTGCTTCCAAATACCCGATCATTTATATTTAAACTTATCTATTCCGACCTCTCTCTGTGTACCTTAACCAGGGCGTCAAGTATCAGTGAGGCCACGCTCTTCTCCTCGTTATCCTGCTCAAACATAATCTCCATCAGAGAGTCCCTGCAAAGAAAGTGGACAGAGTGAGGTTCCCCACATTACAAAAAAGATAGCATGTCGACAGAGCTTCAGCGCTGCATCTCAGTTTAAATCCTGCCATTGTACATATAGACACGACGACGACTAACACAAAGTGGTTGGAGTGAAGTTCCAGAAACCGGAAAATTTAGCATGTTGTGGGGTTCCGGATGCTGACAAAGTTAGCAGGTCTGATACTGTTTTCACCTGATTGATCCTTTGATATGCAGGATTTTCTCGCCATCCAGAGGATAGTCAACATCTGGCGGTGGAGCCGGACGCTACAAACACAATGAGAAGACAATAATGTCCTCAAGGCACAGTGAATTAGGCGTGTCCTTGGCGTGTTCTCACATCTTCCTCACCTCGGCGGAACCATCCATGTTGAACTTGGCCGCCTGGAGCTTGAGGCCTCTCTGTAAGTCGCTGACAAAACATGTCCTCACTGTGTGAAAACAAGACTGTTGTATAAGAAAACTGCATTGGTAAAGAGTGGAATTGGAGATTGTTGTTCTGACACACCTTTTATGTCTTCCACTGTCTCTTCTGGAATAGTGCCTTAGCGGGAAAAGGGAATGACAGTACTGGATAAACATATGCTCCTAAGATTCAACATGCCTTGATGACTTCAGGGATAGTGACATTTTTTTAAATGGAAAATAACACTAGAAAATTGTACTTTACATGTCATTGTTCTTTATAAAAGCAAAGCAGTTTTCCCCCCACCCTCAGTTAATTTTGTCTCAAAGGCACAGGGTGAAAAATAAAACAGTTTTTAATACCAATGATGGAGGGTACACTTTCCCCAGTGCTGGTGTCTGTGTCCACGGTGCACTGTTCCACAAGAAGAACATCTAATTCCCTAAAATAAACACACAAACACGCAGACAAACACACACAAAATCACCATTAAGTCAATTATCTTACAAATGTGTGTGTGTGTGTGTGTGTGTGTGTGTGTGTGTGTGTGTGTGTGTATGATACAGTCCAAATAAAGCTACTCACTTGTGAATGGCTTTTCCACCCAAAGGCAATGCCTCCCAAGCCGGCAGAATCGGAGTGCACTCATACACCTGATAGTGGAGTTAAGACATTTGCATATACTTAAGTCCCAAACATCAGAAATCTGTGCTAAAAAAATAAGATCTGTCCCTGGTTTGCATAAAAGGATACAGGCAGCACCAGCGTCTCAGTGTGGCCACAGTCCATCACGAGGGCCGAGTTGATGCCTAATGTCATGATGGCCATGAGGTGGCTTGGTGCAAACAGCACAGAGGGCACCTAGCCGATAAATAAATATGTAATGTAAATAGCCCACATTAAAATTTGAGAAAAGCTGACTGTTGTTGCAAGGTGTGTTGCCGCAGGTATTTTCAATCAAGTTGTACCTCAAACTGTTTGAAGAAAACCTTGGTGAGCGTCTCTCTGAAGTGCGATGGGCAGAGGATGGACTCGATAATGACCACCCTTCTGTCGCGAGGGTTCACCAGCAGATGTCTGATGATTGGAAATATTTACAAAAAGTTTCAGATGGTCAACTTATTTTTTAAAAACTCAATATCAATGAGCATACAGTACAATACCTGAAGTACAGAGTGTGGATAAACTCTTTTAGGATGACATAGAGCTCTTCTGTGTTTATGTTGTACTGAACCACTTTGGTTGCCTGAAAGAGAAATACATGTAATGCAACAAACCATGAGACTTCAGCTGAGTGGGCATCTATTAAACACGATGCAAGATGGATAAATAGAAAAAATATTTTCTTCTGACTTGCTGCTGTCCCCGCTTGCGGATCTCGCTCGGAATGATGAACCTGGGCCCCGTTTCCCCTGCAAAGCCACATCTGGAATTGGGGGGAAAAACACAAAATAACGTCACTGGCAACATTCTGTTCAGCAAAAATAAGCAGCCGTCGAATTAAGTTGTCGGATAAAGATGTCTTTGTCATCTGCTTCATGTGATTTGCCTGAAGCGAGACTGTTATGCTTGATTTAAGTCAGCGTTGCCCAAATAATAAAAGCAACCAACACATTTACAATAAGACATTGGTATTAGGTTAGAGGTCAACTTTTTAGGTTAGACAGCTTCCAAATAACCGAGTGCTTAATAAAACTCTGAAGGGAGACTGAAATTAAGAAATTATCTTTGTGAAGACAGGGAGCAGTTAAAGTTAGATTAATCGGATTTGAGACGTCTGCCTCTGATGGCTTTTTTCCAAAATGTCTTCATTTACTTTGCAACAACGTACTAAGAACTTTCCTGGGCACACCGTTACAACGACAGACTACAAATGAGAATTCTGCATAGCACATACATTAGGAATTACCACATTAAAATAAATGAGAGTGATGATATTCCTCCTTAATTTACAGCATCTTAATCGGTTTAGCTCCACTGACAGTTTATCAGTGACTTGTCGGCATAATTTAGTGTCATGACTGCTTTCCATAGCAGCGAAAAGATAGATTATTGTTCAATGTAGGACAAAGCCCCCAACATTTAGCACTTAGGCGTTGTGTCAGCTAGCCGACTGCTAACGATTAACACTCACTTTGTGTACGCCGCTCCCAGATCAATAACGATGGCGGTTTTTTCTGCTCCACTGCCCAGACCATCAAATAATGGCATTTTAACTTTTTCAATTTCAATATAGTCGCTTCAGTTGGCGTCGATTTTTCTTCGCATTATTTCTGGGATGGGCCTGACAAGTGCGGTGACGTCACTAAATATGCCTGATAAAAATGCGACAAAACAGGAAAAAATATTTCGTTGCCGGTTTTCAAAATATCAACGCGCATTTATATTTGTGGGAAGATTTTTTTTAATTGTAAAACAAAATTGTGTCCATTAAAATTTAAGATTGATTTACGCAAACGAAAGGTATTTCCCGTCATTGTGATTTAATTTGATCACATATTAGTAATATTACAGTGTAAACATATTATATTACTTTAAATATGCAAATATATTCGTACATTCCGGACATCCACTTGTTACTGGTCCAAGACTTCACGCAAAGGTGCCTGTTGAAAAATGCTAAATAGCCATTAGAAGACTATTGAATTATTTTCAGGATTTATTGTATTCGCACGATGGTTAATGTTTAATGCACATTACTGGATAATTCCGCGTAAATTCGACGGAGGTGAGGTCACATTTTTATTATTTTCTTGTTTATTGATTGGCGATTGGGAAACAACCATACTAAGTACCGCCACCTACTGGACTGCACGGCACACCGAGGGTAAACGCATAGGGGTGAAATGGATGCCAATAAATAAATTGCACCACACTCTTAACATTATGTAATTGCTTGATTTCAGATCGTAAGTTTGCATTTAAGATAATTTACAGCCAAAAAGGCGGGGTAACTGGCAGTTTCCAGAATTTGGGGGCTAACTGACGGCGTCACTCACTGGTAGGCGCACTTGAGGAGAACACCGAACCTCGTCTCTCTCTCCATCCATCAGTACACGAACCCCACATTCGCGTCTCACTCTTGACAATCTCTTCGATCCATCATGCACTCTGGAAGGTAAATGCATTCGCTTTCTGTCATCGTTGTTCTCCAGATACCCCAAAATGCGCATGGATTTATACTTAACGTGTGAAATGCGATTGTAGTGGATCCGTAACGCAGTGTGGAGTGGTTTACGCTGCATATTTGGAGCCCTCAGTCGAGGAAGGGGGCTGTTTTGTTGTTGTTGTTGTTGACATGTTTGAGCATTTCTGGCAACGCCTACAGTGACTTAGCTCGGATTTGGTAACCATGACACAGCGTATCTAAGCGTTTTTTTTCAATAAAAAAATAATAAATCACCACTTCCACGCGTTAGGTTGCTTTAAAACATTTTACATTCATTTATCCTTGCAAAAGGGGAGAACGGGTGCTTTTTTAGGTACCTTAAATTCCTTCTGTTGGTCCTAAGAGATTGAAAGGAAATTATATCATTTCAAAACGTGCCTGTTTAAATTTTGTTATGTCACATAACACACACACATACACACAGTTATTTCATGTCAAATGTTCTATAAAGTGCTCTGTTACAGCTGCACGTCTTATAAAGATGTATTGTATTGTAATCAATTGATTTAAACGTAATTTGTTTTGGTTTGTAATTCAGTAATTGTTTGATGTGCCACTAGAGGGAGCCAACGAACCAACAGTGGTATTCGTACAACAGATTTGAAATCACTCGTTGTATTATCATCTGGATAAATTATCCTGTGCTTCTTAATGTGCAGCCACTGAGAGCAGACAGATGTTGCCGTGTGAAATGCTCTTTCGCCTCCTCCTGGTCGGAGTTTGCCTGTGCGTATTTGGAAATATGGTCCAGGATATCCAGAAGGAAAATGAACACTCACACGGAGGGAGATCCTTGAGGATTGTGGGGCCAACCAAGGACAGTCTTGATGCAGAATCCAAGCCTGGAGCACGAAAGAAGTTCCGGAGGATGTTTGACAGAGAGAACATCTACAAAGCTGTCCTGAAAAGGACACTGAGAGACACAATGGGTGACATCAATGTCATGCTGCATGAAGAAGCAAGGAAGTCTTCATCCATCAGAGCTCCAAATCCAACCAATTCCATCCCCACACCTGTCTCTCTCACCACTCAGACGACCTTCACACTGTTGTCCACGTGGGAACGTCAAGGTCCAGTCATGCCCACGTCACCGGAACTCTTCTTTCCCGACATAGGTGAGGACTCCATGCTCAAAGAGGACAGCGTGGAGGGCCTGTGGACGGAGGCTCCCAGATCCAGCGGAGGCAAGTGTAGCTTTGTTGTACAGTGGATGACTCATTTTAATTTTGTGATGAAAGTCTTATAGATATTATTCGAGTAAATATGTTTTGGCATTGCATTGCTCCCGAGAGCAGACACGGCACCGCCGCCATCCCAAGACGACACCACAGAGGGCACCATGTCGTCCGAGTCCCTGCCTCTCATCTTTGAGCCACTGGAAGAATCCGCAACTCAGCTTCTGGCTGCCGTCATGGCAACAGCAGTGACGCCGCTGTCAGGGACAGACTCGGAGCGAGTGGTCACCACGGAGACAGACAAGCCACCACGCACAGGGTCCCTGATGACGGCTGATGGCCAGCTCCTGGATACCAGCAACCAATCAGGTCAGAGCCTCCAAAATGGCTGCTTCAAACAAAAATGTCTGATTTCCTCTTTGGAGATGGCAGAGTCAGAATCCGTACAAAAATTTCAACTCAAAAAGTTCTCTTGCATCTCTGAATTAAAAAAATGTTGACCAGTCTAATCTAATTGTGATTTTTTTCCCCTCCCTCAATATCGCAATTGCGAATTGCTATGCGGTTGTGACTTAAAAAATAAACTGCGCCCAGGTGTATCAAACATCCACAATTTTCATCTGCACTCCCCCGCCTCCTATATTTTATGACATATAGGATCTGCGCAGATGTCAGAACTCACAGATACTGTGCAAACTTCCACTCTAGATACCATGGCAACTTATCTACCTGTGCCCAAACCCAGTCAGATTTAGAGGAGACGAACTCTGAGGGTAAATCGCAAAGATGGTAAACTTTTAAGAGCATGGCTTTACATGTTTTACTCATTGAAAAGTGACTTAACTTGCTTGTGTTTCAGATGATCCCGATGAGGATGAGAGTTCAGAGGAATTGATGGAGGACGAGGGCAGTGAAGAGGACCCGACTGAGACAGCCCAAACTCAGCCTCCGTACAGCCTCATCCCACCACCTCCTGTCTGGGTGCAACACAACCAGGGCCTGAGTATGAAACAGCATCGGCGCTTTAGGAGGGGATGACATTTTTGTTAGTGTCAAGACTTTTGCAAGTTGAATGTTTCAAGTTATCACACTATTTTTGCATTCCAAAAATATATGAATGCTATAGCATTTTTTTTTCATTAAAAAATGTTACAAGATATTCTTAAAAATATAGCACACAATTTCCTTTTTAGAACGTTTGGATATGACAAGACATCATACAATTTTTTTTCCGGTTTGGATTACTATAATACATTTTTAATAGAAAAAAATGGAATGTCACTTAAGACCACATTGCGAGAAACGCAAAATGTATGTGAAATTGTGAACTTGCCTTGCAAAACTACCTGAACGGTACTTGAATGCCAAGTTGAACTCGAAGCACATCATTTACGTTGACCCTTTCTTGCAGTGCACAGCTGGGTGGCGCTGATCCGAGAAAAGGTGAGACTAACCACCTAACCTCATCTGTCACTGCTTTTTCTTTTTTTTTTTTTGGGCGCAAGGTATTGTGTTTTTCCCCACGGGGCAGGTAGGCTACGTTTCGGGCATGTTAGCCCCGGTGGGAATTGGCATGGCGGGAGCCCTTCTGCTCGTGGGCGCCCTCTACAGCATGAGGCGGATCCAGCAAAGGAGGCGGAACAGCTTTAAACGCCAGCGCAGGAAGGTCCGGCCCGCCGAGGTCAGTATGCAAATATAATTTACCTCTGCTGTCGGGGTAGCGGTTGTTTGTTAACAGGATTATGCAAAAACCTTCAATATTGTCAATTTGATTTTTTTAAGCGTATACACGTGTACAATTGCCTCCCTTAGCCCACATGCCAAAAATGTATTTCTTTCTATCATCCTGTTACCAATCAACCATCTAATTACAACTGTGTCTTTTGGAAGAGGTAATGACGAATCCCTACGAATTCTGTTGCCCGTAGCAACCAGGCGAGACATGCGCCGGCCGACAGGATCAGGCCATGCTGCTGGCAGACAGCTCCGAGGATGAGTTCTGATCCGAAAGACCGAGCCAAGCAAGGTCGCCATGACAACAGCATCCATATACCGTCGCCTCAGACAGCTTTATATCCCCAGACTACCTCATGTGGCAACTCTATTCCATGTTTAAAAATGGCTGTGTGGCCACATGACACACATTTCACATAAAAGAAAAGAGAATCAATTAAAAGGTTCACAAAGTAAATACAGTATAGTGCCTGTAAATGTATTAGTGTAAATACAAATGTATTCACCCGGACTTAAAAGAGTAGGGCAACAAGAAAGCAAAAGAAGAGCAAAAATCTGGCACTGATTAGATGCTAATTATGCCAATTATGTTGTTATCCCAGCACTGTTCAAATACAGCAGTGGGTTGCAGTTTGGAAGAATTCTTGGATCTTGACGCTTGACGGCATTGAAGGCGACTTTTAAGCTGCATTAAAAAAATGCTAAGGACATTTCGAAACACTGCCTGGTTACGATTGTTACCTTTTGAACATGTTTTCCTTTGTATTAGGTTTGCTTTGTTGTTAACAGGGCTAGCTTATCGAACCGCGGTGGTATTTAAATTTAAAATATTTCTTATTTTCAGCTTTTCAACAGTAAATGTTTCAAATGTAGCGTAAAACACAAAACACTGGAATACCCCAGTTGCCTCTCTAGTGTTATTGTTGGTGACCAGGTGTGACAGTCCCCCCCCACCCCCCAGACAGATTATCATTTTGCAATTTTGAAGTCCAGTCTTATAATAATTTGGGAGACATTTTGTTTTCACCTGCAAGATCTTTCAGTCCATACTCATGGAACACATCATTAGGTACACCCACACATCTACCATGAATCTAATGAGATGCATTATTTGAGCTGACTTTCTTGGATCTGATTTGATTGTTGTATTTTTCATATATTCATTGTTGAACCGTATGTGTTTATGCAATAATACTATGCTAAGGTATAAAACATGTTTTGCCTTATGTTTTTCCCCCAAATTAAAAGAATTTCCAAATATCAAATGGAGTGCGACTCATGTGCAAAAACAACCACTCCGATGTACAGTAATAATAAAAATAAAAAAAATCAAATAATTTATTCCTGTTCTTTTTGTTTTGTTTTCTCTCTCTCTCGTCTGCACATTAAATAAAAGCTATCAGACATTTTCCATAACCAATTCAAAGGAGGCAGGGAGGATGTTGAGGAAGAAGGGAGGGGCGGGGGGTAAAACAAGTCTGACATGCAGAGAAACAACAGCAAATTGCCTCTTTTCCAATACAGAGAGAATGGCGGAAGATGTTTTGAATGGTCCATTAGATGGCACCAGTGAGGACATGGGACTTCCAAGAAGATGGGTGGCTCATCAGACGAGACGACAAAGCCCTTCAGTCAAATGCGCTCAGGCTCTAATGCCCTTTAAAAAAAAGACGACGGCACTGCCTGGTTCACAGCATTATGACAAAAATGTCAGGAAATAGTCGCACACATAAACGGATTCCAGCTTTTCATCCATTGACGTACAGGAGACGGTTCAAATAGCCCCGTCGCCGTAGCAACACATCCAGAAGGGCAGAAGTAAACATCCAGTCTGAAAAAAAAAAACCCTAAGCTTGGAAAAAAAAGTCAACACTGTCCCGCAAATAGTCACACACAAAAAACAACCGCACAGAGGATCAATTGCGTACGAAAAACCGGCATTAAGACCCTCCCCCCTATTGTTCTGACGTCAAATGTGACTTTTGGCAGCATATCGGCGTGACAAAAGCACGCAGGCAGGAGACTATGCATAAGATGAATTACAAGTTTCCAACATCGACAGAAGGAAAAGAGTCAAAAAGTTAAGAACAAATGTGTAATTCAGAAGATTCACGTTGTGTCAAGAGAAAAAATGTTGCACTGTAGCCAGAGTGAGGTCTGTCAATGGCCTAAAAAAAACAATTGAGAAAGTCGCATGGTTATATTAACAGAATTTCCAATTTTACTTACGCTCTAGAACTTTTTAACTCTTGGCATTATACATTTCAGATGAAAACTGCATTCAAATGGAAAATAACAGCGTAACGCAGTTGTAAAATTATGAAGTTGTAGCGCTTGTCGTGCAGTCACAACAAAAAAAAAAAATACAAAAACGCGTCATTTTAACGTGCTCGTTTTCTGTAACGTCCCACCTTCATTTTCATGAAATTTCAATTCGTTTCCTCCGAACAATGTGACATTTGACATAAAATTAGGACTGACTGAACAAAGAAATGTGAAAATGTTGAATCGTTGGAACAGAATTATCACAAGAAATAATTTAGCAGAAGGAACTATGTTTTTAAAAGGCCAAATTGAAAAGGAGTTCGGGTTGGGGGAGTGACGATAAAGTCCTAATGTTTCAAGAATGCTGCATTTTTTTTCCTGGTGAAAGGATTGTAATAATAATGTAACGTAGACAATTTATTCTAGCTGCAGCTGTGGTGGAATATTTTGACATTTGTCATTTGAATTTGTCAAAATTGCGCCAAATTGTGCAAAGGTCATTCACTTCCAAAGTTGCACCATTATGAGTAGACAATTCTAAAGTCAACAAAATGTTATGAGTACATTTTGTAATTTGAGGAATCCAGACCGCTTCCTCCCGACAGATATTGCAGCTTTTCCCAAATATTATAATCATTTTTAAATCACACCAAATGTTTGAAAAAGTGCATGGTCCCTAAAAAAAGTAGAGAATAAATTTGTAATATAATTTGTAAATGTCATGCTCTTTCTTTTAGTTATTTTTGTAATTATGACCACTTTTTTTGCAGTGCAGCCCTAAATTGCGATTTAAAAAAATGATGATTAATGAAAACTAAATAAACGTGTCCACCCAGTAAGCGGAAAGATTAACGAAAATAATTGTGTGTGTCTTGAGGTTGTTGAGGTCAACAACGAAATGAATCCAGTGAGAAGTCAAAATAGGACACATAAACACTTTTTGATGAAGTGCATCTGACATTTCTTTTTTAAAGAAAACCACAAAACAAAACAACGACGCTTGCTGTTAAGTGTGCGGTTTCAAATGGGGGCGGGAGGGGGGAGGGGGGTACACTTACGAAAAACACCGCGGACAAGCTTGTTGACGGCAACGGCGTCGCCAGGCCAAAAGCGAAACCGTCACGTTACCCCCGCCAAGATCGTTATGTGTTTTGTGTTTGTGAGATGGAATTCTTAATACTGACGAAAGTGACTCTCTGAACCTTTTTAAGCAGCGCTCGGGACATGCATTGCATATTTGGATACAAATGGAGGAATTTTCTAAAGACATTTTCCTTTCATTTTCTGTAATTTCTCAGCTAATAATGCATACATTTTGCGCATACATTTTGATGACAAATCAGCGTATGTAAATGATACACCTTTTCATTCAATGTTTACTCTACATTTCCTTGGCAGAAATCAACAAACTATTGCATGCCTTTCTTGTTGGCCTTATCTCTTGGGGGTTAGGAAGGAGCTGGCAGTGCATTTGAACGTTGGTGAGGCAGCGGGTATTTTGTCGGAAAATCCGCGAAAAAGGTGTTTTCCTTATTTGGGCTTCACTGGATTTTTACGAACAAGGACAATAAAAAAAATTAAGGAAAAACAAAAAGTTGATGTGATATTTGAGGTGCTTATGGAGTGATTTGGAACACGCACAGACAAAGTAAGTCTTGACACACGCTTCAGTACTTGAGGTGTGCGGTAATACAGCACCACCAAGTGGACAAAAGGGGAACTGATAAACATGGGGCGCTCTCACACATACAAACGCACGCACGCACGTAGGCAAGTCAATCTCGCACGCACGCACACACACACACAGGTATGCAGTCATGACTCCTCCAAGGATTTTAAAAAAAGAAACAAAAATAAACTCCACCATTAAGTTTGGGGGTCTTTTAGGCCCCTTGCTTACTTGTTTTTCATCCGTCCATGTGCCCTCGCCCAAAGTCTGAAGGTCAAAAATTGTCATCAAGGTCAGAGACCCGCCACCCCCTCCCCACACTCCTCCATCTTTTTTCATGACAGGAGAAAGAGGCCTTCATGGAAACATCTGGAGGGCAAGAAAACGTGTGTGTGTGTTTAGTGTGTGTGTGTTTAGTGTGTGTGTATGCACATATACGTGCATATTGTTGGTTGTATGCGTGTGTGTCTGTATGTCAAATGTGAAATGAGGCAGGCAGACTTGATAGCTTGCTCCCGCCCTCTCCCTCCCTTCCCAGTTCCGTTCTCCAGCTCAGACCCCCTCAGCGTAGCCACAGTTTGAGCCTCAGAGCGTCCACGCCGTTCAGGTAGTACCTGAAGAGCCGCTTGTCCCGCACAAAGCCTAAATTCTCATACAGCTTCAACGCCGACTTGTTGGTGATCTCTGTCTCCAAGACCACCTGGAGAGGGAGAAAAGGGGGGGGGGGGGTTAAAAAAGAAAATTTTGCAAGGAGAACAACAAATGAGTGGGGTTGATTTTTTGGGGAGAGCGTGCTTACCTCGTCGCAGTCACCCTCCACCATGGCGTAGATGGCCTTCTTCACCAGATTAGTACCTGACAACACAAGATGGACTTACTGCTTTATCTTTATGCCACGCTTGTTTGGTAGACTTTTGTGCAGACCAAACTCTCAATGAAGTAGATAAATTAGCGTTTTTTCATATTAAAAGGTCACTGGAGTGCACTTATATAATAATAATACTAATAATACATTTCATTTATAAGCGCCTTTCAAGACACTCAAGGACACTTTACAACCAAAACAAGAACAATATAACCACAGATAAATATAGCACTGTTATCGACACCACATGGAATCCACCAACATTTTGACTTGTACTAGCATTTTAACTTCTCGTCGCCATAGGCCAAGGGTGCCAAATTCATTCTTGTCGCGGATTACTTTGGAGTTCTGTCTTCCCTCTGAGCACCATTACGACAGTGAAACTGAATACATGTTTAATTGTCACATTGTATTATGACTTGCAGCACAGGTAGCATATTAACACCAAAGTACATATTTAAATTAGTAACAGGACCTGATCGTGATCCAAGGATTCCCTGGGTGTATTACTAAGCAAAACAAAGAGCGGCTCCTTTTCCTCACCGATGCTTTTCCTTCTGTGTTTTGAGTCGACGGCCAGCATAGCGATATAGCCACGATGGAACATCTTCTTGTGCATGTCCAGCTTACACACGATGGCACCGACACACTCCTGCTCCACCATGGCCTTCCAAACACAATCACAGAGTCAAACCACTAGAGAAGAAGACAGCGGGTCTGGCACGAAGCCAGGATCAAATCAGGTTAAATGTTGTCTTTTAGATCAAACAGAACAACGAACAAGCACAATAACAACCATTGACAGTTCGTTTGAAGTACCCGTGGCATTACTTAATTTGTGTCGTCCAAAAATATGGATATATTCTACACTCAATAGTGTGACAAACACATACGGTAGCTAAATTGAACAAGCGGCTGTTGTGATCGATGGCCATCAGAAGCATTGTTGGTAATTAACTTGTTTTGGCAACAGAGTCCGAAATTTTGGGCGCCTTTCACCAATCATACTTAATGCAATGCAAACCCTCCCTTTCATGGCAGTACAGCGGTGATTAACGAGCACCTAAAAACAGTGTGGCTGATGCCTAATTTCATTGGTGACAAAGAGACAGTCATCTGCGGAAGCAAGTTGGAGTTAGTACACATGGGTTAACGTGTGTATTTGACGTAACGTTACACGATGTCCTGTTTGGTACGCCAACATACTGTTGCGTGTACTATAGATTACGGAGGCATTTAGTGAGTGAGCTTGTGTTTGTTAACCAAAACAGTTTTTGTATACCCATGGTTGAAATGGAAGCAGGAAAAGCTCATTCGCGCTCTCTCGCATACAGAGCATTCATGAACTGGGAAATCGGAACACTCACAGTAACAGAGCATGACATATTTGCCACAAGCCCTCAATGACCTTTAAATTATAGATACTCGTGAAGGAAAATAAAATGTTTTGGATGACAGTTTAAAAAAAACAATACTAAATTAAAAATCAATACAAGTGTTTATTTTTGTTTCCCTTTAGCACAATGCATTTTGAATCAGGGAATAATTAGTATGAGAGGAGCTGCCTGCTGGTATGATATGACGCAATTTAAATCTGATCCGAAGAGTCGACTAATCGCAACTACTTTTGGTGCTTAGTCGACAAGCAAAATAATCGTTTGTGGTACCTCTCACGGTACTGAGGTTCACGCCCGGATTTGTATTCACTATTTAAATAAGTACATTACAACTTCACAAAACACCACATAGATGAAGTCAAATGATTCAAAGGGTCAAACTAGGTTCAATACACATTTAGTACACGGTACTTTAAAAGCATCTCATGCAACTGACGCTCCAATTTAGAAAAACTTGTTGAAATAGGTCCCCTGTGAACCACCGAGGATATTTCCTATAAAGTGCAGCTGCTTTAATAGGCATGTCACGGAACTCAAGCATAATATGAGGTGTGGTGGGGGTTTGACACTTACCAGGAAGCAGAGCTGCGGCCAGTTGTGGATGAAGTACCTGTACGTGTAAATGGAGTAAGGCTCAGACAAGTCCTTGGTGATGAGTCTCATGATGGATGGCATCTGCAGCTCGGACTCGTAGCGTACATAACAAATGTCGTGGCCGTCCTCCTGCGGCGAGGCGCCCAATTCCAGCCGGGCCAGCTCGTCCGAGGGCGGCTGGAGCTGCGGCTGCTGCAGCAGCTCCATGCTCCCGGAGCTCCCGGAAGCGAGCGGCGCTGCCTGAGTTCTTGTTCGGGCCGGCATCCCGTTCATGCTATTGTTAACCAGAGGCGAGTGTCGGCCGTTTTTGGAGCGGGGGCCTTCGCGTTGGCAGTGTTCCATATCGTTCGGTGCGGCCGTGGTCTCGTCGTCGTCGTCGCCGCTGTCACAGTCGTCCGCTTGCGGTCTCGGATTGTCAAGGTGTCCCCTTGGCTCCTCCACGGGACTACCGGCCAAGCCGTTGAGCTGCTGCTGCTCCACGTCTGGCATTTTGAGGTGCAACGCCGGCGGGCTAGCTCTCGCTAGCATGTTTTTCTGCTTCTTCCTGACCGGCTGCTTGACTTCGGCGAGCGGCTTCCCCAACCCGGGGTACTCACCGGGTCGACGCGGCCCTCTGTCCTCGCCCCCAGCGCCGGGGAAAGGCGGACTTTCAGTCGGGGATTCGGCCGGTGCACTACTAGGCCCAGGCGGCACTGTGGCCATCCCACCGCATCAAGGTGGCGATTCGCGGTTGGGAAACGTCGGACACAAGCTCATTCACGACGCCCAGCGGGAATACGACAGCGCCGCGGGTGTGACTCCGCCGAATGCAGCGTAAATTCGCTGATTATTGAGGCGAAAAGAGGCTCGCGAAGCGGCGACGTTCTTCGCTTGCTTTCTCCTCGAGCTCTCCCTACTGCCGCAAAGTGCTGTCGCAGCAAAGGCCATTGCAACACTGCCGCACGGTGATGTTTTACGACAATGCCGTAAAACCCCGTAGACAGCCACTTTGCCCCACAACACACGCACGCACGCGCACACACACACACACACACACACACACACACACACACACACACACACACACACACACAAAATGAATATAAATGGGGGAGATTTATGGTCTCAATTACATTTACCAATAATTGTGTGATTCAAATGATATAAAACTATCAAGCACTTTGTGGAGACAACTAAAGTGTTGTAATTTTCTTCACTTCCATCAGATGGTGCCAGATCATGTTTTATCGCCCCATTCTTTGTTTCACGACTTCTGTACCACAATTTCACAAAAGATTGTTTTGTACTTTTTTTAAGCCGAAACTTCAAAGAAGTGGCACGAGAACCTTCCAAATGTGGATTATGGTACGTCATTTGTTGGCTATAAATGGCCACTTTTTTTTCTCCTGTTACCAATAATATGATTGGGAAACAATAATAATAATGTATATGACCCAAAGTGACAATGAGCAGTACAGAAGATGAATAATCATATATATATATATATATATATATATATATATATATATATATATATATATATATATATATATATATATATATGGAAAAGGAAAATAATTTGTATTTATATAACTTTTCCCCATTGTGGGACTAATGAAAGCCCACTGTGGTCTATTGATAAGTCCTTCAATATAAAATTGATTGCACATTTTGTACTGTTTTTTAAAATATGGTGTTTAAGTTAATTGACAGAAAAGATAAAGAGATGTAGATAAATATTTTCCTTGAACACACTCTAAAGAGGCATATAGAGCTTGATTTGTGCAGTGCTGAGCATGCCTTTGAAAGCGCTCTCTAAGCCTCGAGGTGCTGAGAACTGGTGAAGCGCCGCAATGAGACATGTGCAATCAGTTCCCCCTCTTCAAATCTCCTTTCGGGGCCTATCTACTTGAACAGGCTTCTCTTAATGACTTCTCCATCACTTCTCGCCAGCTTTTTCCAGGGACTCTCACAAACACTTGGCTGCGTATAAATACGTTCACTATTCTATTCTGTCCCCGTTGTAGCTTTTTTTTCCCCTGCAACCCTGCTTTCCAAATATCTCCGGGGTGTCAGTTGCGTCATGTGACTGGTGTGCTGGTGATTACAGTGCTCGCTTGGCACTCAAGTGATGCCATGAGCCAAAAATACCTTAAAAAAACGTTGTGTAGGTCAAAACGTACCCAAATATCTGTCCCCCCCTTCTCTCCACACTCTGTCCCAGTGTCCTTCTCCTTGTCTCTTTCTGTCCAGCCGTGGCGTCTGGTTCACGAGAGTTGCATTTAATTAGTTTCTGTTGGCTCAATTAGGGACTGAGTGAGGGGGCGGGACCAGAACAAAAAGCGGGTTAGGTTGCATGGATGGAAGGATGCAGTTGCACTGTGGTGGTTGCCAGACGGCACCCAAAACTGAGTGAATTGGACGAGGCAACGCTGTCTTGATTTTGCATGCCGGGGCAAACTGGGCATTGCCCCTCCAGATCCAACATATGGCACTGTGGTAAAGAACTAAAATCTGTGGTTTGTCTTGTTGAAATAGTTAATTTAATCAGTGTAATGTCATGTATAAAAATTAAAATTTGAGAGGAAAAACTACCCCGTGCATTTTTGCCAAACCTCACTGTCCTCTCTCAGCTGTGTGAGATGACAGAACCCATCCAAAGTTGTCAAGGATACAGCATTGTGAGCCTGTTGTATCGTTTGTTGTTTTCTTGTGATCGACTGAAGTGCTGATCTGTATACGTTTTTTTTCCTTCGCTCTTCAGTTGCCTTTGACCCCAGGTGGGACAATAGAGGACATAAAAAAAGCCATCCAAGCAGGTGAAGTGTATTGCCTTGGCTAGAGCGTGGGGATGACATCACAGGGATCAGTGGTTGGGCGAGAGGGATGACGAGCCTGGATTTGACCTTTTCTGTGAAGAGAACGGTGCCATCTCTGGCATGGCTACAAGGCCCACTGAGTGAGTGACGGAGTCCTGGGGCTCTTTAGACATGGCACCACCGCAGCGGGGTCGGGGGAGCCCAGACAATCACCCGGCTTCAGATCCGAAATGGAGGGGCGAAGGACAGAAGGGCTTGAGGTGAAGGACGGAGAAGACTGAGAGATCAGGGGTCCAGGTGGGAACGGGAAACAGTGAGGAGGGGAAGAAAGGAAGCGGAGGAGAAGAGGAAGAAAGGGGGAACCACGGAGAGATGGCATGCATTCTCCCTCGTATCCCTCCTCCTCTGTTATGCCGTTTTATCGCCATCACGGATCATGCCGTATGAACAGCGATCCAAGTCAGCCATCTGCTGAGGCTTGATAAGCCTGGGAGAGGCAGCCATTGAGCTGTCACTCATTGAAAGAGAGACAGAGGAAAGGAGGGAGAAAACGGGAGAGGAACGGAAGGCAAAAAGATCGGCGAGGCATCTGTCTAATGCGGGAAAAGACTTAACGTCAACGAGACGTCCGGCCTCCCAGTAATCCCACTTCTCTAATGAGAAGTTGTTTAGTGGACGATTGAGGCTTTTTGACGCTTTCTTTTTGCTTATCGTGCCATGCAGATGTTTTCCTTAAATGTCATCAGGAGCATTCAGTGTGATTAAGCCATTTCCCAAATACTGGACATGAAGGAACAATTTTTAAACGAGGTGGGAGTCCCTGGGGGCGGGGTGTTGCATTATCATTGCGGATGAGACACCCCGGGATCCCCAAATTGAGAATTTCTTCTCAATTAAGTTGGTCAAGTTACATCCCACTAAAACATATATGGTGCTAAAACCACTTAGCTCATAACTATGTGGTTAGCATCTGCTGCAGAGTTCAATTCAAGTGTAAAAGGAAGTGAAGCACTGTATTGCAGAGCTGCCAATTGCAGGGACCCACAGACCCACAATATAGTAATATGCCAATAGTTTCATAACAACAAAAATAAACTGTCCTACTAAGCAATGTGGGACTGAAGAATTGGTCTTCATACAAAAAAATGGAGGCGATGGCTCAGATTGATGATCATTTGCAGGATTCACCACTTATGGTCTTATTTTTTTTAATTTATTTTTCTCACTTTCTCACCCTCATGCATTTCCAATCAGAACGGCCTTATTTTTAGTCTTAAAAGCAACATTTGCACACCCTTCAGGAGGTAATACTGTGGCAATAGTGCAGGGGCATGAATTGAGGCCGGGAGGGGGGTCAGGCCTGGGAGTGAGGGGGGGTTAGCAGGGGATTAGCCGAGGCCAGTTGGATCATTTTACAGCCGCAGGACCCCCTCTCACCCTCGGCAGTCTCCCGGACAATGAGGATTAAACTCCTCTTGTTCCTCAACTCGGAAAAAACAGCAGGGCAACAAAGGCGCTATTCCTCCTGGGTGCCTGGCTGGTAGCTGGGTAGCTGAGTCGAAGAGGGAGGCAAAGGGAGGGAGGCGAGGAGAAGGTAGGGGGTCCATCATAAAATTAATCCCTTCACAGTTTGCTCTGGTGCAAAGTGAGATATGAGGCAGACATGCCTAATGAAACTGTGCAGTCATCGAAGGGCAGAGCGATAAAAGCACGCATCAAACTCAACATTAGCGCCGCCGCTAAAAGCCCGTCGAGAGGTTGGCGCTCTCCCTGGGTGACTGGCACCACAGATTAATCGCTCCGTGCAAAAAGATACTCCACCTACCACGAGTTTTCTCTTGTTTAAAACATCCCGCACCAACTGACTATTTGTTAATCAACTTCGATTAAAAGACATTTCGAATCAGACCAAAATGCCCCTTCTGGGCTGGACGACAAATAGCACTTGACAATTCAGAGGAGGAAATAAACAGTTATTTTAGTTTAAGCCATGCAGCACAACAGAAGCCACGGGAAAGTGAATGGAGAGGTGGGGTCCTTCATATTAAAAAAGGTTTTTTGTTGTTGTTTTTTTAACTTGTTAAAAAAAAATGAAAAGAAAAGCTTCTTTGCGCTGTCAAAGCCAATCAACGTCTGTGCTGGCAGTGCCGCCTGTCTCCCAGGCAGCCTGCCACAAAGGAAGCCCGACACACCTCTCACTTCCAATCTATGTACTCCACTGCGGGCCTCCGATTCAAACTCCCACTATATTGTCACCATTCGGATCGTCCAGTAAAAAGCCGCAATCAGTTTTATTGACAAAAGCATCCGATGGTTATTCATTCATTGGGCCGGGAGATTTCTCGACTCCGAGCCAAATATAAACATGGCGATTACAACAGCAACAATCGCCTTGTGCGCGAATAAACGTGAGCGACAAGACTTGATCCTTGCAAACCTCAAATACAAAAAAAAAAACATCTTGAATAGACACCCCCCCCTCCATTCCAAATCGCATTGTCGCGCAAATCCCGTGATAAAAGGCCTAAGAGTAACTCTGCGTTTAGACTCTTGAAGACTTTGGTTAAGCCAGTGCCTCTGCTACTTTTCAGCCCCCGGCATAAATCTGTCTCTCAATGGCGATTGGCTCAAGGCGAGGGGGCCATCTTTTCTCAAGAACCCCCCACCCCATCCCGCCACTGACGCCACTTGCAACGAGTGTAGCCGTCACCAGACAATGGCTGGTAACTGGCAATTAAACAGCATTTTCCGAGGAATCCGTGGCACTGGTCTAATGGCATTACCATTGGATGATTCAATCCCTGAATAGTCAACAGGATTTTGCTTCTCTGCAGGAAAATACTGCTTCATCGAATTACCCGTATTACATCGATTTAACCAAAGATTATGATTCAGGGTTCAGCGATGACGGCGTCACTAAAACGTTGATCGGCCACAAGAGAGGAAATTTAAAAGTCAGATTAATTAAGCGTTGGTTAGCGATAGACTACGTTGCTGCTCCATCGTAAAACGCTAACTCCCCGTAGCACAACAGATTCAGTAATATTATCCAGGTAAGTGAGGAAGGTAAACTTGTGAAAAGACAGTCACAACTCTCAAATAAACTTGAAACTATCTACTTACTGTAAGTATTCATTGGGCTAGTGGCAGTAGCAATAAGGAGGATTGCAAGATAAAAACAATCATGTCGGAGTTTTTACTCACGAGGAATTATTATAAGACGTGAGAAAATGTGAAGCGCTAAGAAGACTTTCCAGATGCACTGCGCTGTACGTCAATACTGGACCGCAAGCGGTAACGATCGCGAGACATGGCAAGAATGGTATTTGACCCACCGCTGTTTAGCATCGATTTGTTTGAAAACCGACAGGTCTCTCGTCAGATGTCAAGCAGCACATTTGTGGCCTTCAACCTCCTCATGGGCCGAGTCGGGAGAGGCAGGAAGAGGGGCCAAGTCCATTATCTCACAATGACGAGGCTAATTACTGGGCCAGGCAAGCCTCAAATCACACGGCGGCAGACCGCCTCGTCTTGTGTCCCCCCGCTCACCCGACGTCTTAATTGCTCTTTTATTCTCGCCGTGTGTTTTGCTACTGCGCTGACGCTCCGCAGCCATTTTGCCACATGAAAGCGAGATGCTAATTGCCTGCAATGGAAATATTGGTGGCTGTGATTAGCAAGCGTTTTGGTGTGAGGGAGCACTGAGCCAGCACTCCCAATGTAAAAAAAAAAAACACACACGCACACAAAGCGGTTTGTTATTGGTTTGTCTTCGTCCACGTTTTGGGTGGTAAGGTTGAAAGTGTCGTTGCGGCTATTGTGCGCGGCGATTGTCAGACAGCAATGCTGGCAAATTGTTGACAGATAATCAGCAAAATTACAGGAAAATGAGCTCAGCCAGTGAATTGTTATCATTAGCATTCATGACCACAAAACCTCATTTTGTCAGAATATCGCACAAACATGACGGCTTTTATACGGTGCTCAATTTGGACAACTGTCAAGTTGGTGAAGTAAGAATCCAAGGTGGTGAAACAACTAAACTTAATTGGAAGGGGATTTACCCTGGTTTGGATTAGTTGGTTCCGGACCTGGGTGGAAAAGCCAACAAGTATACTCAAGTATGAGTTTTGTTACTTTATAACATGACTGAAGTAAAAGTAGTCCTCCAAATAATTACTTGAGAAAGTAGTCCGTGAAAAAGCAATCTTTATCTTTGGTGCTGTTCAAACATTGCAGACTGATTTTCCTCCCGGCTCCTTTTGATTATGCACAGAGAGCACAAACGGGGCGACCAACTGCAATTTGCATTCATGTGTTTTGCTTGACCTGCTGGTTTTATTCCACAGATCATTACACTTTGAACAAGCAAACAAAGTCTTGGAAGTTTATGAAGTTCTGAGTCCTCATTAACAGCACGATAAAAATATATGACGTGAAGACTCAAGGACTGGGCCACTCGTGTTGCTTATGCTTCCAGAAATTTGTAGGACATCTCAAAATATTTGGTCACAATATCTCGGGGGACCTCAGACTCGGACCTGGAGCTTTACTAAAACCCTGGCGCGACCTTGAAATGCTCTGTCACGCATCTAAATGCTTTATGTTATAGCTCAAAGGAGACGACGAAGGAAGAGAAGCTACTTTTCCTGACGGTTGGAGACGTGTCGGCGTGCTCCAGCAGTGCAGAAATTGGTAAAGGAGGAGAGTGGGGGGGGGTTAGCAGGTCGGCTGTTCAAAGGCTGGCTTTTTGCATTGTTGGTCAGTTGGGGATTAAAGTCCTTGGTTCGGTGGCCCAATAGGCCCCTCTAATTAAAAAGGATAGAAAGAAGGCAGACACACACAAAAAACAGAAGCAAAGAGAGAGAGAGAGAAAGAAAGAGAGAGCAAATTTACCCAGGAAAGAAAGAAAACCGTTTTCAGTGTAACAACGGTGGCTATCAATTGAAAATGGATTAACTTGACACTCTAGTCCAGTGGTTCTCAAGGTGGGACGGCGGGGGGCAGCAGTCTGTGAGCTGTTGCTTGGGTGGCAGGGGTGGACGGGGTGGGGGCAAAATAATTTGCTGTAAACTATGTCGTATCATTGAAAAAGCGATAAATAAACCTCCCTACCTTAGCTTTAAATGAAGTAAAAGCTCTGGCAAGATTATGACATCTCATCACATAAATCCGACATCCACTCACACCCACATCCACTGGACGGGAACTGATGCCATGCTACCCGCACACAAGCCATGCAACTTTACCACTACGCCATCAGTGACTTCTGAATATAGGAAATAATTATTACAAAATTTAAGGGGTGGCCATCACAAAGCTTTTGTGGAGTGTACGTTTCCTTAGTATAGGCTTGAAGATAACCTTTTTTTTTTTGCATTAAACTATACAAACGCAGAGTTTGTGGCACACTGTTTGCCATCATCAGAATGTGAATGGACAACCGTGTGTATGCTGCAGCACAGATGCTGGCCGCCAGTAGGTGGGCTGTTTACTGTGCGGATGGCTGGTTGTGTTTTTGTTTGGCCCTCTGGGCTCGCCTTCTTCGCGAGCCCAGTGGGTGCTTTGGGGCTCCCGGTGGGGCCGCTCCCTGCTGATCAGCTCCCAGGTAATGAAGCTTCCTCACTTGGCCTGGCCTGCAGAGTGTGTGTTGGGGTGAGGGGGTGGGAGGGGTTAACAAGCTACCAGCAGGGACAAGGAATGCAAACCCCCAAGGAGTAGACTGCAGATTGGAGAGTGGATATGCAGAAATTAGCAAAAATACAGCAGGTGTAAAGTGCATACACAAGTGGGAAGTAATGACCAATTACCAGAGGTTGATATATGTATACTCTGATGAACAGACAACTGGCTGTCAGATTATGAGTCTTGCTCACGACTCTGGCTCCAAGTTCTTTTTGATTGATTTCTTTTTAAAGTCGTTCTTGACATTTTGCCTCATAGCTTCTCACCGGGTTTTCTCAAAGCATCCTTTCATGCAAGTAGTTTTTGCTATATTTCCGTTTGTATCCTCACATATTGGATTGCGCTGTCGTTTGAGTTTGGCATGCAACTGCTGCCATCGAAGAGGCTTTCCAAAGACGCCAAACAAGTCATTAGCGAAAACGACGCCCGCTTTGCTTCTTTTGCGGCATTATCAATACAGACTGGGCCCCTGATGCGTATCAATAAATCTATCAGTGTCACATCTACCGTGCAGATGGCACCAGAAAACTAATGTGCCATACAGTTGTGTGTATGTGTGTGTGTGTGGGAGGGGGGGGTCTAACAGATGGCGTCAATAGATTTGACCTTGACCACAGACATGTCCCGTGGCATATAGCCGGACTCTGTCAATTGGTCTCCAGACAGGAGGAGCGCGTATTGCCTGACGCATTAACAAGATCATTTACCTTTTCTTTGACAAGTGCGGCCGCCCGTTTAGCTGAAAAATGCTCCCCCCGGAGCTGGGAGATATCTCTCTGCCTGCATGAATTATATATAATACAGCTGAAGATGAAAGCACTCAACGGGAAGCTGACAAGATGGGTGATGAAGCAGGAGGGGGGGTGCTCTTTGGTTAGGGCTGTATCAGGACATAATTCTAGATAAATAATACTTTTTGATTGCATTAATGACGTCCCGTTTTCCCTGTCTGCAAAGAAAATAGGGGAGTAAGTGCAACAATTTCGTTGACTTCTGAGCACATTAAAACAGCAGCACCCACTAAGCAACGAAAACATCCTCTTAGATCAACTGCTGTGTATTCTTTCCGTTTCCAATGACCTCTCATGAAAAAAAAAAACAAGTCTCACATTAAGTAAAGTTTGGAGCCGTGGCGGTTTCTGGCATGCATATTATTGCTAGTGTATTTAAAATCACACTTGAATTTGTGTAAATGTTGTCAGAATGGTCAAAACATTAGAAACAGCTCTTTGTAGGATAGTGAACAAGCAAAACAGTATCTTAGTCAAGCATTTTTAAAAATGAGACTCACTGTCAGGCCATCACTACTCAAAATCTCACTATTATAAATTGACCGCAATCAATTGTACATCATGATGTTTCTGTCCTGTTCTCTGCTTTCTATTGGCTCCTAAAAGTCTCTCGTTCTCCGTCTCGCTCACTCAGATTCTCTCTCTCTCCTTTTAGTGAGTGCATAAATAGTGTGCATCACCAAGTGTCATCCGCTTAAAACTGGAGTTGAGCAGCCAGAGGGGAGGCCCTTGAACGCATTACGGTAAGTGTAAAAGTTTATTTTGCTGTAATTGAATAGAGTTGGGTACCTCCCCTCTACTCCCCCGCTGCTTCACCCAAATGGTGGCAGAGCCGAAGAAGAGGAGGGTGGGGGAAGAGGAGGAAGGTGGTAGTCCATGTTGGGAGTTAATTGAGGAGGCGTTTTTTTTTTTTTTTGCTTAGGAAACTTTGCAATGTTGACGCCCCTCCAGGGAAAAAGGCATTCAAGTGTTTAATGGAGCACAAGTTAAGATAAAACCACTTGGATGCATGTACCAGGATGTCGACCATGTTTACTCATGCTACTAAGACTTAATTATAGCGATAAAATCAGTTAGATCGTAGGCCTTGACTAGGGTGGAAAGGAAAGTTTAGTAAATTAATGCTATGAAAAAAATACAGACCACATTTTAATTTTTTTATCAATTCTGGACAACATTTTATTTTAAAAATAATTCTGATAATCTATAGAAATATAATAAAGCCACATTTATAAAATAACAATGAGAACAGAAACAAGAGAAGGATATTTAAAGAAAAAACGGAAAAATGTGTTATGTTATAATTCGATATGATGTAGACTATTTTTCTAATTATATTTAGATCAAGGATCCTTGAGAATTTGCTAAGAGATTGATAACAATTATAGTAAAAAATAAAAACGGTGTGTCGGTTGTTATTGTGCATATTGGGGGTGGGTTTTTTGTGGGGGCTGGGGGGTGGATGTGTGTGTTCATGTGTGTCTGGCAGTCAGCTGGTGTGATCGACACAATGCCAATCTTTGTCTGAGGGTACTGATGCAAAAATGAGGGAAGCGGACTAAATACAATATATATCTATATGCAGTATAGAAAAAGTCGACACGCCCCCGTTTGAATGCCAAGTTTTTTTAATGAAAGATAAATTAGTTCAAAAGTTTAATGAGACTTATAACCTGTACAACTCATTCAAAAAGAAAATAAAAACAGAGCGGGGTTGCAAAATTAGATGTTCTTGGGCAGATGCTTACAGACAAATTCAAGTTAAAAGGGAGTTAACACGGCGACATCCAATTATTTCAAGTTGCTCTAACTAACCGCAAATAAAGTTCAGCTGTTCTCGTAGACTTCGAGTGTATTGTGCATACAATGAAACCCCACCCCCTGCACAGCGTCCCTCTAATCAGGCCAACGCGTGCCACTCTGATTAACTCGTCCAAAAAGAAATCATCTCTTCTCTTAGCAGGCCAATAACAATTAAAGACCGGTACTTATGATGATTATTATTGAACGGATGTGGAGCAACCGGTGGTTTAAGCGGTGGAGGGAGGAGCAGGGGGTGCAGTCTGGGTGGGGGCCCACAAAAAGTGACAGATTGCAGCGTCCGTTATTGGCTGTATTAAAAAAAAAAGACACAAAAACATACTGTAGCTTCGAGTGTATTCTGCAGTTCAAATTACAGTATGCATAAAACAATATTTTATTTTGCATTGTCATTATGACCCCCCTTTAACACGATCAAAGTAAGAAATAATACATATACAACATATTTTTTACTTGGAAATTGTGGGCTGCTATAGCGATTTGCGTTTTATATTGCTCACTCTCAGGTTATGATTCCTGTCATTCTGAATTTGATGATTGCACTTTAATTTGTCAAATATTTCATGCAGCCCTCATTTGTCTAAATTAACTTGACAACAAACCTGTGTGCGCGCGCGTGTGTGCGCGTGTGTGTGTGTGTGTGTGTGTGTTAGTATCGTATACATATGCATGCATGCAATGGAAAAAAAACAGGCCTACATTTGTATAAAAATCACAACAAAGTTAGACTTTTATGACTATGAACCTATAAGAATGTTACTGCTATCACACGAGGCTGATGAGTAATCAATTAAAAATATATATATGTATATATTTTTTTTATTATATGACGTAAGGGTAATTATATGATGAAGAAAAACTTCCACGATGTAATGCGCACGTTTAAAAAAAAAAAAACTTCAATCTCCTTGTTTGTTTAGATTAAGATTAAGTACCGCCTCCTAATCAACACTTTGCGATAGTCTCACCTTCCAAATCTAATTACCGGGAGCAATTCATTAGGAGACGAGGACGAAGTCGGGGAGGGGGGTGTTAAAAGTGAGTCGGAGGATGGAGTGTTTACTTGCCTTTAAGAGTGTCGATGTGATTTCAAAATTAGACCCGCTTCTTCATGACTGCCCCCCAAAGTTATCCTTCGTATTGTAATTAGGTCACATTGACATGTGCGGAGCTTTTAATGCAAACACATCACAAAAATTGGAAGTATGGGTGGGGGGCGCACTGTGTCGGAGGTGGGGGGAGGGGGGCTTCATTGTATCTGAATGGCGCATCTCAGTTTGCAGCTTTTGTTTGCAACTTCTTATTATCAGCGTTACTTATCGTCAACAGTGGGCTTTGTCCTTGCAAATGGCCCCCCAATCAACTGCCCATTTAGCTGCGGTCTAACCTGTGGGTATATATGGTAATGCTTGATGAAGAGGGGCGGAGAATGGGGGGGTGGGTGCATTTTTTAACGACAATGTTTTGTTTTTAAGAGAGGAGTATGTTTTGGGGGGGACGGATAGACAGACAGCTGGGAGGGGATAGAGGGGAGGGGGAAGGGTCTATGGGTTTAAGAGCCCCTGCACATGTTTGAGACCCTCACTTCTTTTTCCGCACCCCTATCATCATCTTGGAACTAAAAGAGCAAGAAGAAACTCTTTTTGTTCAATTTTATCGTTTTATTTTTATTTTTTAGGGGGCCGGGTTATCAGCCATCACAATGATGTCCTACTTGAAGCAGCCCCCTTACACGGTCAACGGACTCAGTTTATCCTCCCCTGGGGTGGACCTGCTGCACCCTACCGTGGGATACCAAGGTAAATCATGAACTATTTCGGAACGAAAATAAGTGAAGGGAATTTTTTTTGGGGGGGGGGTCATTTCGTTCATCCGTGTTTCATCATATTTGCACGCAGGCACGCCTCGGAAACAGAGGCGGGAGAGGACCACCTTCACCAGGGCCCAGCTGGACGTGCTGGAAAACCTGTTTACCAAGACGCGCTACCCGGACATCTTCATGAGGGAGGAGGTGGCCCTCAAGATCAACCTGCCTGAATCCAGAGTGCAGGTCAGCCGAAAAAAATATTCAACTAGTATATTCTGTTCATTTTTTTCAAATGTTCAATCCCAAAAAAAAAAAAATCTAGTGAACACAAGCCGATGCGATTCAGAAGGCCATTTCCTCGCTCATATCTAAAAGAATAATAATAATTGTTTCTTGTGAATTGTAAATTCATGAAAGGGTACAATTTGGATTGAACTATTTCCATCTTGCCTAGAGATTCACTTTTGGAATTGAAGTACTGAAATAGTTGTTGACGATATTGTAATGTATTGAGATGTACTATCTGACATCACTTGCAGGGTTTTAAATGGTTTAACTACTGGGGAAATTGTTTAGATGTGTGAAAAATATCCTGCATCAAATATTTATGACATAAACATGTTTTGGTAATAAATGTTTGCACGAGTGTTTCTCCACGTGCAGAGCTTTAAATAACTATGTACGGAAAATATATCGTAACGAATTTTAATCAACATAATTATATGAGCATTTTGGGGTACATATTTTACAGTTCAATGCTGACTTTCGTTTGTTTCTGCATGTAGGCAGATATTTACATTTTTATTTGGTGCTTAAAGTGTTAGATGGGTGCAAAAATGATGCACCAATTGTTTTTTATTATTGCATGAGCATTTGTGGGTTACATTTTAAATGCGTTTTAGAGTTACAGGCTGTAATTGACTAAGTAATTGTCTTGGCCTATATTGACGAAAAATATTGTTTATTATATTTAATACAATTGTTGCATGATATTGTGTGGATTCAATGTTTCAAAGTCGCATGATTGGCTCTCACTCTTCAGGTCTGGTTCAAAAACCGAAGGGCCAAACACCGCCAGCAGGCCCAGCAGACCCAAAGCGGAGCACCCAGCAAAGCGTCCAGCACCAGGCCGGTGAAAAAGAAACCCTCTCCGGTCCGGGAGGCCAGCTCGGACAGCGGGGCGAGCGGCCAGTTCACGCCACCCTCCAACGCCTCTCTGCCGCCCGTGAGCACCGCGGCGACGCCGGTGTCCATCTGGAGCCCGGCTTCCATTTCGCCTCTGCCCGACCCCATGTCCGCTTCCTCGGCGTCCTCCTGCATGCAGCGCTCCTACCCGGTGACGTACACCCAGGCCACGTCTGCCTACAACCAGGGCTACACGGGTTCGTCGTCCTACTTCTCCGGCATGGACTGCGGCTCATACCTCTCGCCGATGCACCACCACCACCACCACCACCAGCTGAGCTCCGCCATGAGCCAGATGAGCAACGGAGGAGGCGGCGGCGGCGGGGTGTCCAGCCACCTCAGCTCGGCGTCGTCGCTCTCCTCGTCCGCGTACGGCTACGGAGGCACGGCGGACTGCATGGACTATAAGGACCAGACAACTTCGTCCTCGTGGAAGCTCAATTTCAACACCGATTGTTTGGATTATAAAGAGCAGCAGGCGGCGTGGAAGTTCCAGGTTTTGTGATCTGATTTACAGGCCCTGGGGTAGCGGGCGCGAGCCGGCCCAGGGGGCGGGGGGGGGGGGGAACTCCTCTTCTACCTCTCCTCTCCCCCCTTTTTTTCATCTGAGCATTCACACTCCAGACTTTGATCGAGCAGAAGGAACAATTAAAAAATAACAAACAAGAACGGAACTTTTTGGGGGTGGGGGGAGTTTAATAAACTTCTTAAGCATCCCCAATGTGATCAAAGTTTTGGCGTGTGCAAGCTTTCTGACATGGATGCACTACTTAATTTATGACAAATATGTTTAAAAACGAAAAGACAATCAAACGTTTCCCTCTATTTTCTTTTTTTATCCAATTCTGTTTTGTGTTCTTCTAGATTAATTTCCTATTTTTTGTTGCTATTTTTTTTTGCAAGCAGCGGTTTAATGATAAATTATTACAGTTAAAATGGGGACTATGCAGGTAACGCTGTATTTAAATAAATATGAGCCAAGTTGCATGTGTACAAAGCCTATATCTGCTGTTTTTGCTTTGTGACCTCTATCAACGTTGCACATTCATGAGAAAAGACATCTTGCAAAGTTAGGAGAAAGCAAGTTGCCGACTTCAAAGAACCAAAGTCAAACATAGTTATGAGAAATAAGTCACTTAAATTACAAGTCTGACTATTGCCGGACAAAAGACAACATTCTGAGAATAAAGTTGAGGTGAAGTCCAATTTGTAAATAAAGGTAATCTTATTTTATCTTAAATCATGCTCTCAGAAAAGTCGTATTAGGAGAAATCACAACTACACAAGAACATTACAATACTATAAACCCTGATGTATTTCCTTCAACCTCTGACCCACAGTCTCTTCCAAATCAACCCAAGAGCCGATCAATCGAAAAAATCACTTCCATCTGCTGCAGGGATTATGATTTTTTGGGAGGGGAACCGTCTATGTGCAGGATTACTGGAGTGTAGGCATGGAGGTATCGCTCTAATTAGGACTAGAGGAGGGCTTTGTTGGCTGTTTGACCTCCAATTAGCCGCCAAGGATAAATAAAGACAAGTCAGTCTTGAACGCAGCAACGTTTGAATCAAATCTCATCACTGCAATCGGAGGTATGAAAATGTGACACATGTCTGCCTTTGGAAAAAGTTTTGGGGCCACGTTGAAAAGTGACAAAAAGTCTTGGGACGTACAAAGACAGAATCAAATGCCCCAGTACCTGTCACTGGGTCACTGAAAAGAATATATCGCTCCTTCACAACATCCTGGATCAACTTCAACAGGTTGCGATAACCAAATGGCAACAGAGAGCAGAAAGTCATGAGTGGCCCTTATGTAGCAGGAAAAGAGAAGAACCCCCCCGCCCCCACGCGGCCTAGACCACTCGAGTATCCATTGGCTTTTAATTAAGCACAAGTGCCACCAGAGGGGCCATATGGAGCTGCCAGACGCGCTTTATTAATCCCCTGTTCGCTTGTGAGCATGGCAAACAATAAAGTAGAAGAGCAAGCCTTGGAAGGAAGCTTCTTTTGGCTTTTTTTTTTTGGGTTCCTGAGGCCAGGCTTTCCCAAGATGATTCACCTGACCGTGGGTCTGGGAATTCCGTGCCGAATTCCTGACGGCGTGGATGGTCATCCACACTCGAGTGACTAAATTATTGGGTCAAAACAATGTATGCCGATTTTATGAAAAACATCAAACAATGTAGCACTAACTGCCGGTATTCAAAAAACAACCCCCCACAACACATTTTGCACACTATTTCTCAAAGTCATGATCCTATATAGGACACCCAGTTAATATGTCACATAAGTGAAAGGTCAATCCGTGTCTGGGAGCGAGGATAGGCGCGTCAAGAAAAACGTTTAAAACAGACAATTCCTGATTCAAAATCCCATCGGGGGGGAGAACAGGGGTGGGGGTGGTCGGGGGGGTGATATGGACTGTTATTATTATGAGATCAGCTGTGCAGTGACAGGCGCGTGACTTCATTTTTGTGTCAGAAACAAAAGAAAGAAGTGAAAGTAGACCGGGGCGACTGAGCAACTGTCAGAGGCGAGGAGCGGCAACAGCATTAAAAAGCGAACGTGGGAGCTAAGTGGCCAGTTTTGCTGGTGAGAACACAACTGTAGACTATTGTTATGCATAAGCGTGTGTCCTACATTCTATCACATATCAACCACGGCAGCCCCATACATTATTCATCTGTGACAACAACATGAACAACAACACTGCTGCTCCACTCGTGGAATCTCATTTGAATGAGCGAGACAATGGCGTTTGTGTGCCGGAGTCAGACGGGCCGTTGAGGACGCACGCTCGCGCGAGACACAAAACGGCAGCCGTGGATTTGCAATCTAATTGTGGTTATATTAGTGTACACGTCAGAAAACACTACATATCTATATCTATAAAGTGGATTCCAGGATTCCAGAAAAATACAGAGATGTAAAAAATGAGATATCTATATTATTTCTTTGTATAAAATGAATGCTTCGTTAATGGTTCCTTCTGTTCACAACGTCGGATTACGAACGCTTGGGCAACAAAGCAGTCCCGTCCTTCCAAAATGTGACCATTAGTGGGTGCGCATCATAAATCGCCTTATCAAAGAGCAACAGGTAGATGGTGTAAAAACAGATTCCATCAATTTAATCCTCAAAGTCACATCAACGAGATGGGTATAACCAAAGTGACTTGCTATCCTATGGCCCGTGAAATGATAATTAACTCAGATTGCGAAATTTGTTGACGTGACCACTGGTTACGAAAAAAATGACAAAGTTAAGGGAGGTAGAGTCACTCAAGTCATACGGGCATGTCGCGCCGCTTTCTCAACCGCCAAACGATGCCGTCCGCTTACATACAATGTAGAGGTCAAAGTTGGAGGGGCCTCAGAGTCTTGTTGCTTACAGTGAGGCCGGGTCAACAAACGCCGCTCACATGTCTGCTTCATCCACGCCTCGTATTCCTCTAAAGGTGGGAGTGGGAACTACTATTAGGCTTGCTTATTTCCTTCCCGCTCGTTAAGCGTGTCTGGCTGAGAGGCAGATGGAGGCATCGTACAGTAGACAGATGCCTCGCCACCAGCTCCCGGAGGCGAGCGTGTCTGTTTGAGATGGCGGCGTGCAGGGGGCAGGGCTTGGGTGATAAGCGGAATCAAGGGTAACGGGTAACGGCGGTGCGCGTTTCCCCTTCAGCCCGGTCGGTGTACACCAGGCAACAAGACTAAACACCACATCGAGCACTGTTGTGTGGATGTGGCTCAATCTTGTGTGCGTGTGTGTATACGTGTGTGTGATGCTGGAAGCGTGTGCCCTCAACGCAACCCCTGCAGCCGTCACACGCAGGGCCACCTGCTTGGGGATTAGAGAGCGTGCGGATTACACGCGTCACAATGGAGGTATACAAACACAAATATGGACACGCACACTCAGACGCACGCGCGCAAACCGGACGGGCCTCGAGGCTCACTAATAGCATCGTCAATATCTATGAATGGGCTCCATTCGGATTTGTGAGGATGGCGATTTCGAGTCAATGTGTTCACCTGATGTGACGTTACCCAACAGACGCACAGATAGGATGGAAGTATAGTCATGAACATGAAGTCTTTGAGGTGCTACAGGGAGGACAGATGATTAAAACCACACACAAGACGAGTTCAAATTGAACCGTCAAATACATTTTGTTACGTGAGTAAGACCAAGACTTAAAAAGCTAAGTGCAGGGTTGATCTATAGGTTATAGTAAATCAAAACTTCTTAAAGGCCAACTCCACGAAATGTACTGGAGTGACTGATTGGCAACTTGTATTATTACGGTAGCGACAGATAGCGAGTCCTTCCGCCAGTACAGTCCACATACCCCTCGAGCACCCGCCACACCAATCCCTCCAAAATGCCTCCCTGCCCCCCCCCCCCTGCAAGCCCCCGCGGGGTTGCTGGGTTTGTTTTGCTAATGACCCCATCCCGTTATGACCTCATTCAAGTTGCGCTGGGTAATTGGTGGCACACTGACACACTGTGGTGGTTTGACAGAGGGTGGGCTGGGGGGGTGGGCTACATCCCATTGTAAACACTCCTCCCCGACAAATCAGGTATTGTTATTGATGATTAACGGCAATGGAGTGAATGACTGCCTGTGAGGCAAAGAAAAGGGAAAATAAGGACAATGATGGAGGCGGAGTGATTAATCATTGTCATTCATGTCATGCAACATATGACATTCCAGCACTGTAGTAATGAGTTGACGTATTTACAGTTTGACAGTAAATTACCTCTCTAGTTTGAAATTGTTGTCGGAACAACTTTTTTTTGGATATAGTGCAGGGTTGGGGAAAGTATGAGACATAGGCCCACACAAACTGATCCATTCTTTAGTCCTATAAAAGTCTTGAATTAGGAATATACTGATACTTTACTTCTATCGGTACCAACACTGGACGTCTATTCTCGCACCATACCAAGACCCCCTTTTTCCCAGCTTGCCATAACTATTTTGCCCTCTCCAAGTGTTTATGGAAACACCTAGTTGAATATTACAGTAAAACTAGCATGATATTAATTAATAACAATAATTGTAAAATTACACTTTGAATTATTCTCGTTCATACATACATATGCAATCAATTTTGTGAAATTGATACGGGTACTTGCGACAGTCTCCTTTGTGTCTTTGTATGGAAATGTTATCCGCACGCCTGCCTCACACTGCCCCCTAGAGGGCACGGTTCACACAACCTTCCGGGAGCTGCGGAGCAAAACCTGAAGGTAAACGCGCAAGACAACTTTAAAACGGAAAGAAAACTGATTCAAAATCCGAACAAACCGAAGATGGAACAACCTTCTTCCACTTGACTTTACTTTTTGTCCAAAAACACGTGTGATAGGCTCCTTCTGCATATGAGCTCGCAATTATATATATTTTCCCCAGTGGTGGCAGCCGTAATAAAAGCCCCCCCTTATGTCTCCCAATCAAGCTCATCCCGCTATCACAGCGGACAGGGTTTACTTCCAGAGAGACCAAGCGAGGGTATTACGGAGGGGAGAGAGAAAAGAGAGGCAGACAGGGTATTATAAGCGAGCGGGATGAGAGCAGTGAAGGCATTTGGAGTCTTTATTCGGCTTCCTAAGCCATGGGCTGCACTCCCAATCCGATTGGTCGATAGGGCCAGCCATGTAAATGAAATGCAAAGCAGGGACAGACCCCTGACTTTGCCAATTTGCCAGGGCCCCACCTTCTGGTTGTCTTTATTGGCCCCGTCTTCCTCATCACGTGGCGTCTTTTCTTCCTCGTCAGTATCACACTCTGCAGCCTCTGATTCTTACACCCCGGTAGATAACCATTTGCCTTTTTCCTCCCCCTTCTGTCTACGAGATGAACTCTGTACTTCTTTAATGTTCGGTTCCGTGGATTTAATCCATTCGAGCTTTTCCTGTGAAACGCCAGTAGTGATTAAGCATATGCTCTTTCCTTCTTTGCATGCGCACTTGCGAAACATTACGTTGAAGGACCGCTCTGGCGGCTTTTTTCAAGCAAGCATCAACATTTTCTTCAAGAGCTGCACAAAAAAAGTCAAAACACCATCATATAAAAAGAGTAAGGCTACCAGTCCAAGTATTCCCTCTTTAATACTGGCCGCTACTGATACCAAGTAACAATGAGTACTTGATTACCCAAAGCATGGGGAGAACTTAAAACTTCCACACAGGAAGACCGGTGCTGCAATTAGAAGGCCAAGAGGAGCTCTTGACATTGAGGCAGTTTGATTTGTTGGTGAAAACAATGACAGACAGACCGCTTTTGCACCACCAATGGACGGAAACAATGAAGTCATAACTCTGACAAAGTTCACTACTTAATCATGACAAAACACAAGGTGAGGGTACCACTGTCGGTTGCACAACAGCTACATGACAAGAAGGAAGGAGCATGTCATACATTTGTATAGTATACACATGCACACACTTCTTCATCGTCCTCTCCTTCTATGACCCCCACCCCCCCCCCCCCCACCCCGCTTCCCCCCTTACAAAACACACACGCGCCAACTTGACAGCTCCAAGCTCCGTGGAGAATGAGTCTCGCTTGCATTACAATCGTGCAGGACAGATTCCATTAGCGCTATCTGAAAATGAGCACAGGGAGCAGAGGAGCAGCAGGCAAGCGGGGAAGGCAAGACGGCAGGAAGGCTTCGGCATTTGCGCTCTTATCTGAACGGTGAGGGTGAGCGCTGACGCCGACGTCACTAATCCGGATGGCCGGGATTGAGCGCGAGCACGCACTTCGCCGTCACACACATGCACGCGCTGTTGTAGAGACGTTGTGCAGGAGAGAGAAAAGAACCCTGTGAAAGTGCATTTTCCCCCCTATTTTCGGGCCACACCATAAGTTCTGATGTGTTTTGGGATGGTTCACCGGAGCTCCCTGACCTGAAAGTGTTGTTTGAGCAACTTGGAAGTTTTGGGGACATTGCAGACCTTGCAAAACGGATGAAAATCGATCCCTGTGAAAGTGCAGGTTTTATTTTTCCATTTTTGGGCTAAACCAGGCATCTGACGTGTTTGTAAATTTTCTCGGTACTCCCTGACCTAAAAATGTTTTTAAAAGGTTTATATTTTTTGTAACCCTCAGTTGCAAACAGGTTACCTGACTTCAAAAATTCAATGTGCATTATTATTAGTGCTTAAAGGGTCAAAAAAGGTGTAAAGACAAGGCTCCAGACAAAGAAATACAATTCAAGACTAGAAATAACTTCAGCACACTTCAGAAATAAACGCCATGTTGATACAACAAGCTTTCATTCTCCATTGTTTTAGGCAGTAAAAGGTTTTCATGTAGGTTTTGGAGAGTGACATTTTTGTATGCTGAGCAGTGTTATTTTATTAAGTTTAGTACAGTACTGCCAGTGCGTCCAAGGTAAAGGCTAGGGCAGTATAATAAAGCGTGAGCACCCTCTTGTGGTTCCATCATTGATGCACACAAAATGAGCATGATGAAAAGTAAATCAAAGCAACACAAGAATATGATCTGTGCGGTCCGCAAAACCCAAAAAAAAATGTTGTTGCTGTTTATTCCAATGAGACGATATTTTAGTTATTTAAAAAAGGATAGAAACAAGTTGCCGTTCAGGAAGCCACAATTTTCAAAGACTGAGCGAGTATGTGACTGTTTCTGTGGATGTTCTGACCTGGTGATGATACTGTTCCTGAAATTCTTTCTCCTGGGAGCGTGCATTGACTGCTGTTGCCAGAGCCGAATACCATCTGACTCTCTGCATCAACCTTCACCGACTTGTTTCTGCAATAATATACAATGTCCCCCAGTCTTTCCAGTTGCGACAGATCCTATGAAAAATATAAGACAGTAGCCTATTGTTACTGGTATCACTTACAGTAACACAATGTTCTAACATCTCCAGTTTCAGCCTAAAAAATTGGAAAAATCGACAACCACTGTAGGCGCTTAACTTTCATCTTCGAGCTGGTGAATTAACTTTATACCGGTAGAGGGCGCTAACACACCATTTAATAAACAATGTATGCGTTTCTTTAGCTTGTAGTAAAACGAGTTACAGTATTTGCTGCCCTTCCAAAAACATCTCTCTGAACACAAAACTGACCTTAAACCAGGGGTGTCAAACTCAGTTCCTGGAGGGCCGTTGTTCTGCATGTTTTTCAAGTCTTCCTGTTGCAACACAGCCGATTCAAATGATCAGATCATCAGCAAGCTCTGCGGAAGCCTGACATTGAACCTGTTCATTTGAATCAGGTGTGTTGCAACAGGGAGACTTGGAAAACATGCAGGACAGCGGCCCTCCGGGAACTAAGTTTGACACCCCTGCCTTAAAGTTACTCGCTAGGAAAGCAACGTGAAACGTACTTTAGAATGAGCATTTCACGGTCAAGAAAGGGTTATTCTTACCCTCTTCTTAGTTTGCCGGTGGTTTTAGTTAATCAAGAAAAAAAAATATCTCAAACCAAAATCAATCATGGTCACGGGCGAGTCTTGTAAAAAAAGGCGAATTACAACATTTTGTGGTAGACAGCGCCGACTACCGTACAGGAGAGACATTGCGGTCAACAGGCGTCACTGTCAACATATAATTAAAAAAAAGGTTTGTTTAGGTTGAGCAGAAAACACAAAGTACAACAAAACAATTCAATGAAGTAGTGTTTGACGCTTTTATATCAAACATGACATAAAACTAGGTAAATACAATCGCAAAAGTGCTGACAGCAAGTACTGTAACTGTTGAACGCTTGGCTATCACACGATGACTAATACAAAGTCTTCAAGTGAAAACAAAACAATAAATGCTAGAAAAGATCGTTGTGTGCCTCCATGAATACAACAGGAAAAAGCAACAAAATAAGTTAACTTTTTTAGCACGGTTCAGTACAAAATTGAGTGAAACAGTGTGTCGGCTGGTGAATCTCTCGCCTTTAAAATACACAGTAAAGTGGTTTGAAAAGTTATTCCAAAAACTAGAAAATACAAAATACAAAATCCCTATTCCCTAACAAAAGTCTCCAGTAAACTGCAAACATTATGACAAGATGATATTCTCTTCAATCCTTTTTTCTAAGAATATAAAACTGTGGTACAAATTCATCATCTTTTGTCCTGAAGCAGTTCACTCCTTTTTTGGCTGCTCGATGAGTTTGCCCCTGTGGTACTTCTGTCCGATTCCGTAGGGGACGTGAGCGGAGATGGTGCCCAGTTCTTTGGCCCCCTCAATGTGAAACATCTGGTCATCAAAGTAGATGTGCGGTTTTATCTTCTGCAGCAGGGGCCCTTTTGGGGCTCCGGCCAGAAAGAGAGCCTCGTCCACCTCCAGTCCCCAACTGCGAAGGGTCTTCAGCACTCGAGCCCCCGAGCTGGCGGCGCTCCGGGCCGTGACCAGGAAGGTTCTTATGGGGCAATCCAAACGCTCGTTTTTGGCGTAGAATTTTCTCTGGAGCTTCCCTAAAGCCTCCAGGAAGCACTTCAAGGGGCCCTAAAACCATCACAAGTGTTTAATTATTTGACATGATTGACAATTCCACACCAAGTTTAGCATTAGTGCCTGTCAATGGGGATTTAAAATACAATTATTGTATTTGGAAGAATAAAATGCAGAATACGCATTAATTAGCCGACTAATTAAAAAAGACACGCAATTAATAAAATTGTTGTTTTTTTTTGGGTCCCTCCGCCCTTATGACAATAAAGATATGTATTACAGGCACAACATTCAACTGTTTTAGTTTGAATTGTGTATGGAGTCCGAATACAGAAAAAAGTCAGTTCAGTGTGACTTGGCCAACTTCATCCGCCTCTTTATCCACCACTATTTTATTTATTATCCTATTTAATAATATGAGGAAAAAAAACATTTCATTGTAAACTATACTTGATGTCTCCTTAAAAGACAAAAGCAGGTACCTGAGCAAGTGGTTTGTTCTCAAATTTCTTCTCGTGCTCAAAAAAGCTGTCCAGGCCACTTTGCTTCACAATGATCTCCGACTCATCCGAGAAGAGGACGGCGTCGCCATCGAAAGCCACCCTCAGCTGATTGTCGCACAGCTCATTCTCCGTCTCGGGCATGAACATTGTGGCCGCAGCAATGCCTGAAGCAGAAGCATAAAAAAAACAATTCATATGGCAAAAATAAGCGCATATACATGAAGGGCAATATCATATCTTCATAACTCCATCACATGCCTTCGTCAATGGCCTCTGTGACTTTCTCAGCATTCTTGGAGAGATACAGATTGGTCATGTAAGCTTTGAGGTAGCCGATGGGACTTTTCCTCCAGTCATACAGAATCTCTCGATGGTCAAATCTGAAAGGAAGACCCGTTGAATAGTTATTACCAGTTGAGCGCTGTTCAACATCACACCAACAGCCGGCGTACCATAGTGATTGATGCTGTTGATGAGGCGCACTCCAACTTGGGCGTGGTTGTTTGTCATGAGGACAATGTCAAACAATTCCTCGCTGTCCGGGTAGAGCTTCCTCAGCCGAGCGTTGACCGTCATCAGCGCCTGCATGTTGTGGGGGCACGGTAAAAGCTTTGTATATATATTTTGTTGTTTTCTTTTAAGTGTATGTTCTTCAGCCATTGTATATGATAGTTTCAGCGACTTCAAACTGATTGCTATATTCTACAGTCTATGCAACTTCCCTACATTACACAAGGATGGGATTTCAAAAATGTGCTACGGAAAGAGAACACCAAGACGTTTGCATCGTTTTAACACCCCTTGAAGATGTATAAACACTAACTCGGTAAAAAAAGTCACCTTTCCTAATTTAAACCATCAACATACAAAGTACAATACTTTGATGACAATGGTCGACCTTGAATTTCAGGTTGAGATGAGTTGCCTATGTCTGGAAAGCTGTTGGTGAATTTTTGTGAGTGAATTGCGACGAGCCTGGCAACCTGATTCACCCATCGACAAGCAAACATGCACAATGATCATTTTGAGTCTTCAATTAACGTGACATGCAAGTCTTAAAATACATACACCAAAGTACTTGGACAAAACTTACACAAATACATTTAAATTGCACTAGGAAGTTGACCAGCATCACAAAGTGGATTGCGTTTCAATGTGGATAGTCCTGTGTGCATACAGTAGAGTGAGACCAAGTGAAGCATTGCAAGCACCACACCCTGCAAGCAAGTACCCTGCAGAGGCTTGCTCTCAAATACCTGTCAGCTCACCTTGACAAATTGGAAAGCAGGTCCCGGCTTCAAAGGCTCATTCTCGTGTTCAACCTGATAAGCCACGTAGTTCTCCACTCCTTCCTTTTCATAGATGAGCCTCTCCTCCACCATGTTGAAGAGAGTCCGGGATGATACGGCGATGGTGACAGCAAACCCGGGTTTAGGCTGGGGAGGCACGGGCACCAGTCAAAATCATAAACTTAAAAACAACATTGTTACTGACGTCACGTTTTCAGTCACAGTCCCTAAATGTAACAAACACGCGAAGTTAAAGCTCGAGGCTCAAACTCGTGTACTTACCGGTCTCGGTTTGTTTGTTTTGAGGTGTTCAAAAAACGCTTTGGCCGCGGCCCAGTCTTTCTCCTCCTCTTTCTCCTCCGCGTTGTCCTCCACTTGACTTGACGCGTTTATCTTTATGTCGCTCATTTTCCGAAACGAAAATAGATCTGTTTTGCCAGAGAGGGCTTTGGGATCAGTCCAACCAAGAACAAGCAACTGGGGGGAGAAAGAAAAAAAAAGTTTGCGGAAGTAAAACAAAAGTGTAGTAGGTGTGTCGCCACGATGACGTCAGCCGCCTGCGCATTCTTGAGTCAAAGCCGGAAGTAAAGTGGGTAACCTCTTTTTATGGACTGTAACGTTATCATTACAGTATTATTATTTTTTAATATCGGGAAAACTGATTAATATAACACCCAATAACAGTCCCGCAACTATTTAAATGAATAATCGACTAAAATATCTCAACAGCCAAACTGTTGGTGCACCTAATATCCCAAATTACAAGTATGCGGTGGACGACTGTACTTTTAAGTTGTCTTCTTACCAAGCACCACTAGATGTCAGACATGTCTTACTTGCGCTTAGACTGAGTCATACCTGTACAGTACTGCCCCACAACATAACTAGACGTAATGTGGTTTATTTTTTCAGATTCGGAATACAGTAATATGCAGGAGAAGCATAGCATCCGTAGTAATATAAAAATAGGAATAGGTTTTTGTGAAAAAATGTTCAACGTGAGTTGTTGCACTGTTGGTTTCTGGTTCAGTAGTTTTGGCCATCCTTGAATGATAATTTTGATGCGAGAAAAACTGTACAGTACTGTATGTGCATTATTTGTTGTTTGCTTCAAATCCTTTGTTTTGGGTTAAGATAGTTGATATTTTATACGCGCATTTAAGTTGCTCAGCCCTGGTCTCTTTTATTACTTCAGAGGTCTGCTGTAGTGCATTTGTCATATTGAACAATATAACACAGTGTGTATGTCTTTTACGCATGAATGACCTCAATGTGTTGACAAGAGGACCATCACGCCCCCCCTCCCTCACACTTGGTAGAGTCCGGGACAGAGCATCATGGCGGTGGACGGTAAGTGTTTGCTCTCAGGTGTTGTTTTGGGGGTGCTGATGGGGGGCGTGGATGACTCTCGTGAAACTTTCCTGCGGGACAGATCGACGCCCTCGTTTAAAGCCACATCAAGGGTGTTTTTAAAACGGGGGTAGTTTTTTTTGGGACAGGGTGATGGCTTTCGCGAGGAGCTGCATGATGCTGAGGAATGTTACAATCCCGACACGGGATGCGCCGATGGTCGTCAAGTCACGATGGAGTGGTGCGTTCAGGTGCTCTCAGATTGTAACTAAAGCCGAATGAATGCACACTCAAACGTCGATTAATTTTCATTATTGCGCCATTTACGTGGGTTCGGGTGTGCCGAACACTTTTGTTTTTGCTGGGACTATGCGCGTTCGCGGAGGAGTGCTAGTACCGGGCACGGGCTGTTCTTGTCACGAAATTGTACGTACAAAGGACGCGACCCACCTTGTGAGTTTATGGTCTCATTCCAAAAGAAGCTTCAATGGAAACTGCCTCAGCAAGGTGGCACGTGACTTCCAGCGTCCCACCGTGGACATCGTGTCACGTGACACGTGTGTAGCATGCACATTTACAATTCAATTACACGTGAACGAATGTGCACTTTCACTAGTGATCCGCATAGTTCTGGTAACACTTATGTGGACACCTAATGCCGACGTGAGCCTACACGCATGTATCCCCGGTTTTGAGCCGACAGACGTGTCGCAGACAAACGTAGGGTCTCTAGATATAGTTGATTCTTAAGGAACTGAGTTCACAGCGTCATCATTTTACACCAGCGGCTAATCATCGCCACTAAATTTGATCCCAAATTCGCTTTGTAAAAATTACAATCCTGCATAAAAATGCTTTCCTCTATTATTGCTTCTCATATTATCATGATACTTAAAAGTGGTGCTCTCAGTTTTGCTGATTGCGACACTTTTTTTGGCATTGGCAAGCATTTGGCCAATGGATGAAGTGCCTGCAGAGAGTTTTAAGTGATTGGGCCTGAGTGCTTCTGTCAGCTGTGTAACAGAAAACAAATCAACCTCCATTTGGGCCTCCATTTATTCTTATTCGCCTCCTCACAACATTTGCCCAACATAGGAGGTTGCAGTTGATGTCATTTACCTCAAGCGAACAAAAAGCAACCTCCTTCAAGCCGTAACTCCACTCTTCATTAGCTGATAGCAATTACGGTATTTGAAAAGTGTCTTGAATCTGATCATGATTACCCAAAATCAGTATCAAACCACTGTCAATTGATACTGCAAATGAATATGTACCTTTTATCACCGCTAGAGGGAGTTGTTGGGCTTGTCTGGGCTCTGGAGAGCTTATTTCCCAAGACTTCTATATACAGTATTAATTATATTTTACATTCCAGAAACGAAAAAAAAAAGCATTGGAATTCCCAAAATGAAAAGTCCAAAGTCTGTACTCCTATTTCTCATCTTCTCTCACCAGGGGGCGGGAGGAACTGCGGTGTTCACGAGCTCATCTGCGCACGACGAGGTAACGCCAAGCGAGCACGCATCGTCTATGTGCTGGCCCCCTTTTGATTTTGGAGTTTGTTCCCTTGGCATGTTGCTGAATTATGAATGGCGTATCAAGTTCACTTCTGCACAAGGAGGCAGCAACGCGTCCATGATTTATTCAGAATTGAGGTTTTGTATCTGAGGGTCAGCAACTTGTATAACTCTTTTCTTAGACAAGCGTATCTTATTTTCCCGCACCAGCGCAGATGTTAATACAACATAGAATATGGTATCACATCAATAAAGTTGAAAAAAGTCCTACCCACCCCCTAAAAAAATGGGAGTTTGTAATGTTGGCTCCCTGCGTCTCCACTTTCCAACGTACGGGGCTGAGAGGTCAATTTACCTCAGGGCTTTGAATTATTCAGCCATTGTTGACATTTGTAGAGCGTTGCCATATCCAATGTGACTATAAGCTCGCTACATGTTTACGGCATATTTTCTTTTATAGATAGCAGGGAGGCTGGCAGTTCCAGCATTTCCAAATAGAATAGCTTTCTTTGTCCTTCGCTATCTAGCAGACGAGAGGAGCTTCTTTGGAAATAATTTTGACTGGAAAGAGGATATTCACATGGTAAGAAGACTGCAGCAGAGGATTCTTTATCTTTTAGGATTTAATCTTCCATCAGGTGTACAGTATGAATGAACAAGAGTACATATGAATGTGAGTATGAATGGTTATTTATTTACATGTGCCCTGGGATTGACTGGCGACCAATCCAGGGCGTACCCTGCCTCTGTTTTACAGTCAGCTGGGATGAACTCCAGCTCACCCGCAAACCCAACGAGGACAAGCGCTACAGAAAATGGAGGGCTGGATGGGGGGAAGAAAAGAAAACGTGTATTTTATGACATTGTACTCAATGTGTGTGCGAGAAGCAGGCTGATTAACAAAGGCGAAATGCGGTGCCAGTGCGCTAACTAGGTCTACGATGCAGTCAGGCTCTCATAAAAATAGCACAGGCATGATAACATGCACCGCGACTGGCCTACATACAGAGCTGCTGCACCTTCGAAGTGGAGAGAGCTCAGATTGCCGCAGCAGTCCTGACCAAGATGTTTCCCCTCTCTTATTTACACCGTGTAAACTTGCTCGTGAAGCCCCGAAATAAATCATACATTTTGCCTCCCTCCTTTGTCCCCTTGTGCTTATCTCCTCCTCAGTGTCTCCTGAGCTTCTGGGTGTCCTGTCCTCCATCGCTGCCTTCATGGCACTGATGGCTCTGTTTTTTCTTTACCTCAGCAACAAACGGTCAGTGGACAATCCTGACACCGTGAGCAACAAGACAGGTATTCATTACAATCTGTAGTTGCAGTTCATTCTAAAGTGACCCGGGTGGGTTTTCTCCGGGTACTCCAATTTTCTCCCATTTTCCCAAAACATGCATGGCAGGTTGATGGAACGCTCTAAATTGTCCCTAGGTGGAAGTGTGAGCACGATTGGTTGTTCGTCTAAGTGTGCCGCTCCCGCTGTTAACGAGCACTTGTCCGTGTCAGTGCCTGTGATGAGCTAACCTGGCAGCCGACTGGACCCCTGTGGCAAGATGGCCTTCTTCAAGAACTTTCAGCAGAACCTTCCATCCGTCAGCATTTCCTCCATCTTGGACTCGGTCAGCAGCAAAGTGGACGACCTGGCCAACGCCGTCAGCGACGTGACGTACGCCGTTAGCGACCAGCTGACCGAGCAGGTCAACACCATCATCAACAAGGTCCAGGAGGAGGAGGATGGAGAGCAGGATTGGGCGCAGACGTCCACCACGCGGGACGGGAAAGCTGCGAGTAGAAGTTTGCGGCCGGAAACGAGTTCCAACTCGAGAAACAACCCAAGCGGTGACGCCGCCGAGGCAGACTACGAGCAAAGCCAGCTGGAGTGGGAATGGAGGGACGGATGCTGGCGGGTGAGGAAGACGGAAGCCGAGTTAGCGGAGGAGAAGAGGAGGAAGAAGGAGGAGAAAGAGTTGCTGGAGAAGAGGGAGATGAGGAGGAAAGAGAGGAGAGAGAAGCGCTTGGATAAGGCCGGCGCGACTACGAAAAACCAGGAGCCTTCCGAAGAGGGACAGGAAGGGCAGACAGAAGCTGATGAATTCCAAAAAACAGGCCAAGGAGCGAGGCAAGGCGAAGACACAACACGGCCCGGCGGACGCGAAGGGCGTGACGAACCGCCTCCATCGTCGGGCGCTGAAAGTGAGAGGATGTTCCCTGAACAGGAGGAGGAAAAGAATGAACGAGATGAAGAGGAGAGGTACAGCCTTGAGAGAGAAGGTGACGACGAGGACATGCCGGATGCCCCTAGAACTCCAGTGAAAAAGAAAAAGTTGGATAAAAAGAAGGAGAAAGCAGCTAAGAAAGCAGAGAAAGCGGCAAAGAAGAAGGAGAAAGGCAGGAAGCGCAAGAAGAAAGACAAAAGCAAACAAGGTTAGATGGCGTGCCGCTTGGATGCTTTCAACTTTCCGTCCTTTCAATTTACCTTACTGGACTGGACGTCGTCAAGCTTCTGTCATTTCTTGACTATTGGTGCGGTGTTCTTTCATTTTGTGGGCCAGCAAGGAATTATCATCTATTTCTTCACCCGACAGTCTAATCGCTTAATTTCATGTGATACGCACGGCACAGTCGTGTTTGCTGTCATGTTACATGAATTGAGACAAACGCTCTTTTTCCCCTTTTTTGCCTGCGTGTCCTATCAGAGGCGGTTTTGACAGAAAGTGAGGAGGAAAGAGACCCAGAGCCTGTGGTCCAGCCTGCGCCCACAGTGTGCCACAGCAAAAACAAGGAGGCCACAGAACAGGAAGACTACAGCAGCGAGGCCTCCAATGAAGATGGTGAGTGTCCCTTGAACAATTATTTTAGTATATGACAAAAAGCCTGGCGCCTCATCTCCGATGGAACTACAATATTCTATTGTGGAGGTGCTCATTTGATAAAATAGCGTCAACTTTTAGTGTGAGCGTGTGTGGAACGACATCTCACTCACCCGACTTTGAAATCTCTCTGCGTTGGTGATGAAAGCAGCCGGCCGCATCCAGAAATTAATCCAGAAAGCGCCTTCGCTCACGGAGGGCCAGCCTCCTCCCTATCAGGACCGGGTCTTGGTGGCCTGCGTGTCGTCCTCCCGTTCCGAGTCGGCAGGGCGTCATCCCCTCAGCGCTGCTCCAGTGAGGCCAGCGTGGACCAGGACACGGAGAGCTACCTCAACAAAGCTTGCGAGGAGGACATACCCAGTGACAGCACTGCTGTGGTGGGGCTTGAGGTGAGAGGAAGGTTCCTGTTTGAAAAACAAAATTAAAATGAACGATAATGAATGCAATTTTTTTTTTTCCAGGACAGCTCCGGTCCGCCGCTGCCTTCAGCCTACGAGCCGGAGCCCCTTGCCAAGTACGGCACGCTGGATGTGGCCTTCGAGTACGATTCCAACGAGCGGTGGCTCGCCGTCACGGTCACCGCGGCGACGGACATCCCCGCTCTCAAACAGGCGGGCAACATCTCGTGGCAGGTCCACCTCGTCCTGCTGCCTACCAAGAAGCAGCGGGCCAAGACGGGCGTCCAGAAGGGCCCGTGTCCGGTTTTCACCGAGACGTTCAAGTTCTCTCGAGTGGAACAGGAGGTGCTGAGCGATTGTGCCGTTCGCTTTCGCCTGTACAGCATCAGAAGGATGAAAAAAGAGAAGGTCCTGGGTGAGAAGGTGTTCCACCTCACCAAGCTAAACCTGCAGGGGAAAATCGCTTTGCCTGTCACCCTCGAGCCTGGATCGGAACTTACAGTGAGAGCTTTTTATATAAGCATTAGAAAGCTGTTTGAGCATCCCCCGCCCGATAGCCTTGACATGCAACCGCTTTACATATGTTTCGTACGTTCTCAGGGTTGTAGCTCAATGGTGAGCGTGTCCCGTAGCGCAGGGGCCGTATCCTATCGCTCCACCGAGGACTCGTCCTCGCCAGAAATCCTCCTGGGACTCGTGTACAACTCTGCCACGGGACATCTGTCCGCTGAGGTGATCCAGGGGAGCCATTTTAAAATTACAGCATCCGATAAACCCGTCAGTAAGTCGAGCAGCTTCTCATTGCTACGATTTTTGCCGTGGCACTTTTTTGAAACTCCTGCAACTGTTTTGACTCTGCGTGCTGCTTTTCACCTCCTGCTTCTCCTTGTTTCCAATCTTGTGTGCTATAGATGGTCTGTTTTGTTGTTTAAAGCATTTCGTTGGGGGACAGCTTTATATCATGAGAGGTAAGAACCTATGTGTACAGAATAGGCGTTTAGTCAACTTTACGAGCTTGAAGGAGATGAAACTTATAGAAATGAATTCAAATCTGATGGAAACTTTAGTTCAATTAAGTCATGTTCATGTTAAGGCCCTGAAAATCACGATTTCATGGGGAGAATAATAATCATAATTCATTTTTCCCCCAGTGTTCCTCAGCCCTATTTTCCATGATTTCCTTATTTATTGAGCTGCAACTCCTGATTGTGACTTTCCAAGCACTTTGCTGCAGTGTGTGACGCTCGCCGCCATACTCACTTTCTACCACTTGATGGCTCTCTCCCAACATCATCCTTTTGCAGACACCTACGTGACGCTGACCATGCTGGACTCCAAAGGCAAGGAGATGTCCAAGTTCAAGACGGCGGTATGCCGCGGGCAGCCCAGCCCCTCCTACAAAGAAACCTTCGTCTTCCAGGTGGCGCTCTTCCAGCTGACTGACGTGTCACTGGTTCTGTCCGTCTTCTGCCGCCGCAGCAGCATGAGGCCCGGGAGCGCCTGGGCTGGGTCTCCTTGGGCCACAGCAGCACCGGCGAGGAGGAACTGGCCCACTGGATCGAGATGAAGGAGGCTGAGGGCCAGCAGGTGTGTCACTGGCACACCCTCACCGACACGAAGGGCCTGATTTACTGAGTGTCCTGATTGACTGAAGGTTTATGCAAGCAGGAAAGGGCGCCAACCTGATTGCTCACGCAAACAGATGCGGAAGCCGAGCTTCTAACCGGGGGCACCCAGGAATGCGCGTGCCAAACACGCAAAATTGCAATTTGAAATGCCAGAAACAAAAATGATCGTGATATATTGCCGAGTCAGCAATGCAATTTTGGAGCTACTGAATGATCTATGGACTCATGTCATATCACCTATGACAAAACTCCCTTCAACTCCGCATTTCCTTGCATCTGGGTCATTTTGAGCTCACTGTGACAATTGGTTCTGGATTCTGCCGGAGCAGTTTTCTGGGTGTCGATCGTGCATATGACGCTCACTAACAGTGCGCGCGATCCGTTAGCGCGAGTGTGCAATTTAGTGCCTGCTATTTGGGATCTTTGTAAATCTGGCCCATATTGTGGGGGAAGTGGTCAGGACACCTCATGCTGTAGGAGGCAGATGCTACCTGTTGAGACCTCGTGGGTGGAAGTTTTGAGATCCCGAAGCAGCCATGAAGAAGGAAAGTGACGTTTACTGTCGATATAAAAATAGAACACAGCCCTGTTAAAAGACAAGATTTTTTTTTTTTTTTTTTACTGGCATGGGAATTACAGAGTAGCTTTACCATACAGTCACATAGTGATAGTATCACAATACAGGGATTGTCCATCCATCCATCCATTTTCAGTTTTCACATGAAAGAACCCATTGACACCCACGTGATGAGTCAGTGCGTGTCAGGAAGATGTAAAAGCCGGAGAAAACCACACAAGCACGGCGAGAACATGTCGACTCCACAATGAAATGTCAAAGCGGAGATTTCAACTCAGAACCGCAATGCTGTGAGGCAGATATGATAACCACTCACCCACCGTGCTGCCCAATGCATATTATTTCCCCGTAACATGCCATTGTAAGGGGATTGCAATGAATCAGGGAAAAAAAACAAACAAACTTGTTTTTCAACGGGGTCATGTGTTCCCGTCAATACTACACCATCACGCCTGCAGTAATTTGCATGCAGTCTGCAGCAACCGTTTACAATGTGAAGAGCCTTTCCACACGGCATAAAAAGACATTTTCGCTCTTGGTACCTTTGGGAGCCAAGAGCTTGGAGCGGGCGGGCTCCTCCTTTTGCAGCCACCAGCATAGCAGACACTCTGCGGGTCACAGACATTGACAAGCAAAAACACTTTTGACTGTTTAAAAAAAAAAAAGGGCCTATCCTACATGCTGCAACGATGTTCACAGGCTGTGCTTTGTTTACATGCATTATGCAAGTTCATCCTTTTTTTTTTAATCAGTCAAGAGGTTTACCGGATTTCCACAAAGACCTCGTAAAACTGGCGCCACGTGATGCAAAGGAAGTGGAGTCAAACCATGTCCCTGCAGTCTTCCAGAATTGGGCACAGCTGCTCGATGAGGGTTATTCAAGCGTGTCTTTTCGTGTCAAAACACACTGAGCCTCTTTCACCATGTCAGCCTTCTGACAAGTGGGCCGAGTCCATTCATGCACAAATGCGGAGCGATATGCAAACTGCCGTGTCGGCGGCATCGTCTTATTTCCTCATTCCGAGCGAAAAGACTGCGTATCCGTAGGGAGAAAGGATGCTGGTATTCAGTGGAACCTCCAAACAACCCCAAATTGGTACAAAATTCTAATCATCTCAAGAGACCTGGGCTTAAAGTAGCGGTGGGAAAAATTCTATGTACAAGTAGCCAGCCACGTTTGATGACAAAAAAACAACAATAAAACAACCTGAAATGGTTGCTAGCCAATTATGTAGAGAATTATGTATTGTGGCAATGTTGTTACCCTACTTGTCCAGATATCTGAACACGAATATTTTCTCCTCTGCAAATAGTACTAATAACATATTCAGCTATTTATTTTTAAAGCAATTTTGGAGGTGACCAGTGTTATGGAACAAATTGTTTAGATTTTACACTATTGTGTGGGGGGAACAAAACAACACAAATGTCTAGAACAACAGTTTCACTTTGTGTTGAGTCCTCCTGCATGAACAATCTCAAACATATGCCGCAGAAATTACTTCACGACAACGACATTCAGCAACACAAGGAAAGCCAGACGACTCCTGTTTGAGACAAAAAAAAGGCAAAATGATGTTAATATATTTTTTATTTCCATTCACCTGACTCCTGCTGCTGGTTCAGAATAATGACCCTCTTTCCACGCACTCGAGTATGGGACTTCCTCGGTGCACCTTGCAGAACGGCTGCAGCATTGTGCAAGACATTTTCCATGCTACTAGCCATGGAAAACCAGCTGTGCCACAAACCCCAACCCCGTGGGCACATTAAAAAATACCAGCCGAACCATTTAGTGCCTCAGATGGGGTTGTGCAGTTGCGAAGCCTCGTTGGTCTTCAATAAAAAGTGTAACGTGGCATTGCAGACAGACAGAACGGCATGTTTGGAACTTTAAAAAAAAATGCCTGCCAAATTTGGCCCCACTTGGACTCCTGCCGATGAAAACGTTTGGACAGAAGAACACCCCCCTGGGAGGAAAGTGGCACTAGCTAGTTTTCCTTGGTCCCCCGAGACTCCAATTTCCTGTCATTTTATTGCATGTGTCAGTCAATTACAAAAAAAAGGAAAAGTTATTCATGTATTCAATAAATATACGAGAACCATGGAATCGAGCATGTGTTTCTTAAGAAGAATCCCAACACAAGATCTACTTTGTTTCCTTAAAAGACTTTCGACTCACAATTCTGAAGCTCAAATGAATCACCTCGCTTGCGGGCGTACCGCACTGCATCGTTTGTACCTGTTTGGCAAAGAAAACATTCATGGAGCGATTACTTTCTCAAAAATAAAAGTGAAACCAATATGGCGACACTTTAAAGTGACATTTAGACAAACGTGTTTGGGAGAGTTCTGTACAAGTCGATCATACACGGTGAGACTAAGAGCAGTCAAGTCAGGACATCCAATGTTCTGTAGTGCACCTCCATTATTTCACCTTAATTCTAACAGTTTCACGTCACCGTGGGGTGGGGGTGGGGGGTTGACTTTGTGCGGTGTTTGGCAGCTGAGATTGTGCAGGTCACAAATGGACAATACAACCAGACACTCTCTGAAATGACATTGTTACAATACAAAAGGAGCATTCGGGCTACGCTGAGGAAAAACTAGTACAGTACACCATCGTTTCCTCATGCCATTGTATTTTTTTTCTTTCATTTTTAAAAATTGTGGCCATGCGATTCATAATTATGTAGAAAGTACAAAGGAGTGGTGGCATGGAGCAAGTGGCATTTGCGGTGCGGGCACAGAGAAATGAACGTCTTCTCTGGAGGGAGTTTTGTGTTTCCAATAACACCACAAAAAGTTACTCCATTTGTTGCTCAGCTCTGAGTTGATTTTATTTCTCATCCATTCGACCATTTTCGATATTGCTTGGCCTGATTAGAGTTCACAGAATACACCGCGGACTGGAAATTTATCGGAGGACTGTTGTCGCGAGGACCTTAGTTTTATAATATGTTTTTTTCTTTTAAGAGTGGCCCAAATACTCCTTTATGAAAGAAAAAAAAAAGACTAAAAAGCAGGCCACAACAGACTGTGGACGGACACACACACACACACACACACACACACACACACACACACACACACACACACACACACACACACACACACACACACACACACACACACACACACACACACAAAACTGCTATCGGCTGGTTTCCATGACAAAATTCAGGCATTATGGTGACTTGCTGAACTCAACAGGAATTATCCCAAAGGTTCTAAGTCAGGGATGGATGGGAAAAAAAAATGTCCTTTTGCACATAAAAAAAAAAAAGCTCAATAAAATACTTTTGACAATCAGTGCTTCCATCACATATATGTATACAGCTCATCACTGTGAAATGACCAACCAGAAGCAATGAAACTGTCTGTGGGTCAACATAGGTGACCAAGTAGTTTCCATCTTTTAGATAGAATTTCCCCCATTTCTGTACACTCTGTACAACCACTTTTAGATTCTAAAACATCTGTAGTGGTTCATGACGAAGCTTGATGAGGGACACGAAAAAAAAAAAAGGGGTGGGGTGATCCACTTGAAGGGCTTTTTCTCGAGGTTGGCAGTGGTGGCCCTTTTTCAGCATCGCCTTCGATGCATCCATTCAACTTCGTCATCATTTTCGCTTTTGGCTCTTCGGCCCGCCGCTAGATGAACTTGAAGCATTTGGTCTTGTCGTGTGGCAGGCGCGTTTTGAAAAGCACAGAGTCCACACGGAACTGCGTGTACAGCAGCGGCATGTAGCCATACACCTTGACGAAGAAGTTGATGCACTTGTGGCGCTCGTGGAAGTGCGAGTCGTCGTGCGACAGTGCCTGAGGGCAACCGGGGCAGCGGAAAGTCCAGCGAGACGTGACCTGAGGAGGGCGAGGCAGACGAAGAGAAATAGAGAATGTGTTGGATGGTGAGAATAGATGACATTTCATCCATTGAATGAAGAACGCCATGTATGAAGAAGCCACAGACATTCACCTTGAACCATACGATTTTGCCATCACGATTCCTTTCTCATCTTTTTTGTGTTTTATAGTTTGAGGTGTCACAAAAGCAAAAATATATATATATTGGTGTCAGTCACTGTTCTGTTTGACATTACACATTTCACAAAAGCTATTTTCTCTGCTTTTTGGTCAGAAACAGCTATTTTGGGTGAAAACAACTCAAAAAGCTTGAAAAACTTTCGAGTGAAAGAAATTCTACTCTTTCCTTTGGTAAGTTTGGTGCTTAAATGGTCACAGACTACGTGCCAAATGCCCGAAAACAACTGGCAATATGAGGAACTCTACTTGGAAAACAGCTTGCAGTCATGAGTTATATAAGAAACTACTCAGGAATTACGTTAAATTGGATAAATGCCCCCCTGATAATCTATCATGACACACTAGTATGTTTGAAGAACTGCCTCTACCAGGAAAAATGCTTTGATTGTCCTTGTAGGCGGCCACTTTTATTCAACATTCTGGGAAGCCACTTTGCTCGCAATGATCCACTCCAGGTCGTTATGGTAACAAAAGACTGACTGCTATCCGCTAAAATAGGTCCATCGCGTAATCTACAGAGTAAGCTTGTTCTCTTATCAAACACCCAAAAATCAATCAAGTCAATGTCGCTTCCCTCGCATCTCCTCGAACAACCAGGAAACAAATGTGCTTTATAAAAGTTCAGATTCCATCTCATTTTGTGATTTCGCTCTGTGTCAGTTTGAAAATCGCTGAGACCGACGGGACAGACATGCTGTACGAACCTCCAAAGTTGAACAGCACAAAACCTAAGAGCACGGCTGACTGCTCTCCATCACTGACCTTGATTGGTGGTTTGCGGGTGATGTGCGAGACCAGGAAGTTCATGGCGATGTCCTCACAGTTGATGTACTCGTCCACCATATCTCTGATGGCCTGGGGCATCACGTAGGAGTACAAGTAGGCGTAATACTGATGGGGAAAGATATGAAGAGACACATGCTGTGTAGGTGATACGGCATTTGACTCTCGGGGTGGGCGGACGGGTGGTTGCGAACCTTGTGGAAGAACGCCGCTCCTGTCAGGACCATGGAGAGCTCACAGGAGTAGTTGGAGTTGTAGAGCCAGGACTGATGGTTGATATCCCAGGCATGATATCTCCCGGGGAAACCGACAATACGATCTCTGGCCTCTCGCCACACTCTGAGATAAGGAAAACAAACAGGGGCCTGTGTGAAAAGACGCAACTGGAGGCCGCGGAAAATCAAGCTGTTGTGGCTTTGGGTGAGAGTCAAGTCGTCGTGGCTTTGGCTTGTGGCTGCTTTGGATCAACCAAACTTCAGACCGAGGCAGGAGAGCCAATTACAACATAATTAGACATTTCCTAACGATCACAGCGAACAATGCCACGACCCACTTTGGGTGCCAAAAAGCTCAAATATTTAATACCTTTACTGAGCTCTTCCAAGATCTCTTGGAAGGGAGACACTGCAAATTATTCCTCTCCTGAGCTCCAAGTAGAGCCGGGGCACATTCCAGAGTAATTCTGGAGCACTTTGGAGTAATTTTCTCCCGTGTACGTACACATACACACCTGTACACAAGTCTGTACAAGCTGAGTTGTGGACATATTTTGAAGGCAAGGGGGAGCGGGTCGAACCACATACTTTATTTATGATGAGATGGCAACATTTTTGTCTTGGTATTTTTGATTTCCTTCTCTGGTTATCGCCTCAGCTTTGATCAGACTGACTCTATTCAGGGATACGTTTTTTTTCCGGAACTGAACCACAACATTTTTTTGATGCGTGTATCAGCGTCATTGTGTTCAGCTTTTCTGACAGGACTTGCACGCACCATAAACTGTACGTATTCAAAGATGGGCACTGGGATATTTGAACTGAGTCTACACAACACACCTGAAGCCAAACATGATCTCATCATGACGTAGGTGGGCGTCATCGTCAATCGAAAGGATGGCCTCGGTCTCCACGACATCCCAGGGAAGGAAACGGTTGTTGAGGCTGTTCTTTTCGGTGCGGACGACCTGCAGGATGATGAAAAATGTTGTTTTTTTGGTTGAAAAGTGATAAATGAACAGTCTAAAAAATGCGTCCGAGGCTACTGACAAATTTGAACGATCTCAGATTGCCTGATACATCACATGGGTACTTGAGGGGCTCTTCAAACTACAACCACTGTTTTTTTGGGCCGACTGAAACTCACCACAATGGGCAGCCCGATGTCAGGCCACAGCAGGTCATCAGAAGGAGGCTTGGGTGAATTCCACACAACTACGACCTTGTTGAGGTATGGCAGTCCGTTCAGCCGCTCCAAGGAGTTCATGAGCACTTCCTCCCTCTCATACGTCAGCATGACCACGGTAAACTGCTCTCTGGGAACGTTCCCGCCCAACGATGCTTGGAACTCCTTGCCGGATCCTCCCGTGCCTCCACCGATGGGCCTGAAACCTGTCCCCGAACCCAGAAACTTGGCTTCGGAAGGCAGAACGGGGTCCAGCGGAGTATGGGGAAACAAATGAAAAGGGCCGGGAGCGCGGTTCCATGTTTGGTATATGCTCACCGACGTGTACGTAAAGTTGCGCAGAAAGCGTGGGGAGGCGTACGGAGGCTCCGTCTCTACAGGACCCAAATCAAGATCCCCGTTGTCTGCTAAGTTGGCATCGGTCCCTGCTAGCTTCCCTGCTTTATGGGGGATTTCTTGCGCAGGCTCTTCATGGATGGGTGCGGCAGGAACCTGAATCCTGGTGCGAATGTTGGCAAGGATCGTATTAAGTATGCTCTCGGAGGTGGAAAAGTAGGTCTCCCACAGAAAGCGACCCTGTCGTCTCATAGCTAGCATGTCATTGTCCGATAGGCTGCGCAGCAGGAAATGGAGTTCTGTCACACGTGGTTTCGGGACCATAATGGCAGCTTCGCTCCATCGAATAAACTGGTGGTAAGGTAGTTTGGAGTGGTCCCCGAGCACAACGGGGATAGCCCCGACCTCGAGGGCTTCGAAAAGTCTCATTCCACAGCCCGCCGAGGCAACCACTTGCCCATCTCCTGGGGCAATGACCAAGGCAAAAGTCGACGCCTTAAGGACCTCCAGCCTGTCCTCTCGCTCTCCACAAAGAGACCACTCGGTCGGCAAACTCGGCTTGGGGTTTTTACAGGTGAACTCTATGAGCACCTGATCCAACTGACTATCCTGCACCGCTTTTAATGTGCCAATGATGCGATCATCATAGTCAGCCGGCGGATCGCCGTCCATCTCTTCCTCAAATGACTGCGGAGGAGCCTCTCGCAAGCTGCTCCTCAGCGACTCGACCCTCTCCCCCTGGAAGGTGAAGAGGTATTTCCTTTTTACGGGTACCTGATGAGGCAACTGCAAAAAGTTGGGCTCCGACAGGGCGTGAACCAGCGGGGATGCGACCATGTCAAATCCTTCTCGATACTGCTGCTCCATGTAGGCGGACTGAACGACTGCTGCTCGCCCCGTGCTGACATTATACAGGAAATTCTGTGTCATGGACTTTCGCGAAAGGTGGACCAGTACATGATTGTGTCCATCCGACCTCCAATAAGGAAGGGCTTTAAGTTGCCTCTCCAAATCCGACGGATTTGGCGGGAAAGAAGTCGGCGATTCCTGTAGTTCCCCGACCAACACCAAATACAGACACGCGACGCCGGGGTCATTCGTTACGTAAATATTACTTTTAGCCGACGCGGCAAAAGCCTGCTTCACCAGCGGATCAATATATTCCCCCCATGGATAGGAGCCTGTGTCGTAAACGTAAACCGGAAATCCAGATGTGAGGGGACAACGGGCATAGTCAAAGCAGGTGTGCAGGCGGCAGGATCGGGAAGATTTCGGTGGTGGGAGCCCAGGATCTTCCTTGTCAGGCAGCAGCCGGACAGGCAAGGACAGCTTTGGCTGGTTTTGGGACATGAGTTCTTTATAGGAATGCTCCGTCTGACTGATGACATTCTTCAGCTGCAGTAGGTCCTGCTTGGCGCTGTCGATGCTCCGCTTGCAGGCCTCAATGCGCAGGTTGAGCCTGGCGATCTCCCCGTTGAGCTCCTGTCTCTTGGCCTCCAGCTGGAGCAGCTCTTCGCTGACTGACTCGCGTATGCGGCACAGATCTTGCACATGTTTGGCCTCGCACAATTCGCCACCGGGCCGGGGCCCAAAGATCCGCTTGTCAGGACTCCCGGCTTCGTCGATGGTCGTGAGGTAGTAGTGGGCAATCAGCGGGAAGAAAACCAGGATAAAGAAAAGCATGAAACTGAGCCAGGTGAGACGCACACGCCTCAACACCCATGGCTGTCCGCCACCCCCGAGTCCGCCGCCGTTACGCTGCATTTTTGAATCAGTCCGCCCCTTGTCTCATCAAGAAATCAATGCTATGGGGTTCTGCAGCAGCCATGATTCGACCTTGTCGGGCAGAGGGGGGGTGGATGTTATATCATCAAAGCTTGGTTCATGTGTTGACTTTCAAAAATAAAAATAAAAAAATGGCAGTCATTTGCCTCTTCTTCTTCTGGGTTCTGTGGATATCAACAGAGAACCCAGCTTCACCTGTAAAGTAATATCTACCCGACTCTGTGAGAGCCTAAACAAGCTTAGGCCATATTTTTGCGATGCGCCCCTTGCAAATCAAGTCAGGAAACGGTTCCACTTCTGAGGAGTGACACCCCTCAATGGGTGACGAGGGGCGAGCATGGTGGCTCAAAGAGCGGTCGAATCGGGTGGCCCCGTTGCTTCCGTCTGGAGTCGAACCATTTTCTGACCACAGGAAAATGTTCTTCTCAAACAGGAAACCTGAGAAACAGAAAAGACACAAATAAGGGTACGACATTTTTTTTTCAATTAGGTGGTACACTCGCCAGACTTGTGTGCGGGCGGCATGAGATCGCTTCCTGCTAAGTCATGGTGTGGATGTGGGTGTGAATTGTGGTTTGTCTCTATATGTGCCCTGCAACTGGCTGGCGACCAATGCAATCCGCCTTCCGCCCGGAGTCAGCTGGCATAGGCTCCAGCAACTCGTTTCTGCCGTCGTTCGTCCAAAAAGATCCTCGCGCACGTGACCCTAAGGATGCTGCTTGGCATCCTGCTGCTCAGTCACGAGTGGGAGTGGCAAACAGATGGGTTGATTATTTGTAGCATGACTGTCGTGACAGTGGGGGTTGGGGGGGGGGGGGTAATGGCAAACAGATGTCGGCAAATGTTTCTGATTAGGCCTGTTCTGTGGCCCAAAACCCGCAGAAGAAACACAACAACACATCGGCGGAAGTTGACCCAGCTCTTAATCCCTCCGGTTGGGAGCAAGCTCATCAGCGTGAATATTTTCTTGCTACAAAGCTCGTCTTGGATCCGCATCGATCGCCCTGTACTTAGTCCCCGTGGATCAATAATAATGCCACATTACCTTCTGTACCTCTGAGCTGTGATGCAGCTAATGATTCACCAGACTTGACACTGGCCTTCATCTGAACAGTGTGAATATAAGGTTACAATTCAGTACCGGAGAACCCAAAGTAGGCTCACTCATTTGTCATTTTGCAGGAGGCTGATTGACATTTTTGGGGCTGCTGTAAAATGTGGGGGATGAATATGGGTTTTATTTGAATGTCAATCAATATTGTGACCGCTTGCATCCGGCGTAATCACTATGCCGCACGGGAAGAGCGACATTCGGAATTAATGACCATCAAGATTAAATATCGTTGGTGGTTTCACGAGAAGCCGAAGCAAGGTCGGCAATCTCTTTGCCAAGCGATTGTGATTAGCATAGCGACGCGTTGGGAGAAATGGAAAACAGTGAGCCGCCCCGAATCAACTACCCAGTTTCAATTCGTGCACGAGCAAAAGCCGCAGTTCAAGCTCAACATCGGAGTGGGGCGAGCGTATGATTTGCGCAAGGTATGAGTCATTAACAGCAAGAACAAAAGACGAACAAAAGACACAATTGTTTTGTTTTTTTACAGCTCAGGACTGAGCCGCAGGCTGTTTGAACATCTCACATAAAAATAATACAAAATGAAATATGGCTTCTGGAGGTGACCTGCCTAAACAACAAAACGTCATCCTGTCTGCTGGGACTCCAAACGACCCTCGAGAATTTGTGTCCTCGCCGGCTCATTGCTCTTGCAGTACTGTATACCCATGTCATCATTAACTGGGAGGGGACATGGCGACGAGCCGCTCACTCGGGAGAAAATGTGGAGGTAACCGCTGGGGGAGGGCGGAGTTCCAAAGGACACTTGGCGAAGGGGAGCAGCTGGTGAAGCCATGACTCAACAATTCGCGATTTGTACCCTCAGCCTGTGACAAGAATCCACATCAGACACAACAGACAACGGGGTCAGACTTCAAAGCGTGATGGGAAATTAGCGCTGATACGTTCAGACCGTGACATGAGCGGGCTGACTTTTTCGACACGTTCTCCTTCATATTGTGACGACAATTAATGCATTAAAATCAGTGGCTTAATCGAAACCAGATTTGAAGACAACACCCCTCAAACTATTAAAACGGATCGCTCATCACCACGTGGAAGCAAATGCTACCTTTGCTCTCGTGAAATCGATTTACTCTTCCAATGGCCTTTTGTCAAAAGCTCGTTCTGCAAAATAAACGCCGTTATCTTGCCCTGGCAGCGGGCGTCGTTGCAGAATCCTCGTGAGAGGCTTTGCTAGCCAAACAAACCGGACCAGAACAGATTGACGAAGGCCCGACAACAGCTGCCAGAAGCCCCCCCCCCCGGAAGCTTCATCTTACAGTACACTGATGGATCGTGGGAGGAGAGCCAGGCTGATTAGTTCTTAACATGACAGAGTTTTGACCTGAATATTCGCCAACTGGCTCCAACTTAACCACCTGTGTCTGCACCCTCACTTGTAAAAATAAAATAAAAATGTAATTGAAATATCGTGACTAATGTGAGTTTGTTGGTTCATCTTTTTCTTAACGGTTTGTTCATGGAAGACTGACTCACAGATTCTGCATTGCGGTTGGTTCTGTTGATGCGATATTGATTGAGTTTTTAACCAGGTTTAATTTTTGTTTTTGTGCATTTCTGAACGCAGGATTTATTTGAACTTTGGCATGACCGCATTACAAATTGACTGTATTGTGAATCTAGTTTGCATGTGACAATGCTGTGAAGAGCAGAACTCTTCATAGCATACTGCAGGAAACCAAGAAAAGACACTCATGCCTCACAACAAAGTGCATTCTCTGAATTTGAGCATGAAGTGTTACAACTGCTAGTGAGAAAAAGATGGCTGTGTGGAAAAGGCATCAGCTGGCAAATTTTGCTTCCTGACCAGCAGGAGCGGTGCCGTGAGGAGATGGCGTTGAGTCACATCATCAAAACCCGAGACATGTGCTGCCACTTTCCTTCGCTTGTCTCAGCTCACGCACTTTATCGGAAGTTACAACTGTTGGCATCAGAAATAATCATTCTGAAACAAATGGCTGCCGTTCTGACACCAATGACACGGAACAGGCTGCCCGCAAAAGTCTCCAATCTCTGAAAACAGATGTTTTTTTTTAAACAGGAAGAGAGCTTAGCTACGATTCTGTGGTTTCTGAGGGCAAAGCCATGCAAGTAGGCAGCAGCTGCATTTGGTGAATCAGTCAGCGCAGAGGATGGCAGATGGCAGCTCCCAAAAAAAAAAAAAAAATTATATCCCATCTTCCTTCTTGCAGCTGTTCTTTCGGCTACAGCAGCCCACATTCTGGTTGTATATATAGTGAGGTGTGTGATGACTGAAAACCGATACAAACGGAATTGTCTTCTGAAAATCGATATAAACAGAATTCTCTTTTGTTCCCCTCAACATTAACGATGGCTGCTGTGTTCTCATTCAGCTGCCTGTATTTTTCCAACCCGGACAGATGTTTTTTATTTGCTTATGTAATTTTGCATGTTGAGAAAAAGCCAAATCAAACCTGGCAGGGAGGCCATTCAATCTTTTATTTAAATCAGGGAAGAGAAGAGTCAGTCCAGGTCAACTAAACTGTATGCAATGTTAACATTTGGGTTATTTTCATTTCTTCACCGCTCACTGTTGTGTAGTGGGCTTATTTTGAAAAATCAGAACATGCCATCATGCTTACTAATTGAATTTTAGTGTTAGGTTATTATTAACTCTGTCAAACAAGACGTTTACTTTTCAACATTGTTTTTTTTCTTTTCTTCCCAAATAAAAAGCACATTGTTTTTTGTTCGATTGCAACTTCATGTAAGTCATTTACGAATGGGATATGTTAAGTAATCTATTGCAACATATTCAAACTCATCTCTTATTTGTTTCGCAACGGTGAAGGTCAATGGAATTTGTTCATTTTCTCCTGATCTAATGATCAGCAAGCATCCCTGTTTATGCTAACCATAATGGAAGATTACAGCGGAGTGCTGATGCTGCCATTGGTCTGCACTGTGACAAGAGTGAGATCGATTTTGAAAGACACGCAATGTCAATCGGGACATTGAGAAAAATCTATAGTGTTTTTTTTCACGATAGAGTCTGACTTACAACATTGCGTCTATGGATGCTGTGAGCTCCATGGACTTCAGGGAGTTCTTATTAAAGTAGAAAACTTCCGATGTCACTGCAACGTCTTTATTGAAGTGATTTAGAGTTGCAGCTCTTGACTATAGTATACTCAATCTTAATAATCCCCCCAAATATGTGTGCCAGCAAAGAAATGTGTGCTTTTTTTTATAGGAAATTGTTGTGACTTAGTGGACTAAAGCGGACCTGGTGTTAGAATAAAATAGTGTTCATCAACAATGGATGCAAAATCCACATGCATATGAGCACACCGATGTGGTTCGATCGATGAATGCCTTCGGTACAAACACACACACACACGCACGCACACGCACACACGCACACACGTCTTGGCTGCATAACACGAGCAGCCTTCCATATTAGCCTTCGATAAGTCCACCGTCATTTAACTGTAACCACGTCGGAATCAACAAACATAAAATATGTTGGTCGTGACATATACATGAATGCAAAACACAAAGTCTCATCTAGTTACTAAGGCTAGCCTGTTATCGCCAGGACTGGTCACAACATTATGCATGATGCTCTATCCTCTTGACTGGCCCAGCAATGTTAGCTTCAGTTGCTACTCACCCCCTCTAAGATCCTGCAGGTTCAACGTGTTGTCCAAAACCACTCCGCAGGTTTACTTACTCGTACACCCTTCGGGTGTGTTAATTTGGAACGAATTGATGTTAGGGATCGTGCAGCAGAGGAGCTCACACCATCATCATTAAAAACTGCATTGTTGCTGCTACCGCAGCACAAACAGCGGCGACGCTGTGCCGCTATGCATTCTGGGAAATCAGTCCTGTAGCACCACGTACTAGAACAAATAGTGAAAATATGTCATCTTCTGGTTATGAATGGTACTGCAGGGGTCTGTAGCGTGTGAATTCACCAATTGAATGTACATAAGAGCAACTAATATATAAGGTTTTCATCGGAATTAACAAATAAATATTTCCAATGCTGACCGACTGAGTCTTGGTTTTCATTCATATTGTTATTGGCCTTCGCCGCTTATATCGCCCGGCTAGCTCAGTCGGTAGAGCATGAGACTCTTAATCTCAGGGTCGTGGGTTCGAGCCCCACGTTGGGCGCAATGTTTTCCTTCTTCTGTTTTCAAAATGGTACTTCTTTCCTTCTGCAGTTGTTTTTTAGCATGAAAACGCATGTTGTTCCTCCCCCTCTGCTTTATAATGCCACCCATTCCCTTATGCTAGTGTCTTTTTACCATAAAAATGCAACGTGACGAAGGATGTTGTTTATGATTATTTTTTAAATACTATGTAGGAAGTAAAACACAGATTATGTGCATTTTGTAATGAAAATAAAGATTCTAACTCTAAATTATGAATTAGAGAAGAGGAATTTTACATGGACAGCACATGTAGTATTTGTGGGGTCCCAATGAGGGCGCAAGAAAACATGTCAAAGTGCAAATTTACAGAATATTAGCCGAAGAAGACACCAAGCAAGTCGCTGTTTGATGACATCATTGTCCACGGTGCGAAATGGAGAGAAAACACATGTCAGCTTTCTCCATGTATCAAACGCTACCAACTCAGTTGCCATCTTCTCCTAAGAAGCGTTCATTGCAGGTAAAAGAGAAAGAAAAAAAAACATTTTTAGGTGGTTTAGATTTTAACATCTGAGCCATTCTGCTCTTCTAAAACTGCACCAGGTCGGGTTTTGGTAACATTTTAATGCTCAATCTACCAATGGTCAATGTAGCCATTGGCATCCTTTTTTATTTTCTGCAGAGTAACGGTACTCTCCATTTCACACCCCAGATTAATGCATGTAGTTATATGATCCCGTGCTTTTATACGTATTTTTATGCTGCATGCCCTCTTTTAAATCTTGTTTTATTTTCTAGACGGCATCTAAGAAAAGGAAAAGAGGGAATGGCGTTGCAAGCGTAAATTCTAATAATATCGCAACACAAAGTAAAAAGAAGAAAATGAAAGCCAAGAATCATGCAGCAGAGGTTGGAATCCAGGAGATGGCTGAAGTGAGACTCAAACTTAAATTGATCCAACCTTTTGATGATGTATTGCCCTCTCTGTCACATATGGTCAAGTTTGTAAGAGTTTTTATGTTTCAAACACAGCCGGAGTGTGTAAAGGCAGGCGAGGAGCCACTAAATGCGTTACTAGCTGAGTTGGCACAGATGAACAACAGCAAGGAGCGTGCCAGCACACTTTTCCAGTGGCTGATCAACCCTATCCCCACCAAGGCCTTCTTCAGGTAGATGGATAAATTGCTTTTGCAAAATTTGACCATCCTTTGTACGATGGCTGGGTGTTATGGCCTTAAAATCCACAATAACCCTCCACCTCTTCACTTACAGAGTTCTAAAGTTTTTCTTAGTTTTTCTTACTTTCATCGACCAATATTCCTTTGCATGTCAACTATGTATTCAAATACCATTCTTGTTTTCATCTCCAAGGGAAACATGGGAAAAGAAACCTGTCCTTGTTCAGCGTAAAAATCCCAACTACTACAAGGGAATATTCTCCACAGAAGAATTTGATCGCATTCTTCGACAGGTAAAAATAAAAAACAGCCCCATGTGATTCAGTGTTTGATTTTAATTCTCAAGGCCGAAATCGTAAACCACATGCTCCTGGTGCCATTTTTCTTTTATTTAAAAAAAAAAAAAAAAGGAGGATGTTCAGTATGGCGTGAATCTAGATGTTACAAGCTACACAGATGGCAAGAGGGAAACGCACAACCCCCCTGGTAGAGCACTGCCATACACTGTTTGGGACTTCTATGAGGTATGTTAATAAATATACCATCATTATTACCATTTTTAGAAATGTTTTCATCTTTAAATGTGGAAAAAAATGTCTATTTTCACAGAATGGCTGCTCTCTCCGTATGCTGAATCCTCAAGCGTTCTCCTCCACCGTATGGAATGTGCTGTCCATCTTGCAGGAGCATTTTGGCAGCATGGCAGGCGCTAATGTGTGAGTAGGATGTCTACTCGTGTCACGATGGAAGATTAGGTTTTAATCCTTGTCATGTTTTTTTTTTTTCTTTCACCTCAGCTACCTGACGCCGCCCGGCACACAAGGATTCGCCCCACATTATGACGACATTGAGGCATTTGTGATTCAGCTGGAGGGAAAGAAGCACTGGAGGGTCTACAACCCAAGGTGAGATGACACAAAATAAGATGAAATGCAGACACTGTATTGAAAGAGGCGCAATGATTATGATCCAACTGTTGGTGACTTTGGAGTAACATAAAGCCATACTATTGCATGAAGTTATATAAAAGGTGTTTCTATTATGAGGATCAAGCTGTAGCTTTACAAGAAAAAGTTACAATTCTTCAAGCGGAATCGTATTCATTGCTGAGAGCCATGGTGTATAAAACATTTTTATTTAATAATTTGTCAGCTGAGATGCAAGATTTGTTCACGTTGTGTTGTAACTTCCCTTCAGGTCAGACGACGAAGTCTTGCCTGTGCTTTCAAGCCGTAAGTACACCAAATACAATGACACAAAACAGTAGATCCTACTTGTCTTAGTGGTGGTGTTTTTGTATTTCCAGCAAACTTTAACCAGGCAGAGATTGGGAAGCCCATTTTGGAAGTCGTGCTGGAGGCAGGAGACCTGCTCTACTTTCCCAGAGGGTTCATCCACCAGGGCGACTGCCTCCCTGATGTGCACTCCCTGCACATCACCATCTCCTCCTACCAGAAGAACAGCTGGGGAGATTTGCTGCTGAAGGTAATGTACTTGCATCACAGTAAACAAATACAATAAACTAGAAGTCTCTAGGTGACACGAACCGAACAAAAATACAGTAAGGTGAAACCACTCAACGTTTTGACCCTAATAAGGACAATCGCAATAGAAAATTAACAATAATATGCACAAGTCTTTTTTTGTTGTTTGGTGACTATTTGGGAGATGGAGTAGCACCTTATGGTTCTCTTTCCAGATGGTCCCTACTGCTCTCGAAATCGCAATGGAGGAGGATGTCGAATTCAGACAAGGCTTACCTCTGGATTACCTGTCCTACATGGGCGTTCAAAACTCTGACAAGGTGTGCCTATTCACCCGACGTCAACATTTCGCACGTGCTTTTATCCCAAATCGGCCTTGTTTGCTCTTTCGTAGGATGATCCACGGAGGGGCAAGTTCTTCTCCAAAATCGACAACCTCATGAACAAGCTGAGGAATTTTGTTGCAGTTGACGCCGCTGTGGATCTTAAAGCCAGAGAGTTCCTTCATGACTGCTTGCCGCCGAAGCTCACGGCAGGTGAGCCCTTTTTCTGTACTGCGGTTCTCAATGTAAATTTGTTCTAGCACGGACGCAATTATACTTGAATTACTGCAGTTTCTGAGCATGTGACTGATCTCAGCTCTGTTTGAACTCGCCCCTCCTGTAGAGGAAGCAGCCGGCAGTGTGCACGGAGCACCTGCTCGGTGGGAGGAAGGGCGCGTAAGGAATGCAGGCGCGTATATCACAAGCCACACCAGGGTCGGACTCCTCCGAGCAGGATGTGCCCGGTAATTTGACTTACGGAACAGAATGTATGCAAACAAGCGATTTTCGGCTCACAGTTTTGGCATTTCTTGATACCCAAGGTTATGCAGTGATGGAGATGCCGTGCATCTTTACTACACCACCGACAACTCCAGAGTTTATCACAAAGAGGAGCCGAAAAGCTTTGAAATAAAACCTGAGGTAGATGTAGAACGAAGCTGACCTTTGCTTTTAACTTTGTAAATGTAATTCTTCTAAAATGATTTCCTTCCTCCAGTACACAGATGCAGTCGAGTTTCTGATGCACTCATATCCTGAATTTGTGAGTGTGGGCAGTTTCCCATGTGATTCTTTACAGGAAAAGGTGTGTGTTTTTCTTGCTCCTATAATGGAGAATTTTTGTATCATGGTACAGACAATGATGGGTCGGATGTTGCTCATGTACCCGCTCTTCTGTTCGTCACCAGATCTCTTTGGCCATGCTACTTTTTAAGGAGGGGGTCATCCGGATGGAATCATTTCAGTCGTAGCTTCACTTCCTTTGGAAAATCGAAGTCGAAGAATTAAAAATGGGATTATGTAGTAGTCAAAATACTGTACACAATCACCAAACAGGAATCTCCAGATGCTTTCCAATCAAATGCTGAATCACATCGTAAGTATGCTTGCTCTCCGATGAAGGAGCATTAAGGCCCAGCTGAAAAATAAGTCATAATATTGCGGTAATCAAGAAATTTAAATGTGTGGCTGCAGTTTTTTCACGCTTAAGGTTTAGACTAGCAGCTGCTGTACATCTCTAAAAACCTGACACATATTCATCCAATAACATCATGATTTTGAATGTTGAAAAAAAATTATGATTCATAATGTTAACCCAGCAAGAGGCCACTTCAATTTGTGTACATTTTTCTGTGGAATATACAGTTTGTTACATTAAACTGACATTGTTTTTTAAAAACAAAACAGACTATTATTTGTTTTTATCATCCATTTTCGGTAGCTCTTGTTTACATTAGGAGCTGGAGCCTACCATTCACACTACAGGTTATGGGATAATTTAACATATTTTTCAATACATTTATTCTTACTTATGACTTTATTCTCAAAGCATTATTTTTTCGGTGGAGCTTAAATGCTCTTGTACTTTATGCTGTGTACAAGTTGGGATGTTACAGTTCGAGCCAAGTGACAAAAATGTCATAAGAAAAAAACATTTAGAATAAAAAATAAAACTGAGTTTGATGGGAAAGTACATTTATTGTTGGTTGATACAACTCAAAAATAAAGACACATGAGTCTTTTTAAATATTCTTATTTCAGCATCACCCATCAGCCATTCACACTGCGGACATAGTGGACAAACACTGGGGTGAAGAAGTCTATTTCCAAGTCACCTCCTCGCCAGACTTCAGCTCCCTGCAGAGAATAGAAATATTTAGGCAATCAACACATTTGCCTTGAGAGACAACCTCAAAATATAATGTAGAATCCAACCTGCTGTATAAAAGGCTTTTGTTCCTGAAAGCGGTCAGCTTCTTGTCCTGTTGCTTGTCGAGGTACCACCCGATCACAAAGCCCATGGGCACCAGCAAGTTCATCCAGTGTTCACGGGCGAAAGTAACAAAGTTGACCATGCTTGCTGCAAATACAAAAACAACCAGTAAGACTTTAGTAAGAATCTTGACATTCTTGAGTCAAAATATATGAACGATAACGAATAACAGCAAATATTTAGGTTAAAATCACACTATTTTGGGGGTGGTTCTGTCCTATTCAGTAATAATCAAATATACAGTATGTTGATTTATGCGATGCCCTACACATAAACTGTCTAGCATGGCATTGTAGCAATTACGTCTGCATGACCGTTGGTCATTTCTACCTTGACGCAATCGTAGAAGTGAGATCGGAGAGAACAAGCAGTCAAACAAAGCTCACCTGGAGTACATTTTAGAAGGGCTACAGTGCCGACCATTTAAAATTGTTTAGCTTATCGTGACCCCGTTCGATAAACGGTCTTGAAAATGAATGTATCGATAGCTAATGGCCTAGCACTATGTGCTATAATCATTTTACATTATAATCTTATAGTATTACAATAATTGGAGCATAATTATGACAGCAATTTTAAGGAGGTTAATAGTCACAGAGAAAACGTGTATTTTATATATATTTTTAAAGTTACCTTTTGTTTGCAGAAAGCTATGTACGGCCTTCTGCTATTCACTCACCAGACAGAGGACATTGGAATACACCATCTGCGCCGACATGAGTGGGTGGTTTAGCAAATTGTAGGTATCAAAATAACACATAAAAATATGGGTGAAGCAATTCCAGAATCTCAGTTTATAAATTTAGTCTCTAATAGGTCCGTCCAATAATTTTATGGAAACTAAATCAATTCGTTATTGTTTATAATATTAGTCAGTATCTGATAGCGAGTTAGTAGGCTCTCATGCACTTTGACATATGATGCAGCGGCAAACATGGCTGCTCGTGGTGATGCTACGACGCTAGCAAAAATGTCCTAAAAGAAACATTCAAGAAGAATATCATAATTATTTGCTTGTTCAACCACCCCAATTAAATATTTGAATCTAAATGTTATGTAAATGAATGGTACGTTTGAAATTTCGAGGTTATTTTACGTAGCGCACGCAGAAGCATAAATGCGGCTAGCGAGTAGACTTACCGGGTAGTTGTTGAAGCGTGACCTGCAATTGTGTGAGTATGTTTTTACACAAATGTGTTTACTAATTAGTGGCTAAAGTTGACGGATTTACAGTTTTAAATAACTATAGCTTCCTTTTTGTGTCCTTCCAAACACGCACTTGGCCAGTGTAGCTCGTAATTCTATGCTTGAGGTTGTAATAATTGTTTTTCCAGCGTGAAGACAAGTGAAAGAGCCACGATGACGTCCATTATCAAACTGACAGCTTTGTCAGGGGTTCAGGAGGAGTCCGCTCTCTGCTACCTTCTCCAGGTGGATGAATTCCGCTTCCTTTTGGACTGTGGCTGGGACGAGAACTTCTCAATGGACATCATCGATGCCATAAAGCGGTAATTGGATTATTTGTTTTATATTTAGAAGGAGGCTACAAAGACAAAAGATGGGGAAAGTGCAGGCGTTCAACGACTTGGGGAGAACCCGCTCAAAGTGATGGAGATTGTGAATGAGAGCACAGACAGGATGGACCTGGTGATGACATTTTCAGCTTTGATCTGTGACAAAAAGAGCAGCAGACAGTAATTCTCAAGTGGTGTGTCATGACTGTTAATTGGGTCACAACCCATTATAAGTGGGTCATTGACAGGTAGCAAAATCGGTTTGATAGGACGGTCGTGAAACCAGCCATACTGTATGAGCTCGATAACAATGGAGGTGGCAGAGGTGAAGAGACTGAGATTTTCCTTGGCAGTCACGAGGAGAGACAGGATCAGGAATGAGCTCAACAGACGGAAAGCACAGAGTGAAAAGCGACAGATGCCAGATTGAGATGGTTTGGACATGTTTTGTGGCTATATTGCTAGAAAGATGCTGCATATGGAGTCGCGGGTAACCTGTGGGCGATCTATAATTGTTCTTGCAGGCATGTTCATCAGGTTGACGCCGTGCTTCTCTCCCATCCTGATCCTATACACCTTGGAGCTTTGCCGTATGCTGTGGGTAAATTGGGTTTGAATTGTACCATATATGCAACAATTCCGGTCTACAAGATGGGTCAAATGTTCATGTATGACCTGTATCAGGTGAGAAGGATTCACAGGTACATTTACATACAGCTCAGTTTTGCATACAGTATTAATTCATTTTTCATCTCTTTTCCCTATTTAGTCGCGAAACAACAGCGAAGATTTCACTCTGTTTACCCTTGATGATGTGGACAGTGCTTTTGATAAGATTCAGCAGTTAAAGTATTCACAGATTGTCAATCTGAAAGGTGAGTTAAATTGTGTTATTAATATTTGTTGGCCTAAAACTTGGACTCTCTACAGTGGTTATAGTCACGACACCCCTGCTCAAATGTCATTTCAAAGTGTTTTCCACCATAATGTGATTCCCCTCAACCCCCACGTTTCTTTTTGAATGGGGATTTGAGAATAAATAACTGCACGAGTGTGCACACCCTTTTGTAACTGATGTGGGTCTGTTTGGAATCAACCAGTCACATCCAAATTCATGTTGAATAATGGGAGTCTGCTCACACTTGCCAAGGCCATTATTCATACTGCATGCAATGTAATCGTCGTTTCCTCCTCTCTGATAGGAAAAGGACATGGTCTTTCAATTACACCACTTCCTGCCGGTCACATGATTGGTGGGACCATTTGGAAGATTGTGAAAGATGGGGAGGAGGAGGTTGTTTATGCTGTGGACTTCAACCACAAAAGAGAAATGTAAGAAGGGATAAATGTTGCATGTCGAGGCACAAAATTGAACATCGCTTTGAATGCGAATGGTTAAACTGGTGACCAGTCCAGGGTGTACCTTGCCTCTCGCCTCAGCTAAGATCTCCAGCTCGCCAGCAAGCCTAATGACAACAAGCACGATTAAAAATGGACGGCGAGTTGGATAGTTATTCTCTTGCTGTACCGACTTTGGTTGACTTTCTATTTTTAGCCACCTGAATGGCTGCACTATGGAGAGCATCAGTCGTCCATCCTTGCTCATTACTGACTCCTTCAATGCGGCATATGTACAACCGCGCCGCAAACAAAGAGATGAACAGCTACTCAGTAAGTACTGTAATTGTTAAGGTAACAATTGTATTGTAACTGTTGTATTGCAAACTGCTTCTTTTTCTGCTTGCTTGATCTTGTCACGTGTTTCCCATTATTGAGCCGAGACAGATTAAAAAAAAAAAAAAAAAAAGACACAAACATTCAGGCACACCACCAAACAAAAATAGTTTGAGATATGGTTACACAGGTTGATTACAGTTATGTTCTACAGTCTAGTGGAAGAATGCTTGGACCTGAAAAAAAAAGTTTCATTCAACACACTATTGTATACGTAATAATTGTAAAAAATCAAGACGACTACTTCACGGTTTTCACTAATTATGATGTTCTTTTTGGAACGTAACCCCAGCGATAAATGACGGCTTACTGTATACTGAAAAAAAAAGTCAAAATTATAAGCAAGGTCTTAAACGTATTTTTCCTCATCTCTGTCCCTTTTATTACCTCCCTGCAAAGCCAACGTAATGGAGACACTCCGTGGGGATGGTAACGTGCTTATCGCTGTGGATACAGCTGGGCGGGTGTTGGAGCTGGCTCAGCTCCTGGACCAGATTTGGAGGACAAAAGATGCCGGGCTCGGAGCTTACCCGCTCGCCCTACTTAACAATGTCAGCTATAATGTTGTGGAGTTCTCAAAGTCCCAGGTATCGGTCTTGCCTTCAGTTTTCTTGCTTGTCAGGTTCAATGCAACAACAGGAGTTGATGCACAATTGTATCTCAGGTGGAGTGGATGAGCGACAAGCTGATGAGGTGTTTCGAGGACAAGAGGAATAACCCTTTCCAGTTCCGTCATTTGACCCTCTGCCATAGTTTGGCCGACCTGGCTCGGGTTCCCAACCCTAAAGTGGTGCTGTGCAGCCAGCCGGACCTTGAGTCTGGCTTTTCTCGAGAACTCTTTATCAAGTGGTGTCAAGACAGCAAACACTCGGTCATCCTGACTTATCGTACCACTCCTGGAACACTGGCCCGCTACCTCATTGACCACCCGGAAGAGAAGATGCTGGATCTGGAGGTAAGAAGGAATATGATGAATATGTTCAGAAGAGATTTCCATTTGTCCCTGCCGAGTTTTTACTGCCGCTTTACACTAAAGTGTATATAGTCGTGTGTACATTCACCTCTAAATCAAGTCCGTTTTGCAATTAAAAATAAGTCACACCAGAAAGGGCAAAAACAATGCTGCCTTGAAGGCATCATTGGGAATGTTGCATGTTAAGAGACAACCAAAACAGAGGAACAGGGAGGGTCTCCTGGCGTTAAGTTTTTGGCATGCAGCTGTTGGCCACAGTGAAGAGAGAATGTTATTTGAGTGAAGAGTTAAGTGCAGAGAGAAATGGGCTGTTGCAGCCCAAAAATAGTTTTTTTTTTTTAAATTTTAGATAAAACTGATAAAACAATCACACGTGTTGCTCTGTTGTTTGTCCTGACAGGTGAGAAAAAGAGTGAAGCTTGAAGGAAAGGAGCTTGAAGAGTACCTTGAAAATGACAAATTAAAGAAAGAAGCGGCGAAGAAACTGGAACAGGCAAAGGAGTAAGTCAGGTTTATAGTGAAGCGATTCTATAATTGGGGAAAAATAAGACATTTTTCCAAAGGTGAAAGTAACAGAACTTTAAAATAGGCACAGCAAAAATAAGGTACAGAATGAATTCATTTCTTCGAGATGAGTGGCAATTTGGCTGCATCTCAGACATCTCATCATATTTTCGGCATGTTTAGTGTGTGCGATTGAGCCAATCGGCGCTAATCCAAATGCCGGTTTGAATGTTTCAATGTGTGCCAATTTGAAAATATTAATAGTTAACACTTCAGCATGGACAAAGCTGACACTTTACGCTGGCACTCCTGCAGGGTGGATGTGGACTCCAGCGACGAGAGTGACTTGGACGAAGACCTGGATCAGCCGACGGTGGTAAAAACCAAACACCACGACTTGATGATGAAGGGCGAAGGAAACCGTAAAGGCAGTTTCTTCAAGCAAGCCAAGAAGTCCTACCCAATGTTCCCAACACACGAGGAAAGGATCAAATGGGACGAGTACGGAGAGATCATCAGGTATCCCGTTGAAGAGATTGCCGCAACCTTTGGAAAATAGAGGTCGAGCTATTATGTGTCAGTCGGTCATCCTTTTTGATTGCAGGATTGAAGATTTTCTGGTTCCTGAGCTGCAAGCTGCTGAGGAGGAAAAAAGCAAACTGGAATCCGGCTTGACCAATGGCGATGAGCCAATGGACCAGGACCTCTCTGTTGTTCCCACAAAATGCATAGCTAGTATTGAGAATCTTGAAATCAGGTGAGTGATCACCGACTTGAACTCGGCAGTTTAAAATCCAAGGAACATCATTAGTGAAACATTATTCTGCCTCCCCTGTAGAGCCAGAATAACATACATAGACTACGAAGGTCGCTCCGACGGTGATTCCATCAAGAAGATCATCAACCAGATGAAGCCCAGGCAGCTGGTGATTGTCCACGGGCCTCCGGAGGCCAGTCTGGACCTGGCTGAGTCCTGCAAGGCTTTCAGCAAGGATCTCAAGGTGTACACACCCAAACTGCAGGAGACCGTGGACGCCACCAGCGAGACGCACATCTACCAGGTCAGCTCATTTGCACACACACACAACGGTGTATCCTGTTCTCCAGCTAGCGGTGGGCCTGATAGGTCAACTTATTGATTCTTGGTCAATCAGACTTTTCGAATTCATCTCTCACTGGTTACATTGCGGAATGACAGCTCGTTAATATATTTGGGATGTAATGGATTTAATAGTAGCAACCAGCAGAGGGCGCCAGTACTTAAAGGTATATTGCAAAATAGTTTTTTTTTTTTTTACATTTCTGTTTATGAACCAAGATTGTTGTTTATTTGGTATTGTTTAATGACGAAACAAAATGAAATAAACAACAATTAACTCATCAATAGCATAAAAGAGGGAGTGAAGTTGTGTTTGAAACGCCTCTGGACTTAGGTGCTGATTAATGCAAGGATTACTAGTTTGATCAGAATCAGAATCAGAATCAGAATCATCTTTATTGGCCAAGTATGTAGAACACACAAGGAATTTGTCTCCGGTATACACGCTGCATTAGTATCATCATAAACAAGAACATGACAAATTGGTATGGAAGGACATTTCATAATGTAAGTGAACCATAGTTTCAAGCAGAGCTAAAGTGATCAGTGGTAGAATACAATATTATTACAGTTTGTACAGTTGGTGCAGAAAATCATTGAACCATTTTAGAGAGATACAATATTTGTTGTACAAGAAGAGTGACTACGTCAGTGACTGTTTAGGGAGTTAATGGCTAGAGGGAAGAAGCTGTTCAAGTGTCTGCTGGATTTGGTGCGCATGGATCTGTAGCGCCTGCCTGAGGGGAGTAACTGGAAAAGGTGGTGGGCAGGATGCGGGGGGTCCAGGAGGATTTTCCATGCCCTTGTCTTGATTCTTGCGGTGTGCAAGTCCTCAAGAGTGGGTAGGGCGGTGCCAATGATTTTTTCCGCCGTCCTTGATTGGGAAAATGTTGGTCATTATTTTCCAAAAGGAAAAGCAAAGATTTGTAAATATCTTTAAATTTATCTTTAAATTATTTTTTCTTGCATAAGATAATCTGCTTTCTTGAAGGACAACAGAAATGGAAGAATATTTACTATTGAATACACACAAAGTGTTTCGTGTGGGGTGCAACAGATGAAATACATTTCAAATTTTATTGGAGAAAATGATTTGGCATTCAAGCGTGTTTGAGTTCCGATTGTGGTAACGGAAGAAATTAAACCTGTAAGTCAAGGCCCCCAGTGTACCGACATTTTGGTTTGCGCTGAAGGTGCGGTTAAAAGACTTCCTGGTGAGCTCCCTGCAGTTCTGCAAGGCCAAAGACACCGAGTTGGCGTGGATTGACGGCGTGCTGGACATGCGTGTGGTAAAAGTCGACACAGGCGTGATGCTGGAGGAGGGCACCAAGGAGGAGCCCGACGACGCCGAGCTACCCATGGACACCGCACCCGACCTCGGTATTGATAACAGTGCCGCAATGGTGGCGGCTCAGCGGGCCATGAAGAACTTATTTGGAGAGGACGTGAAGGAGCCGTCAGAGGAGAGTGATGTCATTCCCACGCTGGAGCCGCTGCCCTCACACGAGGTGAGTGAACTGATTTTTTTTTTTTTTTTTAAGCAGGTTTCTGTAGTCGCAAGACTCACTTTCAGTTCCTTCCACTGGTTAATTTCTCAGTGACTTTACTATTCCTCTGCCATTACTTGATTTCAAGTCATGTCAGTGACCCGGTGTTTTTTTTCCTCTTTCATTAACAGAGCGCTTTCAATTATTTTTCCCGCGTCTGTCAATGTATCTTCTCCGGGGGCTCTCTCCTTGGCCTCTCAGGCTAGACTGACTTAATTTCAGTTCGTTTTGCTTTTCATGCAAATTAACCTCAACCCAAGGAGAAACTCCAAGCAGCGGATGACTTTTTGATCTTGCTTGTAAAAAGGTCTCACATTAATGACTTGGAAATTCCTTCCCAACAATGCTCTTTTGTGTGCTTAACGGGAGTGTGATATTTTCCCCTGTTCACATAACACACACACACACACACACACACACAGACACACACACACACTTCAATTATGAAAAGTCCCTTCTTGTGGGTCACAAGTTATAGAGTGCAGTTACATCATTTAGTTACGCGGCAGTCAAAAATCTCAGCAAGGGCTCTCCCTATGTCTTGTTGCTATAAATTGTCGCATTGACTTAAGATCGGTTTTATTTGTATTAACGTAATGCATTCACAAGGGCATAAAACCGATCCAGCCTGTCCTTGGAGTTAATGTCCAACTGCTGTACCGCGGCTCTGTGCTCCATCCAGGCGCCCGGACATCAGTCGGTGTTCATCAACGAGCCCCGCCTGTCCGACTTCAAACAGGTCCTTCTCAGGGAGGGCATCCAGGCTGAGTTTGTGGGAGGAGTGTTGGTGTGCAACAACCTAGTGGCTGTCCGCAGAGTGAGTGATCTTTTTTTTTTTTTACTCTCACCATTTTATTTGATTGATGAAAAAAAGTGTTTATGAATGAAACACAACAGAACATTAACTAAACAAAAAGCACAATTTGCCAAAGTAGGGCAGAGAACCCAGAGGCTTATGAAGCGTCTCGCCTCAGGAAAAGGAAAAAAATAAATAAAACCCACCACCACCACAAGTGAAACTGAGCAAGTAAAATAAAAGGAAAAGCAGGAGCAAACCAGGACATCAACATGAAAATGTATAATTGACAAGAACTTAAAATAGATGCAACCCAGAACATGAACTCAAAGAGACTCTCGGAACAGTCGGCGGGCGTCAAGTGCAATGAAAGCGGAGAAAACTTGAAGCGTCTGATGCTTTGATGTCAAACCGGTGAACATCCCTTTAGTTTACGTGCCGCGTAAGATTGCATGTGTATCAAAGGTGAAATTGAGGTCTCACATTTTTCTGGTCTTTATCCAGACGGAGGCGGGACGCATCGGCCTGGAAGGCTGCCTATGCGATGACTACTATAAGATCCGGGAGCTGCTGTATCAGCAGTATGCTGTCGTATAGCAGCAGCAGCCACCACCGAGGCCATCCCTTAGAAGGGAGGACCCTACGCAGAGGAGATGACCCTCCGCTGCACCCTTGGGTACTTCCAGCTGAGTCCCCAATACATCCATTGTACAGTTTCACTTTATTTTATATTCCATTCTTTATTGCTAGATGACATTGGGAGGATGCTGTTCTTTTGGTTTGTTTGTTTTATACTGACTGATCTCTCTGTATGTGACAAGAGATACCTCTCCACTTCATTTTGACAGTAAATACAACATTTTCCTAGTCTGAATTTCTGTATTTGTGTCAGATGCACAAACAATAGTTTGCCTGTAAAAGCCACATCACAAATATGGCACTTTATACACTAGGGGTGTGCGAGCTTTTGAGCTCAAGGGCCACATTTAAAATGGACTCAGGGGCACTGTCATTTGGAGATGAGTTAAAAAAAAAAGAGGGTGCGAAGGTCAAATGTGTCTATAATCAATTCGGCCAAATAAACAGTACTTGATTAATTTGAGGGGACTAAAGTCATATAAAAAAATAATACTAATACAACCTTAAATTACACCTACCACCCCCTGTGCCCCAATCGGCTTTGTTCATGTACCGGTAGTAATGTTGATTTAAGTGATGATACATCAAACTCATATCCGAGCTTTTAATTAGCCTAAAGCTAAGATAGGGAGAAGTAATTGCTTTGTTATGTTTGTTTTATTGGCAAGCCTCTCCCCAAAGGTAAAATAATGAGATCATTTATTGCAAATGATTTTGCGGACCCCAAGATTCACCTTACAGAACCCACACACAGACAAGTTGGGGAAATCTTGGGAAAATGTCAACTTAGATGGCCAGTGTGAAAGCAGCTAGTGTTGCTATTTTTTTTTTTTAGATTTTTTTTTTTTTAAATACAGAACTATAATCTCAAATGTCAGCTTTTTGGAAGGAAATAGAGTGCAGATGAGCTCAATGCTGCCTGACATGTTACGGCACAACGTTACACAACACTCAAGACACGCAACTCTAAATTCAGTTGGTCCCTTAACGTTTGAGACTCAACTCAGGGACGGGATAGACCTGCTCCATATGTAAAGTGACCTGTGCTTTTTGTGATATGGCGCAGTCCAAATCAAATTGAATTGAATGCGTACTGGCGGCACGGTGGTCGACTGCTTAGCATGTCCGCCTCACGTTGCAGAGGTCCGGCGTTCAATTCCGGGCTGCGGCCCTCCTGTGTGGAGTTTGCATGTTTTCCCGATGTCTACGTGGGTTTTCTTGAGGTACTCTGGCTTCCCCCACATTCTAAAAATATGCATGGTAGTTTGATGGAACACTCTAAACTGTCCCTTGGTGTGACTGCGAGTGTGAATGATTGTTTGTATGTGTGTCCTGCCATTGGCTGGCAACCAGTTGAGGGGGTCCCCGCCTACTGCCCTAAGATGACTGGGATAGGCTACAGCACGCCCGCGACCCTCGTGAGGATAAGCAGCTTGGATCATGAATAGATGGATGACAAACCCAAACCACATCCTCCACCTGCAGATGGAGACATTTCCGTCTGTTTCTTGCAGACGGTGTCAAGCGTTCTCATGCAGCAGGTTCATGTGAAACGTAGAGGCCGTATGACATTGTTGCCAGAAGAGACAAGTGGGCTGGAAAAGACCCTGCGGCCGCTGTCGTGCCACGAGCTCGGATTAGCCCTTCTCGTTTATCATTTTGGGATTGCTGCAGCCAAACAGATTTGAGCTCGCTTTCCTTATCTATTTTTGGACACAGCAGTGTATTAAAAAGATGGGTGATAAGAGGGCTTGTCGGTGGCGAGAGGACGGGGAACGGTCACGTGGGCAGCCGGCAGCCGGGGTGGCGCCTTGACTTGGTTGATTAGATTCACGGCACCGTGCGAATCCCCAGCGTAGCTGGGAGATTGATGTCCTCCCAGCAAGTGCACATTATTTGTAACGTCTCTCTTTTGACACACGGTCTTATCAATGTGTCAACTTTGCATAATGGGGAAAGAAATGTTTAGGCGGTCATAAATTGTTGTTTGGTTGCTATCAGACACCCATCAAATGTGTGACACCTCTTTCAGCCAATGAACCTCTTATCTCTCTGTTGGAGCGGAGACTGGGGGGGACCTTAAATCAACAGACGCCGAATCAGGTGAAGTGTCATGCGGTGTGGCGGAGAACCTCAAAGGGAGTTCTTCTAAAGACTGCGAAGTGCACACTGGCACACAGCGATGGCAATATGGCCTCTAATAGGGTAGAAACAGGTTAATGCGGCAAGATGACAAGACTCTTAACCAAATCATCGCCATCCGCTCCTCTTGATCACCGCCACTTCTCACGAACCTTGCACGTGCCCTGGGTGTGATGACAAGGGGGGGGAACTCAAATGGGACAACAAAAGTGAGTCGGGTGAGGGAGGGAGGGAGGAAAGGAGAGGTGTGTGTGTGTGTGTGCGTGCGCGCGTGCGTGCGTGCGTGCGTGCGTGCGTGCGATCATGCACACGGTTGGAGGAGTTAAATTCCAGCACGGATGACTGGCTGTCGTGCAAGCGTGTTTTGACCGTTGCATAACATACAATTTTTGCACTTTAGGGACATTAAAATGTAAATGCTCTGTTTTAATCCGTGGCTCACACACAAGACGTCACGCAGAAACGCACCAATTGTGCCTTTCAATTATTTGGTCACTCGCTGCTGTGAAGAGCTGAGCAATACGAAGAGGCCGGAGTAAGGAATAGAGGGGGGGGGGGGAAGCATGGCTAGAGTGTAACCGAGCATGCCATCCCTTTGCCAATGCCGTCACTGCTTTTCATTTCGATAATTGACCGGCCACGCCAGAAATGTCCATCACCTAATCCTCTTAGTTTTCATAATGCTGACTCTGTCACAGAAGTCCCCTGTTTTAATGTAACAAGCGGCTAAACCCGGTGAGCAGACTGCAGAAAGCCCCCCCCCCCTCGGGGGCTCACACTGCCACCCTAGAGACCCTTTTTTGGAACGACACAACCTGTCAGAGAAATCACAGATCGATCGTGTAGCTCCATACTGGCTCGCCCTTGGCGGCAAAACTGGTCTTGAATACAACCGAAAAAGTGGAGTCATCTCACCGGAGGATCTGCAGAGTGGGTAGCTCTTTCCTTTTGTGTGGAGGATAGATGGAATATAATCCCTTTTCTCCTCACTAAGCAGACCACTTTATGCCGCTGACATAATCATGTGAAAGTGGATGCTTTTTTTTTTTCTTATGTAGTCACAAAACATTCAAAGCTAGCATAAGGCACATAAAATCTTGCGCTAAATAATAGGAAAGCATCTTGTAAATCTGCCCAAATGTTAATCGTGTGGAAAGTTTTCATGTTTGGTTATTCCTCTTTTCTGCCTCGGCAGCCTAATCCCCCTCAAAATCTGATATGGTTTAGCTGCACAATGCGATATAATCGTTTTTATCTCAAACGATGAAATTGTAGTTTCGAGATGTCCCATTCATTGTTAGCGCGCAAAAATAGAAGAATCTTTTCACCAAATTACCAATTGCAAATCTTTTCTTTTTTTTTTTTTTTAAACGGCTTGTCATCATGAGAATTGAGGGTGAGTTTAGTTTACTTTACCTGATTTTGAGTGAGAGGCAGGAGTGGTCGCCAGTCAGTGTCTTTTATTTTTTTTTAGGGCCAAATCATGTGAAACTGTTTTCCTTACATTCTTCTCCCTCTCGGAGCAAAACAAACCTGAGCAGTTCCTTGTTCCAAAACTCGAGGCATGTTGCTGACGTCAGGTGGGGGACTCCAGTCAAGACAATTTCAATTTGGGACTTGCTTGGCTCAAACTTGTGAAACCTTTTCTTTGATTTGTGATTCATGAGGCTTACATTTAACATTTAGGCCCGTTTACATTTAACTCCAACGTCATCATAAAATCCACAAAGACAGTTAAGTTAGGTTAACCCTTTTGTGCACCCTGTAACCTGATAACATGATAAGCTGTAGTACCCGCTATCACTGAAAGGTTACTATTGCAATTAAGCTAACCGCTAGTCAAATATTAACTAAACATGTGCACACACATATACTTCCAGACGGTCAGCAGAACACAACCTGTGCCCCCCCCCCCCCCCCCATCCCTTTGCGCTCCGCACATCACACGGACCCGAGCGTATGTGATGTGACGCGACTGACACAACCTTGAGAGATGCGAGGAGACCCTGCCGATGATTAATTCAGAGCCGGAGAGCAGAACGAAGATTAGCTGGCTGTGGCTGCGGGTGTGGGTGTGTTTACGCCTGCAGACCGCCGTTGCATGACACAAGGCCACGTTGGAGGGCTGAATCATTGCCGCTGAATGATGTCCACGTGAGAATGACAGGAGCCCAGAAGACAACTCGAGAATAGTCAGATGAGTCTGTTTTCTGCCCCGTTTACCCGTCACACCTGTGCGGGCATACAAATAAAGCGACAAGACAGCCACAGATTGTTCAACACTCACAATGAATATTTAAATCTTTTTTTTTTTTTTTTTTGCCCTGCTGCCTGAGAAGTCTTTCCAAGGAGCAAAAATCCGAAGCTCTCCGGAGGATGCCAAGCATGTACTGTTCTTCCAGCACCAGCCGTTGGCCAGAGAGGGCCTCGATAAAAAGTAGACAGGTTGTGCGGGGGGAACAAAGAGATCGTCGTGCCTCCATCTGTCTGCTCGATTCATTAGAAAAGCATCAAATGCAATGCCAGCGCTGCATCACGGAAGGTGTTATATTTGCTTTTTTTGAGCCACGTGTCATTTGGTCAGCTATGCATATCGGCCACACGCCCTTGCGGAATCAGCTTATTTATGGGATAGCCCAGCATAATATGGCTCTCATGCAACACGGTTAAAGGACGTATTATATTTCCGCTGTCCCTTTTGTCTCTTGCATAATCCAAACACAACGCAAAGACACTCTGAAGTCACGTCAAGGATGGAATGTATTGCTGTCACGTACAGTTGCTGCTTTCATTACTGTTAAAGGGTCATTGACGCATTATATGTTTGTGCATTGTGCGTATTATATAATAGATCGCTACTTGGGCAAGTTAGGAGCGCAACAGAATGACAAGAGTAGTGGCTGGAGATCAGTTCAGTGAAGACCCCTTGGCAAAAGTCAGCTGGGATAAGCTCCGGCTCATCCGCAACCCTACGTGAGGAACCCGTAGTGGAACAGAAAATTGATGGATGGATTTAGGCTGCAAAAAAAAAAAGTATAAGACAATTTTTACTGTATTAAGAAAGGTACTTCGATGTTCCCCCAATTAGTCCGTTAAATACGTTTCACTGAATGGCCATACTTGTTCCATGTCTCTGTAATACCCCCCCCTTAAAGTCGGACTTTTGATCACCGCATCAGAACGCTGACTCATTCCCACGGTCACGAAGATGCAATCTGAAATGAGCGACTACGACTCTCGCGGCAATCACGCGCGACTCGCGGCTTGCCGTTAACACCCTTGACATCAAGCCATTCGTTGACGTGCAGCGCAAAGATGTGACTCATGCTTGGCATTTAAACCAAACAACACATTTACACCAACTTACTACTCCCATTTTTCGACATCATCCCACGTTGAAACACCCCCACCAGACCAAAGCAACAAACCGCCGTCCACTCGCGAGGAGGAGGTCCAAAAGAGGCCCCCGTAAGTGTGTGTGTGTGTGTATGTTTGACCAAAGCGGCGAGTGTAAAGTCGTGGCTAAATCTCTGTAAGCAGGCCCTGGCATTGGTCCCCAATTGCCTGCCTGCTGTGTGGGCAAGGGCCCGGAAGGGACGTAATCCCCTGGCATGGATGGACTCACACATGTTGATGGGCATTTGTGTTTATACAGTATGTGCATGCAGAGGTTGAAGGATAAAGCCAAGAGTTGCTGAGACATCCAAAAAAAAAAAAAAAAAAGCCCTGATGTGAAGCCGTGCTTAATAGCAGCCTCCACATGATGTCTTGCATGCTGTTTGGAGATGGTGGGCTGTGTTTTTTTGGGGGGGGCGGGGTCTGCCTGATACCATCCTGACAGGGCCGATCTTGAGCTTATGTAACCTTTTCGTCTGCAGGAGATGGCTTTGCACAGCATTTTTTTACCTTTCCTGCTGCTCGGTTTTTAAGTGGGCAGCCGTGGGGGTGGCAGAGTTGACATGTCGGTTCAGCCTTGACAGGCTCTGAGTGAAGGACAAGCTAGCCCCCTCCACCCCCTCATCTTGGCACTTAAGGTGACCTCTGTCTACACCAGCAACTTCACCATTTTTTTTTTTTTGCAAGGAAGTATAGGAAGTAGACATATAAAAATAAAAGACACAATTTGTTGACCAAAGCTATCTCATTTATTTATTTTCTCGACAGTTTCTTTTGAATTTTTGCTATGTGTCCTTGGGTTGGAAGGGGCTTATGAATTGCTCGTCCATACATTGAGGAGGGCGGCGGGGGGAGTGGGGCGTAATACTTTCCTTGCCACGGGCACTGGCAAGTCGTGCTACGCCACTGGAGGAAGAAATTACCGTCTGGTGGTTGGCTGAGGATGTCTGACCTCCCTTATTGAGCCCGATATCAAAAAATGCGGATGGCAGGTAACTTGAAGGCCATTTATTAGTTATTGGTCGATGAACTCAGGACCTGGGAATTATTGGCTTTTGGTTTCATAAGACACTATTGAACATTCTGTTACTCGCATTCAGCGGCGACTGTGTATTAGGGGCAGGTTGGCGAGAGAGTAGATTCAGAAGTGTGTGTGATTCTTTTCAATATGAGTCCAACACGAAGCACGTTCACGCAGACCCGCACAAGTGTACTCGGTATGACACATAAAAGGCAAGGTGCTGGCAATGTCGTTTTTTTGTTTTTTTTTGTCCTCTCAACATATCAATCACTGATTGGCTTTTGGTTTCATAACACAGGATTGGATGATTTGCTGCCTGCACGAATGGCATGACGGCGGCGAGCTCCAAATCCTTGCTTTGATTTCTAAAAACGTGACAGCTGATTGACGAATTGGTGTCAATCGTGGACAATGGAGGAGCCCACTGTCTCATTGAGATTGGGGTGGGAGGATGGGAGGGGGGGGGGAGTGGATGAAGGTCGGCCGGGTAGGAGGAGGGCCGAATCCATGTGGAGGGAGGGAGGAGTTAGACTCTGCTGCACGAGCACGACTGCTGCCTGAATGTGACAATTTACCTCCACGACCACGCACGCGCGCACGCAGGCACGCACGCTCACGCACAGATCATCAGGCGCAGGTGCGTGGACTCGCTCCCCACGCAGCTGAGCGAACCTCTGTTGATGACGGGACGTTGGAGTCTTTGGAGGAAAAAAAAAACGCCAAACTACAGCGAGGAGGAGAAAGGACAGCCTCTTTTTTTTTGAATGTTGTTGTTTTTTTGTTTGTTTAACCTTCCCCCTCGACACTCCACTCCGCTCCTCTCCACGGGACAAAATGCACGCCGGTGCGGGAGCCTGCTCGCTTTTCTTATCCCCTCGCCAAATTAAACGGTCGTCCTACTGAAATGAGGACCTCATCTCAGCTGGGTTCATTGTGAAAAAAAAGGGGCGCTTTCTTCCGCTTATTTCAAGGACGGCGACCGAGGAAAATAAACTCATTAGGGAAATCAAAGTGGCCGGAGGACGAAGGAGACATGGAGCGGGACGACACCGTGAAGGCGCCTAAGAAGAAGAAGAGCATCATGGCGAAGATGTTTAAAGTTCGCAAAAGGAGGGAGATGCTGTTTGTACAGGTGTGCTTCATCTGCAGTGCCCTCTTAGTGGCGTGGACCATGTCGGCGCTGTTGACCAAAGCAGGTGAGTGCGTGGACGACGCAAACGCACACATGGACGCGCGATATCTGCATTATAATCACGCACCGCAACAAATGCGATCTGGCGGCGATACGTTGAATGCAACGTCGCTGGATTCCTCTGCAGATTCTTGATGCCGCCTGTCCTAAAAAACACCCAACATAGAATGCATTCGTATTTATTGAACTACGCCGAGGTCGCCTTTTACGATGTTTCTTCGTATTGCCGCAGTGTGCGCCCCGTGGCAGCTTGCACATTTTTTTTTTTTATTTGGAGAGGAGGCACAGGCGCGTAATCGCGGCGCACGCACGCCTCCTGTTTTACATGCACACACACGACGGGACCGGTTATCTGTTTGATTTGTCGTTTTTGGGGTTTTTTTGTTTTTTTTTTGCAGCACGACCCACTATTACCGCGCACCGTGGTCAGCACCTCCCCCATCATACACGCACACGTATGGATGGTGATTACCCCCGCCCCCCTCAGTGTAATTGAGATGGGCAGTCATGTGTGGTGCGTGTGATGTCCCTCACTCTATACACATGACCCACCCCCCCTTCATGTCAAAAGTCTTCCCTTTAGGCTTGTGCAAACACTGACATGCAGAGCATCCCAAACGCAGCATCACAGCCGTTATGTAATCCACGCACCAACCTTGGGAATATTTGGTTGAGCATCCCGCTAAAACAGCAGGGATCCGAGGTGAACTAGTGGGCAATGTGCGTATACAAGGGGGGTGTCAGTGTTTCATCAGTGCTCTCATTGCAAGATGTGACCTGGATTTGGAGAAAAGAAGTGTGTGTGTGGGGTGGACAATGTCATAAATATCATTTGAGAGATTTTGCATACAGTCAACTTGCACTTATACCTGAGGTCACACATTTTTCTGTGCAAATAAAAAACAGATTGATGAAAAAAAAGCAGGTATTCGTGCTGATCCACGGCTCTCCAAAAATAGCCCCAGAATTATCTAATTTTCGTATTGCTATTGATAAAGCACATAAGTCAAGATATTTATAGAAAAATGACAGGACGGTGGCGTGCAGGTGGCAGTTTTGTAGACAGAAAAAAAGAGCAATGGTTTCTGTCAGCTATTTGAATACATTTTGTAGATTGAGTTGCACTACCTTAGGTTAAGCAGTTTGCAGCAACATCAATGTGGCCACCACCTTTGTGGAATGTTTAGCAGAAACTTGACAGCCAATCAGATCTACTTTCCCCAACCGCCTTGTCTCAAAATACAATGTTGTGTGAATTATATTCTAGTGCATCGGGAGATGCTTTTTACATAATCCCAAACCCCTCTCTGTCTCCACAAGGTTATCATTTTGACATAAAATGGGTTTCCGTCTTCCTTGAATGTCCTTTTAGACAAACGTATGTATATGACTCCCCCGCCCCTATTTTCTAAGACCCTGCTCCCACAAATGAGACACACCGCTGTTGTCAGTGTTTCACTAATGTAGTCCATACATGCGCTCAGTGCCTCTCTCATTAAACTCTTTTTTGACCCTGTCGTGGGATCTGTCCATCTGCACCCACTTAGCCTCCGTTGGGGGGGGGGGCTACAGATAGCATCAGAAAACTCGCCTCACTGTAGGGCAGATCTCCAGCGAAATCCATCGAGTTTCATTAATTACATTAAAACAAGAGGCTTAAATGATTATTCTGCAATGATCTCATACATGCGAGTGCAAAGCTCTCATTTCCAAAGGCAGCATTTTATATACGCGCGCGCGCGTGCGTATAAAATGCCTGACCTACGCAGTCGTAGCCATGGCGGGACTGTTGTAAAGAAGCCTCGGGAATTGTTTATCTGCAGTTTGACAGCCATGTGGGCCTATGTGAGAACAGCAGAAATCCCCTTTGAACCCACGAGGCCTGCCATAATCAGATCCATTTAATTGAATAGATCTTTCTGAGGAAGGGGCGAAGGCTATGGGGGGGGGGGGGTGTCGGCAAACAAGAATGTCTGAGGAAAAACCTGTTTGCACTCGCCTGATTTACAGTGGCGTGTTGATTTCTCAGAATAATCCAGATGGATGAGATTTGATGCCTCCTCTCCAGGGTCATACACCGCCATAAAGAAGGCAGAGGCGTGACATGCCGCCTTGCATGCTGATCCTGAAACGGATGTGGGTGTGAGAGAGATGTGATGGACAGGGCTTTTCTTTTTTTTTCTTGTTGTTGTCAGACGACTGAAGGCGAACGTGTTCGCAGCCTAGCAAGGTTGATGGGCGCATGTTTGGCCTTGGTTCCCCCCCCCCAACCCCCGGTAGGTTGATTGAACCGAGCTTAATGATGTCCTCGCCAACGTACCGGCCTGCTGAAATCCTCAGGCTTGTGTTTAACAAATGGAAGGAAGTGGCACCGCTACGCTTATAATATGAGCTTCAGTGTATCAAACATTTCACAAACATTTAAAAAAAAGGCATTTGTTTTTGAGCAATGTTTTTCGGGCAGCGGCGGAAGACATAAACAGCGAATGGTGGTCACTGCTGTGACTTTCGGCTGATGTCTTTAGTCAACGGGTGTATCGGCTGCTAAGTACATTGATCATAAAGCAACTTAATTCATTGAAGGTGGTCCAACATACTCCAAGTGACTGTGTCTTGATGGCCACGTCGAAATATTGGTTAGTCAGCAACTTGCTATGTTAAACCATATTGTGCTTATGAATATTCCAGCCAAATATGGCGGTTATGCATGAAATCAGTTCAGGAATGGGGGAAAAAAGACAATTCACAACCGTCACATGCTGAAAATAATTTGCTGCGCGCATTAACATCAAAGAGGTGGAAGCATCGTCCCTCTGTGGGAAATTAGCCTTTGCATCAGGCGGGCAAAAGTGGCAAACGCGTTTCACGAGGTACGCTTGCCAAAATTTCCGTCCAATCGGTTTCTGCAATTTCTTAAACTCTTTCAAGTCCAGATGTCACCCATATCTTTATTTGTTCATGCCTTGCTTCCCCAGTTGTGGCTAGAGGGGAGCTTGGCCTGCTGAGGCATCACGGTGTCCTTCACATGGTGAAAGCGCCGATTATAACCGTGTCATGTGAGTGGACTTTTGCAAGCGCAATCTGCGTGACCTCACTAGCCCCACATCTGACTGACTGGTTGGCTGTATTGCACGCTCTTGCGCAGCATTAATTAGGCCCTTACGTCACCCAAATCGACTCATCATTTTGCGCACAGCAAACAGTTTTCTCATCTTGCCAGAGGCCTCGTGTCATTTGTGTGGCACAAATGATGGAGAAGAAAGAAAAAAAAAAAAGGCAAGTTGAAAACACATCCAGGCGGGCTGGTACGATTTTACGTAAGATATTTAGGGCTGCAGTGCTTGTCCTCGTTTACAGAGGCTTAAGAGCAGAGAAAAAGTGTGCGGCAGCTTCGTTTTTGCTGCACTCTTGTGGAAGAAGTTAAAAAAAAAAAAAGTTGGACATCCACATAAGACACATTTAGGGGATGACAACCATTTATCTCGATTTTTGAGATTCCCTCAAAACAGAAACCGTTTGTATGTTCACTCTTACCTCAAGCCTACTAGTGAAATGCCTGAGTGCAAAGGGGGGTTTCAAACCATCTCATAAGCAGCGCTAAATCGGAATCTTTTTGTTTGCTCTGCAGGCCACGGCATGATAATGGAGGACCGTCCCGATCCGGAGCACTGGGGGAGGCGGCTCATGGCGTCGGTGGCCGAAAATGAAACGGAACCCAAGAACTGTTCAGCGCCAGGTATGCCCGCCAACACCGTTTTGGTTTTGACATTCGTGCTGCTTTGAGCCTGAGCAAGCACAAGACTCTTCATAAGAAAACTGAATGGTGCTACCCGATGATCACTGTCAGCGATTTATTTATGAGAGCCAAATAGGCCGTAATGTGTTTTTATAGCTTGCTCTGTTGCGTCTAAATTGTTCGAAAGCATCGAGCGCGCGCAAATTGGGATGAGGGATTGCTGTACATGTAGATGTGATCTTTAATGGCAACAAAACACATTCTGTCATTGCTGCTCTGTCATAGTCCTTGACATTTTCAGACATGGCCCATACGGTGCGTATTTTTGTTTTCCATTCACTATTACCAGTACTTTGTTGGCAAAAATTTGGGATTTGATTCACTTTTGTCGCGACTTCCCCTTGATATGGAGCGACGCCATGAGCACTCAAAGGCTACCTACCCAGTCTCGTGTTGATTGAACCACAAAAGGATGCCTTCAGATTTATCCGTGGTTATAAATACTTATTTCCTTTGGACTATCTGCAACCACATCTGTTTTGTGTTCTCGGCGCGAGTCGCAAAGTGGCACGACTGTTTCGTGTGCGGCAGCGAATGTTTCTATTTTGGAAGACGTCCCAGTGATTCATTGCGGCCCGCGGGCGATTTCTTCCGGACGTTATCATCCAAAGAGTGTTTTCAAGCAACAGCAAGTAATTATTTAACCAAATGGGGTGCGTGTCAATTTGAGGCTTTGTTTTGTTTGCGTATCATACAGTATGGAAGAACAGCAGGGCGCAGGCAATTTGGATGTCATTTAAAGTGTCACAAGCTGCCCAACGGGCTATTACCTCATTTCTGCTCCCGCTCTGGAATTATTTAAATCAGCTGCGTCGTACCCAACTATGAAACACAACCACCAAGCACGTTTTTTTTTTTTTTTGGTGTTTTTTTTACAACACTCATAAAACGATTCACCATGTGACTTTTTCTTTGTTGCGGCATAAAAGTAGCGGGCAACTGATTGAATGACTGGCGTCCTGGAAGTTTTCCTCAACAGAAGGCTAATCCTTAAAGATTACCATCACCCCCCCAGCCCCCGCCCCTTTACAAAAGTCCCTCATGAACCAGACTGAACGTCTGATTCCACATCACCTTATTCACTTGAAAATCTTTAGACACCCCCCCCCCAGCGTGAGTCAGTCATATGACTCGCATCATCTCAGAAAGAATGCCGCCATGGACACATGTGTCGCTTTGTTGCAAAACCGATTGGTCTGTTCTGACCGGTTGCGGAGCACATGACTCACTCGGATTGTTCCTGCAATTTATCATTCCAAGAATTCTCGCAAGTCATGTCTCATCACGTCACTCGTGGCCCATTTCTCCAGCAGGCTTGTTAGCGCTTTTGGTGCTAAGTGTTCTGATTACTGATTAATTTATTGCTTGTTTGTTTAAAAAAAAAAAAAACGCATGGGAACAGAACCTTCACAAAAAATATGCTTTTGACATCAGCCCTACTTGTGTATCTTTAAAAAGCGTAGCGACCTGCAAAAGCGGCAACGTACCAGCTGCTTGTCCTGCGCTTAAGAGTCGAACAACTGTTTAGAATCTCTTTTGTGCGTTTTACTGCGGGCGGCATCCACAGCAGCCAAACCAGAAGGACTTCAATGCAATACCGTGAAACATGTAATCACCTTGTGTTGATTCCACAGTGGACCGAGCGCTGACAAAGTGGGCTTCTCCCTTGAGAGGGACGCGCTCGGTGTAAATGGATGGAAGTTGATAAGGATGAGAAGGATCGCTGGAAGTGTGTGTGTGTGTGTGTGTGGGCGGGGGTGTTTATATGCTGAGCGGGCGCAACTACTGAGGCTCCATTTCACCGCACTGCATAGATCACACTTGACTTTCCTTATCATTATTGAGAGAAGCCTCGCAAGGTGCTGCCGCCCATTTAATGTTGGTCTTAAGTGCATTTTTATGGATGTTCTCGCTTGAATGCGACGCCGTTCTCGCGGGATGAGGCTTGACTCGGTCCAGTCAATTTGTCGGGATGCGTGATCGCTGGATGTCCTGCATTTTCTCTGCGGTACTGTGATGAAAATTGGTTCGTTTGGACATGAAGAATTTGTTTTTTGGGGGGGTGGGGGTTCTAAAACATTTGAGACCATGTGGAGTGTATTGCTCAGGTGCAACCAGCAGATGCGCTGTTTTGGCTCGAAAGACCAACATGGCCTCAGCTCGGCGCAGTTACAAATCCTCCGGGCAATTTTATTCTGTTCAATACTGTACTTACCTGGAAACAGGATTTCAGAACATTGAGCCCCCCCCCCGCCTCCTCCGGCCGCCACCCCTCCATCCAGCCCATATTTGAAAACATGTCATTTCACAGCAGTGAACCTTGCGGCCCAACGGTTTCAGCCCCGCTCAGCGATCGTACGCAAACGCCACCTAACAGGACTTCATGCTTAACTATGTGCATGTGTGCATGCTCGTGCGGAATGGCGTGTCTCGGAGTGCTTAAATGAACATGTGAGCACCGCTCCACATGTGACGTGAGCATGTGGATTTATTGACCCGCCAAGGGAAGAGGATAATGGTGTGTATGCGTGCGTGCTTTTGTAGTTCTCCATACAAGAGAGTGTACATGACGTTCTGATACACACGAGCAGCAGCAATTATCTAATTGGCCAATCGTGACCCAGAAGAATTCATCAGCTCTTATCGTCTCTTGAGTATAACGCTGCACGGTGCTGCGGCATTCTGGTTCGGTTCTCCCGTGTGACAGAAAGTTAATGTCCGAGACATTGCACGCGGTATGGAGTTGAGTTGTGTACGCAAGACTTGACTGCAACGTAGAGAAGACTTCATGGGAGGCTGAGCTCGCTATTATGCAACACATTCAGTGTCTGCTATCTTACACGATTTTGAACAAAGGAGTGCCAGTGGCTGCTTTGCTTTGTTTTTAAAGTCGGCATCATCGCACTGAGAGCCGTTTGTCGTATTGTGACACTCGGCTGAAGTTAAGCCTTAAGTCAGTCTTACCCTGATATGATCTGATCTGCGTTTACGATAAACTTTTTTTTTTTCTTCCTCAGACTTCAACCCTGACAGGCTCAATAGAAACGGAGACCACTCTTGCATTGGACCCATTAAATTGTGCTAAATGGCCAATGAGGGATGATGGGATATGTTGTGAAGGGAAAAGGTTTGACATTTTGGAAAATGTGATGACATTTTACCCCATGCATCCCATTTATTCATTCATTCATATGACTAAATGAAAACAATTATTCTAATCTCAACCAACCTAGCCTGGAGAGGGTGGGGTGGGGGGGCATTTCAAAGAACTTACATGTGAGGAACAACGTCCTTTGAATAGCTGTGCTGCGGAGTCGTTTCATAAAATCTTCAAACTTCTTGTGAGCTGTCTGTGTGGTCTTATAATGAGCTGATAAAAGGAGCCGATGGGGGGGCTTGGGGGCGGATTGTGCTGAACACACACGCACGCACGCACGCACACAAAATGAGTTATTTCTTGCATAAGCAGCCCAGAAAGATGTCCGAACACAGAACGCGAGGTCTATTTTTAGATTTGTGGCTTAGCTTCTCCTCAAGAGGACTTTTATTTATATTTTTTTGGCCTTCTATTCTCATGTTGGTCTTTCATTTCTGATCTTCCTCCTTTATTGTCCTTGACTGAATCTAATAATTAAAAAGGAATGCAAGGTGCACTGAAAAAAACAAATTGATGACATTTTATTTATTCAAGTGGCCGCAGTGTTGTACGAAGGGAAGAAAAAACTGTTTGATATGGGTGATTTTTGCCGGGTGGAGAGTCCAACCTTCTTGCCAGACTTTTAAATATGAATTGATATAGTCCCAAAGACTTATTTTCCTTCGCAAAGTGACTTTGCCTGTCCATATGCTAATGTTGTGGCGGGCCTATTTAAAGGCGTCACTTATGTCGTCCCCGTCCTCTCGTGTTGGTCTGTCCTTGAGCGGTGAAGAACGTCGGCGTGTTTGTGTCCGCGCGACAGGCGCACGCTTGTCCGCTCGGGTGTCACCGAGGACTGGGACGTGACCACTGCTGGCGTGCAAACACCTTGGTGGTCGCACGCTGTCAACGGCCGCTCGGCTTGTGCTATTTGTGCTGTTAAACGATCGAATTGGCCACTTGCTGCTTGTGAAAATCCACCAAGCACTTGTTTGCAGGAGAAGAATGCGTTTTAAGTGTTTGACTACACGTTGATAAACGCGCAGTCAGAATTTGTTTTTCCTTTGTTTTCACCGTTTGAGAGCCAGTGAAGCAAAAGGGGGTGCAAGAATAGATGTTGGATGATCATGCTACATTTGCCGCAGCGCTGCAAATGCTTGTCTGCTTCATTCATGTGTGCACACACATCACCGAGTATAAAATATATATATATACATATCCATGCACGCTCATACGCGCAACAATGAGGTTAGAACAGATGCAGTGTGAAGTCTCAGGTGAGCCCTGTTCCACTTCCTGAGTCCATATGTGACCAGGTCCCAAAACGTGCCTTTTATTTCATTTTGCGCTGTCACCAGACCGCAACGCATCCATCCCGACCCGACGGCCTTGAAGGGTCGTCATCGTGATCCAGCGTGGTGAGGTCATGAAGGTCTGCTGACCCGTCACAAAGTCACACAAGTGGTTTGGCGTGCAGCGGGGGAAGGGAGGAAGAGGAGCCAGGCGATGGTGGCGGCGGCGGACACGTGCCTTACTGTCACGCCGCCGATGTCGTGCGTTGACTGTGACATTTCCTCTCTCCCCAGCAATACACGAGTTCCCCGATGACCTTTTCACCAACAACGAGCGAAAGAGCGGCGCGATCCTCCTGCACATTGCAGCGGTGAGACAGACAATCTTTCGAAGTTTCGTTTTGCACATGCACCCATCGCAGCAAAAACACCAACTTGATAAGCCCATGAGAAACGTTTTTAAAGCCGTTGTAGGTTTTACTTACAAATGACGTCTGTACAACACAATGGTCAATGTTAAAGTGCTTTGTTTTTTCTTTTATGGGCGGGCGGGGGCAGTCACGCAAAAGTGTTGTAATCATTTTGGCAAACTAGAACTTGCAGCGCTAAAATCAAATCTACTAATGCAGGCCATAAATCGCACACACGGCTAATGTGCAGCGTGCGAGCGACGGCTATCAAATATTAATTGTATATCCCGCAGTGTTGGAAATGAAGTCCTCCTAAATATTCATTAAGTATTTAAAGTAATTCTCAGCCCGCTCATGGTGACTTCCATGTTGGTTTGAGTCACGATCGTGCTGAGACAAAAATAAAGATGAGTCATTTTAGTGAATGACTTCATTTATTACTCCTGTCGTGTGCCACATATGGATTGTGAGCACAAGAACATCACTTTGAAATATGGTTTAGCACTTAACTACGGAAGCCGAGGAGTAACGTCACCTCATCGCAGTGAAAACACAGACAGGCTCTGTTCAAATCAAAAAGCAAACCTAAGCGCCAGGTTAGCTTTTAAAACTGCAAATCCCTAAACCTTAGTACGACTGTTCATGATCAAAAGATGACTTTCAAGACCGGCCGTGCCTTGCCTCCCTGAAATAATTTGCGTTTCCCTTCAGCTCTGCTGTGCTCTGCTGTGCCTGCGCTGCCCCCTGTGGATAGCATAGAGCACAGCAGCACAAACCGGCCTCTCCTCTCTCACCTGATCTATAATTTATCAATCCAACCTCAGCTACCGAAATAGGCCGCCTGACAACCCCCGCAACCCATCCCACCCCACAAGCCCCCACGGGAGCGTGAGCACGAAACCCTCCCTCCGCGCCTTTTCCCGTTTGTAAAGGGGACACATTTATAAAGCGCCTGTCATGCTTTTCTTCTCCCATGATGACATCTAAACACGTGGATACGTTTATGGTAAATTCTTGGCTACACACTTTGAGTAAATAAGATTTAATTTAATTGACAATTTGCTCTGCGCAAATATCAATATGCGTGGACATGCATTTATTAAAGGGTCATTTTCAGTCTTTGTCTTGATGAGCTCACCAATGATTCATGCATTAACCCAGTTTGGAGGGTATTTTCAGAGCGGGCTATTTGGGTGCTTGTAAGACTGCAAAAACTGTGGGTTTTATTCATTTTTGTAAAAAAAAAACTTGTGACCAACATCCATGTACTGTTGATGCCAAGAAAAAATACTATAAAATGAAAAGAATACAATACAATACAATACAATACATGCTGATTTATATAGCGCTTTGAATAAATTATTAAACTTCTCGATCGGTGCTTCTGACAGTGTAAATGCTTCATTTGCACTATGCACGATAGCGCCATTTGCCCCAAACATGGCAACATTTATTATTATTATTATTTTTTAATGAATGAAATCCTATTTATCAAATGTCCTTGATTGGAATTCTACTGCCTGTGACCGCAGACCCTCTACATGTTCCTGGCACTCGCCATCACGTGTGACGAGTATTTTGTGACATCACTGGAGAAGATATGTGAGGTACTTCGGGGGCATCTAGGGGTTTATTTATATTAAGGTTGCCATTTTTTTTTTTTTAAATCACATCACCATATGCGCTCTTTTCATGCAGAAACTGCATCTTAGTGAAGATGTTGCCGGCGCTACCTTCATGGCAGCTGGCAGCTCTGCGCCCGAGCTTTTTGCCTCAGTCATTGGTAGACACACACACACACACACACACACACACACACACACGGTCGGTGTCACCAGCAATCCTGATAGTCTGCCTTCTTTTGTGCAGGTGTCTTCATCACCCATGGAGACGTGGGGGTAGGGACCATTGTTGGCTCGGCTGTCTTCAACATCCTTTGCATTATCGGAGTGTGCGGTATCTTCGCCGGACAGGTGTGTGCGTGCGTTCAAACCTGTGAGTTTCGGGGACCCAGTGCATCTGCGTCCTCGCCGCACACGGACAAATGCCCTCTTAAGATCGTTTTCTTTTGGAGGTTTGATTGAAAATAAAAACATCTCTGGTTGACTTGAAGAGAACGCTCAAGTGCTGGCATGAAGCGCCCTGTACAAATATTGCATCTTCTGTGTACCTCGTAGGTGGTGATGCTGACTTGGTGGGCAGTTTTTCGGGATTCCTTCTATTACATCCTGTCTGTCATCGCTCTTATTGCAGTAAGTTGGACTCCTTGACGAATGTCGTCATTACATTCTACAACTTGTAATGTTTTTTTTTTTCTCCACTTTTCACGTTGCAGTTCATCTATGACGAGAAGATTGTGTGGTGAGTCAAATGACACCAACTCAATTTGTGCCTATTTATCGGGAATTGTCATGATTTTATGTGCAGGTATTGCTCATTTCGGCCTAAGCCATGCCCTGCCCCCAAAATGTTTGACATTCGATATGGAGAATGAGTAATTGGTTAAAGGTTAGCATGGTGTTTCCAGCTTGATTATTGATTATGAATCGCTTATTTCAGGCAGACTCTTCAAAAGAAACTCCCTCAGCAGTCTGCGCTACTTCAAGTAGTGATGGGGCGGAGAAAAAAAAGCTGATAAATATTCATTACTCGAGCTTTTTTTTTTTCCTTTTTATAAAGTTCCTTTTTCTTTATCCCTATCTTATCTCCAAATCTGGGAGCAATTTGATAAGAAATGTTCTGCCCTTCTACTCCCCCTCTAAAAAAAAAACAAAAAAAACCCTCAATCATTTAATTAGTTACCACAGAGGCTGTAGTCCCTTTTTATCCAGTAATTGCTGATTTCAGCCTCGGAACCCCGGTACAAAGTTCTCGCCGAGTGCACTACTGCTGCCTCAAAACACCACAGCGTGTCATGTACAATATAATTAGAATGGAACTAAACTTTATAGAAAAGGATCTATGCCTACATGTATGAGAGTGGTTTTAAAGAACTGGATTTTTGCTCATCTTAAAACTAGTTTGCTTGAGATTACCGTAAGCTCAGGGCGATTCTAACCTATTATTATTTTTTTTAGGTGGGAGAGTTTAGTGCTGGTGGTTATGTATGCTGGATACATTCTGGTCATGAAGTAAGTGCTCAGTCAGTTTGCAGGCTCTCGGGCAACATTTAAACCTTTTGACTGCGAGGTGCTACCAGTCAGTCGATATATTCAGGATATTGCATTTAGCACTGTTGATCTTGAAAGCATCAACTATCCCCGTGCGCTTTATGACGATCGGTCTCCATGTGGTGCCAACACTGCTTATCGAAATGACCGATGAAAATGATCCTCATTTTGTGTTTTAAGCGATCAATTGCACCATCAAGCGCACAGACGATAAAACTAAAGTGCTGACACTGTGCGATTGCGGGAGAAATGTTTTCTTGATGTTGGGGGCGTGGGGGACATGGCGACATTAATTCAAGCTCCTGTAGGATATCATGGTCATGATAAGAATTAAAAAAAAATGCAATTGGACTTGTTTCCCCTTCATTACAGATCTTGAGGTTGTCTTTCCAACATAATGCTATCACTATTGAATCAAGTTTTTTTCCCCTTCCTTAACCCTTTCAGGGACAACAGAGGTCATCTTATCATGCAAAAAAATTAAATTCACTGTTAAAATAGACTGAGGCGTGTGTGTGATCCGATGCAGCATGCCGCGCTCATGGCGTGTGCGTCTGTCTGGGTCCAGCTAGTAATCTGTGTTGCACTCTCAGCAGCGGAGGCAGCAGCCCGCTCGCTCTCGCTGCCACCACAGGCTTAATCTTCCGCTCCATGCGGCCCTAAAGAGCAGCGGCTTAACCGGATCATTCCTCTCTCCTTCTTCTTTCTGTAGGCAAGACACACAATTTACCGAGGGGATGCTGTCATGTGGCACACCCCGTCCTAAAATATCCACTGGCCATTTTGGGTTGTTCCTTTCAAAATGGAGGTTGCATGGAGGTGTTTCCTCTCCACTCAGAACCGACATTTTTTTTCAAACAAAATGCACAATAGAGGTCAAACCAGAGAATTCGCTGTTTTGAAGTGTAATTTTCCTAAATGAGCAGCTTTGTTTCCAACTCCATCACGACACTGCAATTAAACAAGCTTGTGCAACGTTGCGAAGGGTGGTTGTTACGACATAAATAATTCACACCGTTTGCACTTACTGTAATTTTTCAAAGAGGAAATTTGGCCAAGTTGCTGAAATGCTTTTAGCCCCCCACCCTCCCCTGCTTGTTCAACACAGTGTAGGAGTTAACAGGGGCCACCGACTCTGTTCACAAGAGCCACTCGTGTTTTCTATTTGGTGTGCCAGGAAGGTTCCGTGACAAGTGGCCCAAAAGATAGATTTTCAATCCAAGCTACTAGTTTTCCCCTTCAAAGTCATCCCTGGAGTCGAATGCGCATTCCCAGCCTTCTCTGCCACGCTTTCACGTCCTCTCGGAAGGATTCTTCGGCCAGCGGCGTCATCACAAGCCATCTTGATGTCATCCACTTCAAGATTGGCTCCCAAGTCAGCTCAGTAGGAAGGTTGATCTCGGCCAGGAACCGCCAGATGCTCGGCGTCGTCTGGCCCACACCGATGGTGAAAACGTTGAAATACGGTATCTTTTGTGGCACCGGTCCTGGAATATTTCGGACTCGCCTTGTATGCTAGATCCTCAGACATTTAATTTTAATCGCTTGTTTCATCTTCAAAAAGTGCAGCGCTTGGCAATGAAAAGGCTCGGGGTTTTGCAAAGTAACAGATCCGTCACAAGCCTCCCGCATCTGCCAAAGCTCATCAATTTTTACGCGTGGCACCTTGTGTGCAAGCGCACGCCTCGGTACCTTTTTTCAATGGCAGTTTGCCACCTCACGCGGCGGTAAACGACTTGGTTCCTGTCTTTTATTTAGCAATAGGCATGACTCATCAATTTAATTTCCAAGGCGCATTGTGGGGAAACCGTATGGGGAGCGGCTTATGTTCGCAACACGTTCAAACGGCTTTGCAGGAATACGTCGTGCGCTATATGGTGAATAGGGGACTGATTTCAAGCACGGCGTGAGTCTGAAGAACAGCAGCAAAGAATCGGAGTGCCTCTTGAAAAACAACAAAGAAGGCTCTGAAACCAAAGCCAAATGGAATCACGATGCGTTACAAACCGTTTGGAGGACATTGGGTTCGGTTGAGCCGCAAATGACCAGCAACAGAGCGGCTTTTGTACTGTCTCGTGTTCTTAGACTTGCTTTGTAATTGTCGTACGGATAGATGCATTTATTGACATGCCATGCACCCAAGTGCCCCACATGGGATTATAAGAAGGTAATTACAGATCCTGGATGGTTCTCAAATCATCATTCATGGTGCAATCAAATAAAAATGAATCATTTTTTATGCAAAGTAGGTCGTCTCATGCTACGGCTGTTAGCAGAGTAAACAAGATATTTTTTTTAGCCCCTGAATATATTTCAAACAAGTCTTTGATCTCCGCTGACCGATCCTCTTGTGCGCCTCCCTCGCCAGATTCAACTCCAGCATGCAGGCTTTCTTCATGGGGAGCTCCAAGAAGAACGTGGCCAACGGCAACGCGGCCACCAGCAGTGAGATGGAGGATGGTAATGCGCCTTATTATTGGAATGACGACCCGTCGGTGCCCTTGCTGGCCACAGGTAAGGTTAATCAGACAGGCGGGGGCAACAGGAAGCGGCCCCCATGACATGTACATCATTGAGGAAATGTGACTTTCTTTGGCAAAACCTCAGCGGGAGGTCATGTGGCTTTTCATCTCGCCTCCTTGTTCTGCTCAACTTGCTTTCACAATTGCTTCATCTGATTCGTTCTCTCTACTGGGCGAGACGCTTTAATTCTCTCTAAAGATTGGCAAACTTTCACTTGCTGTGATCCCAATGAACTATTACATTAACCGCTATTAATATACTGTCTGTGAATGACCCACCGCCCCTCATTTTTTTTTCCACTTCTGAAGGTTTTTATTCAATTAGATGCTAAGGCGCGCGTGAGAATGCTGTCTGAAGTCATATAGTGTGGAAAGAGAAAGGTAAGGCGGAGGCGCAATCAGCCGTGGGTACCGTTGGCGAAGCGATTCGCCTCCCGGGTACACATTGCGATGGCCGTTTTCGTCAGTGTCATCTGTGAATGGCGAGTCCGCACCCGTTGCTCCGTGAAGGTTCACTTCTTATTACGATTGAATGACAGTTAAGAATGCTAAAAAAAAAGCCATACATGAAGTCCACTCGCAGGTTAATGAGAGCATTCTCCACGCTAACGTCGCAAAGTCAAGTCGAGCTTCCTGTTGAAGTTTTTGTGTCATATTTTAGTGTCATGGGATTGCAACTTTCTTGAAAAAAAAAGACTTCAATAACATTTATCATTCTTTTGAGCCACTTGTCTTAGTTCTTCACTAATATCTGTTATTACTGACTGGATTTAACCCGCCGCCTGTCTGTTTAGCCTTACTAAACTTGCTCCTGCTTGTTGTATGCGGCGATGCTGTGCCGCTTTGTTTGTGTTGCATACCACTTTTCCGCTGCTGCTCTCTCGGCACGCTCCTGACCGAAGTGGTAATGAATTTAAGAAATGTTTACACACTTAATATATCCGCTTTCTTGCATGCATGAGTCCAAATTGCACTAATGAGGGCAAAGTTGGAAAAAAAAAAGTAATCTTTTGGTTGGCAGAGGAGTCATAATGTGCCAGGCAGTCATTCTTTGCTGTTTTTACACAATGTCAAATGTACCGTCTTCACCCCGCGACTCCAGTGAAGCCCACCAAGGCTTACAGCCGCGGCTCGGTGGTGATGGTGGACGAGATCATGAACGCCAGCCCGTCCAAGTTCCGCTTCCCCGAAGCGGGCCTGCGGGTCATGGTCACCAGCCACTTTGGACCCAAGACCCGCTTGCGCATGGCGAGCCGCCTCATCATCACAGAGGTACACACGGGAGTTGGAGCAGACTGGCGTTGTGGACGCCGTGTGCCCGGGATTTAGTGTCTCTCTTCTGAAAGCGCCAGAAGTTGGTCCAGGCAGCCAATGGCTTGGAGACGCAAGTGATTGACGGCAAGACAGACATCGAGAATGGCAACGTACCCGAGGACAAACCCACTGAGGAGGAGGAAGAAAGCGGCATCTCCCCGTTTGGTTTTCCCAGTACGTGGCCGATCGGGACACTCGTGACATAATTGCCCCCTTCGCTCTCGTGAGTGACTGAAAGCACAGACGACCGAAATGCTTTGTGTTTTGCAGAGGGCTGTGGCAACAGAATCAAGTGGCTGATCTCATGGCCGCTGCTTCTGTTGTTGTTCTTCACCGTCCCAAACTGCGGCAAGCCGCGCTGGGAAAGATGCTTCATGCTCTCCTTTATCCTCTCAACCGTCTGGATCGCAGTCTTCTCTTACCTGATGGTCTGGATGGTAGGTTTTTGGCACTCTGTGTATGTATTGTTGTTTTTGGTGTTATTTGACCGCACTGTCATACGATCAGGTGTCTCGAACGTTTTGGTGACATGAAATCAAAATGAGACCAGTGCAAATTGGTGTCGATCAAGATTCAGGTCATCATTTTACTGCACAACCAATCGGTGATATTGGATGACAATGACAGAACGTTAATGTGGAAAAATTATCCATTAGTCTAGAAAGGCTTAAGAGTTCCTGCCCTCTTTGCAGGTGACCATCATTGGCTACACTCTGGGAATCCCCGACGTCATCATGGGGATCACCTTCCTGGCAGCAGGCACCAGCGTCCCCGACTGCATCGCCAGTCTCATCGTGGCTCGTCAAGGTCGCCCCCCGCCCCTCCAGCCCCCCATCCCTATGCGTCAAATTTAATAATACATCTCCACACGGACTGTGTATTAAATGTCATGACCGCGCCGATGTGCCGGAAATGCTTCCAGGAATTTGTACATTCCAGATACGCTTGTTGTAGCGTCGCTCATATCGGTTCTCGTGTCCACGCTTGCGTGGTGTGTTTCAGGCTTGGGAGACATGGCCGTGTCCAACACTATCGGGAGCAACGTGTTTGACATCCTCGTGGGCCTGGGCGTTCCCTGGGCGCTCCAAACCATGTGTGTTGACTACGGATCGGAGGTGCTGCTTGCTTGCCAGTTTCTTTCATTCACTCTGTTTTGCGCCACCACGAGTGTTTGCTGGACTTACGCGATGGCACTGAAGTGAGACTATTTCGTCTTTTGCAGGTGATGATCAACAGTCGAGGGCTTGTGTATTCGGTGGTGCTTCTGCTGGGATCTGTGGCCCTCACAGTGAGTTTAAAAAAATCGCAATTGAGTCAACGCCCTGGGAATGAAACTGACCTAGTCGTTTGTTTTGCACCGCAAACAGGTACTGGGCATTCACCTGAACAAGTGGCGTCTGGATCTGAAGCTGGGACTATATGTTCTGGTCCTGTACGCCATCTTCCTCTGCTTCTCGGTCATGATCGAATACAACGTCTTCACTTTTGTCAACTTGCCTATGTGCTTTGAGGATTAACACGCGATGCAGCAGCATCCGGACACCAAAACAATCTTCACAGCCCCAAAGTCCAACCCGTCCCTTCAATAATACTGGACCTATCTGATTCCACCCCCCACGTTGTCAGTGTAGTCCCAAGTGTGTCCACGCGGTGGCACACTTGAGTCATTTTGCATCGAATCTTCGCTCACACAGTGCCAGTCCTTGATACTCATTTCGAGGATTGCCTGTTCCTGCAGTACTGCTGTCCATCTGTCTATTTCGTCCATCCATTTAGCACGCCTTTAGCTGTCTGCGGTGGGGGACTCCAGAATTTAATTCTGACCCCCCCCAACCCACCCATTGTCACCATGTCGTCACTCTTTCATGTTGACAGAATCCTCACAAGGTTTACTGAGAACTCCAGGACCCAAAGAGAAAAGCACACACTTTTTTTTTGCGCCCCCAAGATGAGGGTCTTGTCCTTGGCAGCTTCCCTCCTGCAGCTACCAACTTGACACAAGGAACTACAAACTCTGTCCCTCAATGACCACCTGCAAACTTTTCTCAAAACAATTTTTTCAGGACTGTTTGGGAAGCATCAGTCCAAACTGAATTTTTGAGTTGCTACTGCACTGCACAACATCGAACTGTACACAATTTATTTCTTTTTGTAATTCTTTTTTTTGGGGGGGGGGGGGGTCAAAATCCCTCCACTTTTTGTGAAAGACAGAGGGAGAGCATGTTGCAACCCACTCGAAACAACTTTTTACGCAGATGACTTCTTGTGCTGGATGGAGATTTGAACACCCTCAGCGCCCACTCAACTCAACCATCTTCAGATCAGTGGGATGGATTTTGATTTGTTTTTTGCCATCAACTTTTGAGACAAAGGAACTAGACGGCTATCTCGATGCTGACTGTCTGCTAGATCACCCCCCCTGGCCAGTAAGCGGGGGGGTGCCAACCACAGCCACCAGTGATCAGGGACAGCTCTTTGGTGGGCGGGCTATCGTGTTGATATGAGTTGTATGTAGATACTGCACTTTAAGAGCCATCCTCTCATTCTGAATCAACTAGTGCTTCCTTTGGTGCGCGTGCGCGTGTGTGTGTGTGTGTGTGTGTGTGTGTGTGTGTGTGTGTGTGTGTGTGACTACGATGAGCACACCCGCCTCTTGTCCGCAGTGCATGCTGGGATGTTAAATGCAGTGTTCCCCTTCCTCCCTCAAGCACAGCGCAATGGCTGCTTGTGTCCATCAGGCATCTCCATGGCAACCGCCTGGTCCAGTTTTACAAAGAGTAAAAAAAAAAGAATTAAAAAATCGGCAGCTACCGTGCAATTTGTTGCAAAATTGCAAGTGATGAGCCGAGCTACGGAGAATTATGACAAAAACTGGTGGGTAGGGGGTGATATTCCTGTGCCACATATGTCGGCCGGCACTTGTATATGCAATCTCAATGTCATGACTTATGTGTGTGTGTGCGCGCGTGCGTGACACGAGGCCCCTGCCAGGTCGCCATGATGATGTTGTTCGTTTAGTACTCGATGTGTGAGCTCACAGGTGTGCTTTGTCATTTGTAATTTTTTTTTTTAACGTTTTTTTTTTTTGTGATTGCTGTCGAACTGAGCCAAAGGATGGACACTATGGTCCCCTTTTCCACAAAGGGCCAAAAGGAGCGATGCGATGGATGTTTTGACTGGGCTTTGTCACTTTTTGAGGACCTGGTTTAGAGCACTTGGGAGAGTTGGACCCCCGCCTCCTTGAAGATGCTCGTCCATTTCAATGCTTGATGGAGGTGACCACACAGGGCCCATCTGTAGATACACCTTATTGTACTCGTTTGGAGTCCAAATGTGCAATGTTTTTTCTTTTGTTCTTTAGGGTGCTCTGTGTGGTCTTGGTTGCCGGGTTGGAGTTTTTGTCCTCCTTAACTTGTTGTTGAGCTTGCGTTTGTCAGCAAGTCTTTTTCTTTGTTTTTTTCTGGGAGAAGAAGAAGATAGGAGTAGGCGGGGAGAATTATTTAATGCAGAGTGGATATCAGTCCAAGTGTACAAAACTATCACGCACACGCTGTGGAAAGGTGATGAAAACACGAGAGGACTCGTGTGTATTTCGTTCATTGAATGCGACCTGATGCACTGTGAGCTCAATGTGATGTGGGAGTTGTCAACAATAACTGATGAACAAAAAAAAGTAATGTCAAGTTAGTTATTATTAAAAAAAAAACAACAAATATACCGTATAACTTATATGAATGTATTGTCTTGCTATACTGGACATATCCAACCAATGCATTTTACTGTAAAGCAATAATGTGAAGAAAAAAAAATAAAATGGCAAAATCATTCCTGTACGTTTGTCTCCCAACTTTTTGCGTCACTGGTGAAATTCAAGTCATTTATCAGCTACTTGGATATTGAAAAAAAAAGTTTTATTTTATGCCAGGCCTGATGTGTGTGTGCAAAGTTTCGTCCGACAAAAAGAGCTTTTCTTTGCGAACAGCACATTGCCAAGGCAACCGAAATAAAAAGCTTTCAATAGGTATTCATCTCAAACATCTTCAGATGAAACAGCCAAAGTTTGAAGATGACTAAATTGTCGCCACGGACTTTGTTTAAAAATATGACTTGTATAAAGCAAGACCAAAACATTTTTTGCTTTTGTTGCGTATAATGGGAAAAACAGAAATGGATGTCTAATTTGAATCTTTAAAAGTACCCCAGTAAGAATAAGCGATACAAAGAATGGATGGATTAATTCCTACTATGACGAGTTAACTTTTCTTTTTTTTTTAGCGGGGGGGTGACAATCCGTTATATAAAAGCTAATTTCCCAGCTGTCGTGGAGCATTCGCCATCACCACTAGGGGGCAATATTGACTCACAAGTCAAGCTTTTTTCCCCAGCAAAGCCATGACTGAAACCGCATCTTTTTTTAATGGGATGAGGGTTTGGGTGGTCAGGCTTTTATTTTTATTTATTTATTTAGTTTTGATGATAGTTGTTTGTATGCTTTGAGAGGCAGCCATCTGATGAATGGGTCAGCATGGATACCGTGCAGGGTGCATCCGCCTAATGAGCATGGGGTTTTGTGCGCTCAAAAGCTCCCTAACAAGCAGCCAGCACCTCTCCAGTGAGCGAGTGTGTACACAAACACACACACACACACACACACACACACACACACAATCTCTGACCTTCATGTATACGACACTATCATCCCACTTGGAAAACTTGTAAGTCTCCCCCCTTGACATTTTTGTTGCTTTTTGCAAGACTGCGCCTCTTGGTATTTCTTTGCTGCTCGACTGCGTGGCAGAACTGAACAATGATGGATGTTGAGCAAACTGGCTTGGTGGTTCCGCTTCGTTGCTGTTCCCGTTCCATCGAGGAAAAATGCCTGATTCAGTACTTTTTATTTATTTAGTTAGTTAGTTTGCTTGGGTAACTGAGTTAACACATTAATCGTTTGTTTAAAAAGCTTTCTAATCGGCATCACTGATGGAGGAATAACCTATCCTGCACAACACATTCAAACAGCTCAACAAAATGGCCAACTCACCAGTTAAGGCACCATATTGCGGACAGCGATTGATTTGGAACACAGCCTTTTGCTGTGCTCCTGCTGCAGGAGTCATTCTTCCACAATCACAAATACACTTTTCTGCTTCTGTGGAGGTGCAGCGGCACATTTAGATTCCAATCGAAACTCCGGGTCAGAGTCCGCGCTCCTGCTGGCTTACCTTTAGCTCAACAAGCACATTCAAGTCACAAAGTTTCTGGTATTGGAAGCGGCCCCCTTTGAACTCAATCACGCTGGCCCGCCGCCGCCTTCACAGGGGGACGTGGTCGTGCATCGCTATCTATGCACGGCACAGCGCGCTTCATCATTCATCGGCGCCTTATTCTCACCTTGTTCTCCATCTGCCGGCGAGATCTCGCCTCGTCTCTCGGGTTGTGGCTTGATTGCCTGCAATAGTTTTTCCATCCAATTGTCGCCGAACATGAAGGACATGCTGTACCGTGTCTCAATAGGAGGCGCTCAGCTATTGTCATAACCGGCGCCCGATGTAGTCAGATAATGATGTATTTGTCACTGTGAATCAGTATGTAGCCCATTACCCAAGATGGTTGCGCGTGCTTTGTTCTCAGTAACTGTAAACAATATATGTTTTCCATCAGGAAGCGTCTCTTGTTTCCACCAAGTGGGAGAGCGGCTGCCAAGTTAGTCAGAAGTTCTTATCGTCATACATTCTCGGTGTACAAGCTGTCCTCTTTGTTCTGCGAGCAATAGACTGGCCAACGCATCCTCTTTAATCCTGTTTTTTATGCCACCAGAAAGTGACGGCTCGAGGTTTGCTTTGATATCGACATCTTTGGGCATCATTAGTGATGTATTTTGTGAGATGACAGGAAAAGAAATATTTCTGGATCAACCAAACCAGACCTCAAGCAGTACTTTTCCGTCATAAATGTTGTCACCATTTGGAGCTCTGTTTCATATTGTTTCAGAACAATACATTTATTTTCCTTTACTTTCAGTCAAAGGCCCCCGGGGAACTGCTTGGCCCCTTTACAATGAAGTTGCCAATTGTTGTCTGCTCACCACCTGCTTCTCGACAAAGGCACTTTCACCACAGTTTGATTCAACGGGAATGAGGAATTGGGAGCTCAGTGCGCAGGGAGATGATCACGTTGATGGCGGGGAGACCATTTTAGCTTGCTAAAGTCGGGTACATGCAGACCGATATTTGGGCTATTTGAACATAAGATGATGTGCCGGGCCAGATGTGGCCCCCGGCCCCGAGTTTGACATGTGTCTTATGTGGTCCAACTTTTCATTCAATTTGGCGGAATTGTTTTTTTTTTCCCCCCCAGATTTGCCAATGATTAGCCGTTCAAAGATGCACAAAATTTATTATCGGTCTCTCAAGCGTTTAACATGAGTATCGGAAACAACCTAGCAGCTGTTTTATGAGTGAGCGAGGATGATTTGCATATAGATGAGTGTTCTGAGCAGGTTGGACCGACGCGTGGCTCGCGAGGCGGCCGCCGTGTGATGACGCGGGAGATGTTTACCTGCAAGTGGGCCCACTGAAGCAAGTAAGTGAACAAAGTCAGCATTCGCTAGCGCGCGTCCTGTACAAAGCGTCTCCGTTTAATTTGACCGACTTTGATTTCATGTTGCAGAGTCTCGTCGCCTGTGGAGATGCTGGATCCATGCAAGGTGAAAATTCTTTTTACCAACAGAATATGCATACCTTGCGGATGTGGAGCGTGGCCTCTGACTTATGGATGACTCGCTTCCAGGCCCTCTTGAAAGCTGATATGTTGCGTCGATGTAAATGCATTATTTATTTCAGGCGTTCATTTGCTTTCCCACCTTTAACAATAACTTTTGCACCGGCAAGATTGATTAAAACAATCGTGGCGTCACGTGTAAGCCCGACAATAAAATCCGATTACATCTGGCGCTACAGATCACCATCTCACAGCCACGACGAGCATCAATAGTCTGTCTCAAACCTCCCAAAAGAGACTTTCTTAATTAAAGTCGGGCTCCGCTTCTTAATTGCCTTTGAACAGATTCGATGCCAACAGATTTAACAGCAGACGGGCAAACCGCGACATAAACTGGCGCTGTGAATTAAAAGATAATAGCAACACAATTACAGTTGTTGCAGAGTCAAGACCTCACTTGGGTGTGTAATTAAATACTTTGACAAAGCTAGATTAACTGTTACGACAGCTCACAAAAGGTGCTTCAAATCAAGTCCTAAAACAAAATGAAGATTTTAAAGGGGAAGTCAAGTCAACTTTTTTTTCTTGACACTATGTACCTCCGCTAGTCTAAACGCGGCATTCTTATTCATTTGATATTTGTGTAATATTTGTTTCCATGTCAGGGGCGGCCATTTTGCCACTTCCTGTCACCTGAAATGAGATCACAGTGACTGAAAATGACCAAAATCAGAAAACAGTTGAGTTTCCCGAGCGCTTATGGACTGTGATGTCATTTTCGGAAAGAATATTTTGACTAAGTATTCCATCCAGCCGTTTAAAATGTTGTTTTTATACATCTTAAAGAAGTGCAGACATCTGCGAGCAATTACACGACACTGAGCGATGCCCTGGGTTTTGATTTTTTATTTTTTTATCTTCTTCTGCTGTTGCTTGCATGGCAAGTTTCTACACGAGGGTTTCTAAAGCCGCTTTGTCTGTTTGGCAGCCATAGATTTTTTTATGGTTGCCACTTAAATGTCTGCTGGGCCAGATTTTTGCGGGCATGGCGCGAATAAAAAGAAGATAAAAATCTCCCTTCATGCCATGCTGGGAAATCCTAGGTGATGTGTTAAAAAGCGGTCTTTCATTATTTTTGCATCAGTTAGCGACTTAGGAAGGGAATTTAGTCGAAAATGTAATGAAAGCTCCCGGGAAGCTGTTTTCGTGAGGAGTTTGGCACAACTTGGCAGCATATTTATGGACAATTTCAAGCGCGAGTCAAATGCAGGACCCCCAAAGGACGACAAGTAGCTTGTGAGCTTGTTGTAAAATTAGCTAACCAGTGGGACATTTTCTCGGCATGTCGTCATTTTGAAATGTGAAGACTGGCAGAGAGTTTGAAATAGAAACTTTTGCATATTGATAAAATGGGTCAAATGATGCAATTCACTCAATGCTAGGCGCGAGGAAGTGTTCCATTAACTTGCCATGCTTTTTTTTCGGAATGTGGGAGGAAACCGGAATACCCACAGAAAACCCACGTAGGCACGTGGAGAACACGCAAACTCCACACAGGAAGGCCGGAGCCGGGATCGAACTCTGCACCTCTGCACTGCGAGGCGGACGTGATAACCTTTCTACCACCGTGCCGCCATCATAGTACAGTATTAGTAACGTCATTGCATTAATGTGCGTACGAAGTCCAGACTCCAGATCCAATTCCTCTTAACCAACAATATGAAAACCAGGAACAATATTGTCGCCAATGTTCTTTTATTAAAACCTCATTGGCCTCCCGCTCGCAAATAATATACAGGATAATCAGAACAACAACAATATTAAGAACAAAACAAATCATAATGAACGAAATAAAAGTCTTTTCGGCTTGTTGAAGTTCCTTTTTTTTGTGTCACTCTGATAATTTATTCTTTCATTTCAAGGTTTTGAGACGTTTAGAGGAATGTACAGTTGAGAAATAAAATCACCCCCTTCCTTTTTTTCCTTTTTTTAATTTTTTTTTTTTTTACCTGACATCAACAAATAGTTTAATCCCATTTGCACTTCACACACCAACAGACACACTTGTATTACAAAATGATCCATCATAAACAAATCCCCCCGGCGGTAAACAAGCACACCTCGCAGGCCTCCGTTAGATCGAATAGTGCGCATGCTCTTCCGCGCTCACGGGGCGATGCACACTCTGTGTTTGTGCGCGCGGTCGACGGTCCGGTGCTGCTGGAGTGCTTGTTCTACTCCGACCCATAGTCCCAAAGCGTCAAACCGCCCGAGGCGTCGGCTTCTACAAGTTACACAACACAAGCGCACGTGGCCGAGCGTCGGGCCGCTATCGATGCGGCCATTTGTCAACCATCTGCTCCTCTTTTGCCCCGATTGGAGGCAAACGGGGGAGCTAAACGTTCTCTCGTTCGGCGCTGGTACTGGTGACCTTTACAAAAAAAAAGGGAAAAAAAAGACACTGACAGAGAGAGGACCGATTTTTACACGACATACATTTCCCCGGCTGCTGGGTTTGGAGTCTCTCAGCGCAGTCTGAACTTTGAAACACAATGCGGTGGTTTGGTGCCGTTTGGCGCGCATCCCAGCGGCGAGACGCTGGCGGTCATGTGTCAATGACGTCCTGCGCCGGCGTGGGTTCGTGCGGCAAAGCGGCGGCGTTGGGGAGCGTCTGCGTGTGGCCCACCGAGTTCTGCTGCAGTTCCATGGCCATGGCGTTCTGCGGATGCGGGAACTCCTTGACCTGCCTGTGGTACTCCAGGAAGGTGGACGCCTTGGTGGCGATGGCCACCACGTTCTTGCCCACAAAGATGGTGGACACGCGGCTGTCCTGAAAGAGCACCATGTTGACGCCTCGGATCAGGATGGTGACCACGTTGATGGTGACCAGGCTTAGGACCGGGTAGAGCATCATCTTCTGGGGGGTCATGTGCTCGCCCTGCATGCTGATCTCGCTGAGCGACACGCAGGGCAGGATGAGGAGCAAAATGTAGCAGTAGAAGAACATCAAGCCCTCGGCCCAGATGGGGAGGCCCGTGCGTTGGGGCTCCCACAGATTCGCTTGGATGTCCAGAAGATCCAGTAAGTCCAGCGCCACCCAGAACAAACGGCTTCGCATGTCCTCCTTCTTGCGGAAAGTCCTGACGTATTCCATGCTGTCCAGCGCCACCAGAACCAAGTACAAACCCGGCACGCACACCGACAAAAGTAACGTCAGCGCTTTCCGCGCCACCGTCTCCAGACTCTTTCTGTCGGCCTTGCAATTCTGGAAGACAAAGTAGAGCTTGATCTCCAGCACGAAGATGTACAGGAACCAGAGGATCATGGCGTAGCCCCGCCGAGCCGTGCGCACCTCGGCCCCGACCCACACCGCCACGTAGCGCAGCACGATGAGGAAACACACGTCCCCCACCAGCACGATGATGCACACGCCGATCTTCCTGGGACCCTGGTTCTGCTCCACCAGGTAGGCGTCCATCAGCGCCATGCTGGTCATGATGACAATGGTGGTCAAGCACACGTGGCGTTTGTCGGGAGGCGGCAACACCATGGCGAGGGCACCTCGGGGCACTCACTCACTCACACGTTACGCCTTCAGGGGGGATTGCCTTTCGCCGGGAACGTCCCACTACGTGGAGGCAGAGCGGTGCGCGGAATCAGCACGCGAGCGCGGGAACATCACTTGGTCACTCGGCGCGCTTCCATTGATTTTGCGGCGTCCGCCCCCTCCCAGGCGTCAGTTCTGAGGGCACCTGCGGATGGCGGTGCAAGCGTATGAGTGAAGGGAGAGAGCGAGGAGTCTGCAGTGGCCTGGAGCCTCCCCCCCTCCCGGAGCCGCCATCAATCACCAAGACAGCAGGTCAACGGCCCGCGAGGCCTTGCGTCCTACGCCGGCATCCCCGTGGGGAGGCTCTTGGAGGAGGTTGAATATCCATCCTTGCCACTCGCCAGCCCTCCTCCTCCTGCTTCTCCTTGCCACGTGGCAACTTCGCAGCCTGGAGGAAGGAAGAAGATGAAATGAGGAAGATTCAAGGGGAGGGCGGGTGGGGTTGATGGAAGGAGAGAGCGATGGTGGGATCGGAGGAGGAGAAAGAAAGCTGTCAGCACCGCAGGGTATATAACACAGTTGTCATTGCCAGCAGCGATTGCACACGCGAGCAGCCAAGTGATGTGTCAGCTTGGCACGGCTGCATATAGGACAAGACAAGGTATAATAAGATTGCTTCACCTCTCTCTCAAGAGTATGTCATGTGTCTCTGGTCATCTAGCGGCGCGCCTCCTTATCCTCAAATGAAATTCCATTTAGCGCACTGCACCCAGCGGTGTCATTTTGAGAGCAAAACCAATAGAAGAGCTCATTCACTAGTCGCACACAGCAGCGACTTACCCTATATTGTTTTTTTTTTTGCTTCATTTTTACGCATCATTACCCTGCAATACGCTTTCAATTTGAGCCCGAGCAAATGAATAAACAAATAGTTCATTTCCTGTGTGTCGAGGGAGTGGCAGTTTCCAAAGTCAAACATCTGCTGCCGCTGTGGTAAATTGTAATTGTTCGTTTGTGTCTTGGATGTTAATCCAAGATCCGACACTGGCCTTGAAAATCAAGGCCGGTGTCGGAGATCAAACCAAAACATTCCAGTAGATATTGAAATCCTCTGTCAGTCTACCTGTGGATTACTGTTTCTGGCTCTCACATCTACAAAGTTACAATGTGAATCGTTGATTTAAAAACCCCAATATAGTTAGGAATAATTTTGGTGCTATTGTTCCCCTCCAGGAATGGTGGGAAATACTTTTGAGCTACTGCAGTGAACCCAGATAAAGAGCAATAAAGAACAAATAAGTGAAAATAAAATGTATAAGAAAAAAACAACTTTTTCTGCAGGGCTTCTTCTCATTCGGCTTGCGGATTAAATTGGAGCCAATCCCAAAAGTGAGAATCACTAAAGAGACAATATTTATGTTGATGTGAAAATTCAATATCTCCAGTAGTCTTTCTGAAATGGAAGGTTGGTATTTTATTTCTTATAAAGTCAACCACCGTGCCCCAAAACATGTGAAGATAAAATTAATGAAAGAACCAATAGTTTGATTTGGCGAGTGTGTGAATGAGAGAGGGCTCGGCAAGCATAGCGGCGCAACGAGCCAGAAGCGCCATAAAAAGGCAAGCAAAGCAGGCAATAGCAACTCGAATACATCCCTCCCTCTAATTGATCTCGCATACACACCCAACCCACACTTTTACAGCCATTAAGACAATTGCATTCTTTTTAATTATGCCGTTACGCGCACTTCCGAGCCGCTCCTGAACGCATCATTAGACTCCTACGCACGCACGCACGCACGCAAGCAAACGTAAACGCAGCAGGTGTTCCGACGTACGTAATGACGCTAGTCGCTGCAGAGCCGATTCTAATGTTCAGCAAACAAGCCATGTAAGTTGAGTTTAAACTGTTACACGTCTAATGTCGACAATTTATGACAAGTTGATTGCTAGCGAAAAACAGCCACCCGCAACACAAAGCAAGGCTTTCCTTATTTTCTGCTCACACGTTCATGTGCTGATCAGAGTTGTGACGTAGACTTCTGGTGTATGTCAGGAATGCACTGTTGAAATGTTTTTATTGCACTACTGAAGGTGCCTCTAGTACATGTCAAGTGTGTCGCTTTATAATCACAAAGTAACTGAAGAACAACCTTCCCTCTAAGTACTTCTAGGTCATCTTATGCGAATTGGAAAGTAATGTTCCTAAGCAAAATGTATGCGTCAAGTTGTCACAAAGAACACTCAAGCTTGGGCTCAAGGTCCATTTATCAACACCCACTGACCAATTATGGTTCCTTTTCTGATATTAAAATTATGAAAAGAATTCTGTCGAATTAGATGCATTTGTAACTTATGCATCAGTAAGACTGCACGCCGACATATGTCCTCTAAGTATTGACGTTAAAGCAATTTGCAATTGAAATGAATGATGAGTCAGTATATGTTTGACTGAAACAGCTATTCAATTATTTTTTTAAATATATTTATTTGTAGAATGATCTACTTTGCTTTTTCTCCAGAAGATATTTATTTATTTATTTATTTAAAAATAACTTTTCAAATCCAAATGAGTACTTTGACTTCATTTGACTTTCCATTTCCCCTCTTGGTGTGATATGAGAAATTTACAGGGAGTTCAGATAAAAGCTAAATTGACTTTGTATGGGTTTGAGGTGGTTATATATATTTCTATTCAAAGTGTTTAAGCCCCATGAAAACACTCCACCCTAACACTGGATGGTGTCACTGGAACAGTGCCAAGCCGTCGATTTAGAAACCCGAGCATGGAGTTGAATGTGTAAAACCCATTAGGTAGAACACAGTTTAAGAGAGAGAGATTATACTCGTAAAATTATGATTCATTGGCTGATTAGGAAAATGCTGCACATCATGAGGAATGTACATGAAAACTGCACCCTACATAGAGCCTGCGCATCACCTACGCCTATATAAATGGTGCTCATTGTTTTTTTCGGAAAGACTGAGAGTCTTCTTCTTACTTATTAAATTGATTACAACCAATGTGATAATACAGGAGTGTGGCCTCGAATTTATAGGCATGCATTAGATGCGTGCGGCGCTCTGTGGAACGGAAAGCTAATGAACTTTGACAGTGAGTCATTATCATTCATTCTTGTCGTCATGCTTTGTTAAAAAAATAATTTTTGTGGTGGGGGGAAAAAAAATCCACGTGAACTGGGTTTTAATCTTGGCCTCACCGTTCCTTTGTGTGTTTGGCGTGTTTTTAACGTGTGGGGTTTCTGTAGGTCGTCTGGCTTCCTTCCACCTTCCCAAAACATTGTATTGAGTTCATTGAAGATTCCAAATTGTGATTGGTTGTTTGTCTTTATCAGGGGGTGGGCAATACAAACCTCTGAATATGAAGACATTGATCGTAGTTTTAAATTGTAATATCACCATTCACCACAGGGTGGCACAATTGGCGTAGTTAGGTCCTACACTACAATCTGAGTAGGCCTAATAATTTTTATTTTTGCAAATTTGGAATGATATGCGGGACATAGACCTGAATAATATTACAATTTTACATTGACTTTTATGCAAAAAGATCCACAATGATTTTTTAATTTTTTTACCAGCAGTTTTGTGCTGTCCTTGAATGCACCGTATGTGGATTAGGAAAGTCAAACTTTTCTACATGCATTGAAAAAAAAAAGTATGATCAAAAATGAAATCTATTCAGAGAACGTGTGGACATATTTTGTCCATTTTTTTCCAAACTAATTTTTGTCATCCATCTGGTGAGGTAGAGCGTGGTCCTATGTGGCCTCCTCGTCGCGCTGATGAAAAATGGAGGGTCTCCTATGCAACGTTTAATACACTGTCTATGTTGTAGCATGCAGTTTGTCGGTGTGAATCCAGCCTAGATGACTTGCGCTCCCCCTTCGATGTTGATTTGAAAGCCAGGAGCTTGATTTTAATAAAGTCTTTCAAACGAGAGCATGAAGTGAGCACATGTTTACAGCGGCTAAATCATTTCCTTGTGCAGCTTTGGACCGATGACTCTATTAACTGATGCCTTCAAAGGCCCCGTCGGCGCTTTCAGGCCAGGTTTCTATCCATCTTGTTAAATCAGTTCTATCTTAACACAGTAAGACAGTCTACCACAGTCGCTTCCCCCCGCCAATTAAATGCTGCATTAGAGACTGCTTGGAAATCCTCCACACAGGCACTGTAGTTTTGGTGGATTTTTTCTTTTTTGGCATCTTCAATAAGTTCTAAAAGTTTAACTAACAACCTTACAATACAGAGTAGTTTTGGACGATACGTACATTTTTTTTTTGCAATGTGACACTAACAGGAAAAATAAAAAAGCCAAGTCTGATTATTCCACAGAGAGCTTCAAAAATGGTCTGGACAAAAAAAACAAAAAGAATAGAAAATTGCTGTAATTTTTGGGGCAAAGTGGTGCAGCATCAAACGGAAGCACAGGGGTGCCAATATTTTTGGCTGTTTCATTATCCCGCACAGCTCAAATTCAGAGATCTCAGCACGCAATTTCCACGTCGATCTGTTTGTGTTGAATAGTACAACCAATAAATGGAGCGCTTTTATCGTCCATCGGCCGTTGTTGTGTGAAATGCGATGACTTACAGGCCACTAAATCGCAATCCCCTGAGTTGGCAAGGAGCAACTCAAGCCGTTTCAAATACATTTTTTTACGAGTGGGAAATGGGAAAAGTGTGATTTCCTCCGCGTACTCATGTCAGTCGCGATGTTACTGCAACGGGACGGCAAATTGCTCTGGAGTGGCCAGATATATAATACGCGTGTGTGTGTGTGTGTGTGTGTGTGTGTGAGAGAGAGAGTATTTTTTTCATTCATTCATTTTCCGAACCGCTTCATCCTCACTAGGGTCGCGGGGGGTGCTGGAGCCTATCCCAGATGTCTTCAGGCAGTAGGCGGGGGACACCCTGAACCGGTTGCCAGCCAATCGCAGTGTATTGTAAGTATTTCTATCTACAAATTATTTTTTTCTCCTGATTAGTTCCCGAATAGGTTGAATCCTGCCCACTTGCCACCTGCATAATAGGCATTGCCTTCATTGGACGGCTATTTATTTTTCAGTTTGTGAGCTTGGCTCGTTGTCAAGAAGTGACAGATTGCCTTGAATCCAGCCAACAAAGCTCAATCGAACGAGCGCTCAACGCGCAAAGTCGACACGCAGTGACGGTGTTGCGCATTGTTTCAACCCAGACCTTCTCTTCCCAAATGTTTACTGACAGGATTTAGTTTTTGTGGGCCGGGTGTTGATCCCATTATTCACAGTCTGGGAACTGCCAAATTGTAATAGCCCCCCCCCCCTTCCGATTAGAACATGGCAAAGTGCTGCAACCCAAATCACTAAACGCAGCTTGCTCTCATGCCTGGAATCACTTTCCGATGTTTTGCCAATCGTATTCAAGTGGCCCTGAAGGGACTGAGCGTGGTCCTGACTCCTTCACGTCATGTTGTGCGAAAGGTATGTTGGAGCGCATGCCTGTAAAATAAAGCATCATCTATCACTGAGCTGCCAGGGCTTCTTCCAAAATGAAAAGTGTGTCTATGTATCGCCGCTCGCGATATCTCGACAGGCTCGGGCGTTGCTCGCATCCTCTCGAGCTAGAATTTGCTGGAGGCGGCTACTTCAGCCGGAGTGGATTTTTCCTCAGTGTAGACGCGTGCTTGTGGCCTCGAGTCTTTTTATTTTTTTTTTTTTTTTTAATGAATTTGACCGTTTCAATGGAGTACCTGCGTGATGGGCATGAGCCATCGACTGCGCGAGCCAGTCTAATTGCAAAGTATCGGCATCAGTCAGGAGATTCGAGGCGGTAACCCAATTTTACGGGCAAAAAGGACATTCATTGTCTTTTCACTCTGTTGTTAAAGCAAGTTACACTCGTGGAGAAATGTCGGGCAAATAGTCTGTGCAAGTACTGCGCAGACTATTTTGTCAAGATGTAGAGTGGTCTTTTTTTTTTTCCTTGGTGGCAGTCACATTCTCATGGCTCTCGAAACTAAAAGGTTATGACTTCAATCCAAAAGCTGAGTCACTCAAGTCGACCGGCAAATGTCATCTAAACTTAGAATTCAAATGAAATGTAAAATGACACAATATGCCAACACCGATGACACATTCCAATTCAGATGTTAAACTTGTTCCCCGAGTGGATGATGAGAAAGTTAGTCAACTATATTTTCAAACGTGGCTGTTTTAGGAAAGTACACAGGAGACCCGAGATTAAAACCAAGAACCTTCGAAGTGCGACGTGGACGTGCCGACCACATCGCGCTGCCAACGATCGAATTATTATGACCCGATTTAAAAAGGATCATCAATTCCCTCTCATTTAATCCAACACGTCATTAATTTTGTTCAACCGAGGCCATGGTGATTACCATAACTTTTTTTTTTTTTTCCTTTCAATTTCATTCGAACATCGACGCTTTGTTAACATGCTCCTCCGACACAGTCCCATCACTTCGAATCCCGGTGCGCCGATGTCACAGTGTAACGTGCGTATCGATTTGCCCGTACAATGTATCCATTCAAAGTCCATTCAAGCATCAGGATAAATTATGCAGCAATATTCACTTCTTGTTCTGTCAGTAATTGTCTCCCTGACTCCCGCCATGCACTTTGCTCGCACCCCCCGACCCCCTGCCACCCTGGGGGAGATTGGCGTCCATAGTCTCATTCAAGTCACGCCGCATGACTGCTTGCTCGATTTCATTTGAGAGTAAAATGACTTTTCAAAGACAAATATTCGGTATGCGTCACGTGTCTCGCCCAAAAAATAAGCAGGACCGCGCCGTGCCTCCGGAAGTACAACCGCGTACGAGTCGACCGGTAACGTTGCTAAGCAACACAGGGGGGAACCCGCGCTGCACATTTTGTTCTTAAGCTAGGTCGCGGCGGCAGTTAGCTTCCCACGGTTCGCATTTTCGATTTATTTTGTGGGAAAAATCCGGTCGTTGTTATGACATTCGTGTTATTAAGGTGTTCTTTGCGAGCCAAATCGGTAAAATGGAAAATGAATGACGTGACATCGGGACTTGGAAATGTGAACGTTAATGGAGGTGAAAACGTAAACGGGCAAATCATATTAAGTCGCAAGACTTTATGAGCAGACTTTGCATAAAACACACACGCTCCTGTCACCTTCAATATGTCGTGGGAGGCGAGAAGGAACACAGCGGGGGTGAAAAAAAAAAATCAGCAAGGGGGATGAGTGGAAAGAGATGCAGCAGAGCAAAGGTTGCTGTTGCATGTGATTGATTAAAAGGCCAAAGATATGCGATACGGAGAGGATTTGATGCGCTGCTAATGAGGCGGGAGTTAAAACGGATTGCCGAGCAGAGGATTTAAATATTAGCAGCTGAGGATTAATGGCGGGCAAAGTGAGAGATTTCCCTTTCAATAAGTCATGTCTGGAAAATCAAACCTCTCCAAAAAGTCACGAGAGGAATTGCACTGATGGTTGAAGAAATGCGTCTCCATTTCGTGGATTCATTTTATTTACGCTTTTTTTTTTTTTTTTAAAACATTTGCCTTCAGAGCGACACAGTAAATCGGCGGTGGCTTAACAAAGCGGGAAAGAAATAAGCCACTAAGCTAATAGCTAAAGCTCGCAATTGTGTTGCAGATGTATTTGCTCGCAAACCTCTCCGGTATGTGTGGAGGAGATGCATTGCTGCCACTCACCTTTTCGGACTTTTCACCACCCGCAATGTGGGTTGGCTAATAAAATAGTCCAGGCTTTTGCAGCCCGGCAAAAGAAAAGTTGACAGTGGAAATTGGCATCTCGGAGCGAGAAATATGTGTTCATCCTCTCCCGCACCTGAAAAAGAGTTCAGGCGCCTTGCCTGTGACTTGCAGCTAATCAATCTGTCACAACAGCTCAAAGGGCAGCCCTCTGAAAAGGAGCGAGTCTTTTCATCCACTGCGTGCAAGAACGTCGCTGAAAAAAAAACAAAAAAATTCCAAACTGCAAGGAATATTTTTTTTCCAAAATATTTTCCATAATATCTTCGAAAAATTGGCCCGTCTGGCACATTCACATTTTCCCCAGATGGTATGAACAAGGACTGAATTCCACGGAAGGTGTTAGCCTGCTGCCTCATGAAAACGGCGTGCAGACTTGCTTGACAAACACCGACTTTAGTCCTCGCGCATCTCCAGCCGACATCAACAAGTCGCAAAGCAGGTATGCGGGTCCATTAGTTCCGAAAATGAAAACACTCTTCATTTCCATTTTCTTTGATTTGTCATTACGTAGTCATCACTTTGGGCTTCTTGACTGGCTGATTCACCAAGCTCTTGCTTGCCTGGGAGCCTGAAAATGCTTCCACCGTGTGCAAGTTGACGTTTTGCTTAGCTCCGTAAAATGAATAGTGATGCACAAGTGCCGGGATGCTTTAAGTGCCTTGTTAGTCCAAAATGAAAAGAGGAAAAAACATTCAGCAGTGGACAACTTTGGTCCTCGAGGGCCGCCATCCTGCACGTTTTCGATGTTTTCCTCCTCGCTTCTGCAGAGCGTACTGATGAGCTTACCAGACGACGACGTCTTAAGTTATGTTACAATTAAGGCTGGGCTATTTCACTTCGCATACTGAGTGATAAATATGTCACAGGTGTCACTTTGTGGAATCTCTTCCCAGTTTACCGGGTGCAGGTAATTAGCATGCTAATTTGCGATACACACTTGCGGGTCATTAGTACACATCCAGCACTTCTATAATATCACATTTGACTCACCAGGCTGCCATATTGCAATCTTTAGCACGATCAATAGCCCAAACATTCTCTAATAACACTTGTCTGACGCAAACAGTCCCACAAAGACTGTGCAAGCAATTAATTGATGACACATTCAGGGCTGCAGAGGCGCCATTGAAGATGCTCAGGTGACAGGTGAGCTGGACCCCCCCCCCCAGCTGACTTTGCATGAGAGGTGGAACTGAACTTGAAGCTTTATTCCCGAAACATTAATTTCCATCGTCATTTTTATCCGCCCTATGTCGACTCTTTCAAGCAATAGCTACGGAGAGGCAGAATGACGATAATGCAACTTCAAACACTGACTCCCGGTATCTCATAAGAATCCAGTTTTATGTAGGTCAGATATGGTTAAAATAAAGCATTTTGTTGCACAATAATTTACTATTTTTTTCCCCTCTTGTAGAGAGAGGTCATTAGTGAAAGCACGATACCTCATATGCATATACTGGCCTCGGTTGGGAATGCATAACAAGCGGTGTTGATAATGCGTTTTGAGTCCCTCAAAATGCCACCATGAGTTTATTTATGCTTTGGTTTCACTCAATTAGGTCTAAAATAATTCAGGGCACGGCCTCCCGTTGGGCAATCTGATTTTATTTTCCCCCTGACCAACATGGCTAGTTTCTGCTTGCAGTACCCCCCGTCGTTTGTCATCCCGTTTGACAGGAGCAGGGTCGGGATGAAGCGCCGTCCGTGTTGACATGCAATTTAGTTTTTGCTAATTATAGCGCGCCCCGGACATAAATAATTCTGGGCTCGCTATCATCGTACCCACGGCGCACGCGGGGACACCTACACACACACGGATGCTAATGTACCGGTATACTCGGATGCTTTACAACAAAACGGGGGCGAGGCAAACGGAGCAGAGGACATTGAGGAGTGCATCTCTCCCTTACAGTTCCGAGCCATTCATTAAGAGCCAGCCTTCGCTCTGTCCTGCGGTAACCGATTCCATGAGACTCCAGTGCCTCTGCCTCCCTGAAGCAATGCTTTAATAACACAAGCTGCTCCCAAAAAGACGGAAACATAAAATGCGTCTTGACAGGAGCCGAGGAAAGCGATGGAAAAGAGGCGGCCGAAAGTGGCCCGCAAACAACGCAGCACGCAGGTCGCTTGAGTCGTCGGACAAACTGCTATCGTACTGCCGCCGTCGTAATTAGCGCGAGGGCTATCGCTCAGACCTTGGTACCTACGTGTTTTTTTTTTTTCATTTACCGCACCTCAGTTTTCTTTTTGCCGTGCTACCTTGAGGGAAGAGCACACCCGATAATGTCAAAAAGACGTCTCTCTCTCTCTACAGCAAGAGAAAATCAATGCGGCAATGATTGGAATACATATTTTGTTTCTTCGTCCTCTCGCTTTTTCCTGCTGCCATAAATGCTGACATTTTCCTCCCTTCCCCCCTAACCAATACGCTCCCGCTCCGTTCTCTCCATCTCAGCTTCGCAATATCAACTGAGGCCGTTTGACCCGGCCGCCGAGCCCTCCTCGCATCCGACAAAAATCTTCTCCCGCTCCCTGTTTTATGATGATGATTGTGGTACACATCTCCCTCGGGGTCGTGTGTTCGAGGCCGAGCTCACGCTCTTCATGTTTACACGGCGAGATGGCAAGGACAAGCCATCTGAATCGCTGAATGAGAAGGACTGCACGTCACTGGATCAGGAACGCTCGGATAATGCTCGCTGATTGATGAAAATCGTCGCTGCGCTGATTCAGTTTCAACTACTTTCTGGTCTAGCACATGTCAGCCATGTTTTGCCAGATTCGGTATAGGCTGGGTTGGCATTGAAATATTTCGAGCCGATTCCTTATCGATTCTCTTATTGATTGTCATTCGGTGAGGGATTGAATCTACATACATGGCATCTTTGACGTCTTTGTCTTTTCGGGCTGCAGCTATCTAATATTTTGTAATTTTTTTACGCACCTGGTGCAAATTGTTGAGTGTTAGTGCAGACTCAAAAACAATGAAGTAATGCATTGATTTCCCCCAAGAAAACAGACGCCCGAGTGTAATTTAACATGAATATTATGCCACCTTGGAGACACACCACTTAGCCTGTTTCACGGATGTGGATTATGCCTGCCGGACAAAATTTCCCCGTCGGTGGCCCGCCGCCTCTGTTGAGGCTTTTGCTTAAAAGCTGCGTGCAAGCGCAACCCTTGCGTCTCCACGCTGAAGCCATCGGTGGCGCAACTGTCCAAAAACGGACTTCCGCAGCGGTGCCGCCCTATTTGCCAAATGCTCGACCTCCGGATTTACGACTTGAGCAGATGGCGGAAGTTGTACGGCTCCGACTGATAAATCAAAGCCAGACTTCTCTCAAGCCTTTTACTTGTGGAGTGTTGATGATCGAAACGATGACTCCGTCACGGCTTAAATTAGGCTGTTGAGGTCTCAGCTCGTAAATCGCGCGGATGGTACGACAACCCCCTGCAGCAAAGAGCCTCCCGATGTAGCACAATGCGCTGTTATTCCATTTGGAACGTGCTAGTGGGCGCTGCGTCTGTGTCAGCAAAGGGGATTAGAGTCATAAAACTCGGCGCTGAGATGACGTGACATTTCACCCCGCCCGTAAAATCTCAGCGGGGTGCTCGAGCCGTCTCGCTCGCGCTGAATATGTTAATTGTCCGCATAAGCAACAGAACATCGTGATTGCATGTGCATTTATCTCATACATTAAACAAATCTATGCGGACGTCCGTTACGGCGTCTGACTTTTAACAAAAGTAAAGCCATCTAGATTTGTGCACCTCGGAAAATCAGAGATGAACGGAACAAGTCATTACGAACCATACCCGATAAAATATTGACATGTTTCGAAACTTTTGACGTTGTCATTCAGGTTTTTATTTATTCTGGTGACCTGTACAATACATGCTCATTTTATATTTTTGTGTTGCCCAGCATGCATATATTAGGGCACCATTTGTCTTGTGTGTGTGTGAGCGTCTGCGCGGCAGTATCTCCAGAACGGGCAAATGGAGAAAAAAAACGGGGACAATGAATGACATTGACAGGCGACATGCGTCAGAACGTCTGTTGTAAGGACACCGAACTGATCGTTGATAGCAGATGTGTGTCTAATTGCGGCGGGGTTGGGCGCCCCGAATACGTCTGTCTCCTCCGCCTCTGCCTACCAGCGAAGCACACCCTCCGCGACTCCCAATCACTGCCTCTAATTAGAGGCCTTATCTCTGCCAATCACGGCGCCTTTTGCTCTTTTCCACGGCCCGCTGCGCATTTAGCGGGCTAACAGGCGCAGCCGAGGAGGCGTGCTGGTCACAGAGGACAAGAGAGAGATCGACAGGGAGGAGAGAATGAAGTGGCGTGAGATGCCGGATGACTTGGAATGAAGAGTAATGGGCTCCATTTAGCAGATTGACACATTTTGGGGTTATTTTGGGTGAAATGAGTGGCTTCAAACGCTTACTCATTTAAAAATGTCGAAAATGGTACACGGTTTGTGAAGCCTCATTTAAGTTTACAAGTACGTCCCAATTGAGAGTTGCTTCCCTGCAGTGTAGGACCGCGTTGTGCCGCAACATGCCAAGCAGCGCAGAGGTCTACTGGAAGAGATGCAGCACAATTAGGAGCAAGACGAAAAGGCAGAGGATGTCCTCATGGCCGGCTACGCTCCAGTAATAGTTATTGTTTCCACAAGGCTCAATCCCTGTCCCCCTGGAGTTTATTATAGTAAGTATAGTATCCATAATACATAGCTGCCTTGGGTGTTTTTTTGGGGGTGTGGGGGGTGCAGTAGCTAAATCTACAAGGACATTTGCTTTGGGTTGAAATTGGGTCTGCCTGTCTGTCACCCTTGAGCAAGGCCCACTGACAATTTTCCCTCGATTTCATGTTTACTATGCTCAGTGGGAATTCGTTCTTTTCCCCCGAATGGCACGCATTCCGTTTTGCCTCAGTGGGCTTCAAGACGCTCCCCAATTAAGTCGCCGCAATTGATTAGCACGGCCATCTCTTGTGGAAGCAGTAGTGGTCTTTTTTTCTTTTGTATTTTTTTTCTTTTACTTCTGCTGCTGCCAAACAGGATGCAATGAAAACACGACGTTCTTGTTGTAAAGTGATGCGATCTCATTAGGATTTGCTTACTTAGCCATCGGCTTTACTGTCTGGTATTAAAACTATGAACGGCACGGTTCGTATTGACACCGGGGGTAAGAGCATGAGAGCTTTCCAGGCAATATTATAGCCGGCTAAAGTAGGTTAGCAGAGGTTGCCATGGCAATGAAAGAGATACTTCTCTTTAATTTCAGGTGATTGGCTGTTATTATAAGGTCACATTGCTATGTGATTCTCAGTAGAGTTTTTTTTTGGGGGGGGGGCGGGTGGTTGTAGCGATTATCGATGGGACAATTTGCAGTTCACAGGATTCTGAATAGATACATTAGAAGATTTTCGTGCTCCCTGTGCTTCGGTGTGTTTGAGAGTTTGTTAGATCATTCAATTCTTGGGAGATGTGAACCGGAAAGAGGCTGTGAATTTGATGTTTTAAAAAAATGGATTTAAACCAAAGGGACAGACGTAAAACTGTCCGCTGAGACTTGCGTGAAAAGCAACACAGAAATTGTTTGTCTCCCTTTCTCAATGTCTGTCCATGTTTGTTAGGTCGGGGAACCTCTTCAAAATCAATTTGAAGGAAATTACAATTCATCCAGAGTTCCATCATTAGGTTTTATAATTTCATCTTCCTCCTTCAGCGCCTTTATCCCAGAGCCACTCCGTTCATCTCTGCAGCACAACCCCGGTGAATAATTAACCGCAGTCGTGAGCGGCAAGCCGATGAACGACACAAGCGTTCTATCGTTCCCACACAGACGCACACCTGCAGCGGTGGCGGGCTTTTAAGCTTCTTCCTGCTCTTTTTTTTTTTTTTAATCTCACTGCAGTTTTACTTGAGCCTAACGTACCATGTCTGGGGCTCTGACATACCGAGACAAGGTCTCGGGTGGGTGCGCGGGGCAGAAACCGTCACGTCCACGTACGACCACGCTGCTATCGCTTCTTTTTAAGCTCAGGACACCGAGGGTGGACAGGCGTGGGAATGATACGAGGCACCTTGGGCCATCCTGCCGTGACACAGAAGGTGACAAGCCTGTTAACCTAAACGAACAAAAAGAAGGAACCGCGTCGCGACTTGCTCAAAGAGCCTATTTGGGATGGAAGTTTGAAACCCCGACGGCGCTGCTGTAAAACAGAACCGGAGTCTTAGCTGGGCTTTGGCGCTAAGACAAGGTATTGATGAACAAGGCCCTCCGTGATTAGTCAAAAGTCTCCATCGGATCTTTTTGAGCAACGGTCGTAAGGCCACATTTGTAGGAACGCCTTGCGGCAATTTTGAAGACATCGAGCGATTGTGTCGGCTAATTGTTTTGCCAAGAATGCGCCGGCCAATAATATCTTGCCAAATCAAACAGAATGTCGAAGCAAGGCCGACTCGTTGCATTGGCATGCAGACAAAGCCTCGGGGATATATTTAACAGACTGACTGAATACATCTGTTCGCTTCGTCGTCTTCTCATTCATGTATAGTTTGGATTTTGTCTTTTGTTGCATTTTTAATTTGGCAACTGAGCGGAAGGGCAGCAAAGTCTTTGGAATCGTTTGTAAGTTGTTAGACTTGACAACCGGTCCAGGATGGTTCGTCTACCCTGCCTCTCAGCCAAAGTCAGCTGGGATGGGCTCCAGCTCACCGCCGACTCTCGAGAGCAAAAAGGCGACCATGGATGGAAAGGTAAATTTGAGAGCGGTGAAATTAAATTTGACGCAAGGACTAACCTGGCATTTGTGGTCGCGCTTTAATGGGTCCATTTGGTGTTTGGCTTTCAAATTGGATGAGCACTTTGCTCTGCAGGATTGCACGAACGGGCATATCCAATGCTTGCATAGGTTCTCTCCAGGTACTTCCTCCCGTATGTTGTCAACATTCATGTCAGTTTAACTGAAGTTTCGAAATTGTGAAGTGGTTGTTTGTCTGTTGTGTGTGCCAGGCGATCGGATTGCCGCAAACTCGAATCTTTTTTCCGCGAAAATGAAAAGAATTCTGAGCAACCATTTCTTTGGAAGTGCAGCAAAATTGTGGTCGCTCTAGCAATTAGCAGCTGTTAAAGGTCAATGCACCAAATGGGGCGAGAAAAAAAAAACCTGGTCCAAATCATGCATTAGCATGGAGACCAGGTCTCCAAGTTTTATTGAAAAGATTTTGTGAATACATTTAAAAATATATCTTTTTCACATTTGTGCGCACTCTTTGGTTTTTGTCTTTATTTCTTACTGTCGTTTTACTCGAGAAGGAAACTCCATTTCATCCATTTCTAATCAAATTCTAAACCCTGAGAGCAGTGAAAGCAAATGCAGCACAATCGCTAACCTGACATTTGCGGTTCCCATTGCAAGGGTGCTTTTAGTGCTCTGGTTCCAAGTTAGCTTGCATTTCCAGGACCGCATGAGTGCAAGGATAGCAACAAGCAAACAACATCCGACAAAAAAAACACGAGCAATACGGTTAACTTGAATTCGAACCGCTCCGATGAACACTAAACGACGACAGAGCGCTGGAAGTGCCGCAAAATCACTCTGGTAATTAATTTAGGTAATTGATAATCACTCAAGGTCAATGCACACAAAAGCAAAGATTATTATTTTTTTTCTCCTGGCGTTTACATTATTCAAAGCTGTTTGAAACACAAAGCGCCTCTGTGCTGTTGCTGGCATGTCGAGACATTGCGAGCTGTCTAACTCGGCGCCGCCGCTCTCGCCATGCACTTTATCATCAGTGGTCACCTTCATGATTGATCTGCCGGACACGCGCAACAACTGGCGGCGACATTTGTTTTGACCCGCTGCTCGAAAGCACTTGGATTGCAAAGATTGGAAGCGGCGCGCCATTGTTAGAAATAAAGCCGCCCCGCCAAAGCCTTGATTAATCGTTGGCATTAAAATCTTGACACCTGTTGGTTAATTATTTCCTACCGCTCCGCGGCGATCATTTTTGTCCCTCGGATGAAACGCAAAGATCATTTTAAGCGGGCGTGGATTTTCGGGCAGCTTTGGACTAATAATTTGGGGTCTTCGCGGGGCAAAAGTAAACTTGACCTTTCAGTGAAATCACTTCAGAGGAAACAAACACCCGTCTTAATTCGATAACATGGAGACGTCATTCGTTCGTTTTAACGACTCGATTCATATTATAACAACGGCAAAGGTTTAGCAGCGCGTTAGCTTGTCACCGCTATTGAAAGAGAGCTTGTGAAACTCTCCCGATTGACCTCTTTGACTCTGAAGGCTAAACAGTGACTGAGCAGAGCCCTCGTTCGTCCGTCCGACAATAAGTTGTCGGTCTGCTCCTGTGGTGCCACTCGCCGCTTCCTCCTCCGTCGTTTGACTCTGAATCGGCGATTGCTGTGATCGGGAATCTGAGCGTTTTAGTTCGCCCGACTTTCCTATTATGGTTGAGAGAAAAGTTTTGTGAGCCACGAGAGATCTAACGTTTGTCCGGACGGCGTTCACAAAGGCGTTTACTGCGGGAGCCATATGCCGCTCGTTCCATCGCGTCTCCGCTGAGATGTTGACGCAAAAAAAAAAAGAAAAGAAAATCTATTGCAACAAAGTTTTAGTCATTAGGAACAGACGGATGCACTACAGAGTCGATATTGATCTGCCGAGGGTAAGAATAACATTCAAAGGCATCATGCTTCTGGGACTCCGCTGGTCGGGTTTCATTAAGCGTCAACATTCCGAAGAAAGAAATCACTTGAAGTGAGAGAACCCGAAGGAAATGGAAAATAAGGGAGCCCTACAAAGCCACCAAAACAAGGAAGTCCAAAGAAAAGAAATGGCTTTTCTTTTGTACGTCTTTGAGTAATCCCTTGATGCCGCCGCCAACTCAGAATAAACGAGCGTGTTTGCCGGATGATGAAGCTTTCCGGGCTGGCGGTGGCTGCGGCCCGTGTCTCTGGCTCCGACTTAAAACTGTGGGCAGCAGCTTTCGGCCACGCTGCCAGAGAGCCGCGTGGACAAAGATGAAGCGCCCGGCACCGCTTCATCTCCAGTTCCAGGAACAACACCCACATAAACGGACGGTTTTCAGCCTTTAAAAGAATCAGAAGGAACAGACGCTTGCATCTGCTCGTTGTCTGATGTGTTCCGAGCCTTGTTTACACCGAGCGGTACTATTTAGTTCAACGCAATTGTAATGGCGGGGAGGGGGGAGGTGCAAAATAGGTATGGCGCCGTTTGTTTTGGTACACATCAAATATCTCACGTCAATTGCCACCATGAAAAAGCTACCCTCGCATCATCCATTTCTTTTTCTTCTTCTACTTGTTCTTGCTCCTTTGCTCTGGATTGGGGGCGGGGAGGGGCGGTCTTATGATTGTCAGTGGAAACGTCGATGCGTGTGATGTGCTATGTTTGTTATCTTATGAACGCCGCATTCTAGAAGAGTCGTTGGAACACACCCCCTCCATTCAGATCCCCCACCATCCCGTGGCGAACTTGGCCATTGGAAGAGCGTGTTTGGAATCACGCGCCTTCGCGTGTTGACACAAACAGCAATGATTTGAGAGCTTCATGTGGCAGGCAAGGCGTGAATTATTTTATCATCTTTTTTTGCCTTTTTTTTCTGGCTTATTGCCGAGTGGAGTGGTTGGCCCATTAGCGCCCCGCTGAGTTGAGAGGCAAAACGAATGGTGAGAGAAAGATAGAGAAACTAACTCATCAGTGGAAATAAGGGGGGGGGGGGAGTGCCCAACGTTTCTGTGTGGACATATTCCCATCCACTTTGTGCAGCACACTGAAGGACGACATGACTGCTGGGTGCGTGTGGATGTTGCCTGTTAAGTGCTGCAAGAAGAGAGCGGGAAAACAGAGGGAGGTGACTTGAGGTCACGGGGATTGAGGGCTGAAGGCGAAAAGCAAGGAAATGAGCGAGCGAGACGGCGAGAGAGCGAGACAAGTCCTCCACAGCCCAGAGGCAGTGACACACCAGCAGATGTTTCTGCCTCTCAACGCTCCAGAACGCGCATCACCTCAGAAAGCGGCTGCTGCTACTAATCAGTCCAATGGTGGCGGCGGCTGCAGCCTGGTTGAGGCAGACCGACCCCCCCCCCCCCCCCTCCACAAAATCCCCCTCCCCCCTGTCACAACTGATCTACATTGAGGCTGATTTACGCAATTGTTACTGTTCCGGAGCAATAGAGGCGCTAATCCTGCAGAGCCAGCCCCATACAGCAGGCTTAAAGGCCGACGATGGCAGAGCTCCCCTCATTTGCCTCGCAAAGATGGTGCATTTGCGCCGTCCTGGCAAAGGCCAGCGAGTAACAAACGAGACGGGAACATTCAGGGCCGCAGTCTAGTCGGCTCACACGTCGCTCCGCCGCACGTGCGCTAATGCTAATTCAATCAGGAGAGCCTTGCTTATCGAGCACATGGAGTGTCGACGAACCACATGCCAAAGTCCCCCGGGCTAAGTTGAATTAAGAAACACGGCAATTAAAACACACCTTCCACAGCACCGCTGAAATTTAAAAAAAAAAATGTTCAGTCGACATCGGCTCGGTGCAATATCATTTTGCATCGGGTTGGTCGGTTTGAAAATAAACCATCAGGGTAAGACACCGTCGACAGCAAAATGCATTTGCGTCCCCCTCGGGGTGAGTCACATTGTTGCATGTGTACACACGGAGCAAAGAATGTTGTTTACTTACTGGACCGCGCCATAATTAATGAACATCTACATCACTGCAGACGGCATATGGAGACGCATAATTGCGTGCAAGCCCCCTGTCTGCTACTTCTTCCCAAAGCATAAATAATCGACATGTTACACAATACGGTGGCGGAAGTACAATGGATCTCATGCGGGGACAGCGCCAGGGCCTGCTGGCTTTCTGGGGATGGTGCTCAGAGCCTTTGGCAGGTCTGCGCCACTGCCTTCAATCTGTCCCTGACACAGGAGCGTCATTCCGACATCATCCCGACTTCAATGGCGGATTTGTTGATTGGCGTGCGGATGAGAGAATTCAGTTGGATGGAAGGATGACTGAAAAGGTGCACATGATTGGACGGAGGTCTACACATGCGAACAGATACTTCAATAGCGGGCGGAAGGCAGAAGAACGTGTCAGTGGGTTCATGGATTTCAAATGGACGGATAAAATTGCGGGATGTTTTATGCATGGGTGGATGACGGACGGGCAGAAAAAGCCAATGTTTGTTTGACGTCAAGTGAAGTGAAATGATTACGACCTTTTTTTTTCTTCCTGATGGGGAAAAGTGAGGGGAGCGGGGGACTTTGATTTTCTCGTCAGCATTTGAAGCATCCTTTGAGCTGTGAGGCAGACGTTATTTGAGGGATATATAGTATATATATATTTTTGTCCATGGAGGAGACTGTGGCACTTGAGCTGATGTATTTGCCCATCGCTTGTATGTCTCTGATAACTGCTTGCCTGGAGGGCTACAATGGCTCCAATATTTCACTCCTATCCAGCCTCACCGGCACTCTTTTTTTTTTTTTTTTTTCAGTGCAGTACCAGAGTGTACGTGTTGGGATACTTATATGGGCGGTTAGAACATGCTGGACTGGTCCATAAGTGAAACTCCACGGCAGGATTGCTTTGGCGAAATGTGTGAGATGTAAAAAAACAAAAAAAAAAAAAGGAAAGCAAACACCCCCGGTCAAACACAAGATGAGGCAACGTTTTTAACTACTCAGTGGACGAGACATATTTTATCACCCCCATAAAAACCTTGTCGTCTCACTCGACCTGGTGGTTATTAGTCAAAAGTCGCCGTGGCCCTTTTGTTTTCTCTCCTTGCAATGTTACGGGATTGGCGCGCTGATTTGCAATTGTCCACATGTTGTAACTCTGCTTTATTGGCTACTTAACACCGAAGCAACCGTTTATTTACCCAAACCACCTCTCCTGTCCGACGTACTTGAGCACATAATCGTTTTGACCTTCTCCTTGCGTTGTGTTTATTTCCGCAAGACTAATTAAAAAGAACTCACTTTAAAGAATTGGATGTGCCGGAAGCTCACGTTGATGAATGTTAATGACTGCATAAGGTTTTAGAATGAAAGATTGAAGCGATACGGTATTTGCAAAGAAGTTCCAACGTGCGATGCCCGGAGGCTGCTTTCCCCGTGTGCCTCTCTCGGGTCACATTAGCGTATAGTATGGCTGTTATTGAGTGACCGTGCCATTTAACCATTGATTGGAGTGGAAGCCATTAAGGTCAGGGAGATTACGGGTCTTGCAAAGCACCGATTCCAAAGCGGAAACCAGGGGCTGGAAAACTGTTGCGGAATGAAATATGTGACGTACAAATTGCACTCGGTGCAACAGTGTGTCCGCCAATGATGACGCCAACAACTTTTCCGGCATATGGCACGAGCGGGCGGATAAGACGAAGGGGCTCTCATTTAGCTTGCCCCTGCTAACGGCCGCTGCCGAAATTAGCAATCACATTTGATGTTCTGGGCCTCCATTTTGGCCTCCGTGACAGCCTCCCACGATGTCTTCAGCCAATCATTCAAATTGACCAGCGGTTAGTATGCAGCGGTTGATGGAGGCGGGGTCAGAGCCCGGGATGATTGTTGGGGGGGGGGGGGGGGCGAGTGGCTGCGCGCTACCTCAGTCGGCTGGGTGGCTTTCTGCTCATGTATTTATAGCGATACTGTATTTAATTGAGTTTCTAGCGGGTGGGCTGAATTTTAAGGAGCCTCGTAAATGGAATTGGAGGCATGCAGAAACACAATCCGCAGTGCAATAAGCATGCAAAATGCACGATCGTGAGAAGCGGCTGGGGTTGTAATGAGAGCAATGCAACACATTTGAAATGGAGCACAGTGGCCTGCAGTGTTTTGGATGCCGAGAAGTGTGCGGCCTGACCTTAAGGTTGTTCTTTGGAAATGTTAATCAATTCAAAGACTGGGAACCTCTGCATTGCAACTGATAGCGATGATTTAATCAAGTGCAGAAAGCTAAAGTCGAGCAGGGAGAACGCGTTTGGTGTACTACGGGAAGACCTTTATATGTGCACTTTGGTGAGATAAATATATATCTTTGCATTTTTTTTTTTGCCCTTCAAATGAATCATGACTTGAAATGCGTACAGCACTGTCCCATTAAACTCAGCTGCAAACTTCATCTTTGATGATGTAATATCCTTCCGGCAGGATGTGTCACAGTAAGTGTGTGGTACCGCGACGTATAAGCCACCGAGTTGCACTGCCAGTCCCCCCCCCCCCTGAGGGAAGAAAGGCAGCTTTTGCTCGGGGTGAGGTATTTATTTATCCAAGTGGACGTCTCAGCAATGTATCTATTAGAACAGACGTCTCTTCAGTGCTGCATTTTATCTTTTATAGTGTGAGACAGTTGAGAGCACATGCCCCTGAGGTGAAAAGATTCCATTGTAAAGGCGATATGGCGCTGCAGGAAGGCGTAGCCAAGTGTGCAGCTTGACTCCTGCGGGGGTCAATATTCAAATTCATCGTGTTTATCGGATCATAAATTGAGCATGATAGATTAATTTTGCATTGGGCTGGCTCATCAGCCACAAAATATAAATGAGCAACCTCGAGACCGTCGAGCCCGGAGCTTCATAGCCCAGAGGAAAAAAAACCTGGCGCCTCCAAATGTGATTTCTTTCAAGGACACTGGGGTGGAGGACCGTACGTGGAAACATCCCCGCGATGATTTGCACTCAGTTCTTGCCAATCGCAGCTTCGAGCCGACATATCAGACAACAGTTAACACCAAGACGAGTGTTATCACGCGTTGAATGTAATCAGAGATTCTAATGAGCGTCATTAAAATTGACACTGTTCAATGCGGGACTTCATGAAAATCACTGTGTTGACTGTGTTTTCTGAGCCATCAAAGCCAGTTACAGTGCTGTAGGCTAAGAGCAGGAGGGTGTGTGTGTGAATGTGTGTGTGTGTGTGTGTGTGTGTGTGTGTGTGTGTGTGTGTGTGTGTGTGTGTGTGTGTGTGTGTGGAGCAGGGGCCGGGGGGGGTCACCTCTTATCCAGAGCGAGCCTGGCATGTGCATTTTTCTCCCTTTATAGAGTGTGAATTCATTTGAGAGTGCAAAACAGCTGCAGCACCGAAGCAGGGAGGCAGCGAGATGCGATACCGGGTGGCCACCGCACTCGGCGATCATGAATTAAAAGGTCAAGTATTTAATCCCAGCTAAAAGGCGACGTTTGCTAAGAATTAAAATGGTGTGAAAGTCCCGATGTGGTGCTCAACACAATGACACATTGCAGCACTCAACTATGGCGGGTGATATGACTGTTCCGGGCTCCCCCGAAAAACTCCAAATGGCAGTGATATGAGTGAATCTTGTGCACCTTTATATATATATATTTTTTTCCTGTGCGAATGCACACCTGCGCACCCATTATGTACACCCCTGCTGATAGCAAAGAAGCTATTGGGGTTTATACAGATTGAGAAGCGGCGACATATACATGCTAGTTTTTTCAAAATCAAAGCATCTGGTTTTTAGCTGTCAGGGTAATGTTGAACTCATAAGTATGGAATTACAGTGCATTTTGAAATCATGGTTGGGGGTTTTCTTGAGGAATTAAACTATTAGTTCAGGCAACTCCAAACATTTTTAGGACTGGGACGGGCAAATTTTAGGGGTCGTCATGTGACAAAAGATTCCACGTTCAGTTACTGCCGTACTTACTTTCTTTCCTTTGATTGTGACAGATTTATCAAATACTCACTGCAATGACCACAATACTCTTGCATTAGCGACCGCGCTGGGCACTGGCCTGTATGCATACATGTATTCGGATTGCATCCCCGCCCTAGGAAATAAATTCTTCCTAAACAGAGGAACTCCTGGAATCAGCTAATATGACTCAGATTAATCAGCCTGTGTGCAACAATCATGACTGTCATCTAATTATGATTTTATTGATGCCATATTTCAAGTCTTCAGCTCATCCAACAAAACTGGAATGACATGGCTGATGCTGCATTTTGGCAAACTAGACCCTAAAAAAAAGATGAACGGCAAGCTGGACCCTAATCGTGCATGACGCTGATTTCCTATTGACGTTGCATCAAAAAGTGTCTCATTAATTTGTTCAAATGAAGACCATGGGTGACTTTCTCATGATCTCACAGTCACTTTAAAATATTATCGGTGTTGGTAGTTTGGTGGTCGCGGCCAGATATTTTCTCGGTGTGCGCGCGCGTGCCCGCGAACGCAGGCGCGAGCGCGCGGCGGACCGGAGGCGCGAGCCGAAAAGGAACAGCTGCAATTCAACAAAACTGACGTGCCGCGAGGAAACTCGTCCTCGAGAACCAAGACGGCTCCCAAGTGAAATTGTTTTTGACGAGACGTCGAGCCCGGTGTGAACGCGGCGACACGGGAATCGGTGAAAGAAAAATGCTGAACGCGCACAAACGCGTCGTTTATCACCAAGGGAGCGAAGAGGAAAGAGTCACAAACTGGAGCCGGCAGGCGGTGACAGCGATGATAAAATCAGCTTTTCACTGCATTTTTAGATGTATATTTTTTCCCCTGTCAGTTCAACAGTGCGTTTCATTTCGAGCCCATCGATGACACAAGCGAACCTGAACTCTGCTAGCTTACCGTCAATGGACGACTAGTCTGTCCAAAGTGTTGAATCTCATTGCAGGCTCAGAAGAGAGGCTTTGTAAATCCGTTTCGAAGGCTGGAGGGGGGATGATAATGAAATAAATTATAGTAATTAAAAAAAAAAACAGTCCGAAGTAGTAATAACGTCGTTTAGTTACACGTAAGAACGTCCCATGCCCGACACGAAAGAATTCAGACATACATGGTGAGTCCAATCTGCAGACTACAGTCAACCGCAAACGAGCTCTCTCTCTCTCTCTCTCTCTCTCTCTCTCTCGACCGCCTTGTCCCTCCCACCCTCCCCCTCTCGCTAAACAGGGGGGCATTTGCCTTCTTGGCAATGATGTGATAAAGAAGTATTCAATTTGAGTTAATTGATTGCAACAGTGCCAAAACAAAAATCCAACTCCCCTTTGCATGTAAAATAGACTAAGTAAGAATCACCCCCCCCCCCACCCCCTTCCGTTTCCATCTCCCACAAATAGCGCACAATACTTTGCTGAAAATAATTGAATTAATGGCCACTTTGTTTAGAAAGGGAAAGCAGCCATCTGGATCAACGTCCCCTGCTCTGTCACCATGTGCTGTCAGAAGGGAGCAACAGTTTGCAAGGGAATGTGTCATAAAAAAATAAATAAAAAAAATTGGCCGTATGCTGTAAGTAGCACTGGTGGGAGGATTAGTCTCTGAACAAAAGAATGACAGTCGTAATTAATTTGGGACCGCCATTTTGCACGTATCACACCATCTCCTGGGTTAGTAATTCAATAAGATGGAAATGTCAGGATTCATTTGTCCCATTTAGCAAATCTGTCTCCATTAGAAAAGAATATTTATGGTGGACTATTGGAAGTCATCACCGGTGAAAGGCTCCATTCAGCATCTCAGCCAAATAACAAGTGCGACGGAACCAAAGTTGCACCTCACGTTGATTTTGGTTCATTGGTCATGTCGTGGTTGCTATTTCTGCCTTTCACGCATGCAGCTTTAATTCCCTGTCCGCGTTCAGTCCAGGGTGTCTCTCACTCTTGGTCAGTTGTGATCTGCGGTGTGTAAAATGGATGGATGGAGGACAAGAGTGATTTGGCATGCAAGGCTAGCTGCCATAATCGACATTGAATTATGCGATTAGACATTAAATTGCCATGACGTGCGCATAGGTCAAAAGCTCACGACGGAGTACTTGAGACTCATAAGTGGCCGCCCCTTCGGAAATGCTCATCAACTATCCTCGCGGTTTTGATGGGTGCGGTTGATTGCAAACGTCCGCTTGTTATCGGTGCGATGGCAACATCATGCTACCTGCAAATGCTGTTGATGAAGACGTGAATGATTAACATGAGTGCTCTCAAATCTTTTTTTTATATATATATATATATATATATATATATATATATATATATATATATATATATATACGACGTACCATTACACTGAATGTAGTCGTACTGTAATTAATGGGAGCTCTGCGCTAGTTTCTCCCTTTGTTTTTTGTTTTCAGAAAATCTCCCGAGGCTTGTCTTTTAATACCAAGTGCTGGGGCTCCATGTGATGAATCAGTTTTGATGGCTGTATTACTTCATTTGCGAGACTGTCGCAACATTATGCAGAGCAGGCTTTGCTGCGTGCGAATCAAGCAGCGATAACTCGATACCTAAAGTAGGACTGCCTCTTTGAAAATTGCCTTTTCCTTCCAAGTTGAAGGCTCATGATTTGGCCTGTTCCCATTTCCAAAGGTGCTCGCCAACCACATTTCTCTTTAAAACTCACCTTGCAGGTTACCAAGTGAACATAAAATAAATATGAAACTGCATCTTGTATAGTCACCATTCTTCAGCGAATGAAAACATACAAATCCAGCACTGCGTTGTTGGTTTTAAGTGTCGGTCGTACACTCGTTTCCCGATAACCTTCCGCCTGGTTCTCATGGTCACGTTAATAACGAACGTGATGTGACACAAATAGCCCGCGTGCGGATCTCGCGATTCAAGTGGTGGGGCGCGGATGGTAATGCATTCGTACACGTGAAAACATCCATTTCTATACAGCACTCCGTTGTCCGCGACGTGAACATTATTCATCTCCTCCGAGTGGCGAGTGATGACAAATGGGACTTAGCGCAGCCGTTCTTGAACTTGAAGGCGTAGAGCCTCTTGCCTACATAATGTCGGTACAATTTGTCATCCTGAATTTTCGAGCAATCGACTGCCCATGACATTAAGCAGCCCTACATTTACACTATGAGCTTTTTTTTTCATGCTCCTTGATTGAGCTGAAGCAGATAGCCCGAACACTTTTCATGTCTGTTTGTATCTCGCAATAATAATGCCAAACGGATTAGAAAAAAAAAAAAAACATGAGCAAGGTCTTTCTTACACAGTATTAAATATTTTTTTTTTCTTAAGTATCTGTAAACGTTCAAACTAACATTAATACCACACCACCTTCATATCTCTAACCAGGTCTCCTTATTTGCATATTGAAGCATATTTTCCAACATATACCCCATATGGAAATATGATTTTGGCGGTCACCTTCAAAAATCTCATTCTGCCCTCAATTCAAAGTAGTGGGTCTTTTGGAGCTGTAAAAAAAAAAAAATGTCACCATATCACTATCAACCAAGAGAGACGGTATATGAGCTCATTAAAGATCGAAAATATGTTCAACGTCAAGTCACAGGAGAAGAAATAGGATTGGCTGCTTCCATGTCCCCGCTTGAGAATTTTAAGTCGGACCCCCCCCCACCCCCCGGGGAGCCCAAAAAGACTGGTGTGAAAGAGCTTAGCGTTTCTTCCAGTGCGTTTCAAATGGCCATCCGCGAGTTCCGCAGATGCGGCCTCGAACCATCTGTCAGTGACCGTTGTTTTGCCAAATCGCCACTTGCGGCGTGCGTCTGGCAGATTAGGCGGTGACATCATGCTTTTTGGAGTGATTTGACATGCTCTGTTTGCCTTTCCGCTGCCCCCCCCCCTCCCCCCCACCCCACTCCAGCATTGCCTTCGACGCTTGTCAAGCCCCAAATAAATGCAAAAGTACACTCGCGCGCATGCAACAAACAGCATCAGTAAATATCTCCCGCACAATTTGTGTCACTCTCCATTTTCACTGCAGTTCTAATGGGGAGTCAATTTGTCCTCATCTACATTTCATTCCATTATTCATGTTTTCAGCACACACAGCTTGCAGTTTCTCGCTTTTAGGCTAACTCTCATGTTAACTTTTTATTTTTATTCTCTCTCCCCCCCTCAGCTTCCCTTCTGCGTTTCCTCTCAGCTCTGCTTTGAAGTCCTGGTGCCAGCCCCAAAACCAGCTCCCTGAACAAGGTGAGAATTATTATTATTATTTTTTTCTTGCGGGTTTTAAGTCAAGTAAAAATTCATTGAACACCGAAAGGAACCCACAAGCGGTCCCCAAAAAAGTTCTCATTTGACCGGAATAGAGTCAAACCGTTCCGACGTCTATTTCCTGTTTTTAACACATCGAGGGTGAAGTTTGCAGTGCGAATCGGGCGCATTGACGCGGGACCAAACAGAAATAACCCCTGCCGCCACGTTGACAACTTCAAGCGAGTGGGCGTATCGGAACCTCAGGCGTTGTCAGAACTCGTGACAATCTCGCTTCCCAGAGTTGAAACAATTCAAAGGGCTCTGCTACTTTTGTCCCGTTTGAAGTCAATATCTGAGCTATTCATCGCCCAAGAATACTTTTCAACACAGCCCTGTAATTAAGCGTTGCAGTACATTGAAAGGGCCAATAAGATGAAACTTTAATGATACCAGAGAGGAGATTGGGCTGTTGAATGTGGTCTAAAAATGTAGCAATGCACTAAGCAAAATAGTCGACCCCCCCCCCCCCCCACACACCCTCTCTTTGCAGATACATACTGCGCATAAGTACACACTCATAAATAATGAGGGTGGCTTCCTGGGCCTTGCGTATCTCCTGACTTTCATCTGCGCTCAACAGAGCTCCTTTCCATTTCAAAGCTGTAACTACGCGGCCGCCACTCTCTCGCACGCCATCTGTAGCGGCATCAGGCCAGGTAATGCTTGAAAAGACGACGGCGGCCACATTTACCGTAGAATAGGATGTCATGCCAATGTGGTGGTGGTGGTGGTGGGGGGCTAAAATACGATTCAAGAGACCAGTGTTAACCAGCGTTGAATCCGATTTAAAGAACCAGAGATACCGCATGTTGGATCTGAACCACATTGCAGTTCCGAGTTGTGTGCAGTCAAGAAAGTGAGTGGCTTGATTTGATTTATTTATTTTTTTCAAAGTACATATCAGGCCATTTTCTTAGCTCATTTCATGGATTAATTTGAGGATTTTTGTGCAAGTCACGACATAGTACTTGCATGTTGAGAATGGGAGTTAAAGAGTGAGTGAGACTAGAACAGTGATTATGTTTATTAATGTAGACGGTTGGCATTTGGAGGACAGCAAGAGACTTAGAAGTGTGTATGTGTGTGTGTGTGTGTGCGTGTGCATACTGGAAATATGCAAGTGGGGTGATATGTGAGTCGAGGTGGTAAAGTGCAGCACAAGCCTGCCTGGCTCTCTGTGGGGAGTCATGCGACATGTTCCGAGATAAAACTCCACTTGGATCAGCATATTGAAAGATTTTTTTTTCTCAGCAGAATTAGCTCCTTAAACCGCCCCCCCCACCCCATCATTTGCATACCGAGTGAATGCAAAGCAGAGTGCCAAAATAACAACTCGAGCAACTTGAATCCTTATCCTTTATCCTCGTGGTGTTGTTTTTTGTTTGTTTTTCACCTCATTTATTTCTTCTGTACGTTTGTTGTCCTGCACTCATGATGAAACGGAATCGCACCAGTGAATGAAATTTATTTTAAAAACGTTTTTAAATCAACAGCGGTTAGCAGTTACGAATTCGAGTTAAAATCTTAAGCCCGACATTGTCCCTGACCAGGATTCCAACCAGTCAGGCTTTCAAAGGAGGGTCTTCCAATTCCAAGCGGTCACCATTTTTGACAGCTCTCCCAAAACTGAGTTGAAGTCAGAATGTGTGACCTCGTGTTTAAAAGCAGTCAACATTTTCAAGAGGTTTTGGCTTCCACACAGGTTCTTGATTTTTAAAAGTGGCGACGGAAATGAATTTGAAAAAAAAATAAATCAACTGTCAAAATATGTGAGCTCGAGTTTTAAAATGGTCACGGGGTTTAAAAGCGAGTGGAATTATGGGAGAAGACAAGAGAGAGGATTAGCGGGTAGAAGAGAGAGGGTATTGCTGTGGAAGGTTGTTATTGATGTGAGCCAAAGCTTACAGAGATTATACTCACTGGTCACACATCAATCACAGCGGACTTACTGTCAGGAATTTGGAAGTCTTTCACTTCCTGCGGCTCAAAAATGAACTCACGACCCAATCGTTTGTTTTGGTCTCATTAACTCAGCGTCGGTTCGCCGTGTTTTGACACCGGTTGCTAAGCAGCTGCCGCGAAGGCAACAGCACACGGCAAACGGACGGCGTTGGCGTGAAATGACAAATGATTTCGCACAAGCTTTTATCAGGCTCGCAGTTTTCGTTTCGATATCTGTTGGCCCCCGGAAAACAAGTATTCACGCGTGTCCAATAAATTTGAACATAATTGACGGCAGGTGATCTCAAAGGTGCAATGTACCAATTAGCGCTGTCAGCCTCGTGTTTCGTTTTCCCTGACACGTTTTTGCACAAGTGGCTAATCTGTCGGAGGTTGTCAGTGTTGCTTTGTTCCTTGCAGTTTCCCTGCCGATTTTTGGGGGGTTGTTTGGGTGGAGAAATTCAACTCGACACACTTGTCGCCAACAACTCATTAATATGGTCGGCATCGCGAGAACTTCATTGGAAGTGACAACTGGAATGAACCTCGTGGGAGGCAACTTTCAATTTGTAGTTGTTCAGCGCAAACAATGACGTCTGTTAGACAAGATGGAAGCCTTCTTGAAAACGTTTTTTTTTAATTGTATTTTTTTTTTGGTGTGATCCACAACCCAAAATAGACCCTTGTGATGGCCCAGCGAAACCCCGCCCCCCTAATTTATTTTTTTTTCCCCAACCGCAGCAGATTTTTGAAAACCGAACACCTTTACGGTCGCTCAATTGGGACTTGAACCGAAATTTAGTTGAGAGAATGTGATCGTTTTTCCCAAGCCCAACAAGGGGCATTGAGAGCACAAGAACACGACCAGAGTTGCGACGCAATCGAGAATGCTTTTAACTCCTATCCAGCCGAGTCAGACCACCTGTTTTTCTCAGCGTGCACCCGTTTTGAAGTTGAAGTAGTCCAAGCCTTACCAAGCGCATCGGAATTAATGTGCCTTTCTGAATCGACTTTTATCTGTGGAGATGAACTCTCGATTAAAATGGCAGTTTCATCATCACGCATACCAATTAGCTTTTCCTATCAGGCTTGTGTCTTCAAACGATGGATTTTTTTTTTCCTCTATTGACTGACATTCTCTCAGCAGTCTGAATCTATTTTTTAAAAGTTATGTAATGGCATAAAAGGTACGCTTGCTAAAATCCACCTTTTCACGTGACCTCTGTGCCGACAGTTTCCTCAGAAGCGTTCAAGTGTGTTCTTCGGCCCACACGTTTTGACATTGGCGTTGGCGTGATCCCTCGACCAGATTGCGAAGATTGTTCTTGAAGTCGGTTCTTAATTAACACGGTCTGTCGGGACTTTATATCGGGTTTTTGTCCTGGTGTGTTTTGCTGCTCTCCAGCCATAAAAAAAAAAAAAAAAAAAAATCAACTCGGCGAGGCAGATTTGAAAAAACGAAATCAACAGAGACTACTTCTGTTTTGCAGAAATTTCAGCCTATGGGATTAATATTCCGTTGCCCATTCTTTCCCTCATTTGTGACTCCTCGAACAGCTTTTGAAGTGTGACGCAAGTTCGACTGTCCAGGAGACATGATTTCATTAATTCGCCGAACTGCCTGAGCAATGCAACACCCGCACACGACATGATCTCCATTTTCACTCAATAGATGTCATTCTAGGACTTTTTTTTTTTTTACAATAGGGAACTGAGATTTTTTGTTTGAAAAGGTCTTTCACCAATGGTCTGACAAGACCGCTGAAAGTTGTGACTAAATTATTACTGAACTGTCATGCGTTGGACAAAGCCCCTCGCTTGAACCCGGCCCCCCCTACGGCAACATCATTTCTTCTTAAATGTTTCATGTCTGTCTCAGCCCGCCGGACGACCTTTTAACCTACAAGTTAAAGCTACGGTTGTTATTATGATATCAATTTTCGTAAATGCTTTATCGGATACGTTGTGCTTTCCGACTTTTCGTGACAGTCACTTGTGATGGACTTGCAATCAGTCCGTCGTCAAAGTCCAGCGTCTGTATCGATGGGAGAGTAGAGGAAAGCTTGACAATCAGCTCTTGGGCCAAGTGGTGACAAATGAGATGAATTCTTAGGAGTGACGATCGAACATCAGTTGTGCCTAAGCAGTAGAAAACGGCCACATATTGTATGTCGCCATCTTCCGGCATCTCTCTTGCCCTCCCTTCCCTTGTCTCCCAGTTGCAGAGCATTTTACGTGGATTGAAGAAAAAGGGAGTCCAATGTGATTTGACCACTGAGTATACGTGCGGAAGATCGAAAAAGTATCATCTGAATGGTTACTCGTGTATTCTTCCTTGGAAAAAAAAAAGGATGCAGGTCGACACCTTTCACATGTGCAGGGAAAAGAAAATCACTTTTCTGGAAGGTTAAGAAGAAAAAAAAAAGGAGCAGATCATTCCCTGCCAACTGTGCTTTTTGCTTTCTGCACCATTTTTATTTTTTTATTTAGCTTCTGTTTTGCTGCTTCTCACTCACAGAGCAAATTCTTTTCATTTAGGGCTCACTCTTCTGGCTTTCCAGTCACCTTTTTTTTTTTTTTGCAGCGCAGTCTTAAAAGCATGGCTCGGCGGTGACCCAATTACTCTAAGTTGTGCCTCCCCGGTAGGATGTAGCCACGTCGCCCCCGGGGAGACTCGGCTTGCAGCGCGCAGACCGATCCGTCATTCTCCTTCGCCTCCTCCCTCTTGTCACATTTGTTCTTGTCGCGCAAACACATATGCTGCCAGGCATCCACACCTGCCTCCTCGTTCACGCCCACAGCTGGACTGGAAAACGCATTTGCAAATCAATAATAGACAAATCTCATCGAGTTTGGACAGACGCTTGGATTTACTTCCAATGCACATTGACTTACCCTTCAAACACTCCTACACACTCTTGTGTACTCTTGCGTGTGACACACCTTCACAATTCTTCTTCTTTTGTTTTGACAGGCTCATCACACCCCCGCTCGTTGTTAGTCTAATCCTGTCCGCATTTGCCCACAATTCAATAATTAGGACGCGATGAAGGCTGCAAGTCAGTCAGTCAATTTAACTGCAAAAAAACCCCATGGTGAATGGTGAGGACAGATCCGCAAACCGCAATTCGTTCGCATTTCAAATGCATTTCGTACATTTATCAATGAGTGCATTGCAGTTAGGAAGCTTCTGCAGTCATCAGCATGCACCAAAATGTTTGAAGTGGCTTAAAAAAATAAAATAAAAAGGCAGCCCAAGATAAAATCAGTGTGTATTCTCCCACGGCCACAATTTTTCAGAACCTCCCCATGTTCCTTTATTAAGATAAGAGACTGCCTTTGTATCCTCTTTGTCATGCTGACGTCCTAAAACTGTTGCTGTGAGCGCAGCTTCCCTCTTTTGAATATTGTTCCTCTGACTGAACATTTTTTAGCGTGGACTTTTTTTTTTTTTTAATGGTTTTTTGGCAATAAACATCTTTTGGCTCGGAGAGGTCAGAATACCTGCTGATTCTTGCACTTATGCCGGTTTTCAACGTCATTATGAGAATGCATCAACGAATGCAGGAACGACTATAAGATCGTCACGGCAAGCATGTGACAGCCCGTACAAGAAAGCACTTCAAGTCAATAAACCCTCGCAGATTAATGGAGACCTCGTCTGTAATCTCCGGGCATTAGTTTAATGATAGAAATGGCGAGGCAGGCTTCGATTGAGGTGAGCCACCGCTTTGCCCACTGGACCTCTTGCTAATGGATACTCTTTTCCCCCTTACCTCTAATTTGCTCTCTGTGTGTCACCGTCTGCCCTTCTGGTTGCTCAACTTTTTCTGCACTGAAAAAAAAAAATGGGTGGATGAAAGAGTTATCTGCCCATCTGACAATCAAAGCTTTCGAAAAAGTAAGCCTCGTGCACGAATCGTGCTGGAAGGAAATGTAAAAAAAAAAAAAAACCACCATCCAGCCGAGGAAGCTGCTTGCCCGCTCGACAACACGTGAACACACTTGAACAACACTCGGCAGCGACCGTATGGAACGCGGACAGACCCAAAGCGGGGTTGGAACCCGCCGTGCCATCGTCGCCTTGATTGGTGGCCGTCCAAGCGGGTTGGCTGCTGCAGTCGCCCTCAAATATGTCCAACTAAGCCCAGTTGGAAGCCAAGCAGCTGTTGTTGTGGGAGGGGGGGATGGGGGGGGGTGGTGAAAGGCGGATGACATCAAGTCAATTGCAGGCTGACTGAATGGTGCCTTGAGTGAGGAATTGATTCCTCTGCAATTGACCCTCCGCTTTCATTGGCCCATACGGCCTGGGAAAAAAAAATACAAAGGGGCTGGATGCAGCTTGCGTGTAAGGGGAGTTTGACACTCGTCACTTCTTCAGGCCAGTTTTGTCAAAAGCATTCATTGCTCTGTGCCCCCAAAAAAGCTTTATGCTTCACCCCACACGCCAGCGCTGCGTCGAATGGTTTGATTGTACCATCTGGCGGTGCGGTATCTTTGTAAAAAAAGTTAGTGGCTTGTTGTCGCACAAAGGAACGTGGGTTCCACTGCATTCTCAGTCTAGATTTTTCTCCCAACACTCGAATAAATATTCTCTGGAGGCACTCGAGTGACTCGGGGAGGGGTGGTGGTGGTGGTGGGGATGTCATGATTAAAAACACACAGCCCGCGTTCCACATTAACAACGCGGTGAAGTCTCGCCGTGGCATTTGATGAAAGAAACCAATTTCATCCGCCGTGATCCCGCCTCCCGTCAATCACTTCCCAAAGCGGCTGACTGTGATTGGGATTTGGTGTTCACTCGGGAGTTCTTTGCAATGAAAGAATTGTGGCAATCTAATTTGTTTGATTGAATGCTGCCTTCATATTTGCCACCGTGTAAAGTGTTTGCAAGCGATAAAACCATCTTAAAAATATGATTGCGACAACAACGTCCCTACTTTTATTCCTACCAGCAGTTGGATAGAAAATAAAATCATGTAAAAGCGCCTGTGTGTGTGTGGGAGGGGCGGGGGCATGTACCAAATATTGGGAGTACAAACCTTTTGAAAAGAAGCTTTGAATCTCGCTGGGACCACCAGTACTGAAAACATTGGGGAGTGAGTTTAAAAAAATCGCCTCACACGAGGCCGCTCTCTCGCTGCCCCTCGACAGTTTTTCAGTGGACTGATTTTTGGCGTTGGAAAATGGGGTCGCATTTGCCAACGTTCTCAGTAACGGCTCCCCGAAGGCGCCCGCCCGAGGATCTCTGCTTGGTACCTTGTTGCTGTCTGTAAACGCCAGCAACAAGGGAGCGATGCCTCAAGCCGATTGGCTAAACTTCTCGCTGCTGCGTGGCATCTGAAAGGCGGACAATCATCTGATAAAGAGACCGAGCCTTTGCGCGTTGCAAAACTTGCGCGCGTCAGAAATCGCCGAGATGAAATGAGCGCCATTAAACTCGGAGGAGCGCTTCACACTGTATGATTTTTATTATTTTTCTCTTCCCTCAAATAACCCACATTGTGTCGTCTGTGCCTGAATGCATGCGCTCACTAAATTGGCCAACCGTTTTCCATTTGCGTGTGGCGCAATAAGTCGCCGCGTGCAATCTTGAAGTGTTGCAAATGAGAGGTTTGTGGGTAGCACACGTGCGAGCGCGCGCGTGCACGTGTGCTACAGTGTTCCTCAAAGAATTCAATGCGGGGTCGGAAGCAATTGTTCCTATTTTCGGAACCCCCCTTTGCTTGTGTGACACGCTCGCAGTCCATAAAATAACATGGCTGACATTTAGCTGTGTTCTCCTCCGTCAATGTCTTTGCTCCCGTGCGCTAATTGACGGGCGGTTTGAAGACCACGTTAAGCCGTATGGATGACAGTTGGAGGAAAACAGTCGCAAAAATTGTTTTTAAAAAAATCCATCACAAGAGCAATTTCAACAGATGCTCCCGATGAACTCTGCATGTTGAGACCTCAGATAACGGCAAGGGTGCTTTATTGCTCGCGTTATTTTCAAGCATAGTAAATCCGCAGATGGCCCGAGCGTGTTCTTGTTTTTGATTTGTCTGACCGGTGCGAGGGCGCACTCAAATCATTAGCGCCGATGTTCCACTGCGCACTGTTTACTCGCGTCGCGCGCTACGGTTAAAAAAAAAAAAAAAAAAAAAAGCGCTGCGCCGCTATGACATGAACTAGAACAATCACAAACCGGTAAGGGTGTTTTCTGCCGAGCTGATGCGTCACCATAGCAACTGCTTTGACACTCCACTGCCACATTGGGCTGCCAATAGCAGTGTCTTCTTGTCCTTGTTACCTTTTACCGGTGACTTGGGGAAAAAAAAGAAAAATAACGGGCATCACATCAGCCAGACTGGTCAACATGGTGGATGTTGTCCTGTGTACTTTTTTCCAGCCCGCTGTCAGTAACGTATCTGGATTGCTTTGGAGTAATTATGCCTGAGAGCTGGCGTTTGGCCGACAGTTGCCTTAAAAGGAGCTTTTCAGACACGCGCCAAAAATTGCTCGAGGTTACTGTCGTAGGTTTCAACTGAGGCGGCCAACTGTTTGCTTATCTCGTCATTATAATGCGGATGCAAACTCGCCTTTTCATTATTTTTAATTACACCATAGTGAACGACTTGGAAGATGTTATACGAGCACTCCGAACAACCTGTTAGTCCTCCCTTTGTATCTACTAATAGCATGAGCCGAAGGTCGTTTACTGGCTGACTACGTTTGCTTCTATCATGAGTCTGAGCACAAAGCTTCTTGATCATCGGCTTGCGGTGAGCTTTTTTACTTGAGAAACATCGTTTTGGCCTCCAGAGGTCCTGACAGCAATACGCACACTCTTACAAATTTAAAAGAAAAACAGATGCTATTCAGGGTCTGGGGGTGGGGGGGGGGAAGACCTACAATAGGATTCATGAAACACGCCGATGAATAAATAACATTGCTGCTGTCAAAAACAAGTCTTCCCCTATGTCTTTGTAATTTTTTTTTCTTTCTATAACTAAAATCCCTCTTGACTTTCTTCACTGAGAGCAAAAAAAAATACACACACAATATTCTTTCTTCGGTCCTTTCAACAAACGTAGGCGGGTCTCACTTCCGCAGACAATATGGCACTGATTCAATAGTATTCCTCAGTTGAGATCGTCTGATTTAAATCTCTCTCAAGAGGTGCAGCATTTTTTATTTTTTATTATTACTTTTATTCTTTGTCAAATGTAAAAGTCATTGAATCAGAACACTGCACTTATGGCTCGCGGCACGTTTGGAGGTCCGTCAATAAAGAAGAGTTGCGCTCGACCTGTAGATGCCTGAAATCAGTTAGCTGGCTAACTCGGTTAGCGAAACAAAACAGCATCACAAAATTTGCTACATCAGGTAATGTGGTTTTTTTTTCAGATGAAACTGAATTTTTGAATTCTGGTTTTTAGGCTGCCACAAGACAACATTTAAAAAAATGTCTTCAATAAGGCCAAGGAATGGGGAATATTTTCCATCTCCGAATCTGTTGCATCATTTTCGCTAATGCTTGCTGGTACGCGTTTCTCCGTATTGCAGCAGTTTATTTTTTTTTCCCGCCTTCGAAACTACTCAAATCTCATTACGTCAAGCAAGATCCGAACCGCATTATTTATTTATTTATTTTTTGAATGATCAACTCTGTCAATAATTATGGTTGTAAAGATTGACTTTTACAATGAGGTACAAGTTGGAGCAATCATAAAGGGGCGAAATAATTGGTTGAAGTGTTTTGTTTTTTTTCTTTTCAGGACACACGAACATTTTTGGAAAACGCATGCAAGAAAAAAAAAAAAAGAAAGATGTCTGCGTCACAATGTTCTGATTCCTCGAGCATTTCTGTTCATGCACTTTGTATTTCAACCTTTGGGCTGCTTCATCTCCAGTTTGACAAAGGACTCGGGAGTACCGATACAGACAAAAGAGTTGCGAAAGGCGCACAATATTTCAGTCTAACTCTGACAGACTTGAATCTTTCACACCTCCGCCAACTTTAAAAAGTCATGATTGGAATAATGAGTACGCCGATCGGTATTCTCCGGTGCGGGCATGGGGATCTTTCGCGAGGATCAATTCCCAAAGACTGACACTTTTGGCTGCTTAAATTGTTTTGCTGAGGCCGCGATACGCTAAAGTGAGACGGATAGTTTTGTCCCAGCTCATTGCGTTATGTCGATAGACAATCAGCCATAAACCAGATTCTCCCCTCAAGGTAATTGGGCCAATGCAATTAGCGCAAGGAGACTCTTAAGTGTTCCCAAATGACGTCGCATCGCAGACGTCGCGGGTAGCCGCTTACGCAGTGAAGAACTCGGCTTGGGCCCGGCATAGAGACGCTCAGGCGACACTTGAGGTGCTTGACGTGGCTCGCGGCGTCAATTAAAATCACGAGAAGTGGAGCCGAGAAGACTGTCGTTGAAGCCTGTTCCGTTCGATAATTGCACTTGTTGGAATTTTGCATGCGTTCGATCTCTGGTAAGCAGCGCCGAAGCTTCCAAGTGCGTGATCTCTAATTCAACTTTTGTAAGTTAACCATTCCGAGCATGCTCAACCCCTTGACCTCATCTTCCAGCTCCTGGCTTACTCGCTCCCTTGGGTTTCTTTCCAAATAGCTCATCTCTTTTAGCTCCCGCTGTGATGCAATACTTTCTGAAAGTGATGTGCCTCGCCGCATCATCCTTTTCTCCTTTCATATCTGTCAATCAAAGTCCTCATCGACTCGGGCTCAAATCAACAATTCGGTCACATCGACGCGCCCGCTCTCAGTCTCCCGTCCATCATTTGTTGCGCCGTTCTGCATCTCTCTTTTTTTCCCCACGCCTCAGGAAGGGCCACGGATGGCAAATTCAAGTCAAGCCGAGACAGCGACCCATCAACTACGGTCGCTGATTGTCAGCTCTGAATGAAACAGACGGTTGGCCCGGGAGGGAGACGGATCTGTGATCATTGCCTTAATTCTGGAACCGCAGTCGAAAAAGTTCCAGTTTTTACACCAGCCATTTCCACAACAAAGAAAATGGCCGCCATCTATTCTCCATCGCAAACTTTTGATACCAAATTGTCTTGCCTGAGTATCCTTGAGTAACATATTCAACCACCTTGTTGCTACGGATACTAAGTTCTTCACTCATTCCTCGTACGTCCCAATCATGAGTCGTCATGTAAAAGAGGTGCCCCCAAAAAAGGAATGTTTGTTGTTGGGGAAGCACCGTATAAGGCCGTCTCCCTTCGAAACCAACCCGTGATTTGGAATTGGTCCACTCTCAATAAAAAAGTTTTCATTTGCCTTGAGAGTTAAAGCTGTCTGCTCCTGATAGAAGTCCCAAAGTGACTCGTTATCACCTGACACTTCGTAAGTGAATCCCAATTGGACACTCTCCAGAGCCGGGACCCCGAAATCAGATTGTGAGTGGCTGTGACACAACCGAGTCCCTTCACCAGTGTGAGTGCGTGCGTGTCTGTCGTCTCGCTGCCGGACATTTAGTCTTTTAAAGGAGATTGCGTCGCAGTGATCCCTGCCTGTCCGTATTAGACTCACACGGGGGTGTCGGCGAACCTCTTCTGCTCTCAATTGAGAGTCCATCAAAGCGGTGCTGTGGCGCCCGCGCTCGCGGTTAATTGGGGGAATGTCGGGAAAACGGCGGCCGACTGAGCGATGGCTCTCGAAATCTAATAAAGGGAGATCTATTGAGGAATGCGTTGGGACTCTTTTACCGCACCAGGTGTTTGAAAGCACGGACACGTACCCGCACGAGAGAGGCCGCAGCCGAGATTCAAATTGCAGAATTGTGCTCACCCCCCAGGAAGCAAAACAGATCATTTAGTTGACTCTTCCCTCACCCGACCGTTGGTTTGAATGGGGCGAATCTGTCGACATCACTCCACAAGCTGCCGCCATCAACAATGTTGCCTTTGTGAAGACGTCTTATTTTGGACCCCAAATCCATTCCATTATTGATTGGCGCCAAGAATAAAATGACACGAGTACGAATTGCCAATGTGACAGAATCCATTCTCATGGGAACGCGCGCCATAGCAATTCTCCACCGACCATTAACCAAAGAAGCACGTCAAGGTCTCCTTCACGAGTGTGACTAATAACAGCATGGAAGCCGCTTCGGAAATAAACATCTCACTTCTAACGCATACGTGGTAGTCTAAGCAGCCGAGTTTTCGTGGAAACGCGGCTCTTTCTCTGAGCAGCGGAGTGAAGAACAACACCTGGAATCTAAATTTAGTTCAAACGGCCATGATTTCTCTCCCGTTCTGTCACCCCCTGCGCAGTCCTTGACTCTTGTACATTGTTTTGGGTGTCAAAGAACAGCGAGGGCGGAGTCTCCTTGTTTGGGCGAGAGAGCGGGCTCGCACGCGCTCTTGTGTGGCTGGTGGGAAGCTGCCAGCAGATCGCCGTAGGAGGTAAATGTATCAAGATAACAAGGCAGGAGGATGATATGTATATATATATATAGATAATTATTTTGTGAAATACCATTTAATTAATCATATTAATTTATTTTATTGTTTTCTAAAAATCTGCTGTCCAAAATGGAAGCATATCTGTCAGAGCTTTGAGCTAAACTACCAAAAAAAATGCCTACATTTTTTAAAATAATCATCTTAATTGTGTGTTACATCGTAAATCCTGTTTCTGCTGACGTCAAGTTCTGCCTAAGCAAAATCTACGAGATGGCCTCTGAGCTCTTGTTTGTTGCCACGCGCGTTCTGTTGCTTTGTTTATAGCGAACATGAATCTGCTGTGATGCTGATGAATGGCGTTGCTCCCCGGGGGTAGCGGCTCACCAAGATGAAAGCCCCCTCCGAGCTGTCTGCGCTCGTTGGTCTGCTTTGTGATGTATCTGCATTGTGGCGAGGCGGATCGCCCGCTTCTGTCTGTCCAACGAGCATCGATCCGCGTCAGGCCTCCATCTTGTCATCTGGCTGCAACTTTTTCGCAAAAGCAAAAGTTTTGGGTGGTCCCTCGTGCGCCGGCGGGGACGAATGAATGCGCCAAACACTTTGAATGTACTGCTTTGGTGTTTTAATATGCGTTGAATTTTCAGCTGCATTTTATTTAGTTTTCTTTTTTAGGTGTGGCACAATTCAAGACAGTCAAAGTGCATTACTGAGACGTCGAAATACATTAAAGATAAGACATTAAAGTTGCATTCAAATGACACGATGAAGACAACAGCGAAAACAAGCAAATAGTTTAAAGTTTAAAATAGAGGGTACATAATTAATGGAACGGAGCTACAGTAAACAATGTTTTACGCTTGGGTACAAATGAAAAGTTTTGGCTGAGCTCGGCCTGTCGAGCTAAAACTTAATTCACCTCGTTTGCTCTGTAGTCTGTGATGTATTGAGGGCCGGATGGTGGAATATTGTTTTGAGGGCCGTTTTGTGCGATGTTTAGAGGTAAGATTATTCTCAAATCTTTGCCTTTCGAACCAAAAGTCATGTCAGGTGTTCATGGGTTGGGAAGGGTGCGGCGTTCAACAGCAACGCAATGAGCAACAGCAACGCAATGAGCAACAGTCAATGTAAACTGGTCAACCAAATGATCAATGTCATTGACTGAACTTACTAACTGGAGAGGAAATGGAATTTGTTCCTTACTGCTAGATTAAAAAGGGGCACGAGTATGGATCCCTGAGGAACCTCACTGGGATATCAGTTGGACATTAAGCAGTTTTCCTAGTTACTTTTGAACCACCAGTTCCTTCTTAACAGGCAGCAATGACGACTATCGCCCCATATATGGCCAAACAAAAGTATGCTTTGCTCTTATCAGCTGTTAGTCTTTTGCCAGTCACATCCTGCTCTCCACCACAATCTCTCCCATTCAACTTTGAATTGCTTTGATTCTATTTACTGGCGTTGGTTGCTCAATGACGTGGAGTATGTGAAACAGTGTTCTCCTTTGTGAAATAAATGAAAGTGTAAGAAACACGCGGCTAATTTTGGAGCGGTTGCTTCAACTTCAAAGACACGTTTGGGAGCCATACACACTCAGCATTTTTAATGAACTGGGTCAAGGACCACCCCTTCACTTTTTTGTGTAGCTTTGAAAATGATGATTTGGTCCAAACAACAATAGCGGTCTTTTCCCTTACAGTACTTCATCTGAAGGTCACTTCTTTCATATGTGAAATATATATTATTTTTGGGTTATCAGGGAGAGTTGATCAAAATTACCCAAGGCATCTTTAAGTGATATTTCAACACAATTCAATGGGATTCATTTTTACACTGATTTTTTTTTTTGCGGTTCTCTTGCCTCACTTCTGTACAGTCAGCATGATTTCAGTTCCCAGTAAAGAAATGTTGTGTTACACTTTTTAGACACTTTTTTTTAAACTTATTGTGAACAGACTGCATTTCTGATTGCACAGTTCAAAGGTGATTTTCGAATTGAATTGAATCTTCGTTGCGGCAATGGTCCGCTGTAAAACCAGGTCAGTGTTCAAATAATTCGATCGATTTCGTTGGAGAAAGGGGGGGGGGGTGTTGCCGAGCCATAGAAGTGAGCCATTGAGAGCGGCCAGAGAAGGAAGGCAGCTTGAGATGTGAAGGAGATGGCAAACATCCGATAAGAGCAGAGCAGCGAAAGCTCCCCGCACTCCCACAGACTTTCGTTTTTGAGAATGACAGTCCAGCAAAATATATTTCCGCAGGTAAAAAGAGCAATACTCACACCATTTCAAATCTCAAGGACGTTAAGGGCTCCCTGATATGAATGAAGAGGAAAAAAAAAAAAGAATAGGCAGCTTGTCAGTCATCCAGAAAAAGTTGTAAATATTACGAGCAATAACAACGAGTTGAATTTATAAGAATAAATCTCTAGATGAGGTTTGCCACAGATGTCGTAACTTTTTGTGAGCGGTATATATCATATTGTCTTTTTTTTTTCTTTTCGGCGCGGCCTCGTTGTTTTTGAGCCAAGGCTGCACCGTGATGGAGCCCTGCCCCCTTTTCGTGATTCGATTGACTTTGTATTCTGAATACCAGCCACAAAAACTCAATTACATTTGATGACTGACAGTCGGGAGTCCTCCGAGCGCAGCATTCGGATCCCGCCGTCTCAGTGAAGGTTTGATTGAAAAAGTCTTTTTGGGGAGATATGGATGTGACCCCCCCCAAATCCAATGCACTTATCCCGGAATTCCCTCCGCAAGTCATGCCAATGAATTGCAACGGATGTCAACCTTGCGTCTTGTGGCCATTTGATTTTTTTGATTAATTTTTAGGGATTAAAGTTAAGACTTCTCTTTCTCTCTCAGACACACGCACTGTTGACAGTATTTGCACCTGAATGCGGTTTGAAAGCAAGTCACACTCCCAAAAAAAGCCGCGGAGTAACCTCGCGATAAAATATAGATGCGGTTGCCTCGTAAAAAGCGAAAGAATGTGACGTGAATGAATTCTCTCTCTTTTTGGTACAAGGACCGGAAGGGGAGGTGTGTGTGAAACATTCATTCAAATGTTTCTCGCGCACACTCCCGGGCCCCCTGGCGACCATGAATACTGCATGTAATTGTAAAGAGGAAAAACAAAAGGGATGGGCTGCGCCGAGCATTAAGTGGTGCTTTGGTTTGCTTTTTACACTTTAGGCCGCGACATAGGCGTTGCGATGTTGCTGTGAGAGAATTACGGCAATGAGAATATGGCTCGATGAAAAATGCAAGACAGTCCTTCCCATCTTGGCTCATTAAAACAAACAATGGGCGGTGAGTCATCGCTTTATTTTTTTTTTCTCTTCAAAGAAAACTGTTTCGTGCAAATTAATTTGTCAGTTTATCAATCTTGCAGGACTTTAGTTACTGCAATTAACACGTCTCGTGATTTCCATTTGATTTGACTGGGGCTCATTTTAACGCAATTAAATTGCTTGACTCTTTTCATTTTGTTTTTCACCACGCACCTCCTTGATTTGCTGTCCGCAATTTTCTTTAAAATGTTTTGTTGCCTGACGACAGATGTTTATGGATAGCCAATGGCTTTTTAAGTGTTTCCTAGCAAAACAACAGTAATAATGTCAGTGATTGGCAATTATGTGGCTCTTGGTTAAAAAAAAAAAAATCAATCAATAAATCAAATAAGTGCGGTTATACATCAATACGCGTAGCAACACTGCGAAAGGGAACCTTCGCGATTGTGGGAATGCAGGGCGAAAGGAGGGAATAAGCGCTTCAATGCAGCTGGATCTCAGGGTGGTCTCGAGGGGCTTGAGAGGAGGAACGTGGAACGAGCTCGCGGCAGACATTAACAATCATCAGGGGGGATGAGGCTGCGATAGCGAGCAAGGAGGCAGATTAAGGTCAATTGCACCTTTTTTCTAACGCGCCATCTCCTTTCTTTGCGGGGGGGGGGGGGGTCTTTTATCCACCTCGTACTCATGATTCAGCAGGCGGGATGATCATCTTCACACAGCTCCACCTCCAAGGCAACATGCCCTTGATCAGTCCGAAACTGCGTGGCGGACAGCGGCTCTTTCGGAGGGGCTTTCTTTGCTCCGTCATCGAATACAAATGAGACACCTTTCCCAAAGTAATTGCCCTCCAGTCCCGCTTAGACGTCTGCACCCCGTGAGAAGTGCTCATACATGCAAATTACCAGCCTCGTGCAGCTATGAAGACACCTCACCCATTCGCAGAGGGACACTGGAAGTGTGCTTTGTGGTTTCATCGGCATACGCTGATGAAATGTTCATATCCGATATACACATTTTTTGTTTTGTTTCTTAGCTTCTCTGGTTAATCGGTATACAGTACTCCATGTGTGAAAGCGTTGTTGCAGCCACCTGGGTCGAGATGCTGAAGGGGGTGTTAAAAGTGTTGGTCAATGCTGCTTGAGATGTTCTTTGAGCGGCCATTTGATTGGTTTGAACTCCATTTGTGTTTGACGTTTTGAGCGCACGTTTGATTAAAATGTTGGTCGAACCCAATATTGAGCGGCTTTTGTGGCGTTCAACTCGGTCGGTTCCACCGCATCTTACAATGGCTGCCCCGTGTACACTCGCAATAACGCTGCAGTTGCTTGATGCGCACTTGACATTGCGGATAGTTATCGAGCCTCCTTTGATGTATTGCTCTGCCAAGACAAATCAGTGTCCGACTTGATATTTTGACAGCAGACAATGCTGAATTGCGCAACTTCCTATCATGAGAATTGCTGCTCCTTTGCATGTTCGCTCCCCCGGGCACGTGTGTAAACTGTATTCCCTGCAGCGGTGTCAGACAGCCCACGATTTGCATCAGCTTGTCACACGACCGGTCCCCAGAGAGGATGCCAGGGAATGTAATTAAAGGCGTGTTTTCAACATTGATTTCTTTTCCCCTCCCAGGTACGGAAATTCCAATCAAATTTGGAGGTTGGAACAGCAAGTATTTGATGCGCTAATGTGCGGCAACTCTCGGGAGGAAACGATATTGCGCTGCTTGTATTGTACTCAAGCAAGGACGAATGGGAACGGAGAGGCGAAAATGTGACACCAACGGCAGAAATTCACTCGTGGAATCGATATTGTGGTTTTCTATTCCTTTGGAAGGCTGAATTACTGATTGTGAAATGACCAAATCTGACTTTTCACATCCCCCAAAGCCGCTGAAAAATATAAACTGTCGTGAAATTTTTCGCTTCTATTTTTGTTTTTTGTTTTTTTGCTGTTCGTTTGTTGCAAAATGCGCGGGAAGAAAAATGATCGTACTTTTATTCAGATTTGCCGCGCTGACTGATGTGATCATTGCAACTTGACGTCCCCCCCCCTCCGCGACAACAAATTGAGCCCACCGCACGGGTTTGGATGGTGACAGAATTGGGACAGCACCGTCACCACCAGCAACCACGCTACAACAGGGATGGGAATTGATTCATAAATAAAGCGGGGTGACGGAACAAGAAAGAATCCCAGGTTGGATTTGAGCTGCGGCCTTCTTGTACGGAGCTTGCATGTTCTCCCCATGCCTGCGTGGGTTTTCTCCGGGTACTCTGGTTTCCTCCCACATTCCCCAAAACATGCATCAGGTTCATGGAAGACTCTAAATTGTCCCTCGATGTGATTGTGAATGCGAATGTTTGTCTTTGTGAGCCCTGCGATTGGCTGGCAACCAGTTCAGGGTGTCCCCCGCCCGACTGCCCAAAGCCAGCTGGTATAGCCACGCCCCCGCGACCCTTCTGAGGACAAGCGGATCAGAACATGGATGGCTGGATGAATGTACGTTGGAGTTTGTGTACGCTTTGTTTTTGACTCGTCTGCCAACACGATTTGGTGGTCTGTCACACTGCGAAAACAATGCCAGTAAGCTGACGATTGTCTTCACTCACGACTCTTCTTTTTTTGGGAGCCGTTGATTCTCACGCCTCTTTGTACTTCCTGGAGGAAGGATTTCGACTGCCCAGGGAAGGAAAAAGGGGAGGGAATTGAATGGCTGCGGAAATGGATGAAAAGGAAGATGATAGAGCGAGAGGAAATTCCCATCTTGAAGTTCAACTGAAGTTCATGAAAATTGGGCGTGATACTGTACCTGAGCCGCCTTAAAGCCAGGAACAACATGAGCTGAGGAGGAATAAGAATGGGCTGGAGCTCGCTCTAAATTGGCGACACAGCAGAAGAATTGTGAATCCACACCCGGGCCCTCTCTCAGCACGCCGTTGTTCATTCTTCCATTAATCTGTCACCTCCCACTGCCGAATTGTCATGGCGGCGCAGGAGGAGGGCGCGCAAGCACCCAGATTCTTTACACTTTGTGTTTGATGTCGAGAGGCATGAATGAGTGAGAGTCTTTAAATAAGTCAGGCTGAAACCGAGTGAGGTTTTTGATTTGATTTTTTTTCTGGTTTTGCTTTCTTTTTTTTTACTTCTTCATTCTATGGCACATTTCTTGTCCTTTTTTTTTCTCAAGATGGTAGAACTCCGACACCACATGTGGCCTCACTGTAATAAAAATCCTTTTCGTCTCACTCTTAACGGTATCAAGGTGTGCAGCCGCCGAGACTCTACTCAGAGCAATGTCCGACCCTTTGAAAAACGATGCAGTCAAATGATAAGATCCGGCCTGTATTTTATCAGATGCTTGAAGCGTGACGGGGCATCGCTGTGTACCAGCTACGATCTGTGTTGTGGCGTCTCATCTTTATAGCACCTGAAAAATTTCTAGTCTGGCATTAAGGTCATCAAACTGACGGAGCGCAGCAAACGGGCGCTGTCGATGCTCCCACGCGAGTCCCGCTCAGGGGACCCAAACGCGACCCGAGCTCATAAATGCATAAAAGAATCATTTGACGGATTCCGCAAGCGTCACGGGACGGGGAGGTCCGAGCCCCAAACACGAACTTGCCGCTCGCTGGCGAACCCGAGTGTGAGCAAGGGGGGCTTCGCTAAGTGAAGCTTCTCCGCATCCGACTGTGGCCTGACAGCTCTCGATTCTCGACGGATGATGAATGTGCGCTGCGGCTCAAGCCAAAATATGTTGCGTGTCATCCGTAATATCGTCACCCAGTGGCCTGGATGTCGTCAATTCTGGTGGCGCGTTGTCTGTATCCATCAACAACTGCTTGATGGGAGAGGTGAGAAGTTGGTGTTTTTAGTACCGGGTTGGTCTGGAAGCGTCGGTCAATTCAGCCGTTGAGTGCCACAAAAAGTTCAGGAGTGATCGTCTTTGGGCTTGTCTTTTGTCGATTGATGAGGTGGAAATTTTGCTCAACGGCTTGTGCGGCTTTCATGAATTTCTTGCGGCGTCATTAAAAAGTCCAACTTAATTAGAAAGTTAGCTCCCGGCTGCAGACGGGTGCTGCAAATTGGGATAATTGCCCATTTGTGCCTAACCCCGGCCGGCACTCCATTTTCAAGTGTTTAGTCTTCCCTCTTTAATGAATCTCTTCGTCCCACGACGTGATTTACAGTCGGGGCCCGTTTTACCCAAGAGTTGAACAGGATTCAAATCACACAACCCCAAATCTTGAACGATGGCGTAATTGGCTTGAAAGATCAAATAACAGAAAACTATAAGCGGGAACTCAAATCATTAGCACACTGTGGACTGGATTTTGAATCATAGAGGAAAAATTGGATCACAGGCAGAGCCGACTTTGAAGTTTCTTCAAGACAACTCATAAAGTGGCTGGTGTGCCTTTATGCTCTCCCTTCAATGTCCTGGCATGGTCCTGATTACATGACAGACAATCTCCCGGGGATCCGAACCAACCATGCCGGAAGATGTTGCAGGCGGCACAATGCTCTCCACAGTGTCCTCGGTGTGAACCCGCATTTTCATCCGCACAAAGAATCGGGAGCCAATAGAGAAATCTGAAAAAAAGTCTCGTTTTCAATCTCTGGGAAATGTCGGCGCTCGCTGCATGGTGAATGTTGGATCCTGGTTTCGCTCTGGCGCCGGCTGCAGGTCAGCTGTAGGAGTCTGGCAGACGTTTTTTTCCAGTCCTCTGACCTCCCTCGACCTCTTCTGGCGTTTTCACGCCATCTCCCCCGCGCTCTTGACGATGCGCTGCGAGGCAAAACAAACCTTTGGAGTATGTCGACGTGTTCCACCGCTGAGGAGCTGAACTAACTACCTGAGCAACTTCTGCTGCGCCGCGAGAGGCGAGGTGCTTCCAACTTCTGGGAATGATCTTTCCTTTTTGAGCAGTGTCAATTTCCGATGTGGATGTTCACGTTGCGGCTGGCAAAATCTTTTTCAACGTGTGCAAAATGTCCTTGAATCAGTTTGCATGGATTCCGACACTACTTGGGATTGTATTTCCGGTTCAGGCGGTCTGACGGCGGCCGTCATTGACGGGGTCTGCCATCGGGCAGTCGATGTGTCCCATTTTGTACCCAAATTCTGCGCCAATGATGTTTATTAGTCACAAAAAAAACGTAATCTGTCTTTTTATTTTGCCTGTCTCTTCCTGTCTAAATTCCTGACACTTGCGCATACACACACACACACACACACACACACACACACACACACACACATTAATTTGTGAAGGTAATTATAAGAAAAGCCTTTTTTTAATTTATTTATTTATTTCCCCCCCATAAGCGAGCTTAACAGAATTTTGCATGACAATTTAAATTCTTCACAGTCTTAATCTGCTCTTGTTTGGAAAACAGTCGCGCAGTGTGTGTTTTAACCCCCCCAAATGGAGTGTATGCTAAGTATGTTCAGGCCAGCAATTAAACAATAAAGTGGAACGTGATGACAAGTAATGACCTTCTTGACAAGCTTTACGTGGCCGACAAATACCTGTCGTGCTTAAAATGAACCGAGAAGGGACGCAAGCGCAGGCAAAGTCTGGCCTTGATTTAAATGTCACTGCCGTGATGTTTTTGTTGCTATGGAAACGTTCCAACGAGACTTTGTTGATGTTGTGCCCTGTTGAGTTTCTCTCCAAAGAACTACCGGAGTTGTATTTGTCCACCTAATGGGCTCGGCCAGGGGTGTTTGTTGAAAAGGAAGCTTGCAAAGTGGTTTGGAGCGTGAGATAGGAAAACCAAAATAATAAGCACCACTCAGACGCTCCCTACCTGTGGGCCGGAACGAAATTGTCCCCCCGGCTCCCACAAATGTCAGCCAGACGCCATCAGTGGCGACAGCAAAGACGGAATGCTGATTCGGAAGACACAAAGAGCGCGGCGGAGGCAAGATCGATTTATAACAAACACGCATTTACAGGATGTGACAGACAGGGGAGTGATTCGAAGAAGAAATAGTGCCGTCTACGCTCACTTTCATATTTGCTTTTTTTTTGTCAGCAACCGTTATGAAAACCAGAGAGCTGTCATTGGGTGGAAAAACAAACAAGCATAAAACTGAAAGAAGCCATTGCACATTTTTGGTTAGCGTCATTGTTTCAAAACCTTACGGGCGGCGTGTACGTTTGTTAAGCGGGGCTGTGACCCAAACGAGATCTCTGTGAAATTGTGACCATAGCGCGCGGTATGCCCCGAGCTGTCGTTGTCAAGCCGACGGACCTTGTTAAGGAGCTAACCTTTTTGCAATGCCGGTCGCCTTTTGTGGCTCTCGACCTCTCAGGGGGAACGCGGCCTCACTTAGAACTCCACCAAGGACTTGTTAGTCCGCTCCAGTAAAACCACGAGATCATCATTGCAGAATATGAAACAGATCTGACAGGTGACAAATCAAGCCAAAAAACACACACACAACCAAAGTAAAGTGAAGATTTATCACAGCCGTCAAAGCACCTTCGGAACATCATTACGAGCTTCCAGTAAAGCTTTGCCAACTGAATAGATTTGGTTTAGCCTCATTACAATCAACATTTTAGGGTGCGTGCTTGCCTCTTACATCACTGCTTCAGCCGTCAGCCAGACGAATGCTGCTTTGTTGAGCTGTCTGTGCCCCTCTTCTTTCTGTCTGCGTCTCGCTACTCTTCATCTCCGTTGCTGGTAATGGATGCTGAGACCTATCGATTTTTATCCCAACTATCTCGGTCTGGGCCTATGGCCATCTTCAGTGCTGCTACTTAAGCTAATTCTGTTTTGTTTTGTTTTCTTAAAGGCACGACAATGTTGACCAGTTCCAGTCCCTTCAGGACATCTCTTGCGTCGCACAAACGAATACAGAGCAGAAGACAGTTTTTGACAGGGATAAAAAAAAAAAAAGCCATTTGTCAAGAAGTTTTCCTGCTTGGAATCGAATACAATCTGCCACAGGCATGTCCTTCCATATGATGGCCTCTCCTCTCGTGTACCGCGTGGACAAATGAGCACGATGCGTTTTTAATTAGCAGAGCCTACGCAGACATATTTGATGTGTTACATACATTGTTAAATACATTGAATAGAAAACAGCACCGTGAAAATTAATCGACTCGTCAGCCGGTGCCCCCCCCCCCCCCCAAAAAAAGAATGATCAGAGCAGCGCCTTCAATCTAATTTATTTCATCGCGTCTGACTTTTGGACCTGCAGACACAAAGTGGATGACTGCAGCCGGTCCACTGGCTCATGCCTCCAGGCTTCCTGTTTGAACACTGTCTTTTTTGTTGTTGTTGCTGCTGCTGTTGCGCCTCACTGATCATTTGTCACAAACGAGAGCAGATACTACCGCCAACCCAGGGACTATCGACTGCAGTTATTTTTACTGCGTAGTTTGGCTTGAGGGAACCTATAATGATTCTTGCGCATACTTTTAAAAGTTTTCCTCATTGCCCTCTGATCGTAGCTAATTGGCCCGGGCGGTCATATTTCCATGCAAGCCCCGAGGCATGAAATAGAAAGAGCAAGTCAAGTTAACCTTGGGCATGTGTAACCTTCAGCATGTCAATCTCAGGTGTTCTTCCGCACCGTAGCGCCTAGCTTGATTTATCGGTCTAATTGGCAGCGGGATGAAGCTCATCGATTTATTTTCTCGTAGGGCTGGATGATTAAAAAAGCCCACATAAAAAAAAAAAAAAAATGACATGCATGACAAATACGAAACTTTTGATCATGACTATCGGTTGCTCCGGTCACCGTGTGCTTAAAAATGCTTGAGAATCTAAGTGCCACTTTGCAGCAGTGGCACGTCCTACACTGAGAGCATTTGTTTCTTCTTGCCACTAAAATGTCACGACCACTCTTAAGTTTAGGCCTTTTTGGCTTGAATAGCACACGTGCTAACAGTCGTCACAAGCGCATCCTTGAGTGCGCAGGGCATTTGCAGATCATGCAGGAAAGCCTCGCCAGGAATCTGTATGAAAGCCCTCAGTCATGAGGGTTAATAGGGAAGCGCTCCTTGGGCTTACTTACATTAATTAAAGCGATCACGAGCCCATCATTTTGGCTTCGTTCGTTTCAAAGGCGACCTGCTGAAATGGAGCAGCTCGGAACTGTGATGCCGTGTCATCGCGGGGGCAGACCCTTGACTCCCATTTGGTTGAATAACTTGTGCCAGAGCTTGAAGTCCTCATTGCGAACCCTTTCTTGGTAGCACCTGTACTCATTCGTGTCACGGGTAAGCTTGGACTTTGGACTTTGGGGTGACTGGTGGGGTCCACTATGGGCTCATAGAGAGAAACAACTCCAGTATTCACACTCTCACGGTTCACCCATCACGTTTATTGTGAATTTCAGCTCCATCGTAAAGAGCCAAATGTCCCCTTTTTGGTGAGCAATGCGATGTATGTTTAACCCTTTCATGCTGTCCGTTGTAGTAACCGCTGCCCCCGAAAGGGTTAAATGCAAACATCTGCTGACGTTTGTTAGCGTGAGTGTTTCCTTGGCTGGATGGCTCATGCTGAGACTGCTGGCCATTATCAGTTTAGCAGGAGTGAACAATGACCTTTTGACTCCATTACAGCTGATTGGATTGCTTCTCGCGGCGCAGCTGGCTTGTCGCCCACCCGATACGCCCGCAAGCAGCACATGGAAACCTTCAATTTTGTGCACTCACTCTCCGTCCTCCCAACTTTATATCTCTCAAGAGCATCCCTGTCATTCCTTTCACTCATCCGTCTTTGGAGCTCCCCAGTAATTTTTACCCCCGTTCCCCCCTTATCATTCTAGATGTGCTTCCCGAACGTCCCTTTTCCACTTGCTGCCACATATCTGCCTATTTCTGAACCTCTTCCATCACAGTGCAGTTCTGGACAATTTTGCAAACGCACAATGTGATGAAATGTCTGGGTTATTGAATGGATTTTCCATGTATAAAACCTCCTGATACCAAGACAAAAAAAAGGATCATACAAGCTGAGGTTAGCCAAGGCTGTGAAGTTGCCCAACATGAAATGTTACTGGTTTGATGTCTTTGTATGTAATATACAATCAATTTCATTGAGAGAGCGAGCGAGAGAGAGAGATTTAATCTCATTTAGAAGTGAAAAAAATTAAATAAAATTATACTATACTGTAGACGTGTCATTTCCCCCTGCTATTAAAGATTTTTTTTTTACATCTTTGTTTTGTATTTATTAAATGCATTAAAAAAATAATCCTGATAGTTGGCATGCCCATACCCACGCACCAAAATCAAACCTGTCAACAATAACCTCAGCAGAGACATAAAATGAACGGAAAAGCAAAACAAGAAGCAAATGACTTCTTCAAGCGTTTCAACCTTAGTGTTGCTGGTATTCTCGTGAAAAACAAAAATAATTAACAGACAGCGGAGACGGTTGCTGTTCCATTAATATAATTTCCTGAGCGGGTTTTCATTAAGATTATGGAACCTGGCTGCAGATATTTCCTCCCATTTACCGGAAGAGCATTAGTGATGTTGACCATGGATGTGGGTCAATAAGATGTTGCCTGCACTCTCAGTTTTGTTTTTTTGGGGGGATGGGCGGGGGCAATGTGCCAGTCAGGCTATTTCATTATGATTCGTTATCTTGCATTATTATAGAAACGCCATTGCAGGGCGATAAGAGACCGACCGGTGCGTTTTTATTTTTTGTGTTGTCCTGAAGCTGAAAGCACAGCGTTACTTAACAGGAGATTTGCACCTTGCATTTCAAGTACCTGCAAAGACGGAGGAGAAATGAATCAAACCTCCTCCTGAGGCCTGAAGTTTTATTGAGCTCTTGAACTTTATGTGATTAATACATTCACACGCTTTTGCACAGTGCGGTAATTTTTTTTTTTTTACATCCCCGTTCCTCTTCCCACCTGCTCATTACAGTAACAAGCAAAGTTGGAAGTCGGTCTCTGCCGTGAATACAATTAACACCACAATGGCTCCCAGGAGACAAAAGTGTGAGACATGAAATATTCCTGTTTGTTTATCCATGCGTATAGGCCACTTCCTGCTTCACACAGGATGGCACAAGATGAAGGACTGGACCATTTCTTACTCTTGGAGGGGGTCGGGGGGTAATTGTGTCCAACAAAGCGTCAAAATGATAAATTTAGTAACAGGGTGTTTCTGTTCATGTGCCTCCTTTTGGTTCAGCCAGTGTAAGACCAATTTTGTCTGACTTTCTGGTACAAGTAGCTCAAGTTGTGCTGCCTGGCTAAGATCAGAGAGAGAAATTGTGAGGTTACGGGTGGAGCCGCATCATTGTAATGACTGAATAAAAAGTATGAGGTTTTTTTTCTATATTAATCTCAGATGCGTAATCAAGCTTGCTGTTGTCATATTTAGCCCCTGGAAATGCTATTTCTAGGCTAGCATGGTGCCGACCATGTCGTGATCATAAAGTGATGAGACCAATGATGCAAAAATATATTCCTCACCATCCCTAGAGGCAAAAAAAAAAATCATCTTTACACTCAGTAAAGTGCACCATGCTCAAGCGCTTCAATATTCCTAGCTGGTCCTGTCATCGATTACATTTTTTTTTGGGGGGGGGGAAATCATAGTGTTACATACCGTGAACTTACCACCTTCTACTATCCAAAGCTAAGACGAGCTGATACCTAGTCAAGAATGAGGTTAAGACAATGTGAGTCCATGAAAGGATTCATCCACTCAACAAGGTTGTCCACATTCGCGTTGATCTCATCATCTTTGTGTTTGAGAAGAGTTGATCTCCCTGCACTTGTTTGCCTTGCAGTATTTGACTTAAAATACCTCACTGGGTTTTGATCATGCTTCCTTCCTCCCTTCACCTCTCTCGTCTTAGTCTGGTTTTGATTCACTTTTCACATTTCCCCCTGCTGACTTTGTCGATACCTGAGCACTTTTTTCCCCCCCACTCTCTTTCCCTTCTGCTGTTACCCCTTGTTGAATAGTTTTGATTCCTGGCTTATTTCACTCCTGTTCATCAATACGATATTTCCGCAGGGGGTAAAAAAAAAAATAAAAAAGACTCCCTGTCTAAAAAAGTGCAAAGGGGTGTCGCGCTGCCACATGAATTCCTGCGCATCTTATGAATGCTGTCAGCAATCCCACCGGCAACTCACTTAATTGGCTGTCATCCAATTTTTGGTGAGTTCGAGGAGGTCATGGAAGTCTAAGCAAGTTTATAAAAAAATAAAAATAAAAAGAACGAGATAACAAAGGTAGCAAAGAGGGCAGGTGGGGGGTGAGGAGGAATCAACCCCTCAAAAAATGGTGTTGCTAGGCAATCCAAATCAATGCACTCTCAAATATTGATAAAGATACGGTCAAAGAATATCTCATGTAGCCTACAACATGTCGATCGTGGCACACATACTAATATTTAGCGCAACATAGAGCAAGCCGGTGTGTGCCGCTTACATGTTCAATAGTATTTAAAATGCCACGGACAACAAACAACAACCAGCCATGAATATAAGGCAGGATGGAAGGTTGTTTGTTGAACTGCAGGTGCTAAAACTATCCGGCAAACCAATTATATTATCTCAATCATCCCACATGACTTCAAAAAGTTTTGCAGTCTGCTGTGTGACACGATCCGTCGTGTGTGGGATTAGTAACCGCTAAATTCTGTCAAGCAGGGATGCTTCTTTTCCCCCCCAATCGTTTTCTTGCACTCACTTCATGCGGCGGCGTGATATTTCCAAGCCACGGGGAGCCACAATAATATTTGGCATTGATTTACCCGAGCTGCAGATTTTATCATCCCCGGCGTTCTAATCAGCTCAAATTTAAAGCTAGCATCGTTTCTATCATCCGAAACTCATCTCCTCTGTTTAGTGCACGCGTTGGCTACTATTATTGACCGACTATCGAGAAATAATCATCCAACTCACGATAACGACATTCGTAAAGTGCAACCATCGTGTCCAATGTGATGTTTCTGACTTTTCACGGAAGGCTTCATGGTGTTTTCTTCACAAAGACAATATAAGAAATGGCTACTTCCTTCCGTCATGGAAGTCGACGTGCGTGCGTGCGTGCGTACGTGTGCGCGTGTTTGTCCAGACTGCCTCCAGAGGAAAGAAACCGGCGTGGGGACAGTGAGAGATAAATGGGCTGTTGCCGCGGGCGCTCGCGCATAAATAAATCACAGGTTCCAAACCCTGAAGTCAGAGGTTACAAGCAGGAACTGTAAACACACCCGTGAGTGCAAGTGGCTGGATGCGTGTTGCATTTGAAGAACGCAATTCTCCATGACAACACCCAAGCTTCGGGCCAGTGTTGACGCTTGTTAACGCTCCAAAGTTGTCCATGTTTTAAAATGTTGATTACATCAGCTTGACACATCTTTACCTCCGCCAAGGAGCTTTTGTTGCCCTGTTAGTTAGGTTGTTTGCATAAAACGGCAGAGCCAATTTCCATTAAAGCCTGTGGAGCGGTGAGGCGAAAACATTCCATTTTGGTGCGGCTCCAGGATTTTTCTTTTCACTTAGCTCTGTGAAGCAATGTTTTTCATTTCTCGGTGAATGAAGCAGGAAAAGTCATGACATATTTCGAATTACATCGATTTTGTTGTTGTTTTCTTTTTTTCCTCTTGCACGTCAGGGTGCCGCGGTCAAGAGGTCAGTTGCGGTGCCAATAGACGTCGGAGCTCGATGAGCATGGGCCTGAATGACCAGCGGGTTGATTAACTTGAGATTGAATGGGTTGCTTTTGCTCTTTATGGGCAGCCTCCACTCATTCATTCCGCACCCCGACATTCACTGAGATGGCGCAGTGTACTTTGTGACTTGTGTTTTTACACAAAACAGTGTAACAAAATGATTGTGTGAATTCAAATCCACGGTGGCGGTTAACATGCGTTTTTGTAACCAACAAAGACGTCGTGCCGTGGTACAGAAGCTAAGACAACAAATTCACAAACTATCCTGTTTCGATACATGTATCGAAACAGCCGTGCTAGCATGCTAATGCTAATGGGAAAGTCTGCAAAAAGTAAATGAAGGAGAAGCTCTTCTCCTTTTGATAGCCTGCGCACAATCCAAATGATTTTGAGACTTTTTTTTTTTTTACCCATTGATGTTTTTAAAGCATATTAGCGATGGACTGTTTCATTGCTGCTCTGTATCGGGACGGAAATTTAGAATGTGCATCTGCTGAGAGCCTCTGCTTCAGTCGTCCACACTGTGGAGACAGCACCATCTGTCACGGTGTCGCTGTAAACAGTGATGCAAAGTGCCACACGTCACAGGTTCAAGCAGGTCAGGGTGTAATATGACATAGCGCTATAGCCTATTCCAGCTGTCTTTAGGCAGTAGGCGGGGGACACCTTGAACTCTTCGCCAGCCAATCGCAGGGCACACACAGACGAGCAACCAGCCGCGCTCACGCCCATATCTAGGGACAATTTAGAGTGTACAATCAGCCTGCCATGCATTTTTTTGCATGTGGGAGGAAACCGGAGTACCCGAAGAAAACCCACGCAGGAAGGCTAATGGCCGGATTCGAACCAATTCATCAGTGCCACGGTCTCTAATGCGTACATCTTGGCTGGCCTCACTATCTCTTTAGCCTGTCGTCTCGTTGTTTTGGCCCTCCAGCCATCTCTTTCATGCACATATATTCTGTCTCACTCCTTTCAAGTGTCGGTCGCCCACCTTTCTAAATGTTTCACCAGCTGTTCCCTTCCCTTCCTGCAGAGCGAAATGACTCCTCCGAACATCACTGTAACTCTTCAACCTCTACCTTCTGCTTGACAATGGCAACGTGTTTATCGCTTTGAGTAACTGTCCTTCAAAAAAAAAAAAAGGAAAAAAATGCTGCTGTGTTTTGTGTAGCATCACTGCATTTGTCTTTAACAAAGAGAAAATAGAAGAGTATGTTGCAATCAACAGCAGATGCTTAAAAAAAGAAAAGAAATGAATACAGAAATTCTCCAGTTCGAAATGTGTTGTTCACTTAAAGAAAAATAAATAAAACATTGACAGCACCTGTACATAATGAAAGAAAAGTCATTACAGTATTTACTATTCAATATATACTACTTGCTTATAAAAGCCCGGGGCTATTTTGGAGCAGTCAAATGATCACATAGCGGTGAAGATCAATACACCGCATTAGGCGAAGCATCAGAAAAAACAAAAAAAAAGTCGGCAAACACGCACCCGGTGTTATCCTGTCACTCACTGTTGCTAAGTGCTGTGACAGGCATTGGCTTATTAGCTTTGGCGGACCTCGGTTTCCAGCGAGCAGAGCCATTCATGCAATCGGGCTGGAAAAGCTCGGGGAAAATAAACCGCAGCCCCCGAAGAATCAATTTAACATGGCTGTCGGAGTGTCAAATGCCTGCAATGCCGGACAGTGCGGGTGCTTCGCAGTCTTTCTGCGCTGTGGTCGAAGAAGCGGGACCGTGCCTGGACACGGACAATATGAGGAGGAAGCAATATCTGCCGTGCTGGATCAGCTTTAATGTCAGGCCACTCGGGGCTGGCTAGCCTGAGGGAAAAGAGTGTGTGTGTGTGTGGGGGGAGGGGTGATTTGCTGTGTGATACACAGGTGACACGTGTTGTAAAGCAAAACTGCATTTTGCATAATACTCTGGCAGCGATCTGTGCAGGTGAATTAGCCACAGTATATTCACGCCGTTCGGGGTAGGAATTTACTCATGTCATTCCTCCCGCCACCCCCAAGTTTTTTGAAGAATGATCCCAAGCAAACAAAAAAACCCCCAACAACAACAAGAAATGGCCATCGGCAGGCGCTGCATTACTAGCTTAGCTGCATTTCTCAGTTGTGCGGCCCTAAAGTTACTGTGTGCAGCGGTGAAGCTACTTTCGTGAAAATCAACAGAAACTCAGTTTCCCCAGGAATCCAAACCTTAACTGCACGTCTTCTATTTGATGTCACATCCTCCTGCTGCCTCGGCGCTGTCTGCTAACGCAGCGGAGCAGGCCGGAAAGCTCTGGAGACAATGGCGGAGCGAGCGAACGAGCGAGCGAGCGCAGATGAGGACATCTTGCGAATCCCCACGGCTGTATCTTCATAAATTCATGTTCCTCTTGGAGTCCTCGCGGCACACACTTATACATTCCAGTGTGTAGCGCGGAAACCCAAAGGGAAACTTCGGTCAACAAACATCCAAGATGTCCGACACAAATCTATTGGCTGCCTTTGAGGGCTTGTTTTTTCCTCAGGGCTTCCTGTTCCGGCAGAATAATACCGTAAATCCTGTCATGTCCTGCCGGTTATTGATTAGGCATCAAGATCCAGCTCCCATACCCGATACCGCATCCCCATGATGATTGATGACAGAATATCATGCCACCATGACCCTTAGGAGGGACAACTAAGGCCCTTCTGTGGTGGAGTGCTCCCCCCGCGCGCCCCTTTTGTGGCGATAATGTCTGAGGTTGACCCTGCGTAGATGAATCAAGTGTTTCCCTTTGGTGGACTTGGCCCAAAATAAGCTGAGCAAGCGTCTTCTCAAGCATCGTAGTGACACATGGTGCAAATTGCTGAGCCAGCCTTGGCAGCAAAGCCGGCGGCGTAAAGAGAGTGAAGGAATGGCACCTACAAATACGTGCGATCAAACAACCGCAGGTCCGCACCGGTAATGTTAATAGAGCCAAGATGTTATACCTTACAGCAAAAAGCAGGAGTTGCAAAAAAAAAAAAAAAAAAAAAAAAAAGTGGCGTGTTTTCAAAATCCCAAAATATGACTGCCCACGTGTGGCTTCCACGCGTTGCGTTGACCACGCTGTCTTAATCTTCAGGGTTTGTGTTTGTTTGCGTCTGCCAAAGGGTAAAGAAAGCAAACGGATTGTGTTGCTGCCTACGTTTGCCGGTGTGCAACAGAGGAACAGATAGATGGGTTGCATATTTAAGTTGTTTATTTAGCGAGCCAGTCTGAGGGATTATCAAGGTGTGTGTGTGTGTGTGTGTGTGTTTTCAATTGTGTGTGGATGACAGCAAGGAAAAGTTGGCAGTATGCGGATGTGACGGGAATGATGATTACTGGATATGTTAGCATGAAAGAGAGCCAAAGGTTTGCATTGTTGTTTTGAATGTGGGTGTGTTTATCCACAAGGAATGTGCGTGTGTGTGTGCGTGTGTGTAGAGGGGGTCCTTCCATGAGCTGGAAAGCTGCCAGGTGCCCCTTGCGGATGTCTTTGTGGTGATTTAGGAAGCGATCGATTTCATGGTACTGCTTTGTTTCTCAGCTCTCTCATGAATAGCAGTGCAACTCGCCATGCACCCATGTTTGTTTTGTTCTCTTTTTTCTTTTTTGCCTGTGGCTGTTGACGCTGACATTTCCTCTTCCTCCGATCATGGCGAAATTCGCTTTATCTGTACCTGTCAGGACTATCACAAAACCAAGGACAATGATGACAATTCTGATGAGAGGAGCTTGAGGACTACAAAGCGGGGCAAAATCCGAGCGGGAGCTGAAAGGTGCACGTGTGTGGTGTACGACAGAGCAAATAGATTCTCAGAAGAGTATCGACCACACACGGCCAAACAAAAATGAGTCATCGCTGTTTGTTTCTCCCTCCGTTTTTGCATGCGGATGCCGCTTTCTGAGAGCGGAACGCTGTCATAGCCAAAAGAACCGCGGTGTTTGAGAAACTTCTGCGGGTTGCAGATCCTGCCTCGCGCGACCAGTCGGGAATGAGGTAGAAAGGATGAGGAGGAAATGATCTGGAGCAGCCACCTGCTAAAACCTTCTGAATAGGTTAGCTTACTAATTGGCTCATTCCGCCCGGACTTACACTGCGATGACTATTTGTAAGCCTTTATTTTTCGTGCGCTGTATATAAAGCCTTCGCAAGCACCAAAAACGTTCTCCATGAATACAAAAGATCCTCCGAATATGACGTGCGCCTCCCCCCCCTCCTCTCCCCCCCCCCCCACTCACACTATTTCAAAACAGCACACTGCAGCAGACATTTCGATGACTCCATGGCAATAACGATGAGGACAGTTGTGGTATTAATGGCACATAGATTGATGTCAGTGAGGAAGCGTGTCGTGACACAGTAATCATACTAATGTTATAGCATGAGTAATGATGCCGAACGTGCTGGCAAATGGGCTCGTTATCATGAGGGGGGGGGGCTTTGATGGGGAAAAGGATGATGTGCTCAATTATGATGATAAGTAGCGTGATGATGAAGGAAACTGGATGAGGCGTTTTCCAAAGGGCTTTCGTACGCTTTTTGTCGCTCACCTGCACCACTTTGCCGTTTGGCGACGGGACGTCGTAATGCAGCCAAAGTGTGAGGATTAAGTCCTCTTGTCGGACCTATTTTGAAAGATTTTGCTAATTTATCATCTCCCGATATTGATCTCAATAATCTTGCCCAAAGATGTACATGATCTCATGAACCTACCGCCGTATGTAGGCATAAAAAACAGGATGACAGAGGACTGCATGAAATCAGTCATTTTCAACAAAAAGTAAGTTGTGTGCCACTATCCAGTGGTGAAAAGTAGAATTTTCCAAACCGGAGTAAAATTTCTGATTACGTCCGAATGAGGAACGAAACGCGGTTCTAAATGGAGGATAAAATGTCATGATTTGAGTTTTCATCAACATTTGTAAGATTTTCAAGATATAAAACAGATGCGGAGCCATTTTTGTGTCTCAATAAGGCAAGCTGTATCTCATTTGCATGACAGGGCAAACAAAAAGTCGTAAAAGCTGCGACGCGACCATTTATCTGATATCAGCGATAGCACAAGGTCGCCGATTAGCGACAAAGCCGCAGTCGATGCTTGCATTCAGCCAATTTTCAGCTGAATCATCCATCCAAATGCATCCCCCTCCAGTTTGTTTCGCCTTTCAGGGGAATGGTTAGAGTTTGGAACACAGCCCTCCTGGCTGCGCATTTGCATCTCCAAGAACACAGATGCTCTGTTGTTTACTCCGCAGCAAGCCCTTTCTGATGTGCTCATTTTCCAGAGGAGGGCCGAGGTGGCAAACGACATGCCTCTGTGCAGAATTTGGACACGTTCACCGCTAATGAAACGGAATGATGACAGTTTTGCCCGGGACCGCCGCTCTCTTCTGGGTGACTCATACTGTGTCCTCACGCCCCTTTCAACTTCGACTTCTAATTAGTTGGAGGGCAAAGGAAATCGTCAGCCCACGTTATTTGGTCCGCCGAACATTTTGAACATTTTAATGGAAGCCTGACCACGCAACACACTTGTAAAGACACTCATTTAAAATCCGGCTGAGCGATTGATCCGCGTGTGATTCATCTCATCCGCCTTTGCTTCCGACCGGGTATGTTGGAATTATTTAGCAGAGAGATGATGACCAAAACCCTGCTGCGGGGACGCACCGCCTGCAGAAAGATAATAAAGCACAAGCAGAAAATGGAGCGCCGTCACTCGTTCTTTCATTTCAGCCAGCAGGAAGTGTTCATAAAACATAAATTAAATCTGTCCCCCTCTACACCCTACGTGCCAAACAACCAAGAAAGGAAGAATTGGATAGCACCGAAAGCAGCCTTTGTTGTCGCCGGTGTTGATTGTCTGCATTGGAGGGCTTTCGAGGCAGCACCGGACTGAGCTCAAGGGGGATGAGTGGAAGGATTAGGTGCGAAAAACGGCAGAGTGATGCACCAGGAAAAGGAGTGTGGCCGAGGAGCGACAATCATGGATGAAGTGAGACAGCCTGAAAAGGCGATCCGTTGCGTCGAGACAGAGAATGAATGTTGGAGGCCGCAGCTTTTAGAAACTTCAGTCAAGCCAAATGGAAGAAGGCACCCAGCGTTAAATCCCGCGGCCAGTGGGGCGAGATGGAAGTTAGTCTTCCTATGCGGGAGAGAACTTATTTACAGTGGGGGTGGGGGGATCTTCAGCTTTCATCTACAGACTTTAACAAGCCTGCAATCCATCCTACATGTAATACGAGACCGGCTATTAATATGGGCAGATATCATCCCGCTGGCTCTCCGTGTGACTCTGTGTCACAGTGCAAAGCATTGACTCAAAGTAGCATGAGATGAAATTGCAGAAATTAGCCTGCTGGGCACTGATATGACTAACGAGATACGCGGCTCACAGTAAATATCAACCCTGTCTTGCTCATGCGCTGGTAATGTGGCAAGCGTCCCGCTGCGGCCTCCGTGCTTGTTCCCCGGCCTTCAAAGTGAACATCCTTTGTCCTTCTGTCAAAGACGCGGAGCTGCCGGTGAGCAGGAAGTCATCGCGCGCGAACACAAGGAACAAAACGTTTGCACAGTGAGGTGGCCATGTAGTCGGGCATTTTAAATGTTAGTGGCTCAACACTGTTGGTTGTGTGATTGCAAGGAAAATCAAGTGGAGTTAATGGAGCAGAGAAAACGACCGGGGTGAGAGGAAAACAGGTTTTTTTAAAACGGCCAAAGGTTTCATTTTCCACAGTGACCCTGCAGGTACTATTTTCACGCCCAATGTAAACGTAGGGCAAAGCAGAGACGAACTGCGCATACAGTAGTGGGTGTTTTTTTCTTTTGGTATTTTCATAGACATGTGCCAGGAGAAAGGGGCCTGTGCGCAGTTGTGGGAGCGAGCACGGGCCGCTTGGAGCTCGCCTTCTACCCCCGGTCGTGTGTCAGTGTTCATGATTTTGGTCCCTTCTTCACACAGAAGTGTATCAGGCGAGTTATCCAAGATGAACGCGGGCGTACTGCTACTACTACTACTACTACTACGTACTTAATACTAATAATAATACATATAATTCATAATGTGCTTTGGATTGAAAGTTAACACATTCCCAGGAAAAGAGAGCTATAGAAGTAGCTCACTGAGGCTTTGGGTCTCATGGACTAAAGTGGGGGACAAACTCCAGCTCCCATTCATTTTAATCACTTTTTTTTGTTTGTTTGTCTCAACTGCTATAGCTGCCCTTGTAATTTGTCGTTCGTCCCATCAGCTCCAAAACAGACGTGCACATTTAATGTCATCCTGCTGGCTCCAACTGGCTGCTTAGCGCTGCTGATTAAACGGTATGTCAAGTGTAGAACAAGGGCCAGTAGCTAGGCAACAGTTTTTCAGGCTAGCCTCAGCTCATCTCAAATCAGCCTTTACTTTTTAAAAAAAACTTTTTAAACATATTTTATTTTTTTCATATCACTAAAGTCCCCGTGACAGTGCTGTCATTCACTTCGATTTGTGTTATTTTATCATCGCCGCCACGGCTGCAGCAAGGCTATCGGAATGTGAAAGCCCCCGCCGTTGTATATGGGTCGTAATAAAACCACTATTTCATGTTCACTGCCGTAAGCTGATGGGAAGCGTGAAATATGTATAAAAATGACCGCCCATATAGAACTGATTGCATCAGAGGCGCCAACAGGGCGGAAGGCTCGGTAGAAGTGGAATGTTGAGTAATTGGCTGCAGCAGTCGAGAATGAACCAAACGGGAATAATTCATTCAGTCGGCTAATATAGTACAAATTCAATGCCTCCATTTTATTGTCGTGTCTGAGCAGTGATTTCTCTGCTCAGAGCATCTCCGTCATTTTTCAGTGGGCTTGATGTCTAGTTGGCTGCAAAAAAATAAAAAATAAGGCAAAAGATGACATTAGCATGGTAGAGCGTGAGTCGTGTGTTTTAGCGAAATGAAGATCCTGTCCCTGTTGAAAGTTTTCTCTCCTTTGCTTCGCAATCGCGCAAAATGCTCGCATTATCAAGCAAATTCATCTTGCGGGGCTCGAGTCCGTGGCTGGATTTAGACTCGGGGGGGCTGCTGTCAGGCTTTATCGAGCGCTCCCTTTTCTTTGTGGGAAGGGAGGAGACGCCCTTGCCAAGCGGAGCTGGCGCTATGATAGTCGCCCTCGACGTCTTTACTGCTTCATCCTTCGCTGACTTCTGCATATGCTCACAGCACATACACGCACTCGTACAGTGATGAGCCGTGTCAGATTGGTCATTAGTTTCGTCGCGGGGGTCGGATGTGTTTGGCGCTAAACTCACCGTACGTCCCCAGTGACCCTGAAATCTCAACTTCGACGGTGCTTGTCACTTCGGTTCTGTTAGCGCCGCCTTAAGAAGAGGAAAACATTTTGTGCCCCTCACTCAACTCTCCGCCGCGACTATAAATAGGATCATTTGTTTGGACACATTGTATCCTTATTAACATGATAGGAAGAAAAAAAAGGTATAATAGATCAACTTACAACAAAGAATAACTTGAACCGATGTGAAGTGCATGAAAATGCCTGAAATTCAAGCAAAAATTAAATGAGAGTGCCACTGCCACCTACTGTAGTGGATGTGCAATTACTTTTTAATCATGTAAGGCAAAAAACCAAAACCTTTTTTTTTTTTATATTTATTTTTTTAAATGCGAATAGCCAAAACCTTTTTTTTTTAATATTTATTTTTTTAAATGCGAATAGCTCTGGGTGACTCATCTGCGCTCTTCTTCTTTTCTCATTAAACTGGCAGCCAGATGGGGAGTTTGTGTCACCGGTATTGGTACTCGTCAGTCATCAACGAATGGCCACCGCTACCTGCAAGCTTCTCACACCACCGGCGCAGAAGGCGTTAGCAATGAAACACGGGCCGTCAGCGGTCGATGCGACCGACGATTCTCCCTCTGGTTGCCTCCCGGCAGTTCTTTTTTCCGCGACGCTTTTATGGTCGAGGTGATAAGCTGTGAGAGAATTCCTTCCGTGCCCGCCACGCGAAGAAGAGCAATGTTAGTTTTTCTAACGTCCGTGTTTGCCGTTGGCTCACCGAAGGTCGACATATCACCGATTTTGTGATTACACGTGTTTATGAAAGCTGTCTGTTCCGTTTGTGGCGGCGCAAGGATCAATCAAAAGTCAGAAATGTGAAAGATTTTGCTCATGCGTGTTCTCAAACCCCAAATAACTTGTTCTTGTATACAATGCTACAACAGTGTTTGTGGGAAAAACACGCAGTTGTTGTAAGTGAATTGGGCTTGGTTCATACTTGGATGGGAGACCACCCAATTAACACCAGTGATTGATCGGAGGCGCTGGTATGATGTTTGCAAACCCCACAGCGAACCTCAAAGTTGAGTTTCTTGTCGGCATAGCTCAGACTGCAAATTAGGGCGAGAAACTATTAAGGATTTTTAAAAAAGTGTTGATAAGAGGTTAAAAACTGACCTCTCTTTATCTTCCTTCTCCCTTTAATTCCTCCACACTCTCCATATTGAAGTTGTTTTGAAGCCTTTGAACTCTGGCTACTTTTTTTCTGTGCTTTGCCAACACAAATAATTATTGAATCGCTACGAAACCGACTATGACACGAACAAAAGTCAGTTGTGGAGGGAGCATTTCTTTCTGAATGTGGAAATGTTACCAGTCATTCGCAAGTGTCATGCAAGAGTGAAAAGAAGTGAATCACGATAACAAAATAGTAGGTCGCATTCAGTATGTTTGTGTGTGCTTAAAAAAAAAAAAAAGTAAACCAAACTCAAAGAATGCTCGTAAATCCTTTAACCATTTGAGGGAGAGCGGTTAGTTACTAAAGTGGACAGTTTGTGATGTTATCAGGTTACAGGGTGCATGAAAGGGTTAATCTGGTGGCGTTTTACTTTTTTGGCACGAATGCCCCCTGACTCTTTTTCTCTCGGCACGTATACCCTTCCATCGATCCAGCTTGATTTCTACGTATGCGCCAGCCTCTGGTTGTCGGCAAACAACTTTTCATCAAGTCAGTATTTTCATCAAATTCACATCTTTTTTCTATTTAACCCTTTCATGCACCAATAATGATAACCTGTAACCTGGTAGCATGATAGGCTGTCCACTGTAGTAATCGCGGTTTCTATAAGGGTTAAAGTTTAAAAAAACGAAAAAACACCTGGATTATTTCATCCGAAGACAGCCGTTGATTTTGTAAGGCTGTGTTTTTACAAATCAGTCAGATGGGTGAGCTGTTATTTTGCCGCTGCCAATGAGCTGCATTGTGGCGTTGCTTTATGTTCTCTCTGCATCGAGTCGAAATGTCAGACAAGTCTGCAGATGGAGGCCGTTTCGCCTCACAGCAGCAAACACGAGTCATTAATCACGTAGCAATAACAGGGCACGCTGATGTCAACTGTGCTGCAAACGGAGGCCTCTTAAAATCACATTTTATCATCTTTGGAATCGAGCTCTTTATTGAAATTCCGGAGGGTTCTTCACCTCTTTGCGTGGAAGGAAGAATATCTGCACTGAATGTATTTTAAAAACGGCTTGTGAAGAACACTTCATAATTGTTCATTCAAGAGCTGATGTGGCACCGAGGAGCGGGAAGACCTACTTCACAAAGGTTAAAAAACTGATTAAAAAATATAGCGGGCTGCTCTAAACTGCAACCTTTAAAGTTGGAAGCTTTGAGCACATGCAAGCATCCACCCTTTTGTTTGTTTTTTTAAAATGGCACTTTATTAATTTTATCTCCTGGCCACCACTTCTTCGCTTTCCATCGTTTCCAGTACCCCACCTCACGTTTCATTCTCCTCATGTGTAAATCATATATGCAATTGCAGAAAAATCGGTCCATGGTGGGAAGGATGTCGAAGGGATGGATGCTAATGAGACACCTGCTGAAGTCATCGCAAGTCCTTGGAGGCCATTGATGTCGGAAAGGTAATAAATTCGCTATTTAACAGCAGGTAAAGCTGCTACTTGTCTTTGACAGAGCAGTGTTTGTTAATTACTATTAAAAGCTAAACAGGTCCTTGTGTATGTGCTATTAAAAAAGGTGCTTTTAAAGCACAAACCTGCAACAAGCTGTAAAACTCAATATTATACTGCCATCTATTGTTTAAAAGGGGTCGATCCAAGAGACGGGCCTCCTTTGCATGATGCTGGCTCGGGGGGATATTTGAGAGGGCTTTTTTGTGTTATGTTAATGAGTATATTATAAAAATGATGACATGATGAAAGCCACTCTCTCCACTCATTGGTTAATATTCGGCAAAAGAAACGGAAAACGTTGGCCTTTGTCACACGCAGCGGTGGCCTGGTCTAAGTGCGTCCCTCGGTCCCATGCTACCCCTCAAAGGTCAGTCTCGGTACTGATTCGGGTGGAGACTTCGCGATTGTCGATGGGGATAAGGTGTTTAACTGAGGTGTTTTACCGGAAACGATACAGCCTAGTCGTGTGCCGCGAGAGGAGAGGAAGCCACTCGAACAAAGCTCCATTGCTTTTTGAGTGTGAAGAAATGTAATGTGTGCGCTCCGCCACACGGTGGTAGTGCTGGACCATCTTTACTTTACCACTCAGGACCACTTCAAATAAGATCTCTTTTAATAATAATAATAATAACAATAACAATAATAATGATAATAATAATAATAATAATAATAATACATTTTATTTGGCAGTTTGCCGCCATGAAAATAAGAAGGCTGTTTTGATGTTATTGGGCAGCACGTTGGAATGTACCCAATAGTCAGGACAGTTCAAATCTCTGCTCCAGAATTTCTGTGTGGAGTTTCCAGGTTGTTTAAAACTACATGAAGAATTGGGATTATTTGGCAGGATTACAATTTCTCACCACTGATTCATTATTTCACATTGTTGGGCACTCTCCCCTATTTTGCCGGTCCGTCCTTCGTCCGCGAGCTGTTTGGAGTCAGTTTGCAATCAATAGCAATTTCTGCAGCGACGTTCCTCAACTGAGAGTGACTGTCGATTCATCTGAATCTTGCTCTGTGAAATACCGAATAAGCAGGACTCACCCACTCAGGACTGCTGAGTGTGGTCTTGTGCAAACTTTACCCCCATACTTTACTGTAGCGTGACTGGCTCGGCCAGTGGGCGAATGCTATTTTCAAGCTTAATCAGTTGACCTTTATACCTGCGTTCTTTTTTTTTCTTCCTTTTTAGCCTGCAGCAGCATATAAATAATGTACTGGGCATGGGTACATAGTGTATATTGCAATCACAGTCAGTTACCGTTCGCAATCGGCAATTTAAACAACGTGGGCTAAAATGTTGCTAGAACAGGGCTGTCTTTATTTAGCTCATTTATGCATAGTTGTCATGTTTGTCCGTCTGCAATCTGACGTTTAAACGAAGTAAATTGCGTTGGAGCTGGGTAAATATGCCGCGCTCCACTTCCGGGTTGGACCTTTGGGACTTGTTGTTCTTTTGTTCGATTCGACTTGATATGTTCATGCCGGCGCTCCACTTCCGGGATTGAGTATTGGGACTTGTAGTTCTTTTGTTCGATTCGACTTTATGTTTGTGTTGAATGGTTTCTTACGTTTAAAACAATGAATAATGATGACGATAATGATACATAGTGAAATCAGGGTTGATTACATTATTTATTAAACGTATTGTTAGATAAAGGTATTCATTAATGTCAATTATATACATATTTACATTGCGATGCAGAAAGATAGATATATTAATTTTTTACTGCATTTATGTGTAGAAACAAACATTTACACTCATGGACAGTTTCCAGTCTTAAATTTGAAACTCCACACAGGAAGGCTTGACCTGAGATTTGGACCCAATTATGCGTGAAACTTCAACTTCAATTTTTATTTTATTTTTACTGCCAGTCACTTAAGTGGCTATTCCATTGACCAAATTCTCATTACGTGGGAATGCTCCGACCACAGCACCAATCTTGTTTGACCTTCACGCTAACAAAAACAATTCCCTTATTTGTTTTCTACTTCTGAATTCAAGGCACGTCCTGTTATATTTACACAATTCTTCTTTCAATGAAGGAACGTTAAAGCATTTTTTTCCAAGATGTTTGAACCAATCTGGCGGTAACTCTCATGCAAAATAATTCATCACGTTTAAAAATCTGTCAACAGTCGGTGACACACCCTGACTTGAATTCCCTCTCTTCTGTTCTTACTGCAACGGGGGCGTCGTTACCCTCATCAGTTTGGATATATTCCTCCTGTTGTGAATTTATCACAGTCGATAAGATCACCAGAGCTGCTTTGCTTTGGCTTTATCTCTAAAAAGAAAAAGAAATACTGTATAACTGTGCCAACTGTTACGAAGACGAGCGCACTTCGGGAAGGACCCTGTAATTTTCAGTGTGATAGTAAAGGGGTCATATTTGGGAGAACTGACATTTAGATTGGAGGGAAATACAGGCGGTAGTTGTGTGCCTGGCCACCATCAAGTCGGGAATTAAACCAAGCCTTCTGCTATCTTTCTACTCCCCCACCCTCCACAACGATAGACAGATCTGCTGCTAAAACGAGTTTATTTCATCATGGCAAGAGATATGCTGCAAAAATATAGATCTACATTTTTTATGAAAGCATGTCACAGGCTTGCTGTTCAAGGAACTGTTTTAAAATGCGGTGGGGTGGGTGAGTAATATTCTCTTTCTCTTTCAAGTGTCAAACGATGTGCCATCTTTTGCGGGTGTGTTGGGGGGCAAAGTGGGGCTTGTTGTTGACGGTCGTCCTCCACTCCAGGACAACTGTCATGAGAAATTGTAGTACACCATCCCAACACATGGGGGCGTGCTGCAATTTGTCCATTCGCTCGTCCACCAGGCTCACCATCAGTCAAGAGAACAAAACCGGAAGCAAAACTGTACTGCCTTCAAAATAAATGACCGAATATGAAAGGAATCAATCGTCAGGCAATATAACTACATAAACATAAAGATATCCTTTATTTGTCCCACACTGGGGAAATTTACATCCATCCATTTTCCAATCTGCTTATCCTCACAAGGGTCGTGTACAAGGGGCACGGGGGGTGCTGTAGCCTATTCCAGCTGTCTTCGGGCAGTCGGCGGGGGACACCCTGAACTGGTTGCCAGCCAATAGCAGGGCACACAGAGACAAACAACCATCCGTGCTCACACCAACACCTAGGGACAATTTAGAGTGTTCAATCAGCCTGCCATGCATGTTTTTGAAATGTGGGAGGAAATCGGTGTACCCGGAGAAAACCCACACAGGCCCAGGGAGAACATGCAGACTCCACACAGGGAGGCCGAAGCTGGAATTGAACCGGCTACCTCTGCACTGTGAGGTCAACACGCTAACCACTTTGTTGAAGTACTGGATTAAAAAAAAATACAAGTATAGAACAGTAATTGATTGCCGGTCTTAAAATACTAAAATTAGTATTAATATGACCATTTGTATTCAATAACAGAATCATCAAGACTCTGTTGATTCAAAACAGTGCAGTAACATGCATAGTAATATATAAAATAAAAATGATCTAATGCAGGAAGAGTATCATAACAACAACAAAAATGCACAAAATGGAACGAGAGCTGCCACAGTGCCACCATTTGAAATGAACAATTTAAAAAAATATATATTTCTAAAAGTAATTGTTTCATGCCATCATTGGGCTAGTTAATAAAATAGTAATCGTACATTTAAATGTTCAGAAGTGACATTCTTCATTGTATTAGTAGTACTTAGGGTGTTTTTCCAAATACTGCAGGTCAAGGAAACAACCACATTAATAACGTCTTCTAAAGTCCAAAGCAATAAAAATTACCATAATATTTTGTTTGTATATTAGCACTGTACACTTAAAATATTTCGCACACCGCTGCATGTCCATCCATCCATACACGCGCATCGGCGCAAACGCACTCTCGCTAGTAAATTATTGTGAAAAGCCCTTTCCGGAAGTGGAATCCTACCCGCTTCCCTCGTGAATTTTGACGCCGGCAGAAACCCACAGTCCAGTCTCACTGCTCGTACTCTTTACCCGAGTGTCTGAGTTCCTCTCTCGTCCCCCTCTCTGGTTTGCACTCATCGTTGCCCCTTGCATCCACAGAGTTCGCCTGCCGCCTCGTCAGACCCGATCGGATGCCTCTGGAAGCCAGGATCGCAGGGCCAGGTAAGCACAGCGTTTATCCGTGACTATGTGGCGGCCACTGTCCGTATGTTGCCCCCTCCTTCACCTCCACCACGCGACATTCCCGGCCTGTAGCCTGCGTCGCTGCCGCGATCGGCGAGCGAGCGTGGCGCAAGGCAGCTCTGCTCGGTCCCGTTATACGGCTCCTGAGATTGCTTCCTTCCCCGGAAGGATGTTGCGCTTATACCCACTCGAGTACGCTACTTCCCCATTCACCGCCACCCCCCCTTTGTCGCTTATTCTCGCCAGCACGGCGGCGAAGAGCAGCAGGTAAACAACCCCGGTGCAGCTGCTGAACTGTCATGGTTGTTCGCCCGGAGCCTTCTGGTTTGATTTTCAGCATTACTTGAAGCTAAACGCTGCTGCAAGGCGTATAGCGCGGAAGCTAACCGTCTTGTCTGCTGGGGTTGCCGGTCCATATGAGTGACCTCCACCCACGCATTGCAATGCAACTGTGTGCATCCCTTTGCACCCAATAATTTGTTGTGGTTGTTGTTGTTTTTGACACATTTTTATTGGTGCCTGTATTGTGCATGCGTTGCTGGTGCAGGTGTTGCATGATCTCATTCTCCGTGTCAGGCGTGCATTTGTTGTCAAGTGGAGGTGTGGTTCCGGTCCTCGATGTGCTTTGTATAAACAGACTCTGTCAATATCACACAACGTCTGTTATTTATTTTTTGTGCGTGTGTGTTTTGTTGTTTTTTTTCCCGCGGCCCACAACATCCACTCGGTAGTTTAAATGCCATCAGCCCATCAGTGAGGGATCATGAGCCTGCACATTTAGGTGCAAGTGGCACAAGTTAGACTGCGAAACTTTCTTGTTTGTAAACGAAACGCACTGAATGCAGGGGCGGGCATTGCATTTCGTCACTGAGCCTTCAGTGGGGACTTACCCAATTTGATTAACTTCATTACTATCATGCTGCACACAAAAATAAACTATGCAATCACCCGAAGCGGTATTTATCAACCAATCATTTAAATAAATTACATCGTAGTCATCAGTGATGCTGATGATGAAATGTATTCGTGTGTGTGCAGAAAAGCTACACGTGTGTTTTGCCCGTCACAGTCGGCCGTTTGACGTTCATGATGTGACCAACCAATCAGAGGATGGGAAAAATGCCGACGTCATAGTGTGCCAGCTCGCTGATGAGCTCGAAGCGATTCAGATCGCAAAGAAACAGTCAAATTGCTAAAATAGTAAAATGGGCAGATTACTTTAGCATGATAGCACATCTGATTGGACAAAAAAAAATCGGGTCACAATATGCGCTTGCAGAGAAGAAATAACACTGGTGGAGTTGATCTTGATGCTCGTTGAGGCGAAGTCCAGTGCACGATGGCCGTGGAGGCCATTTTTTGGGGGGGGGGGCAAACTCATATGACTACAGAGGACCATTAGTCTGGCTTTGACGGCAATCAATCACCCGATGGCCGTCCTCTGCCACAATAATCCGATCCTTTCGATCCACCTGCAACCGAGATCTCTTGTGCTCCCATCGCGGTGGAAAGTCAACACCTTGGAAGCTAATGCATCATTAATGTTATGTAATAAAGTCCACCCTCCCGATAACGTGAAGCAGACTGATTTGAGTTAGCAGCCCTAATCTATTCATGAATAAGTAAACAGTCGCACAATATTGCCCTGGACGAGGGAAATGCATCTCAACTCTCCTGCGTTAGTTGACACAAAGCAAACGATTGTGATCATCCTTTGCGCGAGTTCGCAACCAAATCAATGTCCGAGCGCGGGGCCCGTTTGTATCGAGCAAAATGCAAATAATTACTTTGGGACAGTTCATTCCCGGTCGCATACATTTTGATGAAGCACTTACATCCAAGATCTTGATTGCATTTGTGACGAGCAGTCGCAATTTGTTGCGCTCGTTCTTTATTTTGCCGCTCAGGCGGGATTTCCACTGCAGGTCCAAGTGCCTGGTTGCGATGATCGGACTTTTCTTGACTTTATATTTCGACATACATTTCAAGCGACCTATCGGGTATGGCGATGTTAACACTGAAGGAACCACAGAATCAGTGTCAGATTTTTGGAAGAGGCCGGATTCTGAATCAAAGCGATCCAATTAGTTGCATGTGGTTTTCACTTTTCACGTACAAATCGAATTTGTGCCATTCGAAAGCAAAACATCGGTATTGTGTCACTTGCGCCGTGCAGTGTAAATCCAGCCGGTGTGGATTCGTTGTATGCTGCGAGTCGTGTATTTTCTCAAAGTCTCTTTTTTTCCCCAGTCTCTCTCCGCCCTTCATTTGAGCTTCCGCCTTCCGTGACTTGTCTGTCTTCATTTTTGACTAATGACTTCATTAAACTTATTAGTGCTACTTTGCTGGCGAGGTTAGATATGGAGCATGCCAGTGAGCCAAACTGGGCGGTGACTTTGTTCTCCAGTTTTATCTGCATGAAACAGGGGCGCCTATTTGTGGCACAAGCAAAAGCCAATCCCGCTTTTAGGTCTGCGCCGCAATCCTCCGCCGAGTGGAATTTCATTCAAAATAGCATTTGGATTTGTTTTATTTATTTTTTTAAATTCTCCCTTTCAATGCCGTCTGCAGTACTAGCCTGTCACCTGCACAGCAGGCGCCTCTGTTTGCATGAAAAGACATTCTAATTTCAAGCGTCACAGTGTTTTGGCTCAGTGTACTGTATGTGTGTGTGTGTGTGTGTGCGTGTGTGTGTATTATGCTTGATATTGGCTCCAGTGCGTGCATGTCGGAATTACAACAGTTTGTGTATGCGCCTCACACTTTGGAAGGGGCCAAAAGTAAAAGGACAGTCTGTTGAGCGGTTCCACGGCAAGGCAAATGATGATTTTTAGTGTCCCTTTTGTGGTGCCTTAAAACGTGCCAGGCATTTCTACTGTACATCATTCGCCTTGTTTGGGTGTATATGCTCTCAAATTAAAGCTAATGGTCTATAGTTGAACCACGCCTTGTTTTATATATATGTAGAAACATTTTGTATACCGCGTTTACTTGTATTATTATAAATAGTGTCCTGCTTTTACAACCGTGTTGTCACAGACGCGTTGTTTCGCTGAAAATGTCTGCCGGATGAGATGCGGGAGTTGAATGAGGGAAGCAGTACATATTCAGAAAAAGAAAACCACCGAGCAAAGACAGGATGCAAGGAGCACAGGAATACCGACACATAAAGAAATCTAACAGCATTGTTTTGTGGGTATTGTTTGTCTGTGAAGGCTTCCCCACACGTTGTTTTGCAAAGGGAGGTGTTGAAGCGCTTTGTTTGTCTCCTCACGGTTCTGTACAGGAAAAAAACTCACTTTTTTTGGGGGGGACGCAAAAAGATTCCTTTTTTATGATGATGATGCCATGTATGCATCGAAGGCTTGGAAGATGTATTCATAATAAACCCTTTAGAGATTGTTCAGGATACATCAATATCATAGCAAATTGAACACACGAAATTCGGCCAATGTCAAATTGGCACCTACATAATCCGGCCCCTAATTGGTTAGGCAGGAGGACTAAGCAATTACTAACTTCACAACTAAACTTCAAATTACAAAATCACTATTTTCAAAAAGAGTAACTTAAAGTCTCTTGAAAATCCCAAATTTGGGGGTCTTATGAAGTCTTTTCTTCTTGAACTGCTTCTTCCAGCAAGCAAAGTTTGTTTACTGGTCTCTCCAATGTGTTGGTCTTGGTCCGTATCTTGACTCTTTGTACCACTCCGCTTGAGTCCGGTGGGGTGTCGACCACTTTTGCCGCTCTTGGAGGAACACGAGGTGCTCACGAGTCCACCGAGTCCAGAATAGGTCCGCCAAGTATTGAACTTGTTTCCATCTTTTTCTTTTTGTTCTGTATTTCTTCATGTCGTTTTTCAATTTTGCTTTATGCTGTTCAGGATTCTTTTCATTATGGTTCACATACGCTGACAACGCTGTTATTTCGTCTTTGAGTTGTTGCAAAGTCTTTCTTGATTTTAACATCCAGGCTACAGCTCTTTTTAGTCTCTGCCATTCCGAATACTGGTCGATAAGTTTCTGCATTGTTTCTGCTATATCTTCCACGTTGGTAACTGTTGCCACGTTCTTCACCTCAGGATCGTCTTGCAGTTTTTCTTCTCTTTGCATGGGTTGTGAAGGCCAGTCACATTCGTCTTTGAGTAGGGAGCTTGGTCCGTCAATCCATGTTTGTGATTGTGTCAAGTTTCTGGCTTTCATTCTTCTGCTTGATAGATCCGCTGGGTTTTCTGTGTTTTTTACATACTTCCACTGAGAAGGTTTGGTGGCTTCTCTGATGACATTTATTCTGTTTGCCACGAAGGTCTTGAAACGGGAACTATCGTTTTCTATGTATCTGAGCACCGTAGTGCTATCAGTCCAGAAGGTAGATGGCTGTAATGGAGCTTGGATTTCTTGGCAAAGAATCTTTTCTATCTTTATGGCGCCCACTGCGGCAGTTAACTCTAATCTGGGGATAGTGACCTGTTTGAGTGAGGCCACTCTTGACTTGCCCATCGCAAGCGAACAACATTTCTGTCCTTGCTTGTTCTGCAGCAGTAGATAGGATGCTGTACCATAGGCGTACTCTGAAGCGTCTGAAAAGTGGTGCAGCTGTGCTGAAACTGCATGTCCGAAATTTGCAGGTTTTACGCACCTGTTTACTTGGAAGTTGGAGAGTTGTGTAACATCTTCTTTCCATCTATTCCAAACCTCTGCGTGTCTGTTACTGATGGTTTCGTCCCATCCATGTTGCTCTTTACACAGCTCTTTCATCAGGAGTTTAGCAGGCAAAATGACTGGAGCCAGCAAACCAAGGGGGTCATAGATTGAATTAACGACTGCCAAGATTCCTCTTCTTGTCATTGGTTTGTCTGGCAATTTGATACTGTAGACAAAGGTATCTGTTTCTGTGTCCCACTGTATGCCAAGTGCTCTCTCCACTGACAGAGTTTCATAGCTGAGATCCATGTTTTTCGTTTGACCTCTGTGTTCTTCGGTATTGACATAAGCACCTTTCTGTTATGACTTGTCCATTTAGTCAATGTAAATCCTCCTTTAGCACACAAGATGCGAAGGTCTTTAATTAGTGTCACGGCTTCGTCTTCGGTAGTGACACTTCTCAGGCAGTCATCGACATAAAAATTGTATAGGACTGTTCGCACGGCTTCTGGTGAAGTCGTGGTTTGATTATCCTTTGCAGTCCTTTTCAGTGCATATGATGCAATGCTCGGTGAGGAAGTTGCGCCAAATAGATGTACCGTCATTCTGTACTCTGCCAATGGTTCGTTCAACTTTCCATCGGGCCACCAAAGAAATCGTTGGAGGTCTGCGTCGTATTCAGGGACCTTCACCTGATAAAACATCGATTCGATGTCAGCCATCATCGCAACTGGCTCCTCACGAAATCTTAGGAGGACACCGATTAAGGTATTGGTCAGGTCAGGGCCTTGTAGCAGTCTACCATTCAGAGACTGGTCTTGAAAGGATGCGGCACAATCAAAGACCACTCGTATTTTTCCTTTCTTAGGGTGATACACCCCATGGTGTGGTATGTATGATAATCTGCCGTCATCTCTGTCCATTTGATCAGTTGGAACTCGAACGGCATATCCCTTTTGGATTACGGTGTCCATGAAGGCCTTGTAGTCTTCATAGAACTTTGGATCCCTTTTGAGTTTCCTCTGCAAACTACCCATGCGCTGTTCTGCAAGACATCGGTTGTTCGGCATTGGCAGTTTGTCGTTCTTGAATGGCAATCCAATGCAGTAGTGTCCGTTCACGAAGGTAGTGGTTTTATTCACAAACTGCATGAACTGCTTGTCATCTTGAGACATTTCTTCCTTGTCATCGTAGCTCTGCTCTGGGAAATCGGTGTTATACTGTTGTACCAGTAGCTTTTCAATTTCCATCACTGTGATCCTATTCACTGAACTATGATGTTTGTTGTCATCACCTTGTGGTTCTTTTCTTAGGAGACCATTCACGACCCAGCCAACAGCAGTCTTCACCGCATACGGTCCTCCGTTTCGACTGTTTATAACGTGCCATGGCTCCATTGCTCTTGGGCAATTTGCTCCAATAAGTAAGCCAACATCTGCTTTTATTTCTGGCACTCGCACTTCGTGAAGATAGGGCCACTTCCGAATTTCTGATTGCCTGGGGATGTTTTCATTGTGCACTGGTATACTACCATGGGTGTACGCCTTGGGTAGCTCAATGAATCTGTTTTCTTCCAGGCCACATATCTCCAAGTCTGATATCACATAACTATTTGTGCACTTTGGTCCTTCCGATGCATCTTGACTCAAGGTGCTCAAGAGTATTTGGTTGGTTTCCCTTTAACGTTTAATTTTTGCGAGGGCTTCTGTGATGAATGTTGCTGTGCTTCCTGGATCCATAAAGGCATATGTTTCTATGTGCTTGTCGCTATTCCTCAATTTAATTTTTACTGGTATTATTGGCAGCACGCAATCACTTTCTCCGGCCCCGATGAGGCAAGCAGCCTCTCGTTCAACTGTAACTTGAGTGCTTGAGTCTTCTTGAGCATCATTGTTTTCGTGGGAGGCCAAATCTTCTTCTTTAACTTTGTGTAGGATGTCTGGGTGTTTTAAAGTACATTCCTTACACTCTGTTCTTTTCTTGCAGAACTTACTAATATGACCCATAGCCAAGCATCCGAAGCACAAGCCTTTCGTTTTCAAGAACTCCACACGGTCTTTGTATGGCTGATTCTTGATCTCGTTGCATGTGGCAAGAGTGTGAGCTTGCTGGCAGTATATACATGGCTTGTCAAAGGCGCTTCCTCTTTTATCTGGGTTCACTAACTTCTCATTCTTTTCTTTGGTCTTTCCTGTGGAAACATTCGTTGAAGCTCCCGCGTTTTCCTTTTGTCAGGGGTCTTTCATTGCTATTTTTACAAAGGCATTGGGGCGACTGTCTGGGATGTCACCAAAGAGGGGTCGGTCGCAATTTTGCTTGACGCTCTATGTATTTCACCAAGTCGGCAAACCTTGCTCTTCTGCCTCGCCTCTCCTTGATGTTGTAAGCTTCAGCACGCCAATGTTCTTTAAGTTTGAAGGGCAACTTGGACAAAGCAGTTCGCAAGTTGGTGGGGTTGTCCATTTCTTCCAGTGACTCTATGTCTTCCATTGCGCTATGACATCCAATTAGAAACATTGCATAGGCGTTTAGTGCCTTTCCATCTTCTGACTTGATCGGTGGCCATTTTAGTGCCTTTTCAATGTACGCGCTGGCAATTCGTAGTTCGTCTCCATAGTGCTTGAGTAGCAGTTTCTTTGCTTCTTTGTAGCCATGGCTAGGATGCATATGGACGCAGCTGCGGACCAACTCTTGAGGTTCGCCACTTGTAAATTGCTCCAAGAAGTACAATTTGTCTTGATCGTTGTCAGTCTTCTGCTCTATTGAATGTTCGAATGCTCGAATGAAGGACTTGTATTGTAATACGTCGCCACTGAACAATGGGATGTCCTTAGTTGGTAACTGCGATTGCTTCTGCTGCTTTACTAGCAGCTCTGTGATTACATTCTGTTTTTGCAGGACCTTCAGCAAGTTGTCATCTCCGAAGATGTTGGGCTGAGGGTTATAGTCTCGTAGAGGTACTTGTGGTGCTTGGGTGTGTGGTAGCTGCGGTTGTATGTAAGGGTTCACATTGTCTGGTTCAGGTGGTAAAGCATGAGTTACTTCCTGTTTCATGCTAAATCTTCTCCTTGACCCTCGCGCTTGGCTACTTGATCCATCTTCTGACCTCTCGTACTTGTTGAGCACCTTTAATTTTGCGCTACTTTCGGCCAACGCAGTCTCAATGTCAAGTTCTTCTCTTTTAGCTTTGATTTCGATGCTTCGACGCAATTCAAATTGTTGCAACTCAAGTTCCTCTTGCTCTAGTTGCTGCCTTTTCTTCATTGCTGCAGCGCGTTCCAGCAATGCTGCATGCTCTGCTTCTTGTCGAACAAGTGTCGATGAGACTCGAGAACATAGTGAGGAGCTGCTGACTTGTGACCCATGCAGGTAGGCATATTTAGCATCGGAGACGCCAGTCTGTGATGCACTATCATCTGGTTGAACGTCATCATGGATTTCGTTATCAGTTGCAAACTCCTTTTGTATTTGCACGTCTTCTTTCCGCTGATAATCCACTGGACCATCCTCTTTCTTATAGGTCATGTGTGTAGCCGCTATCCATGCTTTTGTTGCTTTTATAAAGTCTCTGATGGGTGCCATTTTGGGTTCAAACCAGTTTTGTTGGTCATATGTTTGTTCATCTTCAGGTAAGAGGTTCATTATTTCTTCATTAAGACGCTTAAATTCCTCTAATAAACAAACAAAGTCATTTTCCATTCCATCTTGCACCATCTGAACGTTTTGCACATCCTTCATCAAAGCTTGCATCACATTCATTCTATTTGACATATCTTTCAATCTTTGTCTTCTTAATGCAATGCATCGTTGTAATTTTTCTTCTGTTCCTTTCTCAGTTAGCTTACGTGACCGTCTTTGTTCCAGATCTGTTGCACTGAAAGCGTGTCTACGCTCCTTCTCTTCATCCATCTTATCATTTGCTGAGTGGCTCATTATGGCTGCATGCAATGTTCAAAAGCACCTTCTTCTTCAGTGGTCACTTTTCTTAATGGAAACGAATGCAAGCAGTTTCTTATTCAAGCCAAACTGCATGGACAAATTAAGGCTGCGATGTGCGCTCTTGCACTGGCGAAAGTTAAGTTTCACTTTCGTTTTCGATCACGTCGGCTCCGTTTAGCTTGTTCGCTTGCGCTAGCTTACGTTAGCTATAGCTTCGTTCGTCGTAGCTTTATCTTCTGCGCGCCGTGCGGACGTAAGGACAAGAAAATTCTTCTACCTTTCTGTAGAATCAACGGATCGATCGGCTTCCTTTCTCCGAGTTTCTCTCGTCGATTTACGCCCTTGCCCATCCGCAAAATGCCCACTGGGGCGCTTTGTATCACCCACCAAGACCGCAGCCTTTCGGAGGGCAAAATTGGAAGGGAAAGCACCGCTCTGCCATCACTTTTCTGCTCTCATCCTTCCGGCGGCCATTATTATCAGCAGCCTAAGACAGAGTGTCTGAGTCGTGAGCGTAAGAGCCAATCATGGGGCGACTGATGGGGCAGTTTTCCATGGAGAGAAGCGAGCTGGGTCTGAGAGCGTACCGAATCCCACTTTGAGAGGGCTGGTCTTATCCATCCACGGCGTTAGCATTCTCGAGCACCCGGTGTGTCTTTGTATGGATGGTGAGATGGTTCCGAGCTCCGTCACTCACGCTCGCTGTCACGTGTCAGCGGTTCCGACTTGGATGGCCCCTCAAAGTGTGCGTTTGGCCCGTTGAGGTTTGGCCCGGCACCGAGTCTGCGCAGCCTGCGGCGTCCTTTCATCAGAGAGGATCCGTTTCTGTGCGTGAGCGTGCCGCCTTTCTCCATGTGTGTCTCCCAAAGCAGTTGTTGCAGCTGCAGCTGGCAGAGTGGGTCTTACAACTTCTTTTTTTTTTTCTTCTCTCCCTACTTGAGATGTCCAGAAATACGATCCAAATGCTGCCTGTTAATTTGCCCCCCCCCGGCCCCTCATTTGCATTTTAGAGGACTTCGCTGCAATTGTGCTGCTCTGTTGTTGTGCTTTGGCCAACAAACCTTGCACGTGGTTTGTTTTTAGCCATTAAGTAGCCGCTAGCTGTTTCAACAAGTAACCATAAACAATCCGCAACAGTTTAATGCGAATTACGTTTTAAAGTACTTGTAACATAAAAAATGGAAAAACGCCACGCTCCATTCAGAACCGTCACAATGAAATATGGCCTAACATCGCTCCACAAATGTCTGCATTTCCACTACGCAGCCCATAAAACAACCTCGTCAGCACGATGGAGCCCGCCGTTGACACCTGAAGCAGACCTGACAGGGACGGCTGGAGAAATGTTTGCAAAAACTCAATTTGCTCGCCACGCGCGCATCGTCTACTTTGTATTCAGCCCGCATTCGCCTCCATCCGAAGACTCGCCCGCGTCCATCCATCCATCCTAAAAACGGTCAGACGCTGCATCCATCTCTCGATGTAACCGTGAGACCAGACTCCGATGCTGACCAGTTCGATCAGAGTGACCGGTTGTCCAAAATTGGTCTGCGCTCAGGACACAAAATGCCCAATGACACAAAGATGAAGATTCTGAGCTCTCATGACAGAATGGGATCATTTTACACTCAGGCCTGCCTCTGTGTGCTGTGCTTTAGAACTTTTAGACCGGTCTCAACGGGATGCCCAAATTCTCTGCACCCGCCCCGCTGCCACCTCACGGGAACAACTGTATTGACGGGCTCCGTTTTGAAAACGCCGTCGAGTTGACCTGCGTGGCATCGTCACAAAAGAAGCGCGCTCCTGCGACCTGGCGTACGATGAAAAGCCGACATCGTCTGACTCAGTGGCGCCTCGGGGCTTTTTGCCGGCTGCCCGGCGGTTTTCTTTGAGGTTTCGGGGGTGTGTTTGTGAATTTTAGCGACAACACTGTTGATCCCCCCCCAGGGGGAAAATTCATATCCAGGACCTCTGTTGAGAGGTCAGAATTACGGGTCAGGTTCAGTGAGCTGACCTGGACTGGCTGGATCCAGCATTTCATTTAGCATTAAAGCCCCTTCTCATGTGTTTGCCAAGTGTAATCGGGAGCGAGGTGTTCATCGTCCTTCTATATATTCATCAAAGTCGTGTCTTATTTTTGGTATGCGCGTGCGGCATATGGCACTGCCATGGGAGACTAAGGGCAAGATCGTGAAGGATTGGCTCGATTGGATTTCAGCGGCTGCATCACCCGACCTGATGCAGCCGCAAAAGCATGGTGCTTTTTTTTTCTTTTTTTTTTTTAAAGATGGCAGGGGAACAATCAGACTGTGAGCACACGGAATGTAGGGCAAACTCCGCCTTTGTAGCCAGCAGTCACGAGCGTTCACAAAACGGCGCAAAAACCCCATGAATGTCATTTGACAGCTTCGCAGTTACGTAACAGAACGCCGTCAGGTCGGAGCCGCTGGCCGTTTCAAACGTATCCGCGTGCGGCGTTATGAATAATAAGAAGTGATTAGCATCCGCCGTCCTCCGAGCGTTCGCATTTAAATTCATTTCGGTCGTAAATGGGACACAGTCGTGTCACGGTTCACGCTGCTCAATTTTGTGCATCTGGCGTGCTATTAATTCTCACTAAGTGACCATTCAAAAGGACCCCCCGGTATTGACGGAGAACCGGTCCTTGGCCAGCGGGGCTCGGCCGCCGTCCCGCGGTTGCTAAGAAAAGGATGAGCGGTGCAAACAATGGATGGATTGCACCTTCCTGTTCGAATTCATGCACCGGGGCCATTTGTGATCACCACGTCAGCGCTTAGTGCGCCGAACGCTGTTAAGTACTCAAGAGTTGTCACCAGGCCACGCCCGTCGACGTCACGGCCGTTTTAGGGTCATCACACAAAGATGCAAATCAAGTTTAGCAGAACATGAGACGCGATCGACCCGATCGTTTGCTACCGCCTCCAAAGCCTTCAACGGCACTGACATTCGAGCGACATCATTTGCAGCGGCGAGGCACTCGATTTCAATTCGGATTTGATTACCGCGATAGATTTGACTCGAGGCAGCATCCCCTCTGGATAATTGTGGGAATGTCTCCCATTGGACCGAGCGTGGTCTGCGATATTTGTCAGTAGTGAATGCTCTGTTTACCCTGACAAGTATCTCGCCCCGATCGCGTTACTATTGACTGAGCGGTAAACTAAATTTATAGCACTAATAAAGCCGGCTCTGCTCAAAGAGAGTGCATTCTGTAATGCAGAAATATCAGGACACATCTTGAGCTTGCGGGGGCAACTTCTGATTTTGTCATGTCTGCATACACTCTGATTTATGATTTGTTTTTTTTCCCACGTGTTACTGGCAAGACACTGTCATGACAACTCATCTGTTGCCTCTTTGGAAGCACGTTTCCATTAAAAATGGCAACAAATCGATCCTCCTTAGCCCCGCCCCTTCATGGCGCTTTTAAAATTGCTTCAACTTCCCCTTCAAGATCCACGAGTAACACAACAAAGGGCCCTCTCATACTTTTAAGTGTGACACTCCCTTCCCTTCGTTCCTTTTTTTTTTTTTTTCCTGCCAAGGTCAAGGGTTACAGAAACTTTGGCTGGCATTTGACAGCTTCGGAAAGCAAAAGGCACTCATTCATAACTCACCTCCTGTCCGTCAAAGTTTACGTTAGCCTATCCGCGTGTTGCCTTTGCAGGTCGAACTACCGCAGTAGTTTTTCTACGTGACCTTTAGTGCCTATTCTGTATCCGTATGAGTGGCAGCTTTGGCATTTACCTCTGGCAAAGTCTTTGGGAAACCAGCAGGGAACCCGTTGGCGTCAGGCGTAGCTGTCATGTCGCCTCATGGATGTCTCGTCACATGGTGTGTCACCTCCTCTCTCGCTCTCATTTAAAAAAAAAAAAAATAAATAAAAATTTGTCCTTATTCTGCACACATATTTATTTATTTATTTATTCTTATTAAGCAAGCACACAAGCGCATTTCACCCTAGAAGTCTTTGGTCCACTTGAATTCAACTCTCGCACGTCGACTCCCACACACTTTGATTTGTGGACTAAATGGAGGATTATCACAAGCTAATCTTGTGTTATGGTTGTCCTGCAATGCATGATTTTTTAAATTTTTCAATAATAAAGCCACATTTGAACAGAGCCGTTCTCCTTCGTCAATATAGTGGCCGCTGTCTCAGGAGTGCGGGAAGCTCGGGTTCATTGTTGGATTGACCATAACTACACTGGAGTGGATTGATGGGATGGAGTCTATGGAACTCCCAATTTTCTGCATTCAGGGCTTCGGTGACCTTCAGAAAGTCATCCAACTTCATGATGCGCTTGCGTTGCGATGAGTCCGTTAGCAGGTGTCGCGCCCGCATGCAAATAAACGAAGAGTGTGGTCCTAACTTTAATCTCCATTTGCTGTGCAAACATGGACATTGGAGGAAATCAATCAACTTTGGTGACATATCTCGTTATCAAGGTTACAAACGGCCACCACAATGCCGCGTTATTAAGAGCTGTAATTGTCCCTTGTCGTTAATGAGGAGCTACTTAGTCCGTCTTAATTTGAGAGCTAATTGCATGCGTACAATTTCGATAGTTGTCCTCTGGAGAAAGGAAAGTTAGAGCAAGGTCATGGGGTCAGCCACGCGGATGTCAAGTTTTCTCTCAATCTCCTACTTGCGGTGATAACATTTTGCCAAATATTTTGTCACTGTGTGCCACGTGCCGTACCCTGTTTTCCGTGCGCTGTCGAAAAGCCATTTTAGTTCAGAGCAATCTGTTTTGTTTTTTTGTTGTTTTTGGCCACGCTGTTACTTTGAATCCTCCATCAGCCTGTTTGAAGTAAATTGCATGTGTTTTTGCGGTGGTCCGTTTGCTTGAAGGGAACGAGTTGAGACTCAGTAGTCCGACAGGGCGTTGTTCACAGAAGTGAATTAAGGCCAGCGTGACACAATGCCAAGTTGCACGCAAAACTGTTTTTTTTTGCCTCAACCACTCCGTTTTCCCATCATTTCAAATGAGTTAGGGTTAGAGAGCTGGAATTCAAGCGTTTCGCTTGATCATAAAAACATTTTCTTTGTGTAAAATATGAATTTGTGAATCATTTCCCTGCTTTATATTTGGGGGGGGAGAGAAAGTTCAGTTGCCTGCTGTGCGAGTGTGAGTCGCCCGACTTTATTTTTCTCGCGATGCTCTGGTTGGTTTCTCTCCATTGTTGTGCTTCATTGGTTCTTCCTCGATACGCCAGGGTAAGACCATGAGTTTGTGGTCATGGTTGGAGCGGAACTGGAGAGGACAAAGCAGGAGGGGGAAAAAAAAGTAGCGGCGAGTGATGGCAGCCACTGACCTTGTAAATTCTTCAGACGAAGAGGAATAATAAGAATGGGGGCTGGCACTGCTGCGCTAATGTGTGTGGTCATTTTAAGACGCTCCGTAAGGTCAATGGCAATAGATATGTGGTTGGGCACCTTCAGTGTGTGTGTGAGTGTGTGCGTGTGCATGTTGTGAGACAGCGAGCGAGAGAGAGGGGGGGAAAAAAAAAATGCACACGTCAACAATCTGCATGGTTGAATCCTGTGGTGAAGCATAGTGTGTTTCCCTCGCAAACAAGTGGTGAGCCGTGCAAAAGGAATTTCAGGCCCTCGAACAGCGACGGCCACACCATTGACAAAGCTCCTTTCAGAGATTAACAATCAAAAATTGTTTGACATATCCACACACACATACACACACATACACTTAGTGGCGCGCGCACACATGCCCACACTCCCACAGTTGGTTAGCTGATTTGTTCTGTGGTCACACATGGCGGTTTCCTAATTTCGCTTGCGGCTGATATTAACTCAGTTTACTTTCCGATGGCAAATTTTCTTCCTGGTTCTGTATTTTTTATTTTTTTAAGTTACTGGTAGAGCCCCAGCCAGTTGCGTTTAATTCACTTAAAGCTACCCCGTCGCCACTTGGCATGACCGTGCAAACGGCACATGTAGCCAGAAGCTGCGGGTAACATTCTCTTTGAGTTGGAAGGACTTTGCGGTAATTCAGCGAGCCACGTTTTAATCCCATTATCAGACCAGAACCATACAGCAAGGAACAACACGGCCGGCTTGTTTTCTCCGCCGCTTTGGGGCATGTGGGCGAGCGGTCGGGGGTCAGCGAGTTGGGCGGGGCGCGGGCTGCGGGAGCAGGTGACATCTGTGACCCAACACAACAGTGGACACATGTTCCTTCCTCAAAGGCTTCTGGCAGCCTCTCTGCCTCATTGGGCTCATGCCAGCACACACACACACACAAAAAAAAAACATGCGTTTGAAATGATTCACCTGAACCACTTTTTAGATGACATATTTGTATTTGTGTTCGTACAACTGACCGAATTTTCCGCACTTATAATGCACACCTAAAAGCATTCAATGTTCTCCAAAGCCGACAGTGTGCCTTATCATCCGATGCACCTTATATATGGATCAATATTCTCATTTCTTGGACGTAGTATGTTAAATGTTCGGTAAAGCGCTTTGTTGCAGTTGTAGCGGTTGTGAACTTTTGACTGAGGTACACATTCTGCTGACCTCCAGCAAAGTTTAAGTTAGATCATTTGTAATTTTTGGTAGTAGTCCCTGTCAAACGTACACACGTGCTATTATTTGCCTGGTAAAGAAATGAGGCAAGAGTGTTCGATTCAGTGTCGGTATCTAAACTAATATCTGTGCCAGGATATTAAATCTTTAATAGCTATGGCATAGATTTTTCAGGTGACAAATGTTTAAGCCTTGGCAAAGGTCTGCACTCTGTTTGTGCTCCTGTTTTATGTTAAATCGATTTAGCCTTAGGCTATCCCGGCATTAAATTATAAATACAATTACTGTAGCCTCTGTCAACCAAATATGAAATGACCGCGTAAAAATCGACCGCTTTTTTTCATTGCTTTTGGCGTAGGGCAAGGTGTATATGCTAGTTAGTTTTCATTTTTTTTCCCCCCTTCCTGTTCTGAAATGCTCTGTTCTGCTTTCTGAAGCCGTGACGTTATATTTTGAATAGTGCTATTTGACAGACGTGTGCGCATGTTTGACTCATATTCCTAAACTGGCTTGTATATATATACGCCCCGTGTTTTATCAATAACCTTTGGACAAAAAGGGAAATCGTTTTTTATTAGCTGCCAAGTCTGTCGATTCTCCCGCCCTGAGAACAATCTTATGGCTGTGAGTGAACATTATGCAGGAAAATAGCTCGTAATAAAGTCTCCTTTTAGTCATAAGAGCTTTCTAATTTTACAAGGGAATGTAAAGCATGACGGTTTAATAAAAACAAACAAACAAAAACACTTACTAGTAAACTAAAGTGTTCTTGATTCTCGTGGTCTCGGTTAGCATTAGCCACCTTGACTGAGGATGCTAAATGCGGAACGACTTCAATTGATGTTGAACAAATTCGTATTATAAGACGTACACGGCACGCCGTCACGTTGAGACGGACGCATTTAAGATCGAACGTCGATATCAACGCACATGAAGGAATTTTAGCTCTGCCGACATTCAGTTCCAAAGACACATTTGCAGATACACACGCAGGCTTGTTGCATACTGCCGACGTTAGCATGTTCCGAATGAAATTGAAACTGTCCAGCTTCACTCAATCAGATGATTGATCTTTCTTAACCATTCCGTATGTAACCGAGGTATTAGCTGCCCGGCAAATTGACAGTCAAGTAAAACAAAGGTTCAACTTTCACCTAATTGAGTTCTAATTGCCCGTCACCGAACAAAATGTAGCTGTAGAAAGAGCGGGATGATAACGCGTAAAACAAAACTACATGCAATTTATTTTCCCAACGATTGTACTAATCCGCCCCGAGTTAAGGATTGACCGTAAAATGATCTTTTAATGACCATCGCACAATACAAAGATTTACCGTATCGCCATCCTTTCCCATCCTTTCTCACTCTTTTCAAACAAAGCCTTCAAGTTCCTTCTCCCCTTCCACTGTTGCATGCTTATGACCACATTTTGATTTGGACACCAGTAGTTTAGGATTTTTCATTGAGCGGCAAGACAAACCAAACTGAAACGGCAGACGTTTGGTTTTCATGATTCACAGCACAGAGGTGGACAAGTCTTCACTAATGGTTTGTTTGTTAGGTTTTTTTTCCCCCACCCCCACCGCACAGCAAGACCTTCAAAGGACAATTTTAATAGCGTGACAAGAATCCGCTTGCTTTCGGTCAGTGTATCTTGGAAAGTTGATTCTAAGATTTTACAAGTTGTCGTCGAAGTAAACAGTGATTAATCTTGTGTAAAGGGCATATCGTCTTTAATATCAGCCGGCATTATAAGGTCAGTATTGAAAGGCACTTTGTGAAGGATCTGTAGGCCCCCCCTCCCTATATGTCCCCTCATATTGTTAATTTAAAGGTTACACAAGTAATAGAGACCATTTGGCTTTGTGCACCCAAATAATGACTCATTTTTAATTATAAGTTATTCCCCTGCCCTTTGGAGCCCTTGTTCTTGATTTTAAATCAAACCTAATGAGTGTCGTTCTCACTAACGAGTGCTCTGCGACAAGGACCATATATATATATATATTTTTTTTAATGCCAACATGGATTATTTTAGAATTTGTTACGCTATATATTCCACTGTAGGATTTCCCCCCCTAAAATTGCTTGCGTTTCAATTTTTTATGATCTTCGTCTGGCCCTGGTCTACCCTGAGTGGGTCACCGTATTTCCACGATGCGACACCCCGCAGCGTCAACTCAAGCCTGATTCTGATATTTCGATCACGCCGTGGCGAAGCCAACGCAACTCAAGCGCTTGGTGCAAGCGAGGCTTTCTCACACCACATGCTCGCACGTTGGCCTGAGCTGTGGGGTGCACGAGGTGGCCGTCTGTTCCCACTGTTCGGTTTTTCACTCCCACCGGCCGTCCAGATGGACCTGATCTGAGCGCCGCCCTTTTTTGCCAGCGCGACGTTTCCTTTGAAATAGTTGAAGGTTTCGATGCCTTCCCCAAAATGGTTTATTCTGCCTTAGACAGATGGCGAGAGAGAACCCCCGTAAAGAGCTAACCAGAAGCAATGCTTGGTCAATAAAAACACTGCAGGCAAGGATCAATTGTACGCAGACCGACATGAACTCATTGTATGAATGGATGAAAGCGTGTTTGCGTTATGTGGATTGTGTCATGAAAGGTCAAAGCCGCAATGATTTCCCCCTTCAGGACGCAATGTGAATAGAACTGATCAGTTCAGAGTCAACCGTAGTCTTCACGGGAAGTCAAACTTTCAAGGCGGTAAGTTCAAAGTGAAGGTAAAGTTGTTGTTGTTGTTTTTTTTAAGCAAATTACTTCCCATGACATGACTCCAAAATCCCACAGAAACTCCACAAAAAAACCCAAAACAAGGATCATTCAATTATTCAGTGCAACTTTGCTCTTATGTTCCGCGTTGGCCTGCTTTGCAGTAATAATAAAACAGGTCCAATTCACTTGAGGCGCTCCGTTGCAGGAAGCGTGCGCTCGCATACCCTTGTGACTTTTTTTTTTTTTCTTCTCAGCACCTTTTGCTGTGAGTGCTACGGTGAGTCTAGGAGCATCTTTTATATCCTCGGCAACTTTGGGTCACATGATCATCCCTTTTGGCTCTCGGCTTTGAATCATTTTTGCCCCTTTTGAAATTCTCCGTCCGAGTTGCGGTGCCGTTGTCGCAAGATGCTTCCGCTACGTTTCCATTCACTGTCTTTTCTTAAACGCTCTTCAGTCGGCCAATATTTTCTTCGCTAGCAGCCCCCCTCCCCCAACTAGCCCAAGGTGTATTTTTCAATATTGTCATCCAATCCTCTGAGAGTGATCATCTTTCCACTTCTCTTGAATCCCCTCCTCCTCTCAATCTTCCTTCCCCATGTTCCAAGCGCCCTTCTTCCCTTCCAGTTGCGTCTCTTCCCGCCTGTCGCCATCCCGCCCGCAGCCTTTAATCATCCCCGTTTCCGCTTGCCTTGTCACATTTGGCCCCCGCGCACGTCTGTCCGGGCCTCGTCACAAAAGCGCGGCGCTCGCTCGGCTGACATGGCGCCGCACCGCTGAGGGCCTCTGATGTCCGTGACACATGCGCTGACCTGTCCCCTCGCTTCCCCGAGCTCTGACATCATCAAAGTGGGACGCGGTCCTGCCCTCGAGCCTTTTTTGTGGTTTAATGTGATAAGAGCCACATCTTCAGAAGAGGAAGGCAAAATAAATTACTTCTTATTTTTTAAACAGTCTTTTTTTTTGCTGTATGATATCATTTTCTTACTTGCTTCTTTTTAGACAGTGAGCTCACGTTTTTCGCAGGGGAAATGTTCCGGACCCCCTCAAAAGAAGTGAAAATCAACGATATAGAGAAGCCAAATTTATTTGATAGATTTACTCCTCCCACATTTTGAACCAAACCGTCTATTGTTGTGAAACAACCGAACGAGAGCTCAATGTTGTGCGGGAAAGAGAAAAAGAAATGGCGTCTGTGTAAAACGACGCAATCGGTGAACTTGAAGTTTGTGAGGCTTTGACAACCACATGCAAATGGAGTCAAAGCACCCGGAGACTCTTTCAATAAAACATTGAGGTTAAGGACAAGAGGCCTGCTTTATTCATAACGATCGTAAGGGGGAAGTCTCGCTTCGTATGGAGCGGAAGGACTTCACGCGGGCCGGCATTATGGACTCCGCTGGGTGAAATGATTCTGTGTTGTCATTAGCTCAATGAAGACGGAAGACTCGTCTCCCTCGAGCCGATTTCCAAAATTCAGTGGAGACAACCTCGATCCATTTGGAGATGCTGGTCAATCTCTCAAGTTGTTTGCTATTCTTCCGTCGTCGAGGCCGGTCCTTATTTTGCGAGAAGCTTTATATAAGCCGCAAAATGTGGAGTTAATCCTTGCACGTTCACGGATGAAGGGAGATGTTTTTGTTTCGGTTCTATGACTGAATCCCACCTCAGTCCAACCTTTCCCCCCTTTGTTGTCATCAAGCACTGGCGATCTCGATGTCGCCGCAACCCCATGACTCAAACGGCGCAGTTCTCACCCCCCGCGGCATATGACAGGAAACGCGGAAAATCACTTTTTCCTCCGCTTTAAACCAATTAGATAAAACCGCAACCAAGCAGTGAAACATTCTTGTCGTGTCACCGCTGCTTCAAATCAATTTAAAGTTGAGGTTAGTGAGAAATGCTGCTTGTCTGCCACGCTGATTTTCGTAAGGACCCGAATTCTTTTTAAGCGAACTCTTTTGCTCCTTGGAAAAAAATGTTAATTGAACATATCAGGTTTTCATCAGACGGCAATGTGATGATAGTTAAAGCCAAAGGGTCCCAATTACAGTCTGCCAGTGCACTTTCCGTTTTATGTCTGGGGTGGTATTTTTCTCCTAATTATTGTTGAAATGTCCCACTCTGATCCAGTTTCTTTCGGGTCCTTTGATGTGAAGGTGAGCACGGCCCTTTTGAGATGCCACGCTCCGTCGAGGCGAGCGAGCGGCAAGAGGCCGAGATTAGATCCTCCCCCGATGTCGGTGATCTCTTGGCGTACGCCCCGAAGAGAAATGGCAAAGGGAGTCCATTAGGTCGGGGCCGCGCTGATCCATCCATCCATCCAGACTGACGGGTGAGAGGACTTGAGACCAGGGCGGGCAGGCGGTGTTCATTAGTGCCGAAGCCGCGGCTGGAGAGTCCAATCAACCAATACGCGAGACACCCCCCCGCCGCACGCACACAGCTAGTCAAGCGAGGAAAGAGGCCGCCCAAGCGTGGGCACTGATGGCTCTGCCGCCTCAATTGATGGCTGCTTACAGGAGAGTAAAATGGTCGAGCGATGGATGAGCTGCAGAGTGATGGAGCAGCAGGGGCCGCCCGGCTATCTCAGTGACTCGCCCATCGTCCGAGCTCACGATCCGCTTTTGTTCAACGTGCGAAGCCTTCACGGTACACCCGCGCGGCCAACCCCAGCCGTTGCCGGTGAAGGTTTGAAGTTTAAATATTACATAAGCTGTCACCGCGATGCTAATAAAAGCTGTCAGGGGGCTGAAGCATGCTGTAAAAAGCGATATTCCGTCAGGTTGAATGCCTCGGTAATTAATAAGTAATACAGTGCACCCCCCGAGTACAAAGCTGCCGTCAATGCCGTCGTTCAAGTTTTTTTTTTCTTCTTCCTTTTACTGGACACTGTCATACAAACGCTTCCCTTTTTAGCACTGATTTGACGTGGATTCTGCTTCGCTGCTTATAAGCGTCCGCATGCGATCTCATGACACAGTGACATGTTCCATCGCCTCGATCGGCGAGTGACTGAAAAAAAATGGAGGCCTCTTTGCCTACGAGCGCAGAGGAGGAATGAAATCAGAGCAGGTTCTGCTCCATCCGTCAGAACAGGCGAAATGAATTCCGGGAGGCTGAGCATGCTAACAAGTTCATTATTCTAGCTTGGTTGTGGAGTCATTACCATTTTTCATCCAAAGCTATTCCGTGCCGGGGTCACTCTTGTCAAATGAAGCCACGTGTGAATGCGGATAAATATTTGCTTAAGGTGCAGAAGGTGGAGACTCGGCGACAGATCCCGTTGCGGGTCGCGTTTGTCTTGGCATTGTGCTGAGAGATCAAACGAGCGACCCGATTTGAACTTTTGCATTCCAGTTCACAAATAACCCAAAGAGACCTACATTCCTCGTATAATGAGGCTCGGTTCTGATTTTAAATAGCAGCGATAAATCGGGGGGAGTGAAGCCCCTTTTTGTTTGTCTTTATCCACGCTCACGTTGCAAATGTAACCCGAGGACGCAAATTCTCACACGGATCCTTCACTGAGGTCTAATCGGTTGATGGATTCACAACGCGGCATTTGGAAATTCAGATTGATTGTGGAAAATGTCAGCGCTTTGACTCGCCCCCCCCCCCATCACGCCCTCGTATCATTGACAACAAGTTAAGCACGAAAATATCAGCTGACATCAGAGCCAGCGATTCACCAGAAGGACGTCAAAGCGAGTGATTCACCAAAACAAAACCTTTTAGTCCAAATTCCTCGCGCCTGTTTACATTTTTGGGATCATTCATGCACCAAATAACTCTTGTGTCAAACCACAGCGCCATTATTCTCCATCATCATCACGACCAGTTATTGGTGTGCGCTTTAGTATTGCGTCTGCTGTGTATGAAGGCATGTTATGATAAATAGTTCCCCTGCAGCGCTTCTTATGGACGCAATGCTAATATGTAGCGGTAAAGACACATACTGTTTCAAAAATTTTTTTTAAATCCCTCAAAGGTTTTATACTTTTTATTTTTTATTTTTGTATTTATTTATTATTTTTTATTATCGGCACGAAAATGGATATCCAAATGACGCGGTTGCTCGGGAGCAAGCTTTTTGAAAAAGAACGTTTTGGAGCCATCTTGGATGCCTCAAAAACTGTAGTCACCGCTGTCCCTGAAAGGGTTAATGGCAAGCATAGTCTTTTGGTATTGGGAAGTACTTGTGCTGAGAGAGAAAAAAAAATGCTATGAGTGCATCCAATTAGTTGAGTATTTCCGACTTTGCCTTGAAACAGTCATTTTGACTGCTGCTGTCAACCAGTTGACTCTCGAGACATTTGAAAGCCGGGTAGAAGTATGTCTGTACCACAGGGATTTTTGAACTTGCAATCACAAAGTATCTCTTTTCGCTCAGAAATATAAACCATGAGAGAGGGGGAATAATCGAGTAAAATTCTGCAGGGTGGAAATTTTGTTGCTAGGCAACTGTTGTTACTATTCGACAGGAATCCAGATGGGGAAAGAGGCGCTTTGGCGGCACAAAACAGACAAAATGAGTGGATGAAAAAAAAAAGCAAGGTCCTGAAGTGTGTTTTGACAAATTGGGCCCCCCCATGCAAAACAAGTGCTCGCTAAAGCGAGGCTGTTTTTCTTTCTGTTTTTTTTTTTTTTTTCTGTCCACTGGAGCCAGAGCACCATTTCTTTTTCAAGGCGACATTAAGAGTGACTTAAATGAGTTTCCCAACTTGATAAAATCAGTTCAGGGAGCTTTTGTCACGTCTCCTCAGCACAAGGGGGTAAATCTTCCTCCTAGCTCTTCGGCCCATCATGTGGGGGCCCTCTGATAATTTTTCTCCCTTTATTTTATTTGGCTCCGTTTCACATGAACCCGTCCTCTGCCTTTGGCAACCGGCGCGGCGTCTGACATTGATGCAAGATTTTCTTAACACGATTCCCCATTTGCCTCCTAAGATTGGGGCGTGGGATATTTATAATCTTGGGGCACCAGTTAATGGTATTTGCAAAGTTAAATCAGTTTAGTGCATGTTTTCCATAATGGCTTTGACGACGTGGCATTGCCAGCGGCTCCGACTTGAATGGTGGAAGGATGGCTCTAATTTGGGATAATGGGTGAGTCAGCCATCATCATCATGTGTCCCTCGGTGGACTGCAAGACACATGCGCGGCGCACGCTCCTGACACAATAGATCAAGACGGTGGCACATGCAGCCCATGCTGACATTTGTGTGCCGGGGAGGCCTATTCAGTTACAGGTACCAAAAATATAGACAAAGAGGTTAATCACTGGCTAACCTAATCAAATCATTTGTCATCAGATTAGATTAAAGTGTTTAACCTTGCTTTGGGCCACTGTCTGGTCGAGATAGACGCGAGCGCGTCAGGCGAGCGGCTGTCAAAAAGCCGTGAAGTCATTATGCACGATAAACGACTGCAGCTTGATGTTCCAATCAATGCTCCGCTTGAAAATAAAAGGTGCGCCCATAATGTGAGGGGGGGTGCATCGGAGGGCGCTTGCCTGTGGGCGGGTTGTTTCGAATGTGATGCGGGCGGAGGTGGGCGTGGCCGTTGTGGGGGATTTTAAACGCCGGATGTCGGATCCCCCGGTGGAGCGACGTCTTGACTGCGGCCGGGCAGGAGTGCTGCAGTGGCTAGTTTACATTCCACAGTCGGCTAAGCTTCACCAACCTCAGCTCTGCTTAGACATGCACACATTAATACATCCGCTCACGCCTGTATGCAGTATATTCTACATGCCCTCACCTGCATCGAATCATTATTTATGATTTTTCTCGCGAGCATCATCAATAAACGTTGCTTGGTGATGGCCTTCGTCCGTCTTGCTTGACAGGTCACTCCGTCACATTGCCAATCATCAGTTTCTGTTGTCACGACTCACAAATCCATTTTTGAGCAGCGCCACAGGATGTAAACGTTAGGCTGCTGTTCAAACTGCAGACTGCGCCTCTGCTGGCTGTAGCTAGGAACTGCACTCATCCCCCTCCCCCTCCACAAGCACTTGGATAATAATAATAATAATAATAATAATAATACATTTTATTTATAAGTGCCTTTTAAGACACCCAAGGACACTTTCCAATAACAAAAGACATTAAGTATTATTTATTTGTATTATTTTTAATTAATTAAGCGCTGCAACCAACAGTCCCTTTATATGCATGAAGTGCAAACCACCGTAAGTGGTGGGTTCGATTTCCAGGACACTCCCCAAGCGTTTCTCCCTGTACACCTCAACAAAATCTTTTCAAGACCTTTAGTCATGGAGCATATCCATATTCATGCGCCACAAATTGATCAAGCTGTGCCCTTTCAGACACGTGACATCGTAACAGCCGGACAACTGCCGTCGAGGTTACGAGATTAGCCGCATATGCTCAACAATGTCACAGCTGTAATTAGCAATATTTGTTGATGAGTTTATTAAGTCTGAACACACCACCCCATGCGCTTCACTCGAAAGCGGGCTAAGCGTGTCGGCGGTGACACAGTCCCAGTGGAGAAACCAGCCACTTTACGACGGCAGTATCAACCCCCCCAGGAGACCTATTACCAGGGGTCCGAGGTTTCGTCTCTGGGCGGATTCCCTGTTCTGTGCGCAATCTGCCAGAGATCAACACCGTGAGGCGACTCCATTAAGGATGGGGGCGGGGCGTTGCCGGGTGGTCATGGGGTAACAACCGTTGGCTACCGCGGATCGTCTGTACACTCGCACTGGGAGCAGCTTTCAGTCTAACTCCAATTTAATAGCAACACCCGTTACATTCTACAAACTCTCCACCTTTCCTGAAAAATAAACTATCAAAACACCACGCAACCCCCACGAAAGCATTTCTTGCAATGCTACTTTGCCATACTAATTAGTTTGTGGAGAGCGTCCCAAAATAAATTTCAACAACGGGTCCAGCTGATGTTGCTAATCCACTGACGGTGATATCGACTGACTAAATGCAGTGTCAACACAAATACTGCCAAAATGTGATCCTCTACAATTTATACAACTGAAAATCGATAACAACTGTGATCAATCAAGCGGGCTGAGTGTGTGCGGAGTTTCCACACCTGTCTTTCATTGCCAATATTGATTATCGACAACACAGCAAAGACCCCCCATGCGTATGAAACTTTGAGACATTTTTGGGGATCTTTTTCCCCACCCCCATTTGGATTGATCGTATGTCGGCAGTACTCGCGTCAGACGATACATTGGAATTTTCTCTGCACTGTCGATCGAGCTCCCTCCCACACTTCCAAAAACATTTACGTCAGGTTAATTGAAGAGTCTCAGTTGCCCGTGGGTGTGAATGCATGTGCGTCACTCAAGCAGCGCTCACCATCCAGTTTTATTGGACCCGGTCCCACTTCAGCATGTAATCCAAAATCTGACAGTGAATCATCAGCCAAACAAAACATCGGATGAGAATGCGGGGAGTGTCCTCTTCTGTCGACCTTCGGAGTTGTATTCACAAAATGAAGGATGGCAACAATAATAGTCCACGGAGGGAGTCAGACACACAGAGCTCTCACGCTGCTCCACCTAACGGCCAAATTACATTTTTCAACCGATGCTCTCTCTCTCAAAGAACTTTCATGGCACCTCTTTATGCCTTTGCTTGAAACACCCAACCCGGTGAAGGTGGAATATTGCCGCAACTGCGTTCGTGCAGCATCCGAGAATCCAACTTTCAGGCCTCTCAGCAATAGTGGATACCTCAGCACCCTTTTGAGTCTTTCCCTGCCTCCATGCCTCTGGTTTTGCGAGGATCCACGAGAATCGTGACAAATCACGACCGTCTTATTTCATGCACCCCTTCTCCTGTCAGCATTCCGCTGACACCAACGTGACACATGGAAATAAATGCATCCTGGTATCCAGCTGCGCAGAAAACCACCTGTGTGCACACATGCCCATCGCCACGGGACGTTAATTCAAAGCATTTCCCATCTCCCCTTGTCGTCTCACAAAGCTTAGTTGAAAGGACGTGAAACCCAGCATGTTCGCCGCTCCCCCGGGAGTAAAATTCTAATGAGAAAGCACCATTATAGGTCCAGCAGGAGTCCGCGCCGCCGAATCGCTGCTGCCGCTGCCACCGTTCCCCCCGTGAGGTCTTTCTCTTTGTTAGTTAAGGGACAGAGCAGCCGCAGACGTCCTTGCTCTCTGCTTGTTAGCCAGCAGTAATGACCGGGCTGCAGAGAGCCAGGCGACCGGGCCAGGCCGCTGGCAGGCCCGTCTTCTCTGCCGGTCCACGACTCTGAGACGGAAAGGGGAACAGAACCAGACACGAAGACGACACTCTGGAAGGATGAGATCTAAATCGAAGGAGGCTAGAAGGCGGATTGGGGAGGAGGAGATTGCTAGCTGCACACAGGAGAGGACCAGACTCGACCATGATCAACAGAGAGAGTCGGGCTGAAGTTGGCACCTTGAACTTGTGTTGAGCTGGCGTTTCATCATGATTGATTGAGCCAAGCAAGCGGCTTGCGCGTTCAGATCATTGCAAACGTTAAGAGACCAAAACTCCCTTGCCGGTTTGGCGCGAGGTTTTGCGATCGTGTTTTCAGTGATGCAATAGTTACGTTTCCATCTCACTTGAAATGCGTCGGTAATGAAAATGGCGTGAAGATGCAAAGCTTTCGGTCTCTGAAAAAAATTAAGATGTTTGAACACAATCGTGAGGAAATTATTCTGGAAAGCAATCTGCACTGGTGTGCCACACCTCTGCAATTTTTCTTCGGAACCGTAACTCCACTGTATGTCACCGTCCATTTGACATCACGCTTGTCCTCAATTGGGTCACGGATGAGGCGCAGGAGTATCCCGGTTGGACCGGTTGCCGTCCAATCGCAGGGTTTGTACCATAAGGACACTCCCATTCGCACTTGTTGAGCCACTCGTAGCCAGTCAAGAAATGATGCATTCACCGGCATCTCTGTCTCTGTCATCACCGGCATCTCACAACCATAATTTCTTGGGTTGGCCCATGGTTGGTCATTCTGCCCCGTACTGCTGACAAGTACACAAAATGATGAAATGCGGTGCTTTAATAGGAAATACATTAACAGGGAAACATACCTTGCCGGTGATAGATTTTGTTCCAGGAACAAATCTGCACGGCATCAATACAATTTGTTCCTGACTGCATTTATCTTTTCTTTTTTTTTCTTTTTTTTTTATGTACTCTTGCGTTTAATGGTTCCCAGATGGACCGTATTTATTCACGATTCGCCACGCGTTCCGACTCGTATCCTGCGTGCGGTGACGGAGCGCTGTTGTCATGCTTTTTTATTGCGTTGGTGTGACACGAGCGGATCAATAATTCAACAGATGACACACCGGCCCTTTTGGATTACGAGGCAACCTAAAGCAAGGACATGGATTGGCCCGTTTGTCACCGCCGCCTTTGGCGCCTGTTTCCCAGCAATGTGTGTGTGTGTCGTGTCATCATCGTCGCCTGTTGTCGGATGGCTAATAATATACATTTGGATGCATCCCAATGGCCCCAGTGCAACCACACGCGTCACAGAACGAATCTCAGGCCAGTCTGAAGCGTTGAGCCGACTTATTTTGGGACTTTTTATTTTAACCATGCTTCAGCTTGATCAATTGAAACCATTAATGCCGCCTGAGGGATGGATTTGCTTTTTAGGAAGAGTTTCATTCGTCAGCTTGACGAATATCGATAGGCTGCATTTCTGGAGCGTATTTAAGTCGGAGCGGAAGGACTGTTTTTGTATTTTCTTTTTTCGTGGTTGGCATCGAAATGCATCACGTGTGGCGTGAATCACAGCTGTCAAGGGCCCGATGATTATTTCACTATCCCCTCCCTCATTGTGAGACGCATGACTCCGAGCGTAATGTTGTGTGAAGACTTGCAAACAACATCTGTGGCAGCGGCGAGCAGGCACTCCCAACCGCGGGCCCCGCTCGCCTGCCAAATCCGCCCACATTACCTCTCGTCTGCTCAGCCACCCCCACCTCGTTGTGCTCCTTTAGAAGAGCCATCTTTCATCCGCACTATTGATGCACACCGGGCTGATGCAGCACCACTTGACTGCAACCGGGCTGGCCGTAGCGTTGATGCGCATCCGTACCAGTCCTCGGACCCCCGGGAACAGGCACGAGTTGTAATTTTGGTGCACTTTCAGGACTTGTGTGGCTCTGTTTCCCTCTTTGCATCTGTTCCCAGAGGGGCTAGCGTGCTGTTTATGCTTGCCACCCTGCAGAAGCTTCTGCAAATGATGATAAACCGCAGCTCGTAGATCCTCTCGGCTGATAACATTCCTGCGTTCAGGAGCGTTTCTCCTCTTCGTTATCTCCAGTGACCACACACCAAATGCAATCGGCTCAAAGGAACACTTCATGCCAGCGCTGACGCCAAGAACTCTTTAAGTGCTCACGGTATGGCGCTCCCTTTTGAAATCGTCACGCCCAAATATGGAAGTCGTTGCTATCAAGTCAATGGCTGTAATTAAAAGCCATCTCTCCGTGTGACTATCAAAACAAATGGTCGCCACCTTCCAAGAAAGGAAAACACTTTTTTCCCCCATCCCGATGGATGACTTAACTAGTTAGCAGCATTTTGTCGAGGCTATTAATCACCATTTAAATGCTCATCAGCGCTGTCTTAAACGACAGACGTCGCTCACCTCATTTCTCCGAGACAGCCGACGACTGTTGCTGTCTCACTGGGTTACATGCTCAGAAGAATCGGATTGGCTCGCCGGTCCGGAGGAGGAAAGCTCGGTCGATGCAAAAGGGTGCTGAACAAGCAGCGGCCCAGAGAAAGATTGATGGACTACGCTGTCTAGACTACTGTCAGCACCTGCTGCATAAAAGCAACCAACGAGACACACACACACACACACACACACACACACACACACACACACACACAGTCTTTTGGAGTCTTGGCATATACCTGTCCATTGATGAATTGATCAGGGGTTGCGCAAGACCCCCTTGTTCCCTTTCCATCGTAATTCTTCATCTGCTCAAAATAAAAAATGAATCACCTTCTGTCCAGCTCTGCCGTTCGATCTGAATTTTTGATGGGCTGTTTCTGTACTCCGGCGTTGTTCGTGCCTGCATCGAATAGAAAGTGTCACCCCTGTGTGGTACTGTAGCGGTGTGGGACTCGGTCTTTGTTTTTCCCACGTCTAAAGTTGGAAAGTAGTAAATGGAGGAATTGTGTTTGTCGGTGTGATTGCATCGGCTGGTGAGCTGTATCGGGTTTTTCATGTGCGGTTAACCGGTGTGATGCGGGCAGCCTTTTCCCCTTTACTGGTCTATGTGGAGAGGAGAAATGCAGCGCTTGTTTCTGTGCTCAAGGTCTTTTTTTTTTTAATGGGTAGGGAAGACTGTGCAAGATTTTTTCCCAAGATTTAGGAACCCCCCCCATCTTTTTTTTTTTAAATAGAACATGACGTCCAAGGCTGAGAGAGGGAAAGATAATGTGTGCCTAGAAGATTGTGTCAGTTGCCCTTACACTAACAACATACCATTCTGCATGTCCATGCGAGCCAAGGGCGGGTCGTCGTGAGTGATGATCGTGTTCCCCCCCCACACAGCAGAGCCGAAACCCTTCGGTGTGCTGACGGGACTCTTTTGCCACAACGGATTAAACTTTTATTGAAGCGGTCAAAAGAGATTATGGCAGCCTGCCGCGGCATCTTGCCGACTAATAGCACTTTCCTCACAAGGCCTCATACATCAAGCCTTACACAATCCCGACAAAATCTACAGAACAACCGACAAAAGAGGTCACAATCGAGTGGGGGCGGCGTTCGAGTGGAAGGCGATGGGCTGCGTGGTGCCGAGTCGGGGAATGGAGAAGTCAAGCGAACAAACGCGACGGAGCACAAGAACGACTTTGTGATGGGGGCAAGGCGTTCTGTCAATACGGAGTTTGTTATGAGGCATGTCGGCAGTGCCGTCCAAACATCCCCCCCCCACCCTCCCCATTGGGAAAACTCCACACAGGAAAACCAGAGCAGAGATCCAAATCCTGAGACTTAGAACTGGAAGGGGGGCAAGTATACGTTGCCGCCTTAAATTTAAATAGATGTGTTTTAAAAAATTAATTATGCAACAATTAAGTGAAAAACACTTCGTGCGGCGGTAACCGTGTGTTGCCTTCTTGCGTCAAACTACTTCACCGCACCTCAATTAAACTGTCTGAGCCGTTTTTCTGATTTCGCGCTCTTAGCGGACACGAATGTCGTCAACCCACCCCTCGTTTTATGGCAGAGCCAAAACAGACCGCTTGACAGAAACGTGGCTTAAAAATCAAACCTCACCGCACAGCCACTAAATCCCACCAATTTTAAGTACTATCCGATCATTAAGAGGGACTATGTGAACATTTCTTTGCCATCCTGACCCAAAGTGAAGCAAAATACAAGCTCACTGAAGTCTCTGCTAAGCATTTCCCCAGTGGGTCTGGGTTCAAAAAAATAAAAGGAAGCTCGAACAGAATCCGTAAAAGACGAGCAAGAAGCAAATGGAGGTGTGAGGGAGCCAGCCAGCGGAATGAAGCCGAAGCAGGGGGACAACGGCAGCGCGGCAGCAAAGGTGCTGTCGGGCAGGTGCACGGAGGCACAAAGGCGCCCATCTCGGCGTGTCAATTATTTATTTCAGAGTCTCCATTTATATTTATAGCTGCCGCCAGTTCACTCGAGGATGAATACGGGAGGATGCACCTCTGGGCATTTTTGATTCTCAATTTCGTGCACATGTGTGAAGAAATTGGAGCGTGTGGAGGAAAACTTGAAGGGACAGAGTTGGAGGGTTTCTTGCTTTGGAAACAGCCTTGGGGGGAGGGGGGGGAGGGGGTCTTATGTAAGGATTTCAAATAATATGTCGCAGTTCTTCTAATTCAAAAGATGGATGTCAGGGGGCGGCCATGTTGTTTATATCTCGATATTACCTGCCCCCCCCCCTCCCACCCTGCCCGCCTCGCTTTGGAAAAAAGATTTTCAGAGTGAGCGCAAAATAAATGGAGATGTCACTTTGTGCTGCGGGGATTGTTGAGGTCACAGAGCAAAGGCGCCGAGGTTCAAAGACAAAGAGTTGAGGTAATGTAGCAGAAAGTGATGAATCGGTGGGAGCTGCGTGTTACGGCTCTATATAAAAGTCTTTCTCTGTATTAGTCAGGACTCGGATCCCTTAGGGAACACTCTTCACTGCCACCCCCCTGCCTTGGTTTCTACAGCCACCATCTTTCTTCCAATTACTACCTCCCTGGCACCCACTTTACCTACAACACCCTCTTTATTTTGACCCTCTTTTTTTTCCCTCGTACGGTTTCTGAGTCGACCACCTTCATCTCCTCTGTCAGAGAGAGAGAGAGAGAGAGAGAGAGAGAGAGAGAGAGAGAGAGAGAGAGAGAGAGAGACCACCTTGGCTCGTATTTGAAGGGGATGGGGTTTTTTTTTTCCTTCCTCAGCCAGGGTATAATGGGAGTCAACCGCAGATCGTAAATTCTGGGATAGAAGATGAGTGAGGTGAAAAAGAGAGCGTTTAAAGGCCTAGGCTGAGCCGGTAGTTTTATTAGGAGCTTATTGCTCGAGAGGCAGCAGAGCGCACCGTCACTCCTAACTTTTTGGGATTGGATCATCGAGATTGTCGGCAAACGCGTTTTGATGTGTTAATTGTAACCACTGCGAGGTGAGCCGTACTCGTGAACGCTCGGGCCCAGCTTAATAATTAATTGATCGTCGCTGATTGATCGGGTCTTGAAGCAATTAAAACGGTGGAGCCTGCACTACATGGCTCCGGTCAGCAGGGGCGCTGTCCGTGACTTGGTGGTGTGCTGAGTGGATGTGTCCAATTTATGAATCTTTCAAAATTGGGAACATCAGTTCAGCACAGATCTCCACTAAGGCTCGATCAGATTAAGGACGAAGCAGCAAAATAGAATATTTTCAACTGGCAATAAACAACTGCCAAATAGTGCTCTCCATTTTGCCCCATTTAGTTCAATCTAGAATTTTTTGAGAAGGCATTCGGGGATTACGAAATGTCGGAAATGTGATTTTTGCTTCCTTTTGCTTTCCTCTGAAGTCCTCCGCGGCCATTGTTTGTCATCTATCGCCTTGTCCGCCGGTGTATCCGTCACTCGTTAAGCATTGTCCAGACCGCTCAGGGAAGGTTGGCGCTCTCTCTGTAGCGTTATGACAGGCCCTCCCTGACAACCCCGCGCCCCCCACCCTCCAACCTCACAAGCTCATCCCATGCACCCCAGGCTGGTAAAGGTCAGCCGTCATTGGGATTCATTCCAAAGGGACAGAGAGCAGAACTGGCAGGTGTGCTTTGTGTGCAGTACAGACAAAGGTAGATGGATAACCCGGCCCTTTTCACGCCGTTAATGATGGCCAAGGTTCTTTGCGTCATCGGCTTTCCTCAAAAAAATGATGTTCCTCAACTCGGCTGCGTATAAAATAAATGATCATTTTACGAGAAAAAAAAATGACGCTCCCATCATATAAATTCTGCCCGAATGCTATAGACTCCACCCCCCCTCGCTCCTCCATGTGTCACAAACACACACTCACCCCCAACGCGGAGCCAGTTCATCACCCTCACTGACGCAGCAAATTTAAAAAGCCGACCTTGACACGTCTCGGCGCCTGGATCCACCTTCACTCATCATGAGGCATCTCAGGCTGGCAGGTGAGGCCGTTGCTCGGGCCCGCGTTTTTCAGTTGGACGTAAAAAGTCATAAAAGACGAGGATGATGGATGCTTTTTTCAATTTTACTGCTAATCATGTGTCTCCCAGTTCTAATTAGAAACTTGTTTGCATAAACCATTACCACCAGCTTGCCCCCCACTAATTTGATGTGCCTTCATTATTGTGTGTGTGTGTGTGTGTGTGTGTGTGTGCGTGTGCGTGTGTCTTTCAGCACATTCTCTGTAGCGAGAACCTTGGAGGCAAGGCCAAGCGTTTCAATGCCAAACTGTATTGCAGTTGCAGTTATTTTTTTCTGACGTTGTCGTTATGTCGAGGACAAGTCGTTTGGATTTTGCGGCAGGCGCACTCGCAATACGCTTCCCCTCGCTCCCCGTCGTTTGTTTGTTCAAGTTTTACTTGCCGCGCATGCACGGCGAATTCTCCCGCTAGCAATTAAGATAATAGAAGACAAAATTGACATTGTGGCGCTAACAGTGCCCCATGGCTGCGTTGTAGCTCAGGCTATTAAACAACAGGCGCAATTACCTGCCTTGCAGACGTCAGGACACGAGGGTGTCACTCTGAAGACACTTGTCTCTCATCATTTGTTTACGCTTGGGCGTCTCCATCCGTAGTTTGTTCTATATTCGTCTGCCCTAGTTTCCGGTATGTTTCTCACAGGTTGTAACCCGGTCGTATTTTTCCACTGACGGCAAAATGGTTGACTCACATGGCTTCTGGGGGCGGGCAGTGTGGTTCAGTTCACGCTCGGTGATGGCGTGAATGGTGTGTCTCCGTACGGACCCTGTGATTGACTGGAGATCCAGTCAAGATTGCGCAATGCAATTTGACAGCGTGTCTGTGCACCCAAGCGGTTTCCATTTCTAGGCTCGGACTGTATATTTCGAGACACTTGGCCTGCAGCCTTTCATCATCCTATTTTGCAGTTATCAAGTTATCGGAAATGGCCTTAGGCTGGTTATCGTTACATACCGTTCTCTGTGATGAAGATTTTTGCAATTCATATTCACCTTCTCGTAATTCATGCCCCATGACCCCCCCCCCCCCCCGACCTCCCATCCCGTCCGCCTTCTTGAACTTTGCAATGTTATATTCATGTGCTATTGAAATGAAAGAAAAAAGAAGCTCCTGAATTTAAATGCCCGACGTACACTGCCTGAAATGTGTCGTATCTTGAAAAGAGAAATTCAGAAGTTGACCTTCCTTTAAAGCCAAGCCCGCTAAAGGGAGACTGGCAACCTCCTTAACCTACCGTGATGCGTGATTTCTATCACCGGAAGTTGTTAGCGATTAGCAGTCGATCAGAGCTTTGCGCTATGTCTTTTATTGTTATTATTACTCTCATTCTGAATCGAAAAGTAGATCTTCGGTCAAAAAAAGGTTGGCCAGGCTCTAAGTCCTTTTATTTTTCTTGTAGTATTGGAACAGGAGATTTAAATTGAGTCGAAAAATAAATGCCCTTTTTGCTGATGTCTGTAGCAAACACGCGGCATCTGGCTGATGATTTGCAGGCAGTGGCAAATCCGTCGTGCCCCAGAGTTTTATTTATGATGTTTTATTCTGACACGTTTGACCTTAATCGTAAAACTGCAGTTCCAGCGATTTGGATATTGCACTTTTGTCACATTTCAATCACATTTTGATTAATCGTTCAGTGCCAGGCACCGATTCACACTCTTCCCCCCACCCCCCCACGCCTCATTTTAGTTTATTTTTTTGTGTTAAATCTGAGTCTTTCACATGCGTCCCCGAGGAAAAGGCTGAAAATATGTTGTGAACCGCTCGCCGGGCCAAGAAAATAGCCAGTAAAGCTGCTTAGAGTTTATTTGTGGGCAAAGTGTGGTGGCAACAGCTGCTGCTAAATTGGAATGCTTTTAGACACCATATTGCCCAGAAAACTATCTGAGGGTGTTGCCACCTTCGCCGTTACTGTCGAGGATCAGACGTTGCTACTAAAAGCGGTTATGCGGCTTTGACAGCCAACATTTGATTGAGATGAGATTTAATGAGGTTTTCGCCCAATCGTTACCATTTTGGCCATTGTTTTGTATCACGGCTATAAAGTCGCGTAATGTGCAGCAGGCACCGTTTGGCTAATTTGCTGTCACGGTGTGACCTCCAAGACCTCCCAACGCAGTCCGTTTGTTAATACTGGTCGTTCATCACTTTCCGCGCTCACCATCGTAAAACTGTTCTACCCTTTGTGCCGGCGGTATTTTAAACCACAACGTTCATAAAAAGATTCTCTGTTAATGCTCTGGTCGTTCTCATTTGTTTTTTTCCTGTTTCCTGTCCTCTTCCTTGATGATTTGCAAATGTGGGTATAAGTCAACATGTGGAGTTTATCCTTATGATTAAGCTGAAGTCTCCTAAGGTATTCTGGAGTGCTGGAAGATTTCCTGCGGTCTCGTGTGGCATAATGCATCGTTTTTTTGGGGTTTGTTTGTTTTTTTAATCCTCAAAGTCTTGGCCAATTTCCAAACGGTACATCTGCCAGGTCTTTGACTTTTTTTTAGTGGTGTTGTGGGATCAACCTAACGTTGGATTAAAATAAAGCACATTTTCAATACAAATGTAAGACGTATTGGCATTTTCACAAATATTGCGTTGCTTTGGCATACGTGTGGAGTGGGAAAAAAAAAAAAGATATTCACGCTGGAGAAAAAGCTCCCATGGCTGAGCCAGAGCGGTCATGTTAGTGTAATGGAAGCCATCCTCAGCTGAGCTCCATGCGTAATTCAGCGGCGGACCTCATCTCGTCGCTTATTGCCGACTGAGCCAGCCAAGCCTTGGTGATGGATGACCTCTGTTGCCAGCTGACTCGCATCAAAGATTCACTTGCAGGACCGAAAACAGGTCATCGCGAATGACCCCCCCCCCCCCTTGCGTACCGCTATCTAGCCCCCCCAAGGCCTTTGGATGTTGGCGTGGCGTTTGTGGCGCAGTTCAAATACCGTGCCAGCCGACATCGACCTGACAACGCCTGCTGCAGGGTGAAGGCTGTTTTCAAATCCAAGGCGAGATGATCTGCTTGTTATTTCAAAGAGTAACACTGAGGAAACATTTTTAAATGGCATGTGTGCCGTCCTGGAAGACGACTAAGGCTAATTGCATTTTCCGACTCTTTCTGATGATATATAATTTGATTTATTGTTCTTTATTGTCGTCCTATATCATCCTCATTCTATTATCGCCACAGTCCGAGCGACTTTGAAGTTTTCTTCACGCAACGGAAACGCCAGCGAGTGAACTTTCAAATAGAAGTTGGGATTGTTCTCGCCGTCGGTGTTATCTTAATATTCCCTCCGATGCCACCTGGCAGCGGCTGTGTGCCTCATCCAGCGGTTTTATATTTAGCGGTTTTAGTGTTCTGAACATAAACCTCATTACGGCTTTCAAACACAGTGAAAAAGACTGCCTTTTTTTTTGTTAAGTCCCAGTCGTGTATTAGCTTCTGGCGAAGGGCCCTCTCGCAGCTCTTATTTTCCATCATAACACCCCCCCCCCACTCAGCACATCCGAGGCCTGCGTTGCTATAAGAGCAGCGAAGGTCAGTCACAACAGCAGCGGCATTCATGAACTACTCTTGCGATATCTGTGACTGCGCTTCTACAATAGAGGAATGGAAGAGTTGACGTTGACTGTGAACTCGGAAGCACCCGATAAACTGCTGCCTTCATGACCTGATCGCCCTGCAAAGCCATAACAGCCACAAACGTCTCTCCAAACTCAAGCATCTCTTAGAAGAGAAGCGTTCCAAAAACCTCCACGCCTTGATTCAAGTCGTCCTCAAATACCGTGACCTACATAGCCGAGAAACCTCGCAAACATTTTAGCCACACGGAGGCTCCTGCGGTTTGGTCAAGTTCACCACAAAAGCGTTTGGAACAGGTTGGCGGTGGCTACGGAAATCGTATCACGCTGACACGCTGTTCAGCGTTTCCTGTACGTTCAACATTCGCAATCGTGTTGCTATGGCAAAGCGGACGGGCTACCGTCAGCCTACGTCGCCGCTGCTGCCAGGCGAATGCCGTCACGAGCGCTTTGCCACGTGCTGAACTCTCGCCGACCGACACGCGAGCGACTCCGCCGCGTTGTCAATCAAACGCCGCCGCCTACCGACGCCTCTCGGCGAAAGTCAAAGAGGCTCGGTATTACTCCAGATTGCTGCGGGTACGCGCTGCGGGATGATAGCATGCACACTGGCGCACTCCGCGCTCATATCTGCCAGTCTTTATCTCGTCGCATGACGGCACCCGTTCGGCTTTGTCGGTGAAGATGACAGGGAAGTTTGCTTCATCAACGCGGCATGCGTCCATCTCCGTTTCCCACCCCCCGCTGCTCGGGGATGAAGGAAAAACGATGATTGAGGGATTTTTCTTCCGTTCCCATTGAGCTCGCCGTTATCACCTTGACGGATTTGCGCTCAGTCGTGGCTCCGGGGATGACATTGGGTGCCAAGCATCTGCACAATGTTGGTTTGAGTACCCCGTTTTCCTGTGTCAAGCGTCAGCGGGCAAGACCCGAACCGTGCAATCCTGCTTTGACGTCAGACCGGCTCGAACCAACCCCAACTAACGGACTCCTCACTCTTGCCGCTCTTGTGTTCTTTCCGCAGGGCACAGCTTCAATAAAAGATTCCGAAGGGACTTGAAGGAGTTGGCGAGACAGCTGGGGAAAGGTCGGCCAACGCCGAGCCGGGCGGAGAGGGCGGCAGTCGGGCCACTGTCAGGCAGACATCAGAACACGCTCACCATGCTGTAGCGAAAGGAGAGAACGCTGGCTCGCAGCCTGGAGAGCACCCCGATCCTTTTTTTACCGTCCCTTCCTCTTGTCTACCATCTGTCCCAAAAATGCCAGTGCTAAAGTTGGCACTGCGTTACATGTGGTGACAGGACACTAGTTGGGACCGTCAGGTAGCCCAGCGGGTCGTTTGGGGTTACGAGCACATCAAGGAGGCAATTTCGGGCGGGCGTGGTCACACCATGCGACCCTGGGCGGGTTCATGGCGTTGGATCACCCTGGTGCTGTTGGCCTGGGGGACGCTACTATTCTACATCGGCGGCCATTTGGTGAGGGACAGCGAGCACCCGGAGCGCTCCAGCCGAGAGCTCTCCAAGATCCTGGCCAAGTTGGAGCGGCTCAAGCAGCAGAACGAAGACCTGCGGCGTATGGCTGAATCGCTCAGGTAAGGTTTGCCAAAGCGAAACTTGATCATTGCTGCACTGTCAATTATTAGTTGACTCGAAATGACAAACATGAGCTGAGGAGCACTCAGTCAATGTCCAATTAATTGTGTGGGGGAGTCGCAGCCGTAGTCCGCGCTTCACCGCTTCAGCTGATGAGCAGTCTTTGCACAAAAACATCGCAATCTAAAAAATTTCCTTGCCTGCCCACTGTTTATTTGCAACGAGAACATTTTCATTCATTTCCTTCGGTCCAGCGATTCAGTTAAAAGCCCCCCCCCCATGGTCCAATCAGTCATTTCGCGCGTGCGATGCGATGATGATGACGACGATGACGATTTTTTCTTTATTTCCCTCAATTTGCTCCACCTCCGACGGCGTCGGTTTATTCGGCGAGGCACGCGCTCTCGCAAACAGATGTCGCCGCAAAAGTTTCATCAAAAGCCAATCGGCGGTGGCGCAAATACCCCGTGACAAACGGAGATGGATGGTCGCGCTCCTCTGCAGATTTCAGCGTAGCTTCGGAATACTTTGGCACACTACAGCCTCGTCGTTGAAGCCCATTAACCACGCGGCATCTTCCTCACATTCAGGAACTGCGTAATGGAGAGACAGATGGTTCTCCTCCTACTCCTGTATGCTGACGCCGTTTCTTTTTAACACGTTAACAATAGGTCTGTGTTTCGGTAAAGCTTCCGTGGGTGCGCATGCATGAGCAGGGGGAGCCTATTGGTGCATCCCGATGTGAGCCGCGTTCACAGGGAGCGCGCACGCTTCAGATGTTGCCAGTGCCGCGTCTCTGTGATATTCAGATTCACTTTGATGTGGGGCCCTCATCAGTGTTCCCAAACGCTAAAATCCACACACGCACGCCTCGCCGCAGACATCCGGATGGTCCCCGATTGAACCTATCGCTTTTTTTTGTAATTCTTCACAATTGCCCCCGGCAGCAAAAGGTTGAATTCGTTCGAAAGTAGAAAACAAGAGCGGCTTTCAGCCGACCGGAGGTCCAGATGGATCTCTGACACACTGTGTGGTTGTTGCTTATTGCTAAGATTGTATTCACAATTTTGAACCGGGGGCTCCGCAGCCCCTTGTTGCTTCTATTGCAGTCTGCAGCAAAGCCATCCAAAATCACCAACCAACGCCACCTTAAGCTTGCTGAGCCTGTTTGCCTTATATTCTTAGTCTCAAATGCTGTTTTTCCTCGCCGCGATATCTACTGAGCTTGGCTCTGCTCTCCCCTGCTTGGCGCAGAGTTAGAGCAGTCTGTTTTTCCCCTTCCAAATAGCGCGACGCCACGCTGAACGCATCACAGGAGAAACGCCTTCTCCTGCATGTACCTGTCGACACGCGGAGAGACACATTTCATTCTACCAGAAGGACTGCAGCGTCCAAACTATTATCTTCCGTGATGAAACCAAGGCTAAAAATTGTTCAAGCCTCCTAAATCTTACATTTATTTGAGCTGAATCGGGGATTTTTTAAATGGTGGCTTTGTTTGTGACAAGGGCTCTGCACGAATCTGTGGCGTCTCAAATTGAGAGGCGACTGCACCATTTAAAAACAATACTGAATCCATTATCATGTGAGAATGAACACTAGCATATTGTCGTATATACCAGTGTCGCAGAAATATGGAATAATACATTTATACATACGCGTGTGACGTATTCATAATATTCAGGAATATTTAGCCGGCTAATGAGCGTTCTATTAAACGGGTAAGCGGTCAGTCTTACGGCCCATCTAGGCAGCGTATCAAGTTCTTTGTCGTTACTTTGCTGTTGGCCTCTGATGCCATCCTCGCAGAAGAAGGGAGTATGCAAACTCAGACTCTGGTTGGCCTAATGCTAGCTCACTGGTGTGACAGATCCAACATGAATGGACGGCATGGATGGATTTAAAACTTGACAAAAATCCCCAAAACAAGACAAACCATGGGTTCTGCATTTGGCCATTGTACAGTGAAGGATCCTGGAGGTTAAAGTAAGTTATTTTCAACTAAAAAGGAAAACCTTTCCTTAGGCCACATAGACTCTTGGTCCACTCAGATGTTGAGCACCAAACATGCAGGATAAGCACTCAAGATAACCATTCAGAGACATCCCAAGAATCTCACTTTGATCGCATGGGTGGGAAAATGCTCAAATTTGGCCAGGCTTCCTTTATGTGTGTGGACGACAAGTAATAAAAAGCCTGTCGACAACTCCTCCAGCACCTCATCCAGGAGTGCCTATTATCCTTAAATGACTATCCTAATAGACGCGGAGCGAGCATTATCGCACTGCCCGTCATCCCTTTTCACAGCCCCCCGTCTAGGCTCACCGCCTCGCACCACCCTTCCCCACTCCTCATTTGCATCGCCTCACCACCAAACTGCTGATGGAGGCATGGCACGCGGCCAGACTGCCGCCCGCAGACCTTTGTCACGGACCCACTGACTCGGTAAAAACTCGCTAGCTTTCTGATTGACTAGCTCAGCCCACGTCTGACCCAATTCGCTGCCTGAGATGTCCTCCGGGTTTGGACTGGCAACGTGAATGTGTCAGTGTCAACAAACCCAGACATTCTTTTTGAAAAGCATCCCCGCTGACTTAAGATATTAAAAACCTTTCTGGACTGTTTCATGCCATGCCCGCTTCTCTCATTGAAATTCAGATCCATCAAACTTACATTAATGGAGCGGGCTCCTACTTCTGTGTGGAGTTATTGAAACCAGCAACCCGCTGAGAACGAGTTACGGTTCAACTTGGGTTTGAACTTATTTCATGCCATGCATAAAAGAACAGTGTTACGCAAGGCTATTACACAAAACCCTTGAAGGGCTCGTGTTTACTTGAGCCCATTTTGTTTGTGTGGATTATTGATTCGCACATCACACGTTATTAATTTGTGCTATGTAGCAATAAAGCCTCAAGACTCTTCCTTTATTTACCCCGGTCAATGGATTCCTGTGCCACTAATGCATCATTTTGCGTTATCAAAGGATCTCCATCATAAAAAAAAAAAAAAAACATTTTAAGGATCGGGCAAATAAATTAATCAGTCAATGCTTCAAATTAGTATCACCTGCCTGGCCTTTGGTTAGTCAAGTCATTAGCAAGTCCGAAGCACAGCGCCAACCTCCCAATGAGGCGGTAGCCTTAATGAGAGATGAGCAGGGGGTCGAGCATCTCAATCCATCAGGCTCCGCCCCGTCTGCAGTTGCCACTCACCTCAGACGCTGAGCCCCAGCTCAAGCGGGCGCAGCGGCGCTCGCCGGGCCTGCTGGTGAGACATCGGCGAGCGCCAAGGGTGACAGTGACAGCTGGGCTGAGCAATGGGCTCCTGATCGATCCACGGGCATGCCGGCAGAGGGATGGAGGGCGGGCAGAGGTGGTGCACAGGGTGCGAACAGATGGATGCTGTGAGGACAAGTGATGGACGATCAGGCCAAAAGATCATAACATTTTTCGTGCTCTCAACTATTTCGCAGTGCCAGGAATGTGCAAAAGGGGATTTGGGCTCCTGGGCTCCCCCTGCTGGTTTTTCAAAGCATCAGCATTTTTTTTTTTGGACTGATAAACAGTATTTGGTCACGATGTAAGTGGATGAACAGTGAACCATGAAACGTGTCTAAACACCATGACATCACCAGCCGCTATGACGCTCAAAACATTCATAAGCTCTTATGTTGTTGTTGAAAATTACAAAAGACAAAACATATGACCACCAAACTTGGACATGGGGTCCTGTGTTTGCGATGGGGTTCTGTTCCTATGGTTAAACATGGCTAAAGCTAAAGCAAATGCACTTTTCCATCATGACGGTATTTGACCTCAGCTAACGGCTAACGATCTCTTGAGCTGGTCTAGCATAACATCTGCCCACCAGACAAAAAAAAAAAAAAGAGGCCGCCGCCTCAAAATGCGAACTTGCCTCAGTGATGTTGCAGGCCTTTTTGAACAAAGGTCAACACATACTGGGTCCATTGCTGAGGGCTGCGTGGGCTGTCAAGAAGGCCTCAGATCAGATATGCTTGGAAAGCATTGCAGCGTGCAAATGAAGAATGCGCCATTCCGAATCGGTATAATTGGGATTACAGCCGTTGAGTTTGCGGTCACATTTTGGATACGGCACAGGAAGAAGACGTGTCGGACGGAGATAATTCATTTGACACAATCTGGATCGTCAACATACCCACACAAGTGCATCGTTTTTTTGCTAAAGCAATGGCTTGTGACAATAATTTTAGTTCCCATGCGCGTTTTTTCTTTTTGCCAAACCTGCCCATTTGTGGTGTTGACTTATCCCACCGTTAACTTGCAGTGACGCTGGATGTCGTGAGCTGGGGTATACTGCGACCCTTCCATGACCCTCGACGAGTGGACGGAATGACGGGCGGATCCGTTTTAACGATACAGTCATCTGTCCCAGTATTCCAAGTCTGCTGTCTAGCACTGAGCTCCAATTTAGAGAGGGACCAGTGTGCCATAGCAGATGTTTGCAGGTCCTCTAGAGATGCCATCTGGCTAATTTGGGCGGGGTGTTTCCTAGGCCCCGCGTCTGTGTGTTAAACTGCTGCTTTGTATTTCGCAGGATGCTTGCAGTCTATTTGGAGTGTGCGAGCGAATCGCTGCACCTTGTCTGTACTCATTGCCGTGTGCGGCGATGGCCTACTTCTACGGCCTTGGTCAAGAGCCTATCATGTTGCGTGGTTACCGTTTTAGACGGACTTGAAACCCATGGGAAGTTATGTCACACTGAATGTAGGCCGTGATGTAGTTCGGGTGGGGTCTTGTTGTATGTTTGTTTGAACAGGCCCTGTCAGATTGTAGCGCTTAGACGGGAAATGCATCTTGCTCATATTTCAACCAATGTATGCCGCTCAAGTGGGCACAGAGGGGAGTGAAATATCTGGCCCTATACTTTTTTTTTTCTAGCATTGAATGACAGAATAAAGGAGATACATGTCCTCACTTTTCTCAAAGTTACTTTCCTGGCCTGGAAGGTAGTGTAGCCAGAAGCACATTTGCACCTTTAAAATGTCGTCCTGATGCCCGCCGGCGACGGATGTTTGTCACTCAGGGAGCAAATTGAGTTTGCATGCCTTGATGACTCATTAACGTGGCCTTTGCAGCGCCTCACCAATGCCACGTTCCATTTTTCTGCAAATAGTTTCATGTCAAGGGATGTCATTTTTTTTCTGTCTGGTTTGAGAGTACTAAAGCACTCATTTGTCAATTCCATTGCGCAGTCAGAGCTATATCGCTAAGCTCTAGAATTTGCTTAGTAGTCGTCACAAATCATTTTCAGCATATTCAAGGTTGACCTTTTCAGTGCCACACAAATCAAGAAATAGACGGTCTCGGACAACACGAATGTGGCATGCGGTGTGGAATATGAGTGTTTTGACACTGTGGCTGTAATCAAATGGTTACAATTCACCAGGGGTCCGTTTCGAATAGACTAGAACAACCGAGTAAGAACAGATGCCGCAAACCTGACCGAAAACACAAATTCGCCAGCCAGGCCAGTAAATGATGCCGTGCTAGTCAAGGTAATGTATTCACATAGCCATCCCTAGTTAGCTTGACTTTCCAAGGGCAGAGTGGTCACCGATCCAAAATGTGACATTTCCAGAACAGTGACCACTCGCCACATTAAAAAATAATGAGCATATTTATCATAGCATGTCTTGTTCTGTGCGTCACATCAGTATTTGTCAATCATCTGTTGGCCAAAGAAGGCTCCGGTACCACCGCCGCTTCCAACCCTCCTCAGTTTACGGCACTTTCTTCTCAAGCGCGTTTATGAATGGGGAGCTCCCCTTTCATACGATTGCATTGAAGTGGAGAACCATTTCTTTGTCGTCATCCCCATCCAAGCATTGAAAAGAAGTCAGCGGGGAATTTGTATTTGCGATCTTGCGTCAGTCTCTGCAGTCTTTGTTTCCAGTCTTCTGAGGAAAAAAAAAAAAAACGATGTTCAACTGTGTAGGCAATACATTTCAAATGCAATACACAGCGGCCGAGCACGTTCGATGAATTGTGATCAACTTTACCGCCGCGGTGGTTCAAAGTACAATTTGTGACCCGGGCCCTCGGTCCACCCTCTCCTCGCTGTACATCGTAAACTGCTGTCGGCTGCTTTATTTAATCCCGGCAGACTTTTGTTTCTTCTGTTCTTAAATATATAAACTGCTTTGTCTGTACAGTCCCAAAAGAGTGTCATTTTCAGGCAGAATATATATATTTAAAAAAAAAAAGATTCCCCCTATTCTAACTCTCACAGTTTCAACCCCCCATGGAGCTTTTCAAAAGAAAAAAACATTTTGCGGGCCCGCCTTTGTTGACTCACTGTTTTGGTCATTATTTTGTTTCAAGTCGTCCTTTGACTATATCAGCCACCCAAGTAAAACAAAGTCTTTTCATTTTGTTGCCGGATTGATTCCATCCTTTGAAACGCGGCATCTGACGAAACAGGCGCAAGTTCAGTCGCTTATTTGATGGACTATAAAGAAACCAAATCCCCTGGCCAGCTTCTGCCGTTTTTATCATATGAATAAATTTGTGGCCGGCGGCCTTGCGCCATGTTAGTACTGTGTGAAAAATAGGTGTACAGTGACGAGTAGCTGCCAAGTGGTTTATGCGTGTGGCTCATTCAGAATGTTTGGGGCGGGTGAGAAAGTCAAATGAAGTTAATTCGGAAGAAGGTCGCAGGTTTTAGATTTACCCGAAAATGGACTATCCCTAATGTTTTGTCAGAAGGGGTACAGTGTGTCACGGGCTTCCACCGCGGCTCATGTCTTGCCACGCCCCTCCCTTCGAGTTCTCGTGGAAATATGATCGTGTCGTATTCGGTTTGCTTTCCCAGTATTTATTGCGTAATCCCGCTCACTGACAAACAAACCGCGGGGGATACAAAACCTCCTTGGCTGACGGCGCAAAGTGGAATGAAAACAAAAACCTCTTTGGTCGTGTCATTATTGGATTGCTTTAGTGGAACGGCGTAAAGTAAAAAAAAGAAAATAAAATACTGTGGGACTCATTAACCTTTACAATTTGGGCCCGTGCTGACGACTGAACAAATTGAAAGGAGGGGAAAAAAAAAACCCTACAGCTTTGGTGACAATGAAAGCAATCATTGCATTTCGTGCTGCACTCTGTGTGGTTAATTTGAATTATAACCGTGTCTGTCTTTTATCTTTATTGTTTGTCATTCCGGGTGTAAAAGGCACGCCGTTTCATTGTTCCCGCTGAAGAAATATTATATTTGCGGCTGACATCGTTGCCGACGCGCTCTTATACTGAATGTCTCCATGTCCTTTTTTTTTTTTTTTCTACCAGGATACCAGAGGGTCAGGCCGACGTGGGCTCCCTGGCCGCGGGGAGGCTGCGCTCGCTGGAGGACCAGCTCACCCGAGCCAAGCAGAAGATCCACACCTTTCAGAAACTGACAGGCGATGGTAAGCCTTCCTCTGATGAGTTGGCAGCCAGTCGAACCTCAAAATATGAAAGGGGCTTAGTCTTGGGAATACCGTTTGTTTTTGTTTGTTTATTATTCCTCTCATAGCCACAGAATGTGTGTGTGTGTGCGTTTGTGTGTGTATGTGAGAGTGTATGTGTGGTTTGATTAAAAAAAACACAAGAATAAATAACTATAATAATATATTATTATAATAGAAAAAATAATAAATATAATCCATGTATAATATATATATATATACACACACACACACCACAGAGTCTTGTGCTTTTTGGCGCGAGACTAGGCAAATATTAAACCGGCGCAGAACGCGGTGGGTTCGATGTATGTTTACCTCTCTAAGCGGTGGTCAGAAAGTGCAGGAAAGCTGTCAGGTGAGCGGGGAAGGTGTGAATAAAGCGGAAGCGCTGTGAATGCCCCCAGTGGCACAATGCGAGTGAAAGGGAAGAGAGGAGACAGACACAGAGAAAATAAAGAGGGACATGCGAGCGTGAAGGGCAGCGCAGGGTCAGCCTTTCCATCTTGCCGCAGGGGAAGACGACGCTAAAAATACCCTCTGGCTTTTTTTTTTTTTTTTTTTTAACCAAGGGAGGGAAAGAGAGAAAAGAGAATGCCAGATAGCAAGTAGAATAAAAAAGAGATTTTCCGTCTCATCCTGCTGGAGGCCGTCGTTCCTTCTGCCTCCCTTTTTTTACTTTTATTTTTTGCATGTGTTTCTCGACGCAGAAACCAGAGCGGGCAGCTGTGTTATCCATGAGGGTTACTCCACATTGTTTGGCTGGGGTGGGGTTTCGAGTTCCTTCCTGTTGTTAGGCGTGTGCGTGACGAAAAACATGAAGCCAATCCAAGAGAAACGGACCTACGAGGCAGAAAGGGCTTCTTAATGAGGTCAAAGGACACAAAATAAAAAAACTTTAAAGGTTCTTTTCTGAAACCTCCTTCATTTTGTTAGCCCACGTCATATATCGCACAAACATTAAAAAAAAAAAAATAACTGGCATCGTCTTCCAATTTACTTCAACTGGATTCCCTTTGAAGTGTTATCTTGTTATGGTTGGTTTTGAGCTTTTTTTTTCTCCCCCCACCCCAATGCAGGCCCGGGGCCCACTCAGGAGGAGCTGCGCCGTCGAGTGGACAATGGCGTCAAGGAATTTTGGTACTTTGTTCGAAGCGAGGTGAAGAAACTGGCCAATGTTGAGGCCAGCGAGAGGCAGAAATACGCCGAAACTCTCCTGACCGATTTGGGGAACCAGCAAAGGTGAGCGTGCGTCATATTATATATAATATTTGCATGCGACTGCCGTTGATACGGAGAAGGACAATCTGTAACAAGAGATTGCTGCTTGTGTTTCTGATCTCGCGACAAAATTTGGTTCGTTGGTTCATCGACCATCTGTCGGGGGGGAGGGGGACAGATCAGTGGGGGTCCTTCGGCTCTGTGGGAAGCTCCACATCCGCGCTGTACTATTCTTAAGAACCAAAGGTTCATTGATTTCTTTATTTCCTTTTCTTCCAAGCCATAAAACACGGTACAGTCGCCCTAACTCGGTTTCCCCGGGCTGGAATTCTATTTCCATTCATTTTAATGGCGAGAAATGACTACGCTTGGCAAACAAAAGACTCTTATCTATTATCGCTGTACTGCTTATCCTGTTCCGGGACGTGAGGTGGAGGAGCGTATCCCCAACAGACTGGGCAAAAAGGCAGGCCACTCCCTGGATTGCTCACAAGTCAGCCAAGCGAATCGCTACACCATCAGGAGTGATGATGAAAGAACAAGACATTTTATCCCAGAGGTTTGCAGTTAAATAAAATTCCCCCCCCCAAAAAGAAGAGTGCAAGAAAAGGAGAATTGAAAGGCAGCAGACCTTAAGGTTCTGTGAAACTTGCGTGTTACAGAAGTTGCAAACATCGATTTACTGCTTCCGACTTGTTTTGTTTTTTCCTGCTAAATATGAGCCCGTCATTTACCAGTCCGAAAAATGATTTGGCCATGCTCTACCTCCATTCAATTTGTTTGTGGCTTTTGTGTATACACACTGACAAGTGTTTACAACAGGCAAACTTTTTTTTTTGGGGGCCAAAATCTTGGGCCCATTTACTTTCTCTTTTGATTCCCACAGCAGCCCGTTTACGTCGCGGACTCGTTTGGCCTGGATTCACTTCGCTGGCTGCTATTTTGATATCCGTTATGCCCCCCCATTGTTCCATGACATGGAACCACTGATGGTGTAGTGGTTCACTCAGCGGCAGGGCTTTCTTTACCCTAAATGTTTTGTTTTATATCCAATCAAGAGGGTTTCATTGCACAATTTCAGTGGCCATCCTCATTCCAGGGCACAGCGAAGAGTAATGTACATGTCAAAAGCGATATTTAATCTGTACTCACTTTCTATTCATGCATTCAGCGCTGATAAGAGGTCAGTGCGCTCTTACGGTAACGCGCTCCGTCCACAAAATAAACAGTCCTTTATTCGCGCATGTCATTGAATGGAATCAATTTACCTCTGACGATCATTGACTGTAAATACGTCAAGCGTTTATCAGGCCTTAGATGTAATATTAACTACAATGGCGGCAAGTAAAGCGCCGATGTTTGCCTTCACTAAACGTCAGTCGGTGCCATGCAGTCGAAATGCAACATTTGCAAGGCGATACTCTTCCACCCCAGTCCACTAGGTGGCAGTCAAATAATTACAGAGCTGCACACAGCAAGCTTTTTTTTTTTCACCCCCACTTCTTCTGCCAGATTGTTTGTCCTGCCACACAAGGGACAGAGGCCCCAAATGTTTATATTCTTTGGACTATATATTTGCTAACCCTGCTAACAAACAAACAAAGGAACCTTCCATTGACAAAGTAAACCTGACAAAGGCTCTGACTGCACTCCGTATATATTCATTATCAAAACCCGGCCCTGCTGTGAAGAATCCGTCTCTCCTGTTTTCAAGCGTACATGCTTGAAAGTCGCACATCTCTCGGCCAAATTAATGAAGTGGAGAAGTGCAATTTGCCATCTTGCACTCCCGCGGGTGGCAAATTGCAATTTGAGCTACAAGAGGGTCTGCTCATATTCGCAAAACGTATGTATGTGCATGATTTAGTGAAGCTGCTGCGCACTCGGCTGCTGTTCCCAATTCCCGCGCAAAGTTTGGAAATTAGGACAGGCACAAGTGGATGTTTGAGTGGTTGCTAAGAAAGTGGTTGCTCAGTTCAAAGGTCACAGACTCACTCTGTCTCGATGGCAGACTTCCACTCAGTGGGTGCAACTTATCCAAGTGATTCATTGTAATCCTGCTCAAGTGGCTTATAGAGGCCATTGTCTTAGTCATTGCAGGCTAAGCAGCTTTTCAAAGACTGATTCCTCACCCCCTAACACACACCCACATACACGCACACACACGACTGACGTGGACCTTCATGCAGGTTCCTTTTTTAAGTCGCCTTAAGTGCTCTAGGCAGAGGCTAAAAAGCTCAAGTGAAGAACACCTCAATGTTTAACTCCAATTGCAAATGTCTTCAATGTACATGAAGTAACACCTCAACAACCTAAGCTAAACTTAGCTCCCGCATCTCTGCGTTCGAGATGCAACATACTTCCACCGTTTTAGCGTCTTCAGTACATGTGGCTCGGCGAATTGATTTTCGGGTTGTCTGCAAAGCAGTGAGAAAGTCAATTCCATTTCTCCAGAAAATCTCTCCACTACTGTAGTTAGGATGTAGATGACAAATGAAAAGGGACTTAAAGTAGACTCCTGGGGTGTAACTAAGCCATATGTCATGTGTTGGTGTACCTTTAATGAGATTTGGCCTATTAAGTGACAGCAATAGCTTCGACTCAGTCGCGTTGGCGAGTGTGAGCTTCTTCTCCACGCTCCTTGTGTGTTTTCATTTTCTATTTGTGCATGTGTCTGTACTGTTCGCTATATCGCTGAAAGTACATCGGCTATTGCCACGCTCCTTTTTTTCCCACTTCACTCGGCGGTGGCCCCTCTTAAGCTGCTTGCACCTCTAATTTATGCTCTCAGCACAAAGCAAAATATCTCAAGTGATGACTCGAAACCAGAAGAAATGATAAGATGGGCCACCCATAATTCAAGACACCACTTTCCTACTTTTTTAATGTTTGTCAATATTTTGAGGCTTTGGTTTGTCTAACCGCTGTTGTCATTCACAGCCTAATGGATGGCACAGGCACACTGCAGTCCGATAATTGGTCACCAGAAAATAGTGGCATTGATGTGACACCGAGAACGGCATGTGCAGAACACAAAAGCATTCGCATTTTCCAAACAGAGCTTTTCTTGTAATCAACAACCACGTGCCAGAAAGAAAGAACCCCATTGATCTCTGCGGTTGTTCTTTGTGTAAATGTCTTGTTCCTTGTTTTTTTTTTTTTTTTTGTCATATTTGCTGGCACGTAGTGAAAAGCAAGATCGGTTCGATGGAGATCTAAACTAGCCCCACACTGTGATTCCAAAACAGTTTGATAGCATATAAAATGCATATAAAGATCATAAAATATTGCTGTACCCTTCAGAATGCAGCAGCGTCAACGGCTTACAAACCGCGGATGTCACGGCTCACCGGTTTCTGGGTTTGGTCACACAACGTTGGCAATGCGAGCCCGAAGGAGCTTAGATGTCACTTTCAGTCGGAGGGCAGTGTGATGTCATTATGGCCACCTGCAAATAATCTTTTACAGAAGTAACACACGGCTTGAAACAGTGGTAAAAACCTAACTGCACAGAAGTAGCAGTAACCACAACAACAAATGGTGTTGTTTCATTTTTGACGGCAAGGTGTCAGAGTCCTTGCAATCATCCTCTGAAGCTGGAAAACGTGTCTTTGTTTTTTTTTCCCCACCAGTTGGCAATCTGCTGTTTCTAGACTTTAAAATAAACCTCCAACGTTCCTCCTGAATTAGCGTGACAGTCCTCTTCACTTGAACTCAACACATTCCGTCATGAGCACTCAGGTGCATATGCAAACAAGCGTACTCAATTTCCTCATGTCTGCAAGGGCATTGGCCCCTGCGCTGTTGGTAACGTCATTCGGTTGATTCACGCTAGTCCCCTTTCGCAGCCAGCAAGGTTTGCTTTTGGCTTCCCGCAGCGGATCCCTGATGGCTCCCTTGTGCACACTCCTGGAAGGAAAATTGACATCCATTCACGGTCCATGGTTCCAAATTCTAATTGGGACAATGAGTAATGCCGGAGTCACGGTTTGTAGAGAGAGGCAATATCCACTGCGCTCCGGTGTTAAAATAGGACATTTCACTGCTTTGTGGGCGCCGGCGTCTTTGGACGAGCTACCAAATATCTGAATAAGACCTCTCAGACACACAGGATTTGACTGATTTGGGTCAAAGAAGTGAGTAATAAATTAAGCTTGCATAAGTGTGTGTTTGAGAGAGCGTTTGTGATGTGTTTGCGTTCGCCCGTAGCGGAATACATCAGAGCTCGCGCTTTCGGGCAAGTTTCCGAAAAGAGGATGGCCACGATATTTGGCAGCGCGTGACATCTACACACATTTTCTGTCAGAGTCTTGCGGATAGACAGATTTATCCCAGAAAGAGCTAAACAACCATATCATTGTGTTGTCACTCAGCAAGATGTAGATACAACATTTTGAGCCTGCGTAATATTGTATTTGCAGCCTTCCATCATCATAATATACTTTTTGGTATGTTCGGTGCCCTGCGGAGGATAGCAATAAACCCCTGCCCCTCCGTCTACCTGCTGTGGTTCAAAGAAGAGAATAATAAATCCGCAACCTTATTTTATGTTGATTTAATCTGTGTGCTGTGTGGCAACTTGTGCATGCCTGCCCCGGTTTGAAATCAGGAGAGATGAAAAAAGGGCCAGGAATAAGATCAAAGACATCTCCGTTTGCATCTTGTGCAAATATTCGCTTCGCTTTGCCAGGATCACAAAGACAAAATAACGCAGCTGTATGTGCAAGCAGGGGCTACTAGCACAGTGGAACTAAGACCTAATTGATTCCGCAACCAAGCTTGTAACTCAAATCACTTGAATCTCAAATCACTTTTCCCCATTGAAGTTAATTGAAATGCCATTAATCCTTTCCGGACCCCGAAAATGCATCACGCGCAATCACAGCACAAAGCAAAAAAAAAAAAAAATCCGCCAAGCCACAGCTTGCCTCTTGAAAAGCAAAAACAAGCATTTGTCAGCCATCAAAAGGTTTTAAAATGAGAGTTTTCATAAGGACTGCAGGATGTCATGACACATCAAATGCGACTAAATTTAGTCTAATTTAAAAAAAAAAAAAAAAAGAAATTGGTATAATCCACTTTAGCTGCTTTTATACATCATGTAATGTTTACCTATCACACATGGTAATTGGATATCACTGCAACTGAGCTAATAGTACAAAGTGACGACCGTACACCGGTGGTTGTTCAAGGATGTTGTCAGACAGAGTAGCAATATAACGTCAAGTAAAGGCCATCTGAAGTGTCATTAAACATTATACCTGTCTGACTGCACACAATGCCGACAATAAATATGACGAGAGCAATATAATACAGAGAAACCTCTCAGGACGTGGTAAGATTCCAAACACAATCAACGTTCGATGACTTTCAAAAATGGATTTTTCATTCTTGTGGAATAGTGTATGCCAATATACTGTACTGGAGTCCTAGCTACGCTCAGTGTCTTAATACTGCAGTAATGTTAGTCGCTTTTCATAGAGGTTAAAAAATGCAAGCGTGAGGGTGTTATTATTCTGTCAACGTGTGTTGCTGCACTGTTTGTGTTTCAATATAAGTAACGCCGCTGCATAGGTCCTAATTGTTAGCCCATGTGGCTATGGTGTTTCCCATTCTACGTTCAAATGTGCAACGTTTAATTCCTTCTGTTGGATGTGTAGTTTGACGGTAACGTTCAGCTGAATGTCAACAAATGGCTTGGAGCTTCTTTTTTTAAATCATGTTTTCTACCAGACTATTGCTTGTTCAGTGAGTTGAGTCGAATTGAATGCATAAGAGTGAATAGTTGAGTTGGGTAGGCGGCTTGTATCTAAAAAAAGCAAAAACGTAAATCAGGTCACTTGTAGCTTAAGGCACCACTGTATTACAGTATGTCCTGTATGTGTGGTAGTACAATATTTACAACTTTTATTTTTTGGGAGGTCTTTTTTTCCATGTTCTGGCACCGCTTTTATTCAGCAAAGCATTGGCAAGAATGAATTGCCTGTTACGCTGCCAGCTGGTGAAATAATTTGCGCTGGAACGAAACAAACAAACAAAAACACTGTTACATAAGCTTCTTGAATTTGTAATTAGAGGTTTGTGGGGGGGCAAATGTGCAGAGACCGACCTCTTATTGTGGTGGCAGGTCCATCATGGCAGACCTGTACTACCTCAGCCAAGCAGATGGAGTGGGCGAGTGGCGGATGAAGGAGGCCAAAGACCTGTCGGATCTGGTCCAGAACAGAATCACCTACTTGCAGGTACTTGGTAGACCACACGTGGCGCTTCTTTCCTCTCTTTCTCTCTCACATTCGCTCTCGGTCTCTCATTTCCTCCCTCCCTTTCCCTCCGTCACGCTCTCGTACACACTCATTCGCGACGTGTCAAAACTCACTCACGACGAGAAACGTTCTATCTATCTGGCGGGCGAGCTGTGCAAATGTTTTTCTCTTTTGCATACGCCTGCCAAAGCCCTTGTGCATTTTTGTCACCATCTTTCACACCCGCTTGTCTCATTTGCACCAATCCATAACTGTCGCCGTCGCTTTCCGACAAGGTGCAGGTGAGAGGCGTGATAGCGCACCGTCTCACCGCTCAAATTCTTCACTGCTTGTTGCTCGTCGGCGCTTTATGAAAAAGCACTGGAAAAAAAATGTTGACTGGGTCTGCTCGTGTGGGATGGCGTGTTCTACCCATGCTGGCTTGGGTTTTGTCCACGTAGTTTCCACTTTGTTAGGTTGAGTTGAAGACACTAAATTGCCCCTTTGGTGTGAATGGCCGTTTGGCGATCGGACCACCGTGATTGCACTTTGTGGTTTACCGCCGACGTGAATAAACACCAAAATGTTCACAACTACAATTAACATTTATGAACTAAACAAGTAAATGAACCCTGACAACAAATGTCACGGCACTCGTGATACTGTAATTGTACCGCAAATGCGCGGTGGGCTGGAATCGAGAAAAGAGTCGGCTGCCTCGAGAGCAGTTTTCAAAAAGAATTCCCGGGCCTCACCCATGTACACGGTCGATGGCCACTTCCAGCTCACACACACATGCAGAGTGGCACGAGGACGTTCGCCACCACCCCCGTGTCGGCACGCTCGCGTTCCTCCGCGGCGGCGCCGCTGTGTTTTGGGCGCCACGCTGCGCCCTACAGCATTAATGAGCCGGCATGTTTGATGAAGAGGACCGAGTCGGCCCGGCTGGGCGGAGACAGGCCCACTAACAGCTGCTGTCACCGCTGCTGAGGGATCGCGCCGCTCCACCAGCTGCCATGACTAATTTATCACACACAAACACAGACATGGCTATGCACAGATGGGTTTACACACACACACACACACACACACACACACACACACACACACACGCACACCTGTGCGAGGCTTTTTCTGCATTTGCATTCCTCATGTGTGTCTCTTGCTTTAACTGACACACATACATTCGAACCTACACGGGTCCACGCGCGCAAACTAACTCCCAACACCCCCCGCTCACTGTGCCACCCGCGGTATTCTCTCCCCTCGTTCCTGCTTTAACTAATTCCATGTCTGCCTGCGCCATCTGGCCACTCATACAGTGAACATGGCAGCTCCTTTGAAGAGTCCTCTGTCAGACGAGCACCCCCCACCCCACCACTTTAGCATGTTGACTTACAGTACAGGTGAAAGGACAGCGTCGTTCCTTGTCACAGCTGCCGGTAAAGCTTTTAAGTAGAAGCTTGGAGCTGACGTGTGGAATTATTTCCTCTTGGTCTTATGTATTCAAAAATAATCCAAACTGAAATTATTTTATTTTTTAAAGGGACACTTGATGGAAATGTTACTTTTTGCTTGTATTTAAACAAAATCAAATAAAGACAGCTCTGTCTTCAGGGTGTCTGCCCACCCATCAAGTGTGAAATGAAACTACCAAGTCAATCTTTTCTTATCTGCCTCAATCATGACATGAAGTGTTTGTGAACAAGCTAATCTGTTCTGCACTTCTGCATCGCTGTTACGTAACGGAAGAGATGTGGGCTGTTTTCCAAATGTTTCACTCATTCCCTACTTCCACATCACGATATCAGTATTTTGACGTCGGATGCTTTATCGTTAACTCTTTCCCTCATAAAAATGTCCCGATACTACATCACAGACACCCCCAGTGTGCAATGTTTCAGTAAGCAATGTTTGGTTTGATTTAAGTTGTCCCAAGCGCATGGCAATGTACTGCATCTGCCCATTTGGCGTAAGATTGCGGTTAAAAATTGGTTTGGAGAGAGAGGCCAGTACCAGTTGTCACCAATTGGGTGCTGAAAGGAAGCACGGAAATGCCGAGTTGAAAGGAGTTTTGTCCTAAATGGGATGGCATGACTCCTTCTTGTGACTGGCTCCGTGGCAGGCCTGAGATCGTTCAGAAACTGCAAAACGGGATTGCCGTTTAGACAAAGTGTCGCCATCATTTTAGTTTCTCTCATTTCATGGCGACGCATTTAAACGACGCAAAATCAGCCATTGAAATAATTCTCGTCTTTTACAAATGAAATTGTGTGCGCAAAACGGCAGGCGCAATCTGGCGTGCGCTCGGTGCGTAGATCGACTTTCACGTGTGTTTGCACACGCGAACCTTCCGCCAATCAGGCCCGCAGTGACTTTGCAAAGTGACGGGCAACGAAGGCGACAAGTATCGTCGGGTGAAATATAGTTGCACGTTGCGAAGCATTGATCCCCTCCATCTGTTCAACTGGGTTAAGAATCCATCCCGGCTTTGTAGCGTGGCCACGCGAGCCGTATGCGCGTGCGTCTCTTTTGATGTGCATTACATGTGCATTACCAGTCCAATAGCAAACAAAACTAAACAGACTGCCAAATCAAACCCAGCGGGGAGCTTTGGTTGGACTCCAATATCTTGAAAGTCTGTTGTTTTTATTGTCGAGACAAAGCAGAGCGACTGCATCCTAGAATTGGATTTGGAGCCGGCGTTTAGTTTACAGCCAAACGTCCAGTTCAAGACACTGTGGCGAGTGAAGGTTGAAGTCGTTTGAAGTCTGTTTTTTTACAAGAGCGGGCGCGTTAATTTAAGAAGGCAACTTTTTTTTATAGACCGCCGCAACTCACAAAGTTAGCGGCCGTCAAACTAAATCCCGCCGCTGATACGAGCGGCGTGCTCTACTTGAGCCAGCGTGTGCATCAGACGAGCGATATCGACAACCTTGACAGACTCTATATGACAAATTAGAAACCGATGGTTGTTCGATCAGGTTTGACATTTTTGCGCACGAAATGCAGAACAAGTCGTGACTGATACCTGACGACGTATCTTCTGTCAGTTAGTAGTTTACGAGCACCAACACGGAAGAAGTGCGCCACTGGCGTTTTGTTTTTGACTTGGCCAAGTAGCCAACGACTCGACGATGATGACCAACCCGTTTTTGTTGTTGTTGTTGTTTGTTTTATTCCGTTCTTTTTCAACCATTTCCTGCCTCACCAGCGCCCACTGGTGGTCGTCTAGCGAATCGCTGCGCCGCCGCCTCTGAGTTTCACCGCGTCCGCTTAATCCGCGTCGCCGCGGCAGCTGTTATTCTTTAACCACCATCGTTCGCACGATTCCACCTTGCTACCGAGAATCCGGCGGCCGTGTGAACGCTGCGCCGTACGTGTAAATGCCGCGCACATTTCATGGCTTGCCTCTGCCAAGGTCGGTCGAGTATGAAAGACGAGACAAAGGCTTCACAAAAGCTCCTTGCGAGGCTGCTACTGTAGATTATCGGTAATTGGTATGCAAGGCCCTCACACTTGGAATTAATGCATCGCCACACGATTGAAAGTCAAGGCAGCGCACAAAGAAAGGGAGTTTCGCTCCATTTTTTTTCTCCCTTTTCTTGGTCAGAGCCTCCGACTCGACTTTCAACCTCCTCCCACTCCGCCGCTTCCTCACCCGGCTGCGAAATGCGAGTGGAATAGTGTGAACCCTCCGCAGCTGCAGCAACTCTAATGAGGAAAACACTCGCATCGGCCGTGTAATTGCTGTTTAGGAGGCTGGTTGGCACCGGGATTGCCGAGTCACAACTTCGCAACTCGGCTACAAAACAGACTGTGTCACTCCGCCGGGTTGCTTTTGACCCCCCCACCCTTTTTTTTCTGTATATGGTTGTTTCGTTCCCCCCAGTGTCACTCGTGACCGGGTGTGTTCATTTCCACGACGTGACAACTGAATGTGAGAATGCATGCGGGCTGACTTTTTTTCTCATCACGGTCTTCTTCTCCTAACATACAAATGTTGGTCAGATTTCCAAATTGTATAAGGTGTTGTGCACATCTGGATGTTCCGGCAGAAGTTAGAAATGGAAACAGGGAGGATTTACTTTTCATGATATCCAGGAACTAAAAGGTATTTTTGTTGGCCTGCAAGTTTCAAGCACGGCGTTGAGCGGCATTGCCGTGGGTTTATTTTCAGCCACCGAAAAATACGAGCTCGCGAGTATTTATGGAAACAGACCTGGGTGTGTTAATTGGCAGAGGGAAAAAAAACCCAACACGCACACCAAATGCCCTTGTCCATTGTAATAACGCAACATGTCACCAAGTAGAGCAGCGAGGCCCGTTGGTGCCGCTAATGATGTTTCTTTTTTTTTTTTCTTTTTATCGTTTCAGCAGCAACAGAGATCAATGACACGGGAGGGAGGGGGGGTGGGGCAAATGTAATTTTCTTTTACTCTCCGGTGAAAATAATACATCAGAGTAATTTCATATACTCTTCAGGCAATAAAGTGTTGGGTAGGATTATCAGAGAGAGGTAGGAGCAGAAGCTTCGCAAGAGGCTCGTGTAATATGAAACAAAGGTAACCAAACAAACAAGAACCGTCGCCGCGCGTTATTAAAATTCAAGGGCCAACTCTTGGGGTGAGCCGAGATGAAGGTCAAGCAATAAATAGTATTGAAAAAAAAAATACTGTGCTTTCCCCTAGAACCCGCCGGACTGCGGTAAGGCCAGGAAGCTGGTGTGCAACATTAATAAGGGCTGCGGCTACGGCTGCCAGCTCCATCACGTCGTCTACTGCTTCATGATCGCGTACGGCACCCAGCGGACGCTCATTCTGGAGTCCCACAACTGGCGCTACGCCCCCAGTGGCTGGGAGAGCGTCTTCCTTCCTGTCAGTAACAGTTGCACCGACCGCTCGGGCGCCACCACCGGACACTGGTCAGGTATGTCCAAACGCCTTCTCAATAGCACACCGTCAGTCACGAGCTCATAATTGTACACATAAAACACACACACACACACACAAATACATACACAAGCATGAGGCTTTGCAGCATAACGCAACAGTGTGTGTTCAATCTCGAAAGGTTCTCTTGCCAAATTGAGTGTGTATGGCTTCCATTTAAAAAAAAAAAAACAATTTTATGCTGCTGCAGCTAAAAGCAAGCGGTGTATGAAGGCTCTGGCTGAAACCGAACGATGCAATTCCCGTAAAAGCACTTTGGCAGCTAACGTATTAGCGGGAGGCTGCCGCTCAACGCTTCCGTCGCCAAGTAATCCTGTGACTTGAGAGTCCACTAAAAGAGTGCACACAACTTGGATGTTGTGAAGGTTTGTCCGTCAACTGTGAACCAAGACTACTTCACATCAAGGACGGCGCACAGGCTATTGAGTCCGTACAAAACTGAATGGTTTTCTAGATAGAGTGGCCAAAGGTTCGAACATTGTTCCATTCGCGCCTTGCCGTGTGCTTCTCCGACACTTAAAGGCAAAAGAAAATGGATCAAATGTGAGCGGGATTCCCCCTTTTACCCTTTATTGCTCCTGCACTCACCGCTAAGGTGCCCTTGAACACCCCCCCCCACTTGCCCCCCCACCTCGAATGGAAAGTCGCCCACGCCTGCCGTGGGTCGCTCAAGGTGTGTGCGTACCGGTTGCATCCAATTTCCTGGAGAAACACAAACACGGGCTTGGGAAGGAAAAAAAAAAAGTCTCTTGCATGGTAGCGCTCTCGTCAACCCTCGACCGTCTTTTCATTTCACTTTTTCGGGCGTTCCAAATGCCCGGTGCTATTCCAGGAAGATGTTCACTGTACCCACCGCCCAAAATCCATTTTTAGAATTGACCCGAATGAGTACTAAAGTGAATGTTGTGAATCTTGTTTAAGCCTCCCTGTGGGGATCCGGAATAAAACCAGGCAGCGCTGGGTAAACTCGAGTGCAGGAGGCTGCGGTTTTTATGGGAGGATTGACACGTGCCGCTGTCTACACACAGCTTGTGTTTACCCCTCCGCTGCCCCCCCCCCCCGACACCCCCTGAAAAATAAACAATGGGGTTGCACAGATCAACAGAGTTGTCTGCCTTCAGGCAAAAAAAAAAAAAATCCCTCCTCCTTAAACGGGTTTTGATGCCTCACTGGAATTGAAAGTACCAGTGATGCCCAACAAATGAGAAACGGGCGGTTAGGGAAGATGTGCTTTTTTTTTTTTTTTAACAATTTCTGTCATTGACACTCACCATGTTCACTCATTCGTACGCTGAAATGGAAAAGCGGAGACAAAAGATCAATGCGTTGATAAAATAGGTTACGCGAGCGCTGCAGACTCATTTATTAGTATTGAGTTCCGAATCGAAGATGCGATGATTACTAGGTTGGCTTATGGTTTAAAAAAAAAAAAAAGTGTTTGCCTCTGCAAAACTGACAAATCCGAAGCGTTTGCAAAAGACGATAAGTGAATTGGAGGGTTTGACTATCAGGCGTCGTCTGCCTCACGCTCTCATTCGCTATCAATTTCTCTGTGCGTGCCTCGTTGTTCTCGTGGTCGCATCCTTTCAGCTCTTCTTCTTTTTTTTGGGGGGGGTTGTTTTTTTTTTCTCCCAGCACCTCATTTGACTCATGCTCTCCTGGGCTCTTCCTTCTTATCTGCTGCTCTCGGGGGTGCCTCGCCTCTCTTATTCCGCCGCCTTTCATGCGTCCTTTTCGACTATCTGCTCTCTCTTGTTTCCGCGCTATCTGTCTCCGCGGCCTCCTATGGATCCATCGACGCCATCTGGCTGCCCCGAGCCGACGGCTTATTCGCCGCATACATCCTGCATTCTTATGTCTTGGCTTTTTTTTTTTTTTAGAAGCAGTTTGTCTGGGCCACCGCAGGGAACGAGTGACACATTGGCCTCGCTAATGTAGGCCTGTTGCTACCTGACTCGTCCCAATTGTCATGTCTGTTTCATTAACAGTAGGCAAGTGCCATCTTTGCGGCGCGGGGCCGCAGAACGAGGCCCGGAGGCTTAAATATGCAAAACCTGTTGTTAATGCTCCCTTTCAAATGCGTGTCCTTATTCTCGCTGCGCCTTATACTTAGCAATGCTTTTTAACGGAGCGGTTGGGAACCGATTTATAGGGGGTCGAATTTTATTCACGACCCACCTTCTCGAAATAGCTTTACATTGTTAACCCACTTCTGTTAAGAGTTTCCCTTCGGGTGCGAGGCATTTATAGGAATTGTATATGCATCTGTGACTGGGTATTTTTGTGAGGGAAAACATATAGCTTCGGGGGGGCCGGAATCAAAGATAGTGGAAAAAGTCATTATGGGACCTGCTTGTTTCTTCCCGCACATGGGAAATTGCGGAAAACAAAACCTACAAAGATGGGATTAAAGTCGAAATAACATGCCATGCGCTCGCCTGCGGGATGGCAATGTCGACGGGAAGAGTAGGTCCTTGGAAATGTGCCTGTTGTTTTCAGAGGCACGCTAATTAGGATATAGAAGAGCAAAGTGTGAGTTTAAAAAAAAGAAAACTTCTTTTTTTTCCCTTTTTTTGTCTAGTTTAAGTAGCGGTTAGCATGTTGGCCTCACAGTTCTGAGGTCTGGAGTTCGAATCTTGGCCTGACAAGCTTCATTTCACACATTTCGTGACAAAATTGTTAAGTGCGGATCAAACAACTCATTTCTTGGATCCGACCGACTCATTAACCGAATGTGAAAAACTTCTCGTTTTACTTGGGAATGTTTAGCCGGAGAGGGCCCAACGTGTAATTAGATGAAGACAGGGGGGGTTATTCCTGCGAGGATATGACTCAGTTCATTTGCAAAGTGACTGCAGGAGCATCATGTTTGTTGTTCGCTCTTCCTCTTGTCTCTTTGGATTCGGCTCCTGAAATATGTATGAAGCCTTCTAGGTGAAAGCTTTTGGATCTAATTGAGCGGCTGTGGGTGGAAGATCAGTCCATTTGTGCCAGGTCTCCGAGCGATCTTCAGCCCCCCCTGTACGTGCGCGCCGTGCCAGCATTGTTATGTAAGCGGAGCCATCTATTGTCAAAAAAACAAATGCATGTGTGCATATATATATATATATATATATATATATATATATATATATATATATATATATATATTCACCATTCAAAGTGTCTCTCATTAACACCAAATGTAGTTCAGATGTTCTAGTTGGCTTTCCGTGACATTTTTGCTTTCTTGCAAAAAGGCTAATTGTTTTATGCCAACACTTACTGCTACTTGGAACCGTTCCGAATGTCCACTTTGACTTAGTTCCATCTGAAGAAAACTTGGCCGCAAATGTAAAGTGACGTCGCGGCACTGTGTCCTGCTTGTTCGGTATGTAGCCGGCGTATGATTCAGCATTGTGACACTGGAAGCGAGGCCTGCCTTTATTTCTGCCCTTGTCCTTAACGTGTTTTTATGGACCCATCATGTCCGAAGCAGAGTTTACACACGCGTTGCCGTTTATTTAGGAAGTGTGCCGATGTTGTTTATGGCAGTATTAGGACCTGTCTCCGGTGCTTTGGCGCCCTCAAAACTGATTATCTGCAAAGGTGGGACATATACACACACGTGCGTGCACGTATACACACATTTTCTGAAGGTTTTAGAACCGAAAGTGAAGGTTGTCTTCCAGGTCTATCCCCGCTGGTGAAATGCGATTATCAGGGGATGTGTGTTTGCAGTTTATCGTCATTTTCGCACGCTTTCGCGCACGTGCCCTTGCGGTCTTCAGCGAGTGCATATGTGCACGTACACTCCGGTGTACGCGAGTGTGCACGGTCAAACGGTCGGCCTTGGTGTGTAAGTTGAGCGTGCGGCGATGCGGCGAGGTTTTTGCTAGCCCGAGAGGTGACCTTTACAATCAGTCCGGCTCAACCCTTTGCCCGCGGCTCCTGCCAATCTCGACGCAGCCTGGAGTCGCCGATGGCCAAGCGCCCCCCCCCTTCCCCCCCACCAGCCATCCACATCCTATCTTTGATTCGAAGGAGCTTCCCTTTGCCACGTAGCAAACTTGACTATCTTCCGAAACTGTGAGTAGAAATGTTGACAAAGTCCTTCATCGGGATTCATTCTTCACAACGCGCGCTCTCTTCGCAGGGGAGGCCCACGATAAGGACGTCCAGGTTGTGGAGTTGCCCATAGTGGACAGTCTTCACCCTCGCCCCCCCTACCTGCCTTTGGCCATTCCCGAGGACCTGGCGCCGCGTCTGCACCGCCTGCACGGTGACCCCTCCGTCTGGTGGGTGTCCCAGTTTGTCAAGTATCTGGTGCGGCCTCAGGCCTGGCTCGAGAAGGAGATCCAGCAGACCACTGCGAAACTGGGCTTCAAACACCCCATCATTGGGTAAGGCAAATCTTTTTTTTTTTTTTTTGCATTTCCCTGATGTCTTTACGCCGTTTCTCCTATCAGTGTTTCAAAACAAACAGAAGGCCTGGTAATAAGCAAATAAAAGACATGGCTTGCAGCCATTTGTTGAGGTTAATATCAGGTTAATGCAATAGTTTGGAATGCAACCGAAACGGGTCTGTTGTGCATTTTATTCTTCATCTTCCCCAGGCTCCAGAATAAGACTTGTTTGAATGTTAGCGCAACCTGCCGCGAAAAAGACACACACCAACAATGACAATTTCCCGGCGTAAAAATATTGCCCATATAGAAACCGCCACCGCGACTCGCCCATCCATCCAGTTTTGAATGCGCTTTTCCCCACAAGGGGTCACCGTGACTCACGGCCCGCTAAAAGCTAATTGAGTTACGTATATAGCGTTGTCTGTTTCCAGTTAATCTCAAACAAACCACCCTCTTCTTCAATGTGCTGCTAATGAAAGATAACGCCAATATAGCCCCGACTTTTTTTTTTTTTCGGTTTAGTGAACAGATATGTTCTTTCATCCAACTCTTTTAAATAACTTCAAAGTATCCTCATGACAAATGTTTCGAGCGGGTTGTACAGCTTGGTGTTGAATATTAAAACCATTTAGAAGTCTTGCTTTTTCTCTGACGGCAGCTTTCAGTTCTCCCCCCGGTTTTTCATTCGTGCACTCGAGACTGGAGGCGGACTTGATGCGGCGAGTTTTGTCCATGAGTGGAATATGTTGCCAAATGTTTATGGACATCATTCCTCGATGCAAACGAAGTGTAGGTGGTGCTAACTCGTACGCTCCCGACTGGCGGCCCCCGAACAATGCCAACCAAAGTGTTTGCTCGAATGGCACACGACTTGGTGTGGGGCTGCCAAGTCGAACCCGTTTTTAATTTTTATTTTTTTTAATACCTTCGCTAAAAGGAAGCTCCTCTTGTTTGGCCCACACGGCCCAGCAAGTTTCATGGACCCCCTAAAGTATTTCACGTACCTCCTCTGGGTGCCTTCCTGTCCAACCGGGAGGAAACCTCAGAAAGAACTGGGCAACACCGAAGGGATTTCGTTTCAGAGCTGACCCAGGACTGAACATAAGGAGGTGGGACCGTGGCCATCTCAATTTCGACCGCTGCCACCTGGACTTGGACTTTTGGAGTTGACAAATGGACAGATGGGCATGTTTTTCCCCCTCATTATTTTATTTTTTTTTTTGTTGCGTGGCAGCCAGGTGCCCAACTCGAGGAACATTTGCATTTTGCCCCCAAGCCCATTTCTCTTCATGCTGCACTTCCTGCCTGGGCTGTTATCGTAACGCGCTCACTTTGCCCAGATGGGAGATTTATCATTTGACGCCCATGCGCATGATGATGAGGGCGCAGCAGGCAGTCGGGAGAAAAGCTCCGTGTGAGGAAACTGACTTTCAGATCCTTTTGCTGAGGTGGACCGAACCTTTCACAATGTCCCGGGAGCCTCCACGGCATTCGCCAATTCTACTGGGAAAGCAAAAAAGTTGAAAGTAAACACCCAAGACTGCGAAGCTGGTCTCTGCCTTCCCGTTCGTCGATTCCCGGCGAAGGATTCAAGCTCCTCTCGGGATGCTTTGACTGCAAGCGATCCTCACTCCATTGCGCCGCCGCCTCCCGCCTCCCGCTCGGCTCATTTCGCTCCGACTCTTTGTTACGTTCCGACCGCCTCTGCCTCCTTTCATAAGCACGGCAGCCGCCGTCCGTCGGAGCGCTCCCCCCCCCTTTCATCTCCTCGTCCCGTTCTACTTTTGGATTCAGTTGTGATCGCGACTCGCCGTTTCGTTTGTTCTCGCTGCCAAGACTCGAGATGCCGCTCTCACCTTTCCCTCACGTTCCCCCTTGGCGCACCCATCAGTATTCACCATCCTCTCACGCTCCACGCATCTCTTGTTACGCTCCTTTGTGTGTCCCTCCCGCACCCACCCCAACTCCACGTACGCATGCTCCCTCCCAATCGCTGAGAAAATGTTGGATCACTTCTACTCCTCGCACCCTCGCTCATCCGCTCAATGAGCTAATGTTGCAGCAAAGTGCCCGGAAGCTTCTGTCAGCATTCGGGGCCGGAGCGAGAATGTGTGAGTCGGTTGTGGGCGAGTTTGTGAAGTTTGGAAGAGCAGGCGAAAGTTGAGAGGGGCCGGTGGTTTACCCGATAAAATCAAACCCTTGACATTCGACCAAGCGGAACAGAATCCATTCAGTCTTCCGTTTGCCCACAGCTTTCAATTTCCGCATCCGCTTATTGATCTCGTTCCTCATCGATTCTCATTGGGTGAGGGATCCAAAATACCACAAATGGGGTTTGTTAGCCCCCCCCCCTTTTCATTTTTCTTTGGAGGAAAATTGCAGCCTATCCATTCGGCGCTCATTATCTGTAATGGATCCTTGGGGGAAAGGAAAGGAAGGTAGGCGACTTACTTCTCAAAGTATGTCAAGAGACCATTAAGCTTCATGCGGTTTTTGCATACCTTTCAAGATATCCGAGCGCCGTAGGACATTTTGCTGTGCCACTCTGAAATTGGTCCGCAGGAAATGAAGTACGCTCTGTTTTGGCTTTGGGAACCGTCTTGGCATGGAAGGTTCGTCGGAACACTCCACCCCGCGCCCCCTGCTCCCCCCCACACTGCTTACCAGTCATTGGCTCGATGCTAAACTGTTAGCGACGAGGTTATGAGGAAGCATGCGGGCAGTTTGGTTTGCGCCATTTGCTTTGACGGAATGTCCCATCTTTACTATTGTAAGCCACTGAAATCAGATCAGGCCGCCGTTCCCTTTCTCGCAAGTTAAAATGCTGCCTTGTGCGCTCCTCCCGTTGTTAAGCTGTGCTCAAAGCGTTTGCGGTCACCGCGATCCATTTGGCTTTTGCGAAAGCGGCAGCACTTTGGGCCCCCAAGTGATTTTCTTGTGACCACACCAGGTTATTGCTCCCGACTATTTTTTTTCTTCTTCTTCATTCTTTCTCCACTTAGACGCACTGTACACTTCACAACAATTACAATCACAATTGGTTTGTAACCTTGGCAACATCTATTAGGTGAACCCGTCAGGCTTCAACAATAAAAGTTGTCAATAAAGAAAGAACAAAAGAGGAGGGGTGGGGGGTCTGCTTGTGACGCTTGTTTAACTGTTTTGACATCACGCTGACTAGAGAGGAATGCATTGGCGCAATTCTAAATTTGGACGCGCAATTGAATTCATGTACATCATAAGAGCAAAACTTTGATTCTAAAGAGAGGGGTTTTCTCCCCCCCCAAGCCATGATGGTTGCGGATTATTAGCAGTCAGGCAGCAAGAATAATCATTGCGGTTACACGAGGACACATCAACAAGAGTTGAAAGTGGCTACATAACCACAAAGTGCTTGCCCCCTCCCTCCCACCCCGCCTAATCTGCACAGTCTAACCAGTGCATCATGCAACTACTGAATAAGACAATAGTGTATCTGTCTCACATTCGTAAAGCTGCTAAGTCGAGCGGCCCAGTGATGTTTAAATCCTTTTGATCGTCTTCCAAGGTGCTGACGTCACATGCAAATAAAAGATTTAGTTGGTGTATATGGAGTTTTGGGGATTTTTTTTCAGGGAGGGGGGGGGGACATGTCTCCAGTGTGGGTGTCTATGAAATATGCCGGCGCACGTTGCCAATATGCTGTCTGAATAGCGCCGCGTGCTTTGAAATCAGGTCGGGGGGCTGGTGCGAGCGAGCCCGGGTGCGGCATCGTGGAGGAGAAGCAAGGAGGAGAAGCGACGGGCGAGCACGATGGAGTGAGAGAGATGAAAAGCCGGAGTTGACAAACACCCACTCCCACGTGTTACTTATATATATTTTTTATTTGCCGCCAAAATAAAAGGGTCATTCCTCCAATGCCGACTGATCTCGGGCCCAGTCTGTTTAGGATTCTGTCTCAGGAAACTCCAAAGTACCCCCCACCCCCCACACTCCCTCCCAAAAGTGTCAGAGGCAGCCTGGAGGCAAGAGGAGCTGGTGGCATCCCTTTAATTAACTCAGAGCTGTCCGTAGCCCAACACAGATGGTCGGACTCGGCAGTTTCCCGCTGAAAGAATCAAAATGTTTTTTTATTCATGGCATATGTTGATTGGAACTGCTATCTTCAAATGTTTTGGTGTGTTTTGGGGGGTGAATAAAACATTGGAAAATACCCAAATTAGTTCAAATCAGCCGGCATAGCTAACTTAACAACAATGGTGTCATTTAGCGGACCCAGCCCGGAATCGAACCGTGATCTCTGTACTGTGAGGCGGATGTGCAAACCAGTCCTCCACCGTGCTGCTTATTTAAAACGAATTGATGTACATTTTGGGGGCGGTAATTAGACGAACATGCAGTGTAACGTGGCTCTAAATCACTAAGACTGTGCAGAGCAAACAAATAAAATGAATCATGGTGGGCAAAATACACACAATTAAGGCAAAGTAAGCCAATTAGCCACTCGGGTAAGAACCCTTCAACATCATGATTGCAAATGTGTCATAACAAATGAGCCCACTCTTTTTTCCCCTCCCCCCAATAGATTTTGCCATTTTCATTTCTTCCTCGAGGCCACAAGTCGCACAATACAGATGTGGCTGGTTGCTTTGGTAATGTAGCAGTTGGAGATGGAATAAAAATTGGGTTGCGGCATCTATCAGTTTGAGGCATGCGGCGGCGTCAGGAGAGGACGTATGTGCGTTCTCATCCCGTCCCTCCTTTTTTTCCTTTTTTTTCACCTTCATAGATGCCGTCTGCTCCCGCTCCGTCCTGGATTGCTGGAAGGAATGACACAGAAAAAAATAAACACTGAACTGTTGCTTATTTCTGCTGCTGGCTTGTCCTACATACGCCAATTCAATCCATCCCGTGTGTCTGCAAACACCTTCTATCACCGCCATTCATTTGGCGGTCTATATGAGGAGGTTGGCACGGCACAAATGGAAGGAAGTAGGTCAAAGGGTGACGCTCTCAATGGCGTTCATCGGGCAAACGTAGCGGGACACCGACGGGAATCAAAGAAAATCTGGACTTGGTCCCTCAATTGACAGCATTAAAAGCGACGCCTACGCACGTCTCCTTTGCCGAGATAATCCATCCACCTCACAGATGTGGCATATCAACATGCTGATTATCCGGCATGATGATTGCGCGGTTGTGCCTCGGGCCTCCCGCAAGAAAAGCGTTGCGGGTCGTTTGGAGTCTTTTACACGCGGAATGCGGAATAAAGTGAACCCTGAAATGTGGAACGTGAATGCATTTGTGCGGATCTGTGGTCCGCCGTTCAGCGAATGATAGATTATGATGATGATGATGATGACGAAGATTCGAAATTCGAGTCGCCTGAACCCGTTTTCTGTCCCTCATGAGCGCAGCGTCCATGTGAGGAGGACAGACAAAGTGGGCACGGAGGCAGCCTTCCACCCCATCGAGGAGTACATGTTGCACGTGGAGGAGCAGTTCCAACATCTGGGCCGCCACGCCCACGTGGACAAGAAACGAGTCTACCTCGCCACGGACGACCCCTCCTTGCTGCAGGAAGCCAAAACTAAGTCAGTCTCCAAGATACTGTATTTTTTTTTTTCCCTAGCAAAGTTGTTTGCCCCCCCCCGCCACTGACTCGCTTGTTCCGCGCTCGCCCTCTTGAGGTATCCTGACTATGAGTTCATCAGTGACAACTCCATCTCGTGGTCTGCGGGCCTTCACAACCGCTACACTGAGAACTCTCTGAGAGGGGTCATCCTGGACATCCACTTCCTTTCCCAGACGGACTTCTTGGTGTGCACCTTCTCCTCCCAGGTCAGTGCAACTGTTTTGAGGTTACAAACGGCGCAATCTTGCCCCCATTATTCGCCAGCGATCGCGAGTAATTGACAGCGACCCTATGAAGTTACTGGCAAAGCACTACTTTTATCCAAACGAAGCTCCGCAACTCATTGCTACACTCAAATAATGATAAATTGTCATCTGCTCAAGCAATCAAATATCGAGTTAAGTTGCCGTATTTTCCGCATGACAAGGCGCCACGAGATGGTGCCGCACTAAAGGGAATACAATACAATACAGCTTTATTTATATTGGGCTTTCACAACCGCTGCAGCTGTAACAAAGCGCTTTACAGAACCGTTCGGTCCATTGAAATTGTCCACAAGGGTGTGAGTGGTTCTCTGTCTTGCTTCTGAAACTCAGCCGGGATAGACTCCAGCTCACCCGATACTGATGAAGACAAACCACGTCGAAAATGGATTGTTGTACTCGTTATCAAAAGGATCATGACCCAGATTCTGGATCCAGATCCCGGATGACTCACTCTTGAGTCAAATAAAACACCATGTCCGATAAAATATTCACAACTCGTGCTGGCAGGCAACTTCTTTTTAGTCACACATTGAACTTTTCCTTGCATTTGCTGCAGATGCGACAAAAATGTATTCAACTGCGGGGGGGATTGGGGGACTCTGGTAGCTAATAAAGCAACAGTTCTTAACTTGCCCTAAAAAATATAGGCACGCCGACGTAACATAGAATTATTGATCTCGGATTTCATGAACAAGGAAATGACTGGATATTAACCAGTGTTTAAACACAGCTGTAAACAGAGCTGCTTTTTTTTTCAGCTCGCATCAACAGGGAGCGTTTAGACCAGTTGCCATAGCGACACTTCATTTACCGGAATGTTCCTTGCCGGCTGCTCTTTCAAAGTCTCGTCGTTTTTATGGTGCGTGATGGCTGCAGTTGGCGTCTGTTTGACTGAATGAACAAAAATAACTTCCAAGTCAAAAAGACGTACATGTCTGGAAGAAGGAAGTCAAAAGAGCCCGTCGTCCTAATTTATCCACGAGGGGAAAAGTGGCTCAACAAAACCAAATAAAAGCAAGCGGAATCAGAATTACAATCCTTCTCCATCCTCTCAAATGACCATTAAGACACAATGTCCAAGTATTTTTATCGTTACGTTGCCCAATGTCGTACATACATGTATCTAAAGCTAAATCTAAAGCTCAATTCGCCAGTTTGGTTTTCATCCCAAAAAGAGGACCTTGAATAAAAAATCGCCTCATTTGAATTCGCACTTGCTATATTGAGGAAAAAGGAATGGCGAGTCAAGTATTTTTTAAACCAAGGTAGAGCTGCCTTTCGTCCCTCTTCATCTCAGGTGTGCCGCGTGGCCTACGAGATCATGCAGACCCTCCACCCCGACGCGTCGTCTTTCTTCTACTCGCTGGACGACATCTACTACTTCGGAGGCCAGAACGCCCACAACCAGATCGCCGTGTACCCCCATCAGCCGCGCAACGGCGAGGACATCCCGCTGGAGCCCGGCGACGTGATCGGCGTGGCCGGCAACCACTGGGACGGATACTCCAAGGGCATCAACCGCAAACTGGGCCGCACCGGCCTCTACCCTTCCTACAAGGTCAAAGAGAAGATCGAGACGGTCAAGTACCCGACGTACCCCGAGGCCGACAAACTGCTCCAGTCCCACAAGAAATGAAAGGAGGGGGGGGAAAATATCAAAATACAAAAAAAAAAAAAAAAGCATCAGAAGATGAGGAGGAGAAAGCCGTAGACTCCGGTTTCCAGGGAAGGAGTTTTTTTTTTTTTTTGTACAGAAGGAAGAAGCCTGCATAGCACGCTAGATGAGACGAAAGGACCTGCAACCACGGGTGACAGGACTGCACTCTGTGTGTGTGTGTGTGTGTGTGTGTGTGTCTGTGAGTGAGTATGTGTGCGCGCGAATATGTGTATGGAGGTGTGTGCACTTGTGCTTGTGTCAGGTCACAGAGGACTTGCACCACTACTCCCCCGTCTGACGCATTCAGGCAGGGTCTGTTGAGTCTGTAGATTTTAAATAAACTGAGAAAACATGACAAAAAAATTATCAGTAAAAATAAAAACTGTCCCGGGACAGAGCGGATCTTTACTGTAAAGACTGGAAAAAAAGCCCTGACGACACCCCCCCCCGTCCATCTCCCAGTTTGCAAAACTGGAGAAAGAAGTGTTTTATTTAATTCCTTGTGGTTTTTAATTCTATACTTGCCTTTGTTTTTGTTTCCTATTTTTGTTTTGTTACCGAATGTACTGTATCCTCTTTTTTGCCACGCGGCACTCCTCCATGTAATTCCTCCATCTCGTCCCACGTGCAATTAATTTTCATATTCCACGTCGTGCTTTTAATTATTATTATTATTATTTTTTCTTTTTTTTGCTGCCTGTGCGATGTGTGCTGTACCACGTGTGTGCGTGCGCGTGTGTGTGCGATAGAGATGACGTGTGTGTGCTGCTTTCAAGGGGCCATGTTAGCAACCTGCCTGGTGCCTGCTTTTTTTTTTTCACCGCCTCCGGACTCAATTGTGTTTGTGTGCCTGGCAGCATTGCGAGGGCGGGGGGGAATGGTGTGTGTGTGTGTGTGCGTGCGTATGTGTGTGTATGTTGTGGGGGCACTTTGGACAATGGAGAAGCTGGGTCACCCCCCCCCCTGCCTCGTGAACAATGGTCAGATTATTAGGACGATGATGCACATCAACACGCTAGCCAAATGAAGCACTCCACGGCTCTCTTCAGTTCCATCCTTTTATTTTATTTTTTTTAACTCTTTTAAAATGAAAAGAGGGCAAATGTGTTTTTAAAACGATATCGCTGTCTCTTCTCGAAAGCCATCATTTCATGACTTATGTTCCTTGGCATTGTCTTTGATGACCACACATCGAATAAACTTGAGAAACCGACGCTGGTTTTCTGTCGAACTTGTTGCGGGAGTCACTGAGGTGGAAAAAAAGACAAATTCGATGATTTGAAAATGTGATGTCCTATATGCTTTGAAATGTTTTTGTTTTTTTCACACAATCTAGTATTTTCCAGGTCAAATGTTCCTTTTCCTATTCCGAGAATACATTTCAGATGCCGCTCGGTCAGAACATCGCTCTGCATCTGTTCCCTCTCATCACGGGCACGTCGGCCATCGTCACAGGGTGAGAAGCTGTACTTGTTTTTCGTTTCATTATTGCAGTGGTCCAACATTTTCTCTTTTCTAATCAAGGTTTTAGCATGATGACAGTTTGGAAGGTGCTGCAATATAACATTGTTTGCTGGCGGCGAGGGGAAATCTGTTTAGAATCGAGAGCCCCTTGGAATCCAACCATTAATATCATGCAAAACCTTTCATGTGATAAGTTGAAATGTGAACATTTTTTCATGATTTTAACTTCCAAAGGAATGTTTTATCCCCCCCTCCAAACCCCAAAAAGAAGCCCAACTTGTCTTTTGACGGGCATCTCCAATTGACCCATGACCCCAGTGTCCCAGTAGCCCTCCCGCTCCGAGCATTACTGGCCTACTTCCTGCACGTCTGACTCCTTTCTAATTTCTTTGTCTTATTTATGTGATGTCTTGTTGCTTACTCACTCGGGGGGCTCGGGGAGTTTCATCAGAGATGGCGCTTTAATTTCGCTATCCGCACGCTTCATTGAATACTCATAAAAAGAATGGCGAGCTGCCGACGGTTTTCTGCACGGGCGAGTCATAATAATTGTATGGGTTTTGTCCCCCGCTTGACAACGGTCCACAGCCAATTTAGAGCGTGTTGACCGAGAAGCGGTAACGCGCGGCACTGCATCAAGCGTCTCATTTGAAAGGGAGCCAGTCCCCGCTCGGGCTCTCCAACCGCACGTGCTAACCGGAGGCCACTTTAATTAAAATGTGCTCATCGCTGTCACGCAGTCGTTTAAGAGAGACGTTAGCTCACTTCATTATTCTCCTAATTGGCCGCCCAACCTGATGGAAGCCTGCGGATTTTTAGAAGGCACCTTCTTTTGATCACGCCTTCCGAGTTCGACTTTTGTTCGCCGGGGAACACAGCGGAGGCCTTTGCGGGTCAATAACCCCCGACGTGCGCCCCTCAACTAACCACTAAAACAAAGCCAGTGATTAAAAAAAATAAATAGATCGATGTGCGGCTTATTCTGGATCCCCACGAAAAGGTAACATGTACATGAGGGGAAGTCATAGACCCTGCAAGCTAAAAATAACATCAGTAAAATATGGGATCCCGCCTGTCGGGTTAAGCGTCTGCGCCATCACACCGCGGACCGTCAATCTTGCGAGAGACAAGCGATTTCATTCCGAATGACTCCTGCAAAATGGGGGGAGGAAATACAAATGAGTCCTCCAACGTGGCGCGGGAGTACCATCCAAGTGTCACCTTTGTGCAAAGGTAGATAGTAAGGACGTCATCATTCTGCCATCGGCCTTAAATCAACCCAGCAGTTGGTCTTCGCCGTGCGACATTTATCGGATGAGCATTGGAAACCTCCTCCTAGTAAACGGCGCGCTGTAAAGGGAATTCCTGGCGAGGCGGAGGCACACGGCAGCCGGGGAGCCACAAAAGGGCTTTCGTTTGGCACATGGAGAGCACATGTCGAGGATTTTGGTGGGATGCCCGCTGGGGGACAATGAGGCACGCGAGGACTTGAGTTTACGTTTGATGGGCTCTATAAAATTGCCGTTTGCCGGCCAGCGTTTTAAAAGTACACCGGTGGACTTTAAAAACAAATAACAGCGGCGCCCGTGTGCGGCGTTTCACGAGGGCCGTGCGCGTACCGAAATGTGTGCTGGTCGAAGGAAGTTCACAGAGGCTGCTCCGAATTGCGATCGCTTTGCATTGACAATGAGCTGCGCGGCGTGCTGCTGCAAAGTACATCAACCTGCGACGGCATTTGATCCCCGAGCATTGTGTCATTTTTAAACCAACGAAAACCTCGATGAACTCTGGGGAGGGGGGTGGGGGGGTGTAAAGACTCGACAAGCAAACAAGCAATTTGGCAAACATTCAGTCATATGCTCGTTTCTATTTGTTTCCTTGCTTGGACTCCAATTTGGCAGAAGAGTGTGAGCATGTGTATTAAATAAGGTCTTGTTTGCTGGTGCTTCTTGTTGAACGTTCGCCCACTCAATCTGCTGTGCTTTTTCTTTCCTTGTCGCGCGCGCGTCCTTTTCCGTGTGAAACTTTCCAACTCGGCGTTGCGTGTTGATGTGTCACCCAACAATTGTACGCGATTAACTTCCCACGTGCAGCCCACCGGTGCCCTTCACCCCCACCCCCCCACCCCCCCACCTCCTCCGCAGGACGATTACAGCGCTCACTTGGGTGAGTATGATGTTTTGAAGACGACAAAAACAAAAAAAAATTACCCATATGAGTGAATAAATTAAAAGCAATGTCATGTTCCTCCTACAGGAGATCTCCTTTGAGTCAGAACTCCACCATGCTGAATCTGTTTTCCTGCATTGATTTTTGCATTTTTGATCAAATGCTATTGGGGTGTGGGCGGGCTGGGAACCATCACACATTTCCTAACCAGATGTATGACAAACAAAACGTTCATGCAGTCCTCCAATGGTTGTCATTGAATCACATCCCCAGTTAAGAGGGTGTGCACACTTTTGCAACCCCCATGATCTCACTTCATTTTTCGTGACTTTTGTTCTACGCCACATAGACGGTGAAAACAAAGGTTTAAATGATTTATCTTTCCCTGTTTTTATCACACACCAAAAAAAAATAAAAATAAAAATAGCGATTGAACAGGGGTGTGTAGACTTTTTATATCCCCTGTATGTCACCGTCAAATGAACGTCCATTGTGAGGCGACGCCGGCAGCGGGGCGACGGAGAAACCCCGGCCGCTCCTCCGCCCCCCCCGTCGCCGCCGTGCCGCCTGCCAGCAGGCTTGCTGCCTGCCGTGATGACCATTAGTGTCTGGCTGCGGCTGCGGGAGATAACAGCTGATTTAGGGGCCCGTACCTCGACACAGCCAGAGAGAAATAGCCAGCTGCTGCTTATCGCACTCTTTGCCATCCTCCACTCACTTTTACATTAGGCTCACCTATTCAAAGCCATCTGTCTCGCCGCTCGGGCGCCGATAAAAACCACTTCCAGAGAGGGCGTCGCTTAAACCGTCGTCACCGGTTTGGCAGCGACAAGAGGGAGGCGGCGCCAACCGGAATGCTTTCTCCGCACCCAATAACAGCCCGGGGGCCGCACAATGGGGGCTCGACGACAAAGGGCCGCGCTCACAAAGCTGACGGCGGAGTGTTCTGATACACATCCCCGGGGCTCGTGGCAAATCAATGGGGGTTTTGGGGTTTTGCTCAAATGAACGCGGCAGGCTGAATCATCGAAACAGGCGAGCCTATACCGCGACATCACATCTCTGCAGACTTTTATCATTTATCAAACAAAAGGGGGTTAGGGGGGGCGGGGGCAGGCTTACCAGTTCAGTCACGTCAATGTCATTCACCTCGACTCTTCTCGATGTAAAGACAGAAGCATGTCACGTCAGAAAAGGAGTTCTAATAGAGTCTAATCGTAGTTAGTGGAAAGTGGCAATTTTCCTTCGGTCTTCGTCTGCTCTGTCATTTCTGTGTACCGGCGTAATGGCACTTTCTTGCGTCTGGTCTTTGATAGCAAGAGCGACAAGATGGCTGCCCTTTCCTTTTCTCTCTGCTGATCGCAGAAGCAATTTGCTCTTCTTTACGCCGTCGTCTAAAAAGGCTCCTGATTGCAGATTACGACCCGAGTCTTAAGTGCGCGCGGCCGTTGTAAAGCCGCACTCGATCGAAATGCTTCCTCCTAGTCTGTGTGAACCTTGACCCCCCCGGCAATCAATTTGGATGGAGTACCAGCAGACTTTTTGAGAAGTAGGAAATATCCCACGTGGAGCCTAATCCCACGCGAGAAATGGGGTTTGCTGGAAGTGTGAATAAATGTATGGTTGACCGGTTAGCACGTCCGCCTCACAGTGCAGAGGTGCAGGGTTTGAGTCTGGCTCCAACCTTCCTGTGCGATGTTTGCATTAACAAACTAATTGCAATGCGATTAGAAAATGACTCCTGTTAAATCTGCAGTCGGTGGGACCACCGCTGCCGTGTTCGTTCGGAAACCTTCTGTACAATTTCCAATCTTTCTTGCAAGGAAGGTAACTCTTGTGTTTCACCACTTTTGTTCAAACAGTAACAAAAGCGTCTTCCTTCGCCTTCCTTGAGCGCAGTTTATTTTTTGGGCTGGAGGATTCAAGAAAAGTGTATTTTTTTCAAACAGCGCAGCTATTTAAATATGTCAGCCAAAAATGCTAACTCACTAAAGCACTTTTCACAAAGCCTATTTGTGTGTCTTTAAAAAGCCTCTCATCTTTCAAAAGTGGCTTTTTTTTTGTAATTGTCTCACCGGGTTGTTGTGTTACTCCTCCTGAGTATTTTCTACGTCTGTTATCTGAATTTGGGTTGTTCGTCCGCCGAGTGCGTTCGTAATGTTTTATGTGCAAACACTACTTTTCTCAGCGACCTTGCTTAATGCAGCCTTTCGTGTTCAATGGCCGCATCTGTTCGCTTTGTGGTGATTGTTCAACGCGCACACGGCGTCGACGTGTATATCTGATGTACTCCCGAGGCGGTGCCTTTCCAAACACGGTTGTTCTGAAGTATTGTTACTTCCCTAATTGCTACTTTGAGCGTGCGTTCGGAGCGTGGGGGCATTCAACAGAAATGTTTGCACGTGGCAAGCTTTTGATTCTCCCTCGCCCCATTCAAAGCCATGACACCTCCGCACGTGCCCTCGCGGCCCCACCGCTCGCCATGAGAGCGGGTGGAAATTACGAGCAGATATTTATTAGCATGGGTGAGCACGTGATTAATCAGCCGCGCGGTGAGGGGGCTTCTTGATTTCATGTGTTGAGCAGGTAAGAAAAAAATAATCTGCCCAGATGTTCAGATGTGATTTCTTGACACGCACAACACATTAACCAGATCACTGCACGTCTTCTTAGAATTTTTTCAAATCGAACACAACTTCATCCAGCCAATGTGTTTTTCCGCCGGCGTTTCTGTCTTCTTTTCCGAAGTTGGGACACAATCATTCTAAATATCGTGATGCTGTGCCTCTTGTTTGCAATGGCGTCTTTGTCTCAGCTAGCTAACGGCTAACGCCACCAAGTACCTGCAATGAATGAATGTGAGTGGTGCTACGCTCTTCGAAGTTGGCCTGTTCGAGGACGTTATCAAACATAATTGTAAAAGTGTCTCTGCATTAAGTAGCGACGCTGTTAGTTCATTTTTGACCTGTGCGCAGCTTGCGCAGCGTGAGCTTCAAAAGGCTAATCAGCGAGCTAATGAGTTCTCTCTACCTGCACCAACAGGCAGGCTTTCTTTGGCGGCGAAAGCAGGCCGCCTGCAGTTTGAGATAGGAACGCGCTGTTTGACAGGTCACACCTTCAATCGTGGCGCTAATGAACCTGCTGAGCAGGCGTATTCGATTACAAATTACTCTTTCAATTACATCGGATACATGGATGCAGCCACAAAGTCTCACAAGGTTTTTTGTGCGCACACCAGGTCACATTTCATTTGGAGACGATTTAACAGTTTGCTTTGTTATTTGTTTATTATTTAGGTGGTGAGTTTTCAGAAGTGGAGGCTGGGCATGTGGACGCGCACTTCCAACAGCCGATGGAGACACTCATGAAAGGATGAAGTAGCAAAACATGTTTCTATCGCTCATGTCACGGTGCTCCGATCCGGCGTGATTCTCTGTAGGCTTACGTGTGTACCCAAAGTCGAAGGAAGATTGTGGAAAGGTAAAATGTTTTCCCCCTGACTAGTCCAAGCTGCTTTGTCTTGCCCGTGGGCAAGGACAAGACGGCGAGCAGTCCTCATCCGAGATGAATAATGCACCGTTCAAAGTCCCGGCGACTGATCCGAGGCCCCGCGAGAGCCCCAAGGTACGTCGTTACCTCCATGTAACACTCAACTAAAATCCTCATCAAGCTGTCCCAAAAGAGTTGCCGTGAGCAGTTGAAGGGGGGGGTCACAGCACACAAGGGTGTTATGATCAATATTCCGAGGAGTGCTCGCCAAGGCTCAGCTTGAGATAAGGTAAAGACGGATCTTATCCGGAATCCGTACGTGTTTGTCAAGGCAGCGGCGAGAACGATGGAGGGAGTTCAACACAGACTCAAGACTTTACTGGAGACAAATGGAGGAGAATGCACGGTGAATAATTTACACGGGCCAAAAATAACATCAAAACAAAACGAAAAAAAAACGACTGTTGTCATCTTTCTGTAGAATCCGGGAAACAAAAGCAAGAAGGGAGCCAGAGTGAATTGGCGATACACAACATGTAAATCTTCCCATTAATCGAGTGTTGGCGCTCAAGTGATGATGATCTCATTTCAATTTACTGCCATTGTACTTAGCGTGAAAACTGCGGCTGTTTAATGGAACTCGAGGCTCGCTGGGGACCTTGACTGTTGAATGACTTGACTTGTCAACAAAGGTTGATAGCATCCATCGAATGGAAGAACGTTTCGTCGTTTTGCCCGTCACGATCCGTCACCGGTATAGAGAGATGAGCGCCGAGTATATTCGTAACATCGACGTAAATAGCCGCAGATGGTCTCACCTAAAACGGAAACCTGTTTTGCTTTTCTTCTTCTGTCCAGCTTGCAGCAAAACACTTGAGAGCGTGACCGTTTTCGCGTAAAGGTCACAGATGACAAGTTTGTCCGACTTCAACTAACGCGAGGAATTAAATGTGAATTCTAGCGGCTTCTGTTCACAGCGCGGCGGGTGACTCATAGATCATCTTGAAGGTTAGTATACAAGCTGTATTACCATATGCGCATCATCATAGAGTCCCGCGCACGCGCTTGTAAAAGACTTGGTGAAAGGTTTTTTTTTTTTTTGGTTGTTGTTTGTTTGATTAATGGTACACCTCCGGAGACCTACATGAAAGCAGCATTCTATGCACTCTGCTGCGGCTAATTTAATCGACCTGGTTTGCATGAAATAAACAACATTTCATGATTTGAACGCTCCCATTTAATCATGTCATTTTTCTTACAGTGCGTACTTTTCGGTATTTAACTTTGCCCGGTTATCAAAGAGAGATCAAGCTAAGTGGGAGCCATTCATCTGGAAGCCTTCAAAATCATTCAGTTTGGATGATGGGAAAAAAAAAGCGTCATGACGCTAGAATTAAAAAAAAAATCTAAATTCAAACCTGACTGATACTTCAAATCTACATGATCTGATTTTGGGCAATTTAATGCTTGCAATGTTGGGGTGGGCTCGTTTCTGTGCAACGGTGTGGATGAGAGCGAAAATGGTTGTCAGCTTGTGCCCTTTGATTGACAAATTCAAAGTCTGTGGGTCTTGTTAAAAAAAAAAAAAAGTAGTTAAAAAAAGGACAAATTGGGGATGGGTGGTCATGGTACAAGTGGTGTGCCTCAGGAGTCATACACGAGTACTCCACACTTACTATTTAATTGGCCCCAAGACAGGCTTTAAATCTTGTGTTGAAGTGTGGCATGGCGCAAAGAGAAGCCAGTGGCTCTTTTAATTCCACCTCAACAACTGAGTTGGACCTCTCTAGGCAGATGTTAAAAGTTGAGGATTAGCATGACGCGATATTGGCATTGCTAATATACTTTGAATGATTACATGCTAGTCATGTGCAGTAAAAAGTACAACCCATGCTGCTGAAATAATTTTATCAATCATTCAATTCCATCTCTTCCGTGACACATTTCTCAGGTCTTTGTTAGTTTGGTGGCACTGTCTCCACTTTTACCATCAAGTTCATTTCAGGACGGCCAAGTGCTTTCTTACTGCCGGGGGACTGAGAAATAGCAACGAGCACAAAATCTCATTGGCAGAGGTAACATGATTATTGGATGTCACACTGTGTTTATCTTTGTGCTCGTCTGGTACTTTGCTTTTCTTTTTTTTTTTTTTCCTTCATAGTAAGAAGCAGAAAAGGACAACAAAATCTGGCAGCAGCAGGAGGGACAACATTCTGGTAGTGATTGGAAAAATCAATTTTAGGAGAGAGGAAATCGTGCAAGAGGAGGCTAAAACAGATCGTATCTGCCTGCGCGTGTGTGTCTGTGGGTGTGTGTGTGGAGGTGGGGCGGGGGGGGTAGCTGGAGTACGACTGTCAGATAGATGCCGCTCACCTGTATACCAACCAAATTGTATTTGCCTATTTTCTCCTGTTCTGTCAAATCTGGCTGTAGTCTGATTTGTCATCGTCATCTGCCTGCCCGTGTCGTCCATGGCGAAATATTGTGAGCAGAACAGACATCACTGTCGTATGATTTGGAAACCTTTGCATTTAGTGGGTTTTGAACAGGTCTCAACCATCCCGGTTTTTAAAGTTTGCGGAAACTAATATCTAACATATGGGACTGTTTATGCTAATTTAATACGCCCCCCAAAAAATTGTACATTTAAAATGGAGCCCCCAACGCGGCCAAATCTAAATCTTTAATACTTCACAAAAAACTAATGACTATGAGATGCAGGGTGGCCATCCAGAATTTCGTGAAAATATGTTGATTTTTTTTTTTTCACAAACACCTTTTGTATTTCAGGGGCCATCGCGGCCGCTAGCGGACGTGCAACCCTGATCTTGGGTCATTTGAAAATACATCCTGTCCAACATCATAGCACTAAATCGGACTTGGGCGCATCGACCTGCAGTCCAAGTCCAGCTTTAGCTGTCGCGGTACACAGCATTCCTCAACGCGGCTCCACGATAAAAAGCACACTTGATGTCGCTCGACAAGATGAGATTAAACAAAGCACTACAATGTCAGTGACAAGGCGCATTTTAGGCTTTTCACACAGTCAGGTGGTGTTGAGCCGGATCGGCTTTGTTTTCCGTTGTGTTTCCTTGGGTTCATGTGTCAAATCTCGCTCTTCATGTTGTCACTCAGAACCGGAGGAGATGGAAGTTTCTACCTGGAGATAATCCCTCAAACACATGATGTCATGAAAATCTGTCACATCCTTATTTTCCTCTCCGGGGCGCCATCGTCGGCGTTTGACGTTGTAAAGTGTCTCATTTTGACACATGAATGTTGGCGGATTAAATGGACCATAAATCTGACAATGATTTGCTCTCGGTGCGTTTTAACAGCCATCACATCTTCTGATGGCCTCGTTACAATTAAAAAAAAAAAAAAAAAAAAGAAAGGAAAGCACTTCATTCTCTAGAGTGGGTTGTCAACGTTGATAAAAGTAAGTCTTTAAAGAAGATATTTTATGTGCTCCCCGCCCTCCTCCACACACACACACACACACATACAGCCAATTTAAAACATTCTCAGGTGACATAATAATTTATCTGGGACATGCTTTTGTCCAAAATAACCAAAGGATCACGAATTATAGAGTACTTTATGCACACGATTTCCTGTCTGGTTGAAATCAGAAAGAGGACTGATACTTCAGAAAACAATGACTCAAGTAAAAGTACTTTTACTTCAATCTCCCCAAAGGTTTCAGCCCATCCTTGTAGCTGACTGAAGAGGAAGGGAGGTCGAGAACTCGAGCGGCTGCCCTCCATCTATCGTGTGTGACAGGCGCTCAGGTGCTGCTCGACAAGACGTTTTTGTGGGGCCCGAGCAGGTGGCGACGCCCCCCCCCTTACTGCCTCGTATGAACACCTGTCGTCTTCATTGTTTTTTTTCATGTGATCCACAGCTCACTCTGCTCCCCGCGTATCCCGCCGCAACCAAGCAGGCTCCCAGGCGGCTCCGGGATCAGGCTCGTGACGCTGCTTCACGGCCCATCAGTCCAAAAGAAAGTGATGATGAGATGTGCCTGATTTTGTGAGTAATTTCACATCACACTGGTTCATCACACTGTGCTATGGATTGAGACAGAAACTTGACGGGGGGAGTCAAGTCAAAAGTGATCGTTTACAATAATATGTTCTGTGTGTCTAAACGCCCTGTTCTGATTAATATTGCACTTGTGGAGTATTGAATTAAGCAGAAATGTATCCGTTTTAGGAGGCGGCCATTTTGGCAGTTGCTCTCGACTCAAAATGACATCACGGCGGCTAATTTGAATAATCTGTTTTTATCAGTGGGGGTGCATAAAATAGATTATTATCAAGACTTTTTTTTTTTAACTGAACTTTCCCTTTAAGTGTTTGCAAGTGTTTACAGCTGGAGCCTATCCCAGCTGACTTTGGGCGTGTGCTGGGGTGTGCCCAGCACCAGTCACCAGCCAATCGCAAAAGGCCCAACTGCCCTCACTCACTTTCACACCTGAAAACCAGTTTCCAAATAACCCAGGAAAGTTGTTTTGCAATGTTTGTCTATTTTGACCATATTTGGATCGGTGGACCACGCAATGTGGTAAGTTTGTTTTGTTTTGTTTTGATAACTGTAGTGCAGTACTGCCTATGATTCACACAGAGTGATTTTAAAAAGAAAAAAAGAGGCCAGTCAACACAGAAATGACCCCAAAGGAGAGACAACCCTTTATCTTCCCATTTCATCTGACAAGGATTATTGATTCATGAATCGTTGTCACGGTTTGATGTGCCCTTGAACGTACACTCGCTTGCCCACATTTGCATCTTTTATCAAGTCCATTTTAACTGCAGCCAAAGACGACTTGACGCTAGGGATGGGCTCATTCCAGGATATATATATATATATAGACGTCTGAATTAGTTTGCTCCCGAAGTAATTAATTGAGGTTAAGCTACATCCATGCACACGCGTCCCTATGGCTTCAAATCCTCCAGGCAGCATTATTCTGCTGACCACAGAACATTTCAAATGCCCCCCCCCCCCCATCGCACTAAAAAGCCTGGTGGAGCTGCGTTGGGGGGTGGGCTGCGCCACTGTGGGAGTGTTTACAGCCGCATTCAGCCGCAACTCCTCTCATGCATTAATTGTGGCGCAACCGACAGTCTGGATAGTTGACAGTGCTATGCGGGAGTGGACAATGTGCAAATTGCAGCAAACCGTGCAGCAGAGGAGCAGTGACACTGCTCGAGTCGTGTTGTGGCAACAGCCGATGTGGGTGAGTCGACCGAGGAAAGGAGAGCTCTTAATGTAATTGGTTTAAAGTTGTTGTTTTTCTTTTTACTTTTGTTTGTTTGGTGGAGTTGTGACCAGTGTGTAAAAAAATGACCGACTCCTTGTACATTGCACCATTCGTCTCTGATTGGTTGTTTTTCCTCGGGTGTGGTGGTTTCTTGTACATCAAATTAAAAGCCCAAGAAGGGGCCAACAGATACTGTATTGATTTAGTTTTTTTCACAGATCATATGTAGGCATCATGACTGTTTTGAAAAATATGGCCTTTTTTTTTTTTTTTTTTTTTAAATTGCAAACTGTCCTTTGATGGACCTTGGCGGAGGTCGAAGCTCTACTGGTTGCTGTCCCACTGGACTCTCTCATCATGGAACTGGCCAGCGATCGACTAATGAGGTCCATATGCGGCGCCGACAGTGAGTGAAGCGCCCTCAGTTTCATACTCGGTCTTGGGTGACACCAACGGCATTATTTGCCACACTAATCCACTGTGCAATGCGGCCGCCTCCAAAAATCAAATTTACAATCCCATTTGGGGAGTCTGATATTACCGCTGCACCTGTTGATTGGCAACGCTGCTCTCCTCACGCACCCACCTGCGCTGACACACACACACACACAAACACGCTCCTGCTGCCCGCTCTCTCTCAAATGCTTCCTTTGCATAGTTTCCATAGCAACCAATCCACTTCTATTCTGTTGTTTCTCCAAAGATGGAGAGCAGCTAATTTATCAAAATGAGGGTCTTTTGATGGTGAAGGAAGCTAAGTTCCAAGATTTACATAATGAAGGGATGCCGCAGTAGATCAGCTGCCGTCTCGTGCTGATTATTGCTTTTTGATGAATTTCGGTCCACTTGTCCTTTGCTAGCTCAGCTGCGGCAGGCTATTGTGTCCCTGAAAAACTCTTGTTGTGCACTGGTGGGACTTTTGTGAGGTGTGAAGATTAAAAGCACACTCGTGTTGCAAACATTGGGTGATATGAATTTATTTCTTTCTCGATTTATTTTTTGGGGCTTTATTACGCCTGATACCATCCTCACATGGAAAACAACCAAATCACGTCGTCGGCAACCCCAATGTGCTTTTGTAAACTTCTCTCTGTTCACAGCCATTTTGTTAGTGTAGGCCTCTGATGTGTCTACGTGTAAAATGCCAGGGTGTGGCTTGATTGCTGTAGTCTGTACGGGAGATTGGTCCGAACCCTTTGAGGTCACGATAAACATGCTCGATTCGGTGCCCTGTCATAAATGTAACACTCCAGACATTTGTGGCACGCCATGTGCGAGACGTGCGCCGGGTCTTAGTTGTGCCTGCGTGTATAGCGGTCGTCAATAGGTGAGAATTTAATCACACCGGGCCAGATGTGTGCCGTATTGATTTGCGGCTGTTTTGTGAAGCACAGCTACAGGCGCTTCCGCCAGGGACGTCAAGCCCTCCATCAAAGCAGCCTCCTTGCGGGATTTAGTCCCATCGGTGGAAAGCACAAAGGACAAGTGTGTTTTTTTGGGGGGGGAGGGGTTGGTTTTTGGTGCAGCACAAAAGGTGAATTTGGAGTGCTTGTTGAACCGGCAGTCTCAGAGGGGCACAATACAAAAACAATCGATGCTAGAGGGACAAAATAATAATAATAATAATCTCCCGGTGACTAATTACTAAACAACGCTAGGCTATTAGCAACTATACGGATGCACGCACTTCCATTCCATTCTATTCAAACAAAATGGAAGACAGATGAATTTAATTGTGACATGACCCGTATGAAATACGACTGGAGGCGTGTGCGTCTCCAATAAAAGACGATACGATTCAAGGAGTGTTCATTTTTTACATGTATTTTTTTGAATGTTCTTTGGCCAAATTTAGTTCAAAGTACTTTTTATACTGAGCGTGCCTGTGCTTTAATCATCCTTTCATTGAAAAAAAAAAAAGAAACTCCGAATAAAGGAAGTGAAGTGTTGAAAATCGGAATTTTGTCTTATGCGGGTTGCGTGGTGGGTTTTTATTATTATTATTTTTTTGCACTTTGTCGGAATTATTTAGAGAATTGAATTTGCAGTTTTGGAAATATCCTGAGAAGATCCATAATTATCCTTCTACAGTGACTATACTATAAATAGAAAAGGCGAGACGTACCATTTGTGACTTCCCAAAAAAAGTAAATGAACACAATTATTTGAATTATTCTTGCTAAAATTTAGTTTTAGGCCATCCCCAATTGAGCAATAGGAAAAAATGGTCTTATGCCAGCCAAAAAAAAGCACTTTCAGGATGATGGGACATGCGTATCATTAATTATTCACACTGCATTAAATATAAATTGCACCACTCAAACCTTTCTTTAAATTGTCTTGACTTTCTTTTTTTTTGGGGTGGGGGGGCGAACAACCTGAAGGGGTGGGCGAGCCTCTATTGTAAAGGAAAGAACAACAATATGTCACGAAGAAGTTTCTTCCCCCAAATGTGATGGCTGTTGTGACATGGAGGTCGCGCTCATGTCACACACGACTCTTTCAGACTTTTTTGGATGCTCTCGCTCTCTCAGCTTCCTATGTCAGCTTCAAAATAGAGCCAAAAAGTGACACGTACCTCACGAAATGATCCGGGGGGGGGTGAAGAAGCCGTGTTTGAAGCCGATTCTAATACCCCCTCTTAACGCTAATCTGAGGGGGGAGTGTGAAGCGCAAAGTGAACGAGCGGGGTGGCGGTCGGAGAGGATAAGACGGGCGGGGTACGAGTTGAACGCAAAAGTGAGTTTGGGAGAAAAAGAGAGCAAATCAGAGCGGGTGACCGGTGAACTCGTCTCGGCTATTTAATGTCTTCCCTGATGGACTATGATTGGCTCATTAACCCCACCTCTCCGGGGCGGCAAAACTGGCTCTGCTGCGTATTCGGCTCACGTGCACACGCTCGGCCACATTCAACCCCCCCCCCCCCCCACCTACACACACATGCAAACAAATATGCTCATTAACAAGCCAACGGAGTGGGCAAGCATTCACGTAGAATATAGATCTTCATTAGACGCACAGCCGATGGATCATTACGCTAAGTACGCGCTCTGTCGAGCCTGAACGTTGAGCAACAACGAGCGCAGCGCGCTGCAGTGCCACGCAAAGTTCATTTATCTGTTGCGTGATTAAGTAGTCAGGAATGCATTTTCATCATCAACAAAATTAATGACACACTCTCGAAGCTGCCCGGTGAAAAGCAAGACAAAATTGCTTGGAATAGCAAACCCAGCTTTGGGTCCAAAAGAATCCGAGCCAACGCTGGGTTATTTATACCCAACACATTGGGTTGACGATTCTGATCCAGCACGTTGGGTCGAGATTTTGCTCCAACAAGGGCTGAAAACTGCTCAGACTGATGATTTCAAGTTAGCGAGAAATAGGTTTGTGGATGACGACCAAGCTCAGAAAAGTATTTCATTTTCTGTAACTATTCCACTGGTTGGAATTTATTGTGTCAGACCCCAGTTTTAGCACAATCCGCGGTCATTCGGTCACGCCATGCAAGGGCCTATTTTCTTTGGCGAGTGTTTGGTGAGATTACCGGCATCGTCAAGTGTGCTAATTAGTCAAAGGAGACATTTCTTTGGGTCATCATCCATGCCAAGGGAATGTGAGAATTTAATCACATCCTGACAGATGTGGGCAGTATTGATTTGTGGCTGTTTTGCAAGCGTAGCCCCGGGCCCTCCGAGAGGGACGTAAAGCCCTCTATCAAAGCAGCCTCCTCGCAGGATTTACTCAAGTTGAGTTTTCTTTCGCGCAGTGCAAAGGTGAAAATGTAACGCTTGTTGAACTACAAGTCTTTGGGGGTTGATGACTGGATGTGATAAATCTGCATATAAATAAACTATTTACAATTAACTCATTCACTCCCAAAGACGTTTTATACGTCTTTTCAGACTAGGTTTAGAATTGGCTGGTACTGAATGAGTTAATAGTAACCATATTTTGGTAGTCCTTGTGGTAAGCAGGCTCCCTCTAGTGGTAATGCAATAGAATTGCTGCCCAAGTACAGTTTGGTTGTATTTAACTTTTAATGTCATTTTTTTTTTCTTGTAATGTTAAAACTTTAGGAGAACATCCACTGTTTTATTTTGGATAAATATTTAGGCCTGCCACGCGATGCACAATATTTTTACCTATTTTAATGATGGTGTATTTATTTATTTTTTTTTTTTTGGTGGCCGATCCTTGATGTAAAATAATTTGTGACCCACAAAGTCTACGTACGAATTCTAAAAAGGATGGCGTCTCTTCCATCTGTGATTGCCGTGTTGACGTTATCCACCACCCAGTGTGGCCCAGAGTCGCAAATACAGATTAACAATGGCTACTTTTACTGGCAAAGTAAACCATGCTCGTAAATACACAATTGGTCAGTGTATTTTTTTAGCAAAATGAATGAGTAATTTCTTAATTGAGAAAACAAATTCCAACCCATTGCAGAGGGCGAGACCTCCCGCTCCAGTCATTTTCCACACGCCTTTGTTTTGTTTGTACTTATCAGAACAATTACATATGAGTGAGTCAGTCAAGCAGTGGCAACGGATTCAAATGCCACCCTGCAGCACGATCTCTGTTTACTCTTCGCTTGTGTTTATGCTCATGTACTCGCTTGGGATTTGTATCGCAACAAAGAGAGCGTTCGATTTCATGTCTGTCACTGATTTATATTTAATGAAGCTCAATGATTTTTTTTTTCCCGCCACCCCTTCATTAAGTCTTCATTTATCAGAGCGAAACCTGTGCGCGTTCACAATGGCGGCTCATAGACTGAGGAAGCCTTCGCACTGCTCGCTCAAAAAAAAAAAAAAAAAAAATATATATATATATATATATATATATATATATATATATATATATATATATATTCTGATTCTGCGTTATCATTTTTAGCACTACATCGCCCAGGGATTGAGAAAATAGGCATGTGCGGCAGCATGCGCATGCCTACATAAGCACCCGTGGGTGATATTTGTTCTTTCGAGGCACGTGTGGCTACATGCATATCGTGACACGGGGACGCCACAACTGCTTTACCGCTGCAGTGTTTTCCGTGCGGCTCAAGTGGAGTGAACGGGCACAAGCAGAATTTTCCGTCCCCGCATTCTGCATATGCTCCAGCACCTGGAAGATGGGCCCATTATCAGTGCAAGGACTCCAAGTAAATCGTAGTCTGCCAATGTGAAAGACGTTTGCATTACCACTGGCTTTGGCCAGCCGTGCTTTTATGAGAGCATTTGCATCGCTTCTGCATGGTTTTGGGGGGGGCACCGTTTGCTGAAATTGATTTGACTGGAGAGGAGAAAGATTCACAGCAGAGGGTAGACTTACTTGAGGTGCGCGAGGATAAGAGGAAAGAATCAAGGACACCGAAAAGGTGGCTGCCATTATGCCATCGCGTGATAGACAGACAGAGCTTGTGCTCTGAATCTCCACATTTATAATGAGGAATCATTGGGGAGTTTTTGCAACCAGCGAAGAGGGGGGAGCCCTCGGTCGTAACCTTGAAATGCCATAATTACATGAAATAAGCGTATGGGGAGGGGTAGGGGAGGGCTGGGGAAGAACCCTTTGAGGCCATAAATATAAAAACAAGTCCAAAACTGTTAATCCAGTGGTAACTGAGCATGCAAATCTTTTACAACCTAGCATTGAATACACTACAAAGACAAGATATAAATACTCAAACGGACCCCTATTTTTTTGGGGGGGGGGGGGTCGTTTCTCAACAATAATTGATCACGGTTCATTTTGCGACCACTGAAAACGATTTCTTGAATGCACGCAGCTGCCTCTTCTTCCCCAGCTGATATCAGTTCTGATCCTTCGTCCTCCTTGACCCTCTGTTGAACCGTCCCTCCATTATCTTGGTCCGAGGACCCTCCTCGCACGCACCACAGGATATGGTTCCCCTGTCATCACCTCCCCTCCCCTCCGCCCATACTTCTCCTGGCCGGGAAAATGTAGCTCCGGATCCTTGATGGCCTTCTGCACGACGACACTTAGTTCCCGTCCATTGCCTGCTGCCCGCCCACTAATCGGCATTGGTGGGGGGGGGGGGGCATCGCTGCGAGACGCCGTGTCCCCCCAAGCCCGCAGAACCGGGCCAAGGTCACTTGCGTGGTTCTCGCTCACTGGCCGCCCGCTGCGACCAGTCAGCCATTTGCTACTTTCAAGGACGGAAAGATGACAATCCCCTCCCGCCCCCCCCCCCCCTCGACTTTAGAAGTCGAATACAAACGACAAAGCAGCAGCAGCTAATTTTATTACTAAAACGAACGACAGAGGAGCGTTATCTGAAGATCATATTCTTCTTTGTAATGAAATACTCGGGCTTGTCACTGAGCGGGCGTATGAGCTCATTTCACCTATTTTTCGCTCTCTCCTTGATCTGCGCTCATTAATAATTAACACTCTCCCCATTTGTTTTTTGTTGGGATTTTTTTTTTTGCATGAGTTAGCAATATAAACGTGTGAAGGGATTAATTGGTGGAGAGTTACCTGTCACTTCTGCTCCCTTGGTGCCCCTTAGACTCTTCCGATATGGTGTCGGCTGAATGGCCAACCCTACGTTTGCCAAAACTGGAGCAAAAGCGATGACTTAAGATGCCTGATTGGCGCGGTGCAAGAGGCTCTTTCAAGGAATTCAAGCTGTATACGTAAATTGCGTAATTATACACCAAATAGGCCGCGTGAAACTCTGTAAATGTTGAGTCACAACAGGGCGGTGATTTGAACGGCATTGAACTGAAGTGGAGGAAGATTGATTTGCCTCGATGGAAGGGCGTTGGGCAGATTCCTTTGAAGAGACAAAAAAGTATGAGGACATTTATTGTTCAAGACAAACTCGCATCGCTTCTCCTCTCATGGATTAGACCAGGGGTGGGCAAACTTTTTGGCTCGGGGGCCACATTGATTTCTAAATTTGACAGGTGGGCCGTGTCAGGACAAGATACGGTACATATAAAAAAAAATTATATGTTGACAGTCCATACCAAACATCAACAGAACAAAAGCATAAAAGTATTACCATACTTTTTTTAATGTGAACGGTGAAACAACTATGGCATATGTCCTGTATGAAGGTTGAAGTATGTGAGCAACATACATGTGTGACAACACAAGCAACAAAGTGCAACAATATGTTGGCCAAAAACTGCAGCAAGCAGTACAGGTATATGACAAAATATAACAAAGTTAGGACTATTTGCTCCAAAATGAGACGTGTAAGAGACCTAGTGGCTTTTCTTTCGACTCACTCATTGTCTCTGACTTGACCTCCCCTCGATCACCACACATGACAGCGTTGCTCAGCTGATGTCGCGTAGCGAACTTTTGAAGCCAGACGCGGGACGCTTCGAAGTCTTCTATGCTCATAGTTAGCGCTCTGGGACTCGCTTCCTCCCTTTTAGCGGTCCAGTTTGCGGAAAGTTTTTAGCACGATAGCAGTCAAACCATTCAAGGAAACGTTTATTTACTCGACTGTCCGTCGAGCCGCAAGCAATTTGTTTCTGTATTAAATTTGACCTCCGCACACCAGCAGGTGCCCTGTCTTGTCCCTCTTTCTCTTGCCATGATTTTTTTTTTCCTAATGCTTTAGAAATCACAGCAGTGTTCGCACACTTGTCTTGTCAAGTGTCGGCAGGACTTGGGGAATATTTCTGCTCCACTTGGCAAAATCCAGACGTACGCTTGAAGCCGCCGCGCTTGTCTCTCTCGCTTCTCTTTTGCTCACTCTGGCTCTTTGTCGCACATCCGTGTTAAAGTTTAACGTACAGCAGAATTCAAATGCGTTCTGGTTAAAAGCCAGCCCCGCTGTTTGTAGCCGGTGGCTGTGCTCCCAGCGTTTACAAGGTTCCACCTACGTGCTCATCGCTGGCTAACCGGGCTTCATCTGTAAGCACGCTCAAGTGTCAAGTGTCCCCGCTTCCTCCTCAAACCTTAACTGGCTAACTGGCTCGCTGCCCACTCCTTAGCGATGTTTCGGAGCCCGCTTTGCAAGTCCTCTAATCTCCCCTTGGCTGTACACACTGCCTTGTCACAATGATTTCTGATGAGGTGCTTCGGATGGTTGTGTTTTACTTCTGGAAGAGTATACAGAGATGCACAATTAGGCACTGGATGGGAGCCAAATAGCTTTCAACTTGTCTTTTCTCCTTCTCAGATGGGCGTCATTCCACCGCTGACAATGGAGGAGGCTTGATCACAGGTTGCGGTAAACGTGACCAGGAGAAGATGAGAAGCAACACACACAAGTTATTCCTGGTAGGTGCAAGCCTCTAACAGACAACACAAATAAATGACCTACAAAATACCGTTTATAATTCAACACGAAAACATGGCTACTTTCCACTGAATTACATTTGCACATAAGATACTAAAACATTTTTTTAACTACCTCTTGACCACAAGTAACAAGCATTCAGTATTGTAACTAGCTTGTCTCGGTAGCAAGCTAGCGGCGCTAGAAACACAATCTGTCACTGCGACAACTTCACTCGGGGCCTTTTATCAAATGTTACAAACAACCATCCATTCCGTTCGCAGGTAACTGGAGATTGATAGAATAAAAAAGGATTTACTGTCAGATTTGAGTTTACGTAAAGCGCGCTAACACGATTGTCGTCCATGTCCAAAACCTGTATGTTTTAAGTAGACTTATTTAATGGTTCACTCAACACAAATATAAATCCCAACACCACCTCAACAACTTCCCCAAACATTCGAACACGTGCCACATATCGGAAACTGTTGACTCACTCGAATCTGTGCTAGCATTACAGCTCTTCTTATCTTTTGGCTTTGACACGACAGTGCTTCCTTGTAAACTAACCATCATTTAGAAAGGGCATAGCTTTGCCAGGACTGGCTGCCAAGTTTTTGTTTAGTTTTTTTTTTATTACTTGAAATATTGTGACATTGCAGTTTTGCTAATTAAAAAAAAAAAAGTTGCAATTTGGATCTGTTGGCTCACAGACACATTTTTGGAAATAAGCAGCTAATAAGAGATTTTACTCGGTTGTGTAATGTCACGCTTTCTGAGTGGGCGGGCGCTCCAGAGACACAACTAACTGTCTCCAAGCAATAAAAAGTGAAATTTCCATAATATACCGTATCCCCTTTAAGGCATGGCCGACCTCCAAAATTTGACATATTTGGTGAATTGAGGTTCCGCTGTTTTAAGTCCCGCACTCTCAAAGCAACGATAAATATAATGTAGCGTTCAGTGAAATATTATTTCATCTAATCCAAGCGCACTCATGAGAAGTTAACATTCAAAAGAGAAAAAAATGCATGAATTGAAGGAAAAGGAGATCTCCGTGCTGCTTTTTTTTTCGAATTTGGGTTTGAAAAAGGCTTCGCCCTGGTGGGCGGAAGTCAGTTTTCAGCCATCGAAGATATAGTTTGCGTGTGGATGATTATATGTCATTATGGGTGGACATTGCTTGAGACAGCCTGAGCGGAAGCCAGAGAAAAGCTTTTGGAACCCCCTGCAGGGCAGAGTTTCGAGCCTCCATTTTGGCTTGCTCGCCACACAATAGAGCTGAGAAAAAATCAGGCGGAATGCAGCAATGTGTTTCTTTTTGTTATCACAAGTAGGTTTAATCCATTACAGCCAGTGGGGGGGAAAGTACCAGAGTAATCTTATAAAACCCAATGTGCTTGTTTGTAGGATTCATATTTACAGGGGGGGGAAAGTTTTGATTGATTGGTCATGACTGGTAGATGACGTTGGGCTCACATCTTTATAAACTGCTAAAGATAAGACTCAGTTGAGCCTGGGGGAAAATCAATAAACTGAATATACTTTAAACGTGAATATGGCTGTAATGTAGTCATGCCTCCACCCAATGCACAGATCCCGGTAGAATTGTGAATTATTGTACTTTGAAGAAAAAAAAATATATATATATATATTTTTTTTTCAAAAGTACAAAAATATATATATATATATATATATTTTAAGTATATTCAGTGTATTGATTTTTATAATTTTTATATTATAAAATTATATATTATATATTATATTTATATTATATTTTATAATAATAATTATATATATATATATATATATATACCGGCTGCCACGCTCACCTTGGGAAAAAGTTGAATTCAAGTACACGTTTTGGTCAGAAGCAAAAAGGGGCCGAGCGCCCGCCATGATGTACTGAACCGCTGTCAACATTTTTTTTTTTTTACCCCACCCACTTGTAACCACGGCAACTTGCCAAGGTAATTGGATGGCAGGATGTCACAGCAAACCCAGCTGTGCTCCTGCAGGATCAAACTCTCTTCAGAAGAAATTGTGCTTCCACTCGTGGCGTGGCACTTTTGCCCCCGCAGAGGAGCCCAGACGCCGGATGTTCCAACCTGCGCTTTATCAGCAGCTGCCAGCGTGCGAGTGGCGTCCACTTCACACGCCAGCAACTTGATTAGCCATCAGCGTTTCATCGACTGCGCCGCCAGACAAACGCGCGCGACGTGTTTTATATCTCTGCTACGCGTGCACACCGTTGCCTTATGGATGCATATTAATGTGCTCCGTCCACGATCAGTTCATATTCCTTTTGATTTCCATTCAGGCAGGATTCCTAATACTGCCATTAACATCAATGGCGCCGTGGAAATATCCCAACAAGCCATTTTGAATTAGTGTTAATGTTCCCGCTGCCGTGGCGTACGCCTCCTTCCATCCCTCTCTGCTCAGCCCGGCAGGAGGTCTGCTCCAGCCGCACACCCATGACCCCCCACACACACACACTGGCTGTTGTCAAGGAAAAGTTTCTGCCATTCGGAAGCGTATCCTTTTTTAATTGAATTATAGCAGCAATGAGGCTGTCTTCAGTGCTGCCTTCCCTCCGCTAATTGCTCCATTTTCCCCCCCGCATCCTTTTCACTCGCTAACGCCATGCAATTTTCTGCTTGGTGTCTCTCCCCATTCCCTCCATTGCCTCTGTCAACGTTTTCGCACAAACCGTCGTCAGTGCTTTGTTTTATTTATACCGTAAATCAGTCATGCCACAACATTCCAATGAGCCTTTGTTGATAGCAATAGCTGCAGAGTGCGCCATGTCTTGCGCAGGGAGGTGTCACGGAGAAGCGGTAGCAATGTTCAGATTGAACTGGGGCACTCAACCTCACACGACTTCAACTCAATCTGGATACAGCACTGTCTGCGCAAATATAAGTGGGAAACTTGTTGCCATGGCGAATGCATGGACGCGTGGAATGTTCTTGCTGCTGTTCCACTTGTTTGGCAAAATAGACCCCTTCTGACAACGTTGGATGAATGGATCATCGACTGTGGATCCACCGGATACTTTTTCCAGCCAGCGAGCAGTGTTTGCAACATGTCATGATTTTGTGATGTCGGGACTCGTGCGTTCGTCATTTTGAGTTGCTCTCCTTCAACAAATATCGATATTAACTAACCAATAAGAATTGTTGTGGGTGGGTGCGGCCACCTATGACCCACGAGCTGCGTATTCTGAATAAGTTGGCATTACGGCCGGATCTACTCGTGAGTGCCTCATGCTTGGTTTTGTAAATCTGCACTGATCCCAGGTGTCTTTGGGTAGAGGGTAAAATGTGCTCTTCTTAATTGTTTTGTTTTTTTAGTGGTGTGTTGGGGGGGGGGGGCTGATCTTCGCACTCATTGATCACCTGGCGTGGAACAAACGCGCATCCCAAGTACATAAGATACGAGCAGATGATTAAAAATGAATCTTGGTGAATGAGTTATAAGATGCCCGCCGGCGAGATGGTCCATAAATCCCGCGCTAGGTCACACTCCCCAGCAGAGCCTGGGCTTGCTTATTAATAGCAATTTAAGTCTCCTTGCGTTTGATGCACTGCGGCTCTGGCTGGCCAGTCCGCTGCAGGCCGCTCCCCTCTGCACTGCGAGCACTGGCCCTTTCCGCCCACCGCCCCTCCACCCCCCCACATCACGGTTCCAGGGCTGCACTGACACCTGCTGGTCATGGCTGGCATTGCAAAGATTCTGCTCCAACCAATGTGCTGGAATCATCTTCTCACTGGGGCAAAGATTAAGAAGAAAAAATGAAAAAGTTGCGAGCATAAACGCTGTGCAGCTGCATTCATATGCTGATATGGCCATTAGGCCCAGACTTTATACAAACGCTCCATTATTTAGGTGTGATGGGGGAGAGCTAAGCCTTTAAGAGTGGCTTAAAAACTCCCATAAGACATGAAGTCATGCCCTACTTTTCGCCCTTCTACACCCCCGCCCACCCCCCCTCCAAAAAATCCACCATTGCCTTTAATAAATAAAACTGAGAATGTCCACAGAACAGTGCCCTACTCTAGTTCGAACTTGCCAAATGTTTTTAAAAAAGAATCTTTTTAATGAGGATTTTTAAGTGTGGCGAATTGTCCGAGCAGAGTGCAACCCAAAGCGTTGAACAACCCAAAGCTTCCAAAATCAAATTATCTCGTGTGGTTTCAAATCCCAGGTTGAAATCTCAGCTCAGCCTTTCTTACTTGTTACGTTTTCTCCTGGTATGCCATCACTTTTTGATGCTCCTATGTGACAAAAAGAATTGTGAATTAGAAGTGTGAACCATAAGGTCAACATGCCGTTGGAAATATTAGTTCCTTACATTATAAATTAATGTTCCCTTACAGATACCATAATGTAAGACTCAAAATTGTACTGATCTCTCAGTGCAAACATTCTTGTCCCCCATTTTGTCTTTATTTTAGTCTTATTTACTTTAGTTTTTATTATTATTAGTAGTAGGATTATTATTTATTATTACAAGCAAATTCCCTTAACATTATTTCCTATGAGTTCAATGCATGTTTGGAAGTCACTCAGCATCTCTGATTCTGGATTGGACTCAACTTTAAAGGTTCCGCAATACTAAATATTTCCACTCCCACCCTGTAAAAGTGTCTCTTTATCTGTCTTTGTGTGCATCTTTGCACCGGGATTCTCTTTAAACTTTAAAGTAGTCGTAAAGAGCTATTTGCTCCGTGGGGATTATTTGTCACCGAAATACCTTGTTGCGCTCTCTGTAATCTTTCTGAGCGCTCATTTTCTTCTCGCTATCTTCACTCACACATTACCCCTCCTACCAGGTAAATTAACATTATTGGCTCGGCTTCATCATGTCATCACCGTTTCTTTTTTTTTTTTTTTTTAATATCAACAGGATTATATTGACAGAGAGGATTAATTTGTCCTACGTGGAACATTATGAATCTTCTCGGCAGGGTGATTTTAGTAAATTAGGGTACTATTAGCTCTTCATGTATTCTGCCCTACTTGTCCGTGTCCGAGACGTGAACAGATAGGCAGATAGCGAACAATGAAAAAAGACCAAGAATCCAAGGGGTTGAGATGGAACTTTAGTTTCCTTTTCCTTATTTGTTTTTGTAAAACTGTACAGAGAAATAGAAACACAAAAGGAAGATGTTTCACACCATTCAAATAAATGTCTCTGTGTCATCACTGTACATTGTAATGTTAACTTGTATAATAACATAACATATAATAACTTGCAAATAACAATGCATATAGACGCTAGTTACTTAATGTAACTACGGTTCTGTAACTGCATGCACAGCTCAATAACCAAGGCTTATGAGATGTGTGACTATACACATGTCTAAATAACTACCAAATCAATCAACAGATAGTGCTTTGTAGTTCACTCTTCACAAATAGTGGATTATCTTAAAATAATAATCCCAAAACGCAACATGAGCTTGGAACAGAGATAACCAAAATATGCGTGGTTAGCATTGAAAATAGCCGCAACTAGCATGCAGTAGCCCGTATGCTAATATGGATAGCCCAAGCGCTAATGTAGCATAGCAAAAAACGGACAGAAAATCGTTCTTAATAGTGCACATTTCCAACACTAGAACTGAAGCAACGGTTTGGCAGACATCATGTAAGTGCAGTCTAAACAGGATTCTACTTACAGACGATGCTTTCCAAGGCAAATACTCAAGATGAAAACAAAGAATGATGACAACAGCTAGTACGAAACCATGCGGTCTTCACTGAACTAGGTACTTCCGGTTTGTGTTGCCAAATTAAAGTGCCGTAGAATCAAACTAAAAACGGAACATGACGAGGTACTTCCGGTTTGTGTTGCCAAAATTAAAGTCCCCTGGGATCTAACTAAAATGGAACATGACACTCCCCGTCTGGTATATATTATATACCACTATTGTCAATTAACAAGAAGCAAAAACACGAAGGTTCAGTTTTCAGCTGCCATGAGTAGAACAGTTTCAGAAACAGGTCTCAAGAAAGTCTTTGGAGATCCAGATCGGGTTACCTTCAGCTCGATCTTCCTAACCTTACCGTCCTGGTCGGGAAAAGTCTTTGTCACGACTGCAAGTGGCCATTCGTTTCCTTTGGTTTGAGTGTCCTTCAGCAACACTAGGTCGCCTTCCTTGATGTGAGGTCTGACATCCTGCCACTTACCGTGGGTCTGCAGCGCGGGAAGGTACTTGCGTCTCCATCTGTTCCAGAAGACGTTAGCAAGGTGTTGAACTTGTCTCCATTGTTGGCGATGGAGGTCCTTCTTCTCAAAGGCTCCTGGAGGAGCAGGGAGACGGTACACCTTCTCGTGGTAGTGTCTCACAAGGAGCGTCGCGATGTGACTGAGGGTTGGAACGTTGATTGGAAACCGTTCATTTGTGCCAAGAGCTGTGTGCTTGAGTCTTCCTCCTATCCATAGAAGACCGTCCTTATCCACGTAGGGGTCCAGTTTTCGTAGGGAACCGTTCTCTGGGGCGTTCTTTGAAGCGGCTAAGCAGTCAAACTCTTTCGTGTAGGTATCCCTTTGAACACAGCGGATGATCAGGGTCTTAGTCTCTGACAGTTCTTCGACCGAGCATGGTCCAGGACTTTTTGTCTTGTAGTCGAGTATGATTGCAGCTTTTCTCCTCTTCACAAGGTTGGACAAGGATGCTATAGCTTCAAGGGACTTCCATGACAAGAACCGTTCAAAGCGATAAGATCCCAGCCGTGGAGGAGAGTTTTTGATAGCTTTCGCTGAAGCGTCGGAGAAAATGTGGAGCTCTCTCCTCTGAGCGGTTGACAGAGACGTAGCGTATGTTCTTGGCATCTTGATATCTTGTAGGTGCTGTAGTGACTCTTTCCACATCTTCCATTCCGCTTCCTCCTCATCCGGTAGTGGGGTATCCCAGTCGAGATTTTTGTTACAGGTGAGATCTCTCAGCAGGAACTTCCCCTGAATGACGACTGGCGCAACAAGGTCAAGGGGGTCAAACAGACTGTTCACCGTGGCTAAAGCACCTCTGCGGGTGTAGGGCTTCTCTGTAGCTGTCGTTTTGAAGATGAAGACGTCCTGTTTGAGCTCCCAGCTGAGACCGAGGCTGCGCTGGATAAGGTCGGAGCTGTAATCGAAATCAAGTTGTCTAGTCCCTTAGCATGGTCTTCGGGAGGAAAGGCTTCTAGCACCTCTGGGCAGTTCGATGCTATTTTATGAAGTCTGAGATTGGAAGCAGCCAGCATTGCCTGTGTCTTTGTCAGTAGGTTGACTGCTGCTGCAGCTGATGGGAGTGATGTCAAACCATCGTCGACGAGAAATTGCGTTCCACAAAGTCTTTGGCTTCCTTCCGTATTCATCTGCTCCGTGTTTGGCTGCTCGATGAAGTCCGTAAATGGCTACGGCTGGAGAGGGTGAGTTGTCGAAGACATGAACCTTCATGCGATACTCGACAATCTCCTGGTTGGGGTCGTTCTCCTTAAACCACAGGAACCGCAAGAAGTCTCTGTGGTCTGCATGAACGACAAAGCTGTGAAACATCTGTTCTATGTCGGCTATGATGGCAACTTCCTCTCGCCTGAAGCGCAACAAGACTCCCAACAAGCTGTTGTTCAGATCAGGACCGGTGAGAAGCACGTCATTCAGGGAGACGCCTTGATGTTGAGAACTGGAGTCAAAGACGACGCTGATCTTGTCCGGTTTCTGCGGGTGGTAGATGCCGAAAATTGGCAAATACCAGCACTCCCTGTCCTCTTGAAGCGGTGGAGCTAATTCAGCGTGGTCACGGTCAAAGATGTTTTGCATGAAGGAGACAAAGTCTGCTTGCATCTTCGGCCTTCTGACCAGAGTCCGGCGGAGGGAGTTGAGTCTGCTGAGAGCTTGTTCTCTATTGTTTGGGAGTTGCCGACGAGGGACCGGAAGGGAGGGGTGCGACCCAGCTGTTAGTTTCATCCATTGACATCTCCTTGTCCATGAACTGTAGAAACATTCTATCTTCGATGGAGAGCCCTACTTTGTCGTCATCCTTGGTGGTTTGGAAGATTGTACTGCCGAGACTGCAGTCATCGAAGACTTGGGTGTCTTGACAGAGGTCGAGCTGCGAGGTAGATTGCTGGCATTCGGGCCGAACCTTTCCTTTACTTGGAGCTGGTTGGGGCATGGAGTGAAAAGAGACGGTCTACCATTTTCCAGTATGTTGGTGCGGTAAGACGTCACAGATGAAGGTTTGTGGGTGGACCCGAGACACACATCTCCAACGACGACCCATCCCAGGTCAAGCCGTTGGGCGAAGGGGGCATTGAGGGGACCGTTGCGCTGCTCCCTAACTTTATGGACCTGGAGAACATCACGTCCCAGAAGGATCAGTATCTGGGCCTTAGGATCCAGGCGAGGATCATGCGGCGATGGACTTCAAATGGCGGTGGTGTTGAGCGACCTCAGGAGCGGGAATTTGGAGCGGTCGTCTGGCATATGATTACACTCGATTAGCGTTGGAAGCATCACCTTTGTCTGTCCGTCCAGAGACTCGGCGAGGAAACCTGTTGCTCTTCTCCCGGACGTTTCCGTAACACCTGCACATGTACGGAGTGTGTATGGGGAGTCTGTACCGTTGACTTGGAAGAGGTCGAAGAACTCTGATCTGGCTAGAGATCTATTACTCTGCTCATCCAAGATGATATAGACGTTGGTAGCTCTATCGGGGTCTGCCTTGGGGTAAACCTTCGCCAGGCAGATCTTGGAACAGGACCGGAGGCTTTGCCCTTTGCCGCAGACCTCTGTGCACTTAGAGGTGACATCAGCTTCAGGCGTTTTCTCATCTCTCTCCCCGCCATGCTGTGGGAGGGGTCCTTGTTCTCTGTGTCCCAAGGTGGAGGGCCAGGATGGAGCGCCGTCACGTGGTTCTCACTTTCACACTCAGTACATTTCAGCGTTGCGTTACAGTTCTTGGCCTGGTGGGCTGTGGAGGAGCAACACTTGAAGCAGACACCGTTCTCTTTCAGGTAGGTTTTGCGTTCTTCGAGTGGTTTGCTTCTAAACCCCTGCATTTTTTGAGAGGGTGGGGTTTCTGATGAATGGGGCATTGTTTACTTATGTCAATTTTGCTTTTGAACTGTCTGATTGAAAACCTGGACTGTTGGGTGGGATGTCCGTCTTGTGAGTAGCGACGTGTCTTTTGACAAATCTTTGTTCTCTTTCGGGTGGCTCGAGCTTCAGAGATTTTTCGGGAACAGACTGGAGTGAGAAGCTGGGATCGTTTCTTCTGCGGGCCTCGTTGCAGATGAACTCCGTGAAGTACGCGAAAGGAGGAAAGGAAACACCGTGCTGTTCTTTGTACAGGGAGCCTATGGATAACCACCTTTCTTGGAGGCCGTGCGGGAGCTTCTGAACGATAGGGTTGACGCCTCTGGCAGTGTCCAGGTACGAGAGCCCAGACAGGTAGCCGTCAGTCTTGGCAGCGTTTAACTCTTGCAGCAGGTCTCCCAGTTCTCTTAGCTTTGAGACTTCTTTGTGGGAAATCTTCGGAAAACGCTCTAGCCTTTCAAAGAGAGCAGTCTCTATCATTTCGGGTGTGCCGTAGCACTCTTGTAGCCGTGCCCATGCTTCCTGCAGACCTATTGTGGGACTAGCGATGTGCACAGAACGGATCCTTCTAACATGTTCGGAGGACTCTTTTCCTAGCCATTTCGTTAACAGGTCGAGCTCCTCGCTGGCGGTAAGGTTCAGTTCGACAATTGCGTTGAGAAAGGAGGACTTCCACAACCAATAGCTTTCTGGGCGATCGTCGAATTGGTGGAGACCAGAGTTCACAAGTCCTTGGCGCATTAAGAACCTCGCAATGTCGCTTATGCCCGTGGTGTCGACAGGATGTGCTTGCGGTGGGGCTTGTAGTGGAGAAGTCTGTCTTCGAAGGACAGCTCGGATGGGGAGAGTTGAGCGGGCGGTAGTTCCATACTTCTGGCTTTGAACCTGTTGGCTGACGTATTGGAGCTGCTGGCGTTGACCGTGCGCAGTGCTGCATTGTAGCTGTGGGTTCTGGTATTTTAGGTCGTGGTGCCGGAGCTTCAGATGTTGGCCTGGCAGGTATGAAGTTGCCATTAGATGGATGGGGGTTTGCGGTGGATACGGAGAAAGTTCTGGTGGCTCCACAAAGTCTGTTTGGAGCTGGGTGACATAGTCACGTGTGCGTTGTGGGCTTGGGCTCATTTCAGAGTGTCGAGGTCTCCTACTTCCTTCACAACTCTCGAGCTCAGCCACTTCTTCTAGGACTCTAGCCTCTGCGATGGCTGCCGCTACCTCCTTTTCGTGTCCCAATTTTGTGAGCTCAACTGCTAACTGGGCTTCTTTCATCTTTAGGTCTGCCTCGCGCTGTGCGTAGAGAGCTCTAGTGCGCGCCGCTTCAACTTTGGCGCGGGCCCTGGCAGCTGCTCTGCTGGCAGAAGATGATTCGGATCCAGTGGATGCAGATCGGAGGGACGCAGTATCGAGTGCGGGCATCAGAGTTTCGAGGGCCTGCTCTTGTCCCGTGACTCCATAGTTGTTGAATACTGAGCCGTTGTCTGTCATTGTTAACTGTTTTGCAGTTGTATTGCCCGCCGTGAAGACGTCTTTTTACTATTCTGCCCTACTTGTCCGTGTCCGAGACGTGAACAGATAGGCAGATAGCGAACAATGAAAAAAGACCAAGAATCCAAGGGGTTGAGATGGAACTTTAGTTTCCTTTTCCTTATTTGTTTTTTGTAAAACTGTACAGAGAAATAGAAACACAAAAGGAAGATGTTTCACACCATTCAAATAAATGTCTCTGTGTCATCACTGTACATTGTAATGTTAACTTGTATAATAACATAACATATAATAACTTGCAAATAACAATGCATATAGACGCTAGTTACTTAATGTAACTACGGTTCTGTAACTGCATGCACAGCTCAATAACCAAGGCTTATGAGATGTGTGACTATACACATGTCTAAATAACTACCAAATCAATCAACAGATAGTGCTTTGTAGTTCACTCTTCACAAATAGTGGATTATCTTAAAATAATAATCCCAAAACGCAACATGAGCTTGGAACAGAGATAACCAAAATATGCGTGGTTAGCATTGAAAATAGCCGCAACTAGCATGCAGTAGCCCGTATGCTAATATGGATAGCCCAAGCGCTAATGTAGCATAGCAAAAAACGGACAGAAAATCGTTCTTAATAGTGCACATTTCCAACACTAGAACTGAAGCAACGGTTTGGCAGACATCATGTAAGTGCAGTCTAAACAGGATTCTACTTACAGACGATGCTTTCCAAGGCAAATACTCAAGATGAAAACAAAGAATGATGACAACAGCTAGTACGAAACCATGCGGTCTTCACTGAACTAGGTACTTCCGGTTTGTGTTGCCAAATTAAAGTGCCGTAGAATCAAACTAAAAACGGAACATGACGAGGTACTTCCGGTTTGTGTTGCCAAAATTAAAGTCCCCTGGGATCTAACTAAAATGGAACATGACATCATGCATGCCCATCCCCTCCAAAAGCCTTATCACTGTCCCTTCTTCATTGCCACAAATTAAGATGGGCTGCTGACAAAGAAATCCACCGGCTGATGAATAGGCTTTATTGATCCGTGATATGGCCCAAAATGAGCCGTGCTTGTGGTGTTCATAATGGGGGGAGGGGGGGTGTATATGAATCAATGTAAATGCAGTTGTCGTGCTGCACACCCTTCTAATGATTGAGTCTATTCCATTGAATTGCTGCATAGTCACCGTGTTCTAAGCTTCATATCGACCAGGTTGGAATAGTAATTCCTGACTCGCAAACGACATTCATGGAGAGGTAGCTCATATTTTTCGGAGAAACTATTTTCTTTTTTAAATCCCCCCCCCGAATAGGATTTAATACTTATAACTAAATGACTTTTATTGAAGGACATTTGGATTGCTTCTTTCATGCAACCGCAGCTTTGTTGTCGTTTGTTTATTATTATTGTTTTTTTTTTTTTTATGAAGACTTAATAAGACGCTGGCGGATGTAATTTCATGCTTTTGTACAAATGTAGACGTTGTCTAGTCAGCTGTCCTTGGCCGCCTCCTTTTGGCTGCACGGCTTGATGACGCTGGTGCCTGTATCAAATTTTAACACAAGGTGGTGCTCTTGTTGTCGAGAAAAGCTTCTTGTCCGCCGGATGCGAGTCTTCTGTGGAGGACGATGAAGCTTTCCGACTGATGATCAAACCATGAAAAAATATTTCTACATATTTCCATCGCATACAAATGGCAACCTAATGGTTAAGAAATAAATATGACACTGGTCCGATGGATTTTCGTCTTTTTTAATTAGAGATGCAAGTAAACTTTTTTTTTTTAATGTAGCTGTCAAAAAGGGTGCGTGGTGAGGTATTTGAGTCATCATTTTCTGTAGCCTACTGGTAATTGGCTGTTGATGTACTACTGTATCCGGTTAGCTTTTTTATATCATTTAGAGTAATTACTAGTTTTCATTTAATTATATTGGATGGATATTGAAGGTGACATTTTTTTCCCCGAGTTTGTGGCGCTTCCTAGAGGCCAAGGGGTCTTTTGCATGTTGATTCCCAGCATCTATTGAACGTAACTTGTAAGCTACTTTTAAAATCAAGTCATCGGTAACGTTACTTTTAATGTCGGGTAATGTGTAAAGTAAATTTTCAAGGTAACTGTGGCGACACTGATCTCGACTCACCAAATGCCCTTCACAAAGCTAGAATAAAAAATACAAAATAAAAAAAGAATCCAGTTGCATCACCTGATCAGTTTACATGATATTACAAAGGTGTGCGGGCATGCAATGCCCTGCTCTTTGTTGTCTTTTTGCATTTGGATGAGCCAACAAAGCTTGAGCTTCGCCGCCCCAGAACGCTTGCCCGACTCGCTCTTTCTGCGGCCCTCACTGGTGTCATGGCCGTCCGTGCCCAAGTCATTTCAATCTAAATGCAAATTTCATCAGCCTCTCAATAAGAAGACTGATATTAGTATCCGAGTCAATGTGTCGTGTGGACATGTCGGTCTCAAGAATGTCGAGTCTACGCTCTTTAGCCGCTACTAAAGAGCGCAGACTTGACATTCTCCCGGATTGCGTTTCCTTTTTTCCTACCTGATAGCTAGTTTTCATACAGACCAATTTACATTTGTTTCGATGTTCTTTGATGGGTGTTGTGCCTTTGAATCCATCCGCGTCGTATATATTGAGGGCTATGTTGCAGGTAGCTGTACTGAGCCAAATTAGGATATTGTTTGGCCTGGCCCCACCCATCCTTTTTGGCAATTTTCCTCCAGAGAAACCCTCCAAATGAAACCTCATTAGTCGTCCATATGTTGTTTCGCCTTCCCGAGCACTCTTGCCCCTGCTCTGCCGCAGCTCACTGGGACTCTGCACATGTTTACAAGACCAACAGAAAAACCCGCCGCTGATAAATATACCCTCCACCCTTTGACATTTCTCTTCCCCTCTGCCTGTGCCAGAACCTCCATTTTTGCCCTCCTCTGCCCTGTTGTTGTTGTTGTTGTCGGGTTAGGTGAGGCGGGATAGAGGGATGACTGGTGAGGTATGCGTGAGGCAGCGAGCATGGGGGCTGCATAGAGGAAGCTGCAAGAGAGAGAGAGGAGTAAGAGCACCCCGGGGAGGCTGCGCTCTCGGGGTGGTTCACATGCAGGTTGCATATTTCTGAATTGCAGAGCAGCCTTATCTCTCCCCGCTGGGTCACTCAAGCCCTTCCTCACGAGTGTTTGTGCATTCCTGCACAAGTGGGCAGGGGAAGTGTGCATGTGCATGCCTGCACATAAACACGGGCATATATTTATGCTGGCAAATGCAAATCTCTGATTGGGGGTGGCTGCGGTGGGTGTGATTCTCTCTCTCTCTCTCTCTCTCTCTCTCTCTCTCTCTCTCTCTCTCTCTCTCTCTTTCACACGCACTGCAGCAAGAAACACTCATCAAACTGCAACACGCATCCCACAGAAGCCCTGCGATTGAGCGGCGGCAGCAGTAGTAGCAGCATAGCCCGGGCCTCCTGTCAACACCCCAGACGTGACACAGCCAACAGCTTAACACTCTGCTCCCGTGCTAGCAGTTCTCTCAGGTGGGGCCTCTAAGGTCTGCCAAAGGAAGGCTCGCACCACAGGACACGATTTGTTCTCTGAGAAGCCCCTTTTGTGTCTTTTTCTGAAACATCTATCTGGCATTTGTTGTGAAAGTTAAGGATTCTAGCCTTTGTGTGTCCTCGGGTGGTCCCACTCTACTCACTACGCTACACGTCATCGGACGTGCACCGCCCGCCGTATAAGCTTCTCTTCCTGAGCAGCTTTGTCATCATGGTTGCCATTACAGTGTGGCAGCAGCACTATTGCCAGCCACTTTGCTTTCATCAGCCAAGAACTCAGCGTGGTGCTGAATGCTACGGGGGGGGGCGGGTCTGTCTGTGCAAGTTTACATGGTCATGATGGATAATCGCCCGTTGCATTCCCAACGCCCGTGAGAGGAAGAGAAAATGCAAAAGCAATCCATAAGTAATCATTTTCTTCTTGTTCTGTTGCTTACAACGTTGCCTGAAGAGTTATTACTACTTTTATGATGGTAGCACTTGGAGCCTGGAGGGACTTCAACTGACCGGTAGTTTGAATTTACAATAAAATATTTCAAACGAACCAGTAGTCACGGAACGGTTTGTGTTCTACCTCAGATGCTGCAGACCAACTCATATTAAATATCACACACAGTCATGTTGGGTGTGTCTGGAGTTTGCACTTTTAGGCCAGGAACTGTCAGATGCTCATGCTTTGTGAGCAGGTACGTTCTCAAGGTGAAGCCGTCCTGCCACACAACTCTCACCTCTTCTTGCGCATTGAATGAAGCAAGCGCATCTCTTTGGTTAGATGTGCCGGTTGATCATCTAGTCCACAGCGAAGGCAGTTTGTAGTTTGATGTAAAATATATCGTTTGTGTCACCAGTCCTGGAAATGATCTGACATACCTTCTTTAGACATGGAAGGTCATTTTATAACACGCTTTGGGTTGAGACGGCTCCCACATTTCATAAAATGCACGTTATTTTGTCAGCTGCCTTTGCCGTCTGTCATGCTGTACTTGCGTGAGAAGAGGGAGCTGGGATCAGAAAGAATGCCGTGACCCATCCCCAGGGTCACTTCATGACTGAGTGGTGTTGCACTTTGCAGATTCAGGTTCACCAGCCGCAGCTTAGAATAGATCCACTTTAGGTCTTCCTGAGCAACATCGGCTCAGTCTCGAATGGAATATGCACCGGGGTTAGCTCTGTAGGATGTTCGCCCCCGAACTTCTACATGTACATCCTCCGGTCCTTGAGGAGCAGTGGCCCACAAGCGAGGGCACTCTGCTTCTGCCCGAGATGGCTTCACGGTTGATCTGTGGCCTCAGTAAACCCATTAGCGGCACTTTTAACTCATTCGGGCTTGTGGGGGGTTTCTCAGCTGCTCTCCGGCCAAGCTAACGTTCACTTTGCTGACCACGCAGCAACGCGATGCGCACCAGATCGCGATGGATTTGGGATTTTGAATGATTATTATTGTATTATAGAGAAGAGGAAACACAGTGGTGGGCTGACCGTGGTGACATGATGCTGCATGGCATTCTTGGCAAATGCAATCAGGATGTGAACAGGGGCGCGGTAATCTCCGGGAATTTGGGCAGGCTTTTTTTTTTTTTTAATATTAGTCCTTGTTGAAAAGTGTCTTTGGCACGCTAATTCCATTGTGTGGGGTTGAGAAACAAAAGAGAGGGCAACAGTGAGCCAGGAGTAACTCATTGTCACGTTGTTGGCGGGCGACCATTACAACTGCGGTGGCATTAGCGTCCTCTGGGGTTGTGGCCAAGCTCCACTGGTGGGGAAGCAGAGCGCGGACAAACTGCTATCAGTAAGCCAGGAAAATCCTTTCTGCCTCCGGAGCCAAAGCACGGTAATCTTCGGTTGAGGAAAAGGAGAAGGTGGCTAGGCAGGGCACGTACTGGTGCGAGAGGGCGACGCAGGAGAAGGATGTGTGTACACAGGAAGGAGGGATTGGCTGAGCCAAGCATCGCCGGTATTCTCTCAATCAACGCAAAAGGCTTGCTATCTCCGAGGCCAGTTCGAGACGGGAAGCCGTGTGCTTTCGAACTGGTACTTGCACCAGCGCTCTGGCCGCGATTGAGGCATCCAGCTATGACTTTCTGTCGCTACAAAACGGGCACACTGAACTAGTTTGCGCCCCTTTCAGTGTCCAAGACATGAAGGTTAAAATGATTTAATTTTGATTTCTGATAGAGACCACAAAAAAAAATCATTTTGCTGCTGTGAAACTAAGGAACCCCCCCCCCCCCCCAAATTACGGATATATTTATGTGGTTTGAGCAAATTGAGCCTTTCAAATCGTAAAACCACACATTGGCGTAAATACCTGTCCCGTTTGGTTAGCGTCCTCATAATTCCCATCCCGACGCGAGATTGCAGCGTTCCGCCTTCGGCCACTCGAATGTTGTGCTTTTATTGGTTGCGTGTTTCCCCCCCTCCCTGAATGATTTCTGCATGGCCGACTCATTTTTGCCAACCGGCGAGGGTGTGAGTCAGGGCCGTGTCCCGGAAACGGCAAAGCCCATCGGGGGCCCTGGCAGGGGGGTCAGCGTGTGCTTGCCCGACGGTCCTCTGTGGAGGCGAGGCCAATCCGGATTTACCTGCGGACAACCCCGGGAGCGCTTCGGTGAATGATTGACAGCGAACAAGGGCGTTAGGGGCTTCCATGATTCTCGTAGGGCCACCACAAGGCTTGGATGAGTAATACGTCCCATATTGGCTGTTTGTGGGCATCTCTTCTTCTCCGCAGCATCTTCGCTTGGCAGATAAAGGAAATGGGGGAGAAAGTGGAGTTTGAACAGGAGAAAGGATCAAATGTTCCCAGCGTTGGACCAAGAGCATGTTGTGTGTGTCTGCACACGTGCTTGCGCAAAAGCACACAGCTGCGAGTGCATTCACGTGTCTCCGTGTTTCTGTGGCGCTGCGATGATGGGTAATGGGCTGCAGGAGAGAGCTTAGTGCGGGAAAATGTCTCATTGAGTCAGCCGTTGCCACTGATCTCATGCCCGGCCAGGTCCGCCCTCCCTTTTCGTCAAACGCTCTCTCTCACTCACTCTCTCACTTTATTCAGGTCTCTCTCGCTCTCTCTCTCTCGCTCTCTCTTTCTCTTTCACTCTCTTGCTCTGTGTTACCCTTCTTCTTCTCTGTCCTTTGCCACCAACCCCTGCACCATTTTGAGTCTGCTACAGAGCTGACAGCCAGTCGCACACTAACCAGATTACCTGAAATCGCCACTGTCATTATCCCACATTGGGCCCATCGGAGCTTGAAAGTCACTCCCAACTTCTCAGACGGTTAATAGGTATGTGTAGAGGAGAGATTACGTTCCAAAGGCGACCTGGTGTCCGACAAATCCCCAATTTTTCTTGTATTTTTTTTTTTCTTCTTTAATCCCTTCCAGATTTATATGTCAGATGTGATGGCAATAGTCAGCCAAAAGTGTATCTGGAACATTTGCGTGTGTGTATATCAAAACACGGGAATAATTTCATCCACAAAATACTGAGCAGTACTGTAAGTGGTTATTTCGGAACACAACCACATTAGAGGGGTTGCACACTTGTGCAACAACATTATCTCTGTTGTTTTTGTACTTTATTTCTCGAATAGACTTCAGTTTCAGGTTACAGGTCAGATTAATGCTGAGAATTTTTTAAAATAATTTATCTGTCTCATTTTTCTTTTTTTCTTTTTTTTTTTACACCAAAAAAAGGTGGCATTTTAACAGAAGTGTGCGGACTTTTTATATCCACTTTATATTCATTTCTGTACCTGCCTTAAGTAGATCATCAATCAGCACTGGTCTGGATGACTGAAAATATGCTTGTTGAACCGCAGCTTTATTAATAAGGGTTAAAGCGAGTCTGGAAAAACAAGGACTAAATCCGAGTACCAGCTGGGGTCCCCTCATACAGGCGTCATCTTATATACTGCCAGTTTGTTTGAGGTTGTTTGTAGCTGTCACTTATGATGTGCTCAGAATGTCGTAAAGGCAGCCAAGTCTGTGCCTGTACACAAACATTGCATCAGACGTGTCACTTTCAATAGATAGAGGGGCTTCGACGGACGCGTGCCTGAGCCTCGCTCTGCTAGAGAGCCACGTCGATCAGATAATTAAGGCATCCTTAAATTCATTCAAAAACGGCTTTGGGAAGAAAAAAAAAACTCCAAGTATTTGTGCGGCCATTCTGAAATCTTTCAAGCTGAGAATTAACATGCAGATTCCAAGGTCGTGGAAAGGAAGACTGTTTCGGTAGCAAAATAAAGATGAAGAAACGTGCAATGAGCATGCCAAGCCAGTAGCTGGCGCTGTCACTCACTAGAGAAACCAGACCAGCTGCGTGTCCATCCTGATTAAATTAGCTTTTGAATAATTGACGTCAAATTTTGGGATATCATAGTTAAAAAACAGAACTTCAACTAGAAGAATGCTGCCGGTTAATGTTGCCTCCCACAATTTAGGTACAATCTTGTCTGATTACGGGCTCCAAACACCAAGCCCAGCCGATTAAGTGTCTGCTGCTCATTCGCAGATGGGTAATTGTTGTTGTTTTTTTTTTTTCTTCCCCCGCTCACCTACTCCCCTAACATTGGCACCAACGCAGTCAGGTGTTCCGTGGAAGGCATTGTGGGATAATATCAACTCAGCCCCAGGGTTTGTTTCTTGTTTTCCTTCGCCCCGCCCCTTATTTTAATTAAAGAACAGCTTGTCCTCATCAGTAGGGCGACTTTCCAAGACAACATATGATTGGCTGGAGAAGCAACAGGTCCAATCGTCTGCTACAAATAAGCAGGCCAACCATAACACACACGCACACACACACACACACACACTACTATGGATATGTGGCTATTCGACAAAGCATATCATGCGAGTAAAAAAGCGATGCTAAAGCGGAACTGTTGATCCTTCTGCTGCGGAAGTCCCTCGCTGTTCATGTGTAGGCATCATTGCTGGTGACTACACTCGGTTCGAGGCACAAGACAGGAGACGATTCTTATTTTTCTTTGTGTGGTCGCTATCACTGAGTCGCTAAACACCTGGCGTGCCACAGTGCACCTTCACTGCCAGAAGCGAACTGCAGGGAAGCTCCACCCCCTTTATTTACATACACCCCAGAACATGGTATCCCTCCACACAAAATAGTACCAACATTAAACTCTAATGCTAGTGGCGTACATCGTCACCCAACACCCCACTCGATGGCGCCACATACACTAACATTGCATTAGTTACCTATACACCTGTTTTAATGCTGTCAAGTGCTTTTCCTTGGATCAGACATATACTGAGATAGTCTACTCACAATCCAGTTAATATCAGGTCTAGTGCAGGTCATGATGTATATGAGGCTGCCCAGCATTGCTCTATATTTCCTCTGATCGGTTTTGTCCCCTCTGGAGCCAGGTCACATTTGATTTCACTTGGAGTGGCTCTTGCTTTGCATTCAGACATGCCAAACCTTTCCAATATTTTCTCAATATATCTGGATTGGTTCAATGTGATTGAGCCCACATTTTGCTTGAAATCAATCCCAATGAAATGAGTGAGGCATCCGAGATCTTTCATCCTAAACTTACTCTTGAGTTTCTTTTTGATCTCGCATAAACACCTCTCATTGCTGGCAGCCACAATGATATCATCGACCCACACTAACAAAATTTCTTTTTCTTTGTCAGACATTTTGGTGTAAATACAGTGGTCTGCTTGACTCTGTACAAACTCGTTCATAAGTAAAAACTCATGAAGCATCATGTTCCAATTTCTCCCAGACTGTTTGAGGCCATATATGGATTTGTTTAACTTACACACAAGTTGTACACCATCCCTTTGTTTCACACAAAACCTTCAGGTTGATCCATGTATAGTTCGCAGTCAATAGGTGCATGTAAGTATGCTGCCTTCACGTCCATTTGGTTTAACAGCAACTCATACTGTGCAGCAAGCTGCATCAGTAGTCGCAGTGATGTCAGATTAGCGGTCGCGAAAATGTCTCAGAATAGTCAAGTCCTTCTCTCTGACTGTACCCTTTGGCTACATATCTTGCTTTATATGTTTCATTGCCTTTGTCATCCTCCTTTAAAGCATACACCCACCTTCCCCACTGTCTGTCTACCCTCCGGTAATGGCACAAGGGTGAAAGTGTCGTTCTCTTTAAAAGAAGTCATCTCATCTATCATCGCCTTTCTCCACTTTTCTGACTTTGGCGATGCCATTGCCTCGTAGAATGTTTGTGGCAATCCCACTGTTGCTCTATAGCAGTAATCAATTGTGATCTCATTGCCTTTTATCACACATTCATAATCCTCTAAATATTTTGGTGTCTTCCTTTCTCTACCAGAAGTACGAGGAGTCTCATTACCATTGGTTGAGTCCGTGTCGCAGTCAGGTTTAAGCTCTGGTTCAGTGTCAGAATCTTTTCCTACATATTCCGTCTGTAACTGACTTGCTTTAGGCATAGTTACCCACTCTACATAGTGGTCCTCCAGTTGGGTCTTCTCGGTCTGCGTCTCACTCTCAGTCACGGTCTTTGTGATGAAGTGGACCAGTCTGTGTTTCTGAACTTTGTTTGTCTCTGGAAAATAAATCAAATAAGCAGGTGAATGACGGTCAAAACCAACAAAGATCCCCTTTTGCCCTTTGGATCTAGCTTTCTCCTGTTTTGCTCATACACCATGCATTCTGAACCAAACTTTTTCATTTTTGACAAATCTGGTCTTTTTCCTGTGAAAAGGAAATAAGGAGTCTCCCCTGTTCTTTCGCAGTAACATCTGTTCCGTATAACTGCTGCTGTTCTGGCTGCATATGGCCATAGCTCTTTGGGTAAGCCTGATTCTATCAGCATACACCTGACCATCTCAAACAATGTGCGCCAGTTCCTCTCTGCTGTCCCATTTTGATGTGGGGAGTAGGGCGCTGATCTCTCATGTTTTATCATATTATCTCGAAGTAGAGATTGATACTCTTTTGAAACAAACTCTGTCCCATTATCCGATCTCATTCGCTTTACTTTACCATATGGTGCTGTGTCTGCCAAGAACTGCTTTGTAGCCTCGACTGCCATGTTTTTGTTCCTGAGAAAGTATACAAAAACAGCTCCAGAAAAGTCATCAGTAAAAGTGATGGCATATTTGTACCCGTCGAATGACTCTGGGTCAATAGGCCCACCTAGATCTGTATGTACCAGCCCTAATGGCTCTTTAGCTCTCACATCACTTTTCCTGTTTCTATTCTGGGTGAATTTCCCTTGAATACAGGTTTCACACTGGTTAGGTCTAGTTTTGTTACTAATTTTCATACCTTCTACCACAGCTTCAAGTTTAGCAATATCACCATAGTTACAATGGCCCATTATCTCATGCCATGTTTTCATGTCTAAAGATGCATTGCAGGAGTCCTCACTGCATTCAGAATTTTCTGTGACAATGTCAAGATAGTACATTCGGTCCTTTACAATCATCTTGCATATTGTCCCATCTGAAAGAATCATTTTGTTGTCATTCTTCAAAGTTGAACTTCGCTCCTTTCGAAGTTGCTGCATCCACAGAAAGGATATTCTGCGGGTATTCTGGGATGAGGAGAGCATTTGTGAGCTTGACACTCACTACTCGTCCACTGCTGTCGGCCAGCTTGATTTGCGCGTCCCCTCTTCTCGACACTTCCGTGATCCGTCTTCCATCAGCCAGCTGCATGATGTGATCTTTAGGCCGGAAACTCTCATCAAATCGGATGAATGCGGTCTTGTCGGTGATTATGTGGGCAGAAGCACCGCTGTCCACGAGTAGTCCATATTGCTGCGCTCCCTTGGGTCGCCATTCACTCACCCGAGCAATAATGTTTCTTCTTCTTCCTCGAAGATTTGGCTTGGTCTCTGCCACGGAAAACTTTTTCCGAATCGTCCATAACTGTAGCCACTTTATTGTTCTTATCAGCTTTTGTCGTTCGCTTGTGTGGTTTCTTATCCTTACTCGTGCAGTCTCTTGCTTTATGCCCCACTTTCTCACAAATAAAGCATTCTCCATTGAAGACGTATTTCTTGTCTTTTCTTTGGGCTTCGGCTTGTATGACTTGGCGGTCATTACTTCATCTGGTCTGGGCCTGTTTCGTAGCGGAGGGTGCATTCAAAACTTCTCAGCCTAGTCTTGAATTCAGCAAAGGTTAACACTTCCCTCGCTTGAGTCACATGCACAGAAAATGGGTTGTATTCATCAGTGAGTCCTTTCAACACCATAGCCACCAATAGTGCATCGCTTAGGTTCTCTTTAGCTCTTTGTAGCGCGCCACTAGCTTCTCGACACGTGCTAGATAGGCCGCTAGCTCCTCGCCGTTATCCATTAGCATATTGGTTAGCTCTGTGTACAGCCCGACAATTCGCGGCTTTTCTTCGGACTCAAAATGGCGTCTCAATATTTCCAGACTTTTCTTACCATCTTCTGGTGCTTCATACAGGATGAGTGTCAGTGTTTTATCATCCAAGCAGCCGCACAGTTCAGCATATGCCAGTTCGTTTTTCCACACGGTTTCTGTTGCGGCCTGTTCGCTGGATCCCGTAGCTACATCACACCCGAGGATAGCATCTTTTAGCCCGATGGTTTTCAAGTATGCTAGGAACCTCGCCTCCCAGATGTGATAGCGGGCCTCATCTCCGTCAAATCGCGGCGGTAATCCTCTCCCATGGAGCGCCGCTGTGCCTGGAACCCACCTGGGCCCATAACCTGTTGATCCTTCTGCTGCGGAAGTCCCTCGCTGTTCATGTGTAGGCATCATTGCTGGTGACTACACTCGGTTCGAGGCACAAGACAGGAGACGATTCTTATTTTTCTTTGTGTGGTCGCTATCACTGAGTCGCTAAACACCTGGCGTGCCACAGTGCACCTTCACTGCCAGAAGCGAACTGCAGGGAAGCTCCACCCCCTTTATTTACATACACCCCAGAACATGGTATCCCTCCACACAAAATAGTACCAACATTAAACTCTAATGCTAGTGGCGTACATCGTCACCCAACAGGAACGTATAGCTGCACACGCCATGCTTCCTGATGTTTTCCTTTAGGAATGCTTCCTCACTGAGGTGGAAGCAAAGGCTTGGGAACCCTTCGAGACGTGCCCTGCATGTTTTATGAAAATGGCTGGCTAATGCACCTCTTTCCATTCTCCTGACGGGGGAAACGTCTTGGAACCATTTCCAGAATTCTCCCGTGATCCCAGTTGTGAAATGCAGTGAAACCTCCAAAGTCAAACAGAAAATGTTGGGCCACAAGCTGATTTGTTTTGATTCCCAAACATTCCTTCCCTAAGGATGTAACGTGAATTAATTACTTTCAGGCTAACACTGTCGCCATTATGGATTAATTTATGGTATGATTGTATCGTTGGGCGCTGTGTTTGCTTGGCAACAAGCCCACAGTGTACCCCGCCTCTTGCCAAGTCAGCTGGGATGGACTCCAGCTTGCCCGGGACGCTGTGCACTACGTTAAATATATCAAGATGTGTTGTATTGTACAGCATTAGCGAATGGGTGGATGAATATTGCTCATGTTGTACTGAGCAACCAGTATGTCAGTATGTTCCAAATTTGGTTCGGTGGAACACATTTCCATTTTTCCTCTCACTGGCTCCTTTCTGTCATGACATCACCCCAAAAAAAAAAAAAAAAGTGTTCAACTTCAAATTTGACCACTTTTAGGTCGTTCCACTTCGGAGGTTGACTGTATCCCCTCAGGATTTTTATCCCCCCCTCTCTTTCTTCCTCCCGTATATTGTGGAGATTGCAGCCCCCTGACATACAGCATGTCACGTGCCTATAGATCGGGCCCTCTCTTCTTGCCCTTGGCCTTTCATCTGCATCTTGTGGACGGGAAAAGGAGTTGAATCACCGGCGGGAAGAACATGTTTACTGCTTCCTCCGTCGGCTGGGGGCTCTCCTTATTATTGTGATGGATGGTAAGGGAAAAAGGGAGAGCGATGGCCCTTGCCTCCTCATCACCTCTCGGTGAGCAGCGAGCAGCTCAACTGACACTGAGGTAATTACCCCGCCATTATGACGCGCGCGCGCGCGCTCGAGCGCGCTCGAGCATACGCGCGTTACGTCAACGCGGCCCCGTGCAAAACTCCAGATGGGGTTCCGCTTGGCGCCGGGCGAGGGAATTCTGTGAGCGTTTAGTTTGTTCGTGTGTCCCTTGTGGAAGTGGATACAAAGCTTGTAATGTTGCAAAATAACTTCCATTTTGTGGTCAATCTACTGAAGGTTTCTTGTCTTGCAGGTTGAAATGAAAAATGCGTCAAGCGACCCGTCTCTGCGTGCCGCTCTGCCGGCTTCTATCCTCATGCCCGTCCAGTTTAACGAGAGTAATGTCAGTTTCTTGGTCGCTTCATCGGAGACAACGTGCATGAAGCGGGCAAATCAAGCGGCCCCATTTCTTCCATGTACGTGTGTGCGCGTGCTAATGAATTATGTATATTGATACCGAAGCTAGAGCATGGACACTTTTTTTTTTCTTTCCATGAGAACAAACGAGAAATTATACACAGTGGAGGCGTGCAGCAAGTCTATTAATAGCAGTACAGCCTTTCTAGCCGGGGGATGCGGTTGCATTTTTACAGGTCAGACTGTGATCTTCTCCCATATATCTCAGCTTTGAGACGGAACAATGAAAAATGTCAATAAAAATGAACACATCTATTTGTCCCCAACCAGCAGAAAGGGGAAAAGGTTCTAATTCAGTCTCAGCCTGTCTCTGGAAAGATCATGACGTCAAATGTGGAAGGTTTCTGAATCCAAGCAGACTGCCGTTGATGAGACTAATTCAGTCACTCATCATGCTTGAACCTTCCATGTGTGTCCACCAATTATGATTTTTTTTTAAATGGGCTACTGTATTACAAATGTATATGATAAACCAGACAGGTAGCTGTTCCTGGCGCAAGTAATTAAAGGTGACCAAGGTACTGCTAGCACAAGGACTGTTTTAGTCGCTCCCTCCACAGTAACGTGTCTAATTCCGGTACTGTGTCAGTGGGCCAGCTGAGTGATGCACGCCTTCATGCGGTGATTGCTCGACATTCTACTCATCTCGTCTGCCCCCCCCTCTCCCTTGCTCCATACCACCACTCCTCGTCCTCAACCTCCTCCCTCCTCTTTCTCTTCTTCCTCCATCCCCGCTTCATCCTCTTCCTCCCTCTCCCCAGCAAGTTCGATGCGATCGGCTCTGGGCCCTGCCGTGAGTTGTCGGTGCGGGCGACAGCGCTGCTGAACATGGCGTCGGACGGGATGATTTTAACAAACCACGACCACCAAATTCGGGTCGGAGTCCTGACAGGTAAGAGGAGAAACGCCGATCAGCGATCGTGTGTCGCCTTTTTTTTTTTTAATTACAACCGAAGCCGCTTGAATCTTTCCCACGTTTGCTGGTGTCGCGGCACCCCGCATATTCCGTCTCTTAATTAAAGACGAGCACTTTCTACGGTACGCTCCATTCCATCCAGCGCCGTGCATTTGCGGGTCTCAAGGTGGGCTCGGCGTCGCCGAGCGTCCGCTCGTGTCGATTCCCTTAAAGGAGAGGAAAGAGGTGGCCGGTTTATGTGTATTGAATAATTCATGCGCGGATCTGCTTTGCCTAAGCTGCAAATTACAGCGCGCGCGGGCGTGTGCGTTTCCTCGTGCCACGTATGTGGACACCTACCGGTTTGATTGAATTCGTTCTTTGGCTGGAGGTGTTGCTCAAGGTGGCGGAGCGGATGAGCGCATCCTTGGCCTGTGCCGAAAATGCTCGTGTGTGTCACATGTGAGGGGGTGGAGGGGGGGGGGGATGCTCACAGGACACATGTTGGATCCGTGGAGGCTGCACACGCAGCGTGCATGTTGGATGCCGGATAAGACAAGTGTGCGTGAGTGAGTGTGTTCGCGCGTATGCATGTGTTTGTGTGGAGGGAGGGGGGATCCTCCACCAGACACGATGACTGCGCGTCTCTCAGCAATGTTGGGAAAGGGATGTGTCGGATCTGTTGGTCGTCGGCCTTCGTTTTTTTTTTTACGCGTGTGTAGCCGTGCACTCTCTTGCTTTGTCATGTTATCGTGGGCTTGTCATGACCCCCCCCCCCCCCACCCCGCAGCTAAATGCTATTTCAGAGGACGTGCCATGGATGCGCGATCAAAGCTGTCCAGAGGAATATCCTCCTATCGTCCCCAGCCCCCCCATTTTCCCTCCTCTTCCTCTCTCCCACTCTTGCCGTCCGTTCTGTGTGGGGCTGCCTCGATCAATATTTCAGGAAAAGCGAGATCACACACATGCGGCATACTTTATTTCCCCCGCACATGGATGCAGTAGTGATGGCAGCGGTAGAGCTGTGGGCTAATGACCGTCTTCTGAAATTCTGCCAGGGAACCCTCCTCACCCAAAGAAAAAGAAAGGGGAAAAAAAAGCGCCAGCGCAGCCCTTCGCCCCCGCATCATCATCACATCCTCCACCCCTGGCTGGAAACAGACTGCCCGTGCTGAAATCGGGCCGCACTGACCTTAGCATGCTAGTACCGAATCAGTCGCGGAGAGCAGAATAAACGCCCGTGCTTCAATTTGAATCCACTTTCACTTAGCGGAGGTGCTTTCATTGCGCGGCCAAGTAGGTTATGTTTTTATTGATCTTGCGTCGGGTGGGTGGCTGCGTATTTGAACACCGAACCTCAGAACTGTGAGGCAAGCGCGCTTGTCCTTACAACTCTTGAAACACAAGAATGCACATCTTCACTCGGTGTTCCTTGTTGTCGGAACGACACAAACAGATGGACTCAAAAGGCATGGCATCAGTCACGGAGAATCGAAATCACAGTCCTTTATCCAAATCAAAGTCTTTTGCTGCTATTTGAACACCAGATGAGAGTCCGACTAGCCAGTGGGAAGGGGAACAAAAAAAAAACTAAAGTCCAAAACCTGCTTGAAACCGCTAACATTTTCTCTCCCTTCCATTTCTCTCTCTCGTGACACTAGAACACAGTGGACGCTGGGGAAAAAAATTGACACTGTTGGAGTAGTTCTCCTTTAAATGAAGCAGCTTAAGGGGTGTGCACTCTATCGGTTTTAGAGCAATTCAATTTTTTTATTTTTTTATTTTTTTGCTTGGTCACAGCAAATGGCAAAGTTGGGCTTAATAGATTTTCTTCAAAGCAAATGAGCAATCTGTGTTGCAAAGGATGGCATTTTCCAGCGTCAAAGCAACAAGAATTAGACAAAACGATTGGCCAATTCCCACAAAACTTTGACAGTATGGATTACAAGCCAAAGAAGAACCCGTCCGCATTTTCACATTTGGCAGCGTTGCAGCCAAGGCGCTTTTCAGCATTTTCCTCTCCTGATCCAAATTAGGATTGTTGCCCTTTTGGTGGAGCTCTGCGCTCTGCTGAGTGTTGTTCCAATTCCTCCATGTGTGGGCGGCTGTTTGCCTTCTCACCAACTGGAGGGTCTCGGTATACCCTGCCTCTTGTCTCTCCAGGCAGGTGACATGGAGCCCAGGGCCCATCTCTGTTTGGACCCTGGACACGCAGCGCGGGAGAGCGTGGCTCGAATAATTGATCAACATCGGCGCTTGTTTGAACAGAAGGTTTGGTTTGGAGGAGGGTTGGGGGGGGGGGGTTATGCTGAGCTTGAAGCGGGATGACTGGGGCGAGCGTGCTGTCACTTGTCAAGGAGGCGACGCTCAAATTGTGAGCTTCTCTAACGGAGGATGAAAGCCTTTTTTCTTTGAACCTGCATGTTGATGTCCGGTCTTCTGTCTGTTCAACTTGACTTTTAATGAGCTTCAATTAGGCCATGTCTATCTCCCCGGCTCTCAATGTGACATTCAGTCACCTGAATTGGTTGGCCTGCACTCAATGCCGTGAGCTGGCGTGTAAAGAAACGCCCCCCCAAAAAATGAAGGTGTTTGTAACGTGTCGAGGCGCTTCCAAGTCAAATGTACCGTATTTATAATAACGTACAGACTGTATTCTTGAAATGCCACGCTGCTGGTTTGGTGGACTTGCTGCGTACATTTCACCATTAGATACAAAATACAATTCGATCAAACCGTTTCCACGCCGCCTCCCTGCTTGATTTTGTTCCACTACTACTGAGCATTGAGCAGGAGGCCCGCTACCACAAACAAAATCACCACCACCTCCCTCGCATTCAAAATAAATATGGCTCTGATTGTGCAGTGGCATAGACAGGTTGTCAAAGTAGCGCTACGTTGGTTAGCCCCCCGTGGAATTAATGAACATATAATCCCCCCATAGTCTTGTATTAAACTTTACTAAAAGTGAAATGCAGTCAGGGCCAGCAAGGTGCAACCGGAAAAGGATTTATTTGGCGCTTTTCACAGTAGTAGGTATACGCGCGCAGCTAGCTTGATCTGACCACACAGTTTGTTGACTAAATAGCTACTAATTGTCGCACTGGTGTCAAACTCAAGGCCCAGGGGCCTCATCCGGCCCGCCACGTCACTTCATGAGGCCCGCAAAAGCAAAATCAAGCCTGACAGCGTCCATGATTTCTTGCCAAAATGTTTGAACTTGTCATATGTCATAAATAATGTGGTGTGTGTGTGGACCTTGTGTTGCATGACGGCTTGATTCTTGTTCCATGCAAAGCCAGTCCTAATGATGTACGGCTGCGCTACACACTGCAGACGTGCACCATTAGGGCATCGTTGTAAGTAAACTCCCAGGCCATCCTCACAACAAGTGATGTTCCAGGGAGCAACCCGGCAGCGAAACGCCACACATCTTTCCCTCGCCTCTCATTTGGTGTCACAATGTCTGCATTGCCCCCCCCCCCCACCCCACCCCTCTCTCTATTGCACTTGGTTGTAACAGTTGAGAGCTGCTTGGCGATGCGTGGGCTGACCTCCAAACTTGCATGTTCATCAGAGAGACATGAATCGACAGCACGCAGCCTGGCGCCCTCAATCTCCCGTTTGGATGGAACGAACGCTTTGGCTTGGTGGGATGACAGCTTTCGCTTTCGTCAGGTCATCACGAACATTTACTTTGCTTTCTGCCGTTTGTCTAAATGCTCCGACGATTAAGGCACTGCTCTATTACAGTGCAGTGAGCAATTTGGGGGGGGGTCAATTTACTGCACTTGGATCTGCGTCTTTAAGAGGTGTGGCCTCATGGGTGTTGTCAGGAGCTGAAGTCGGTCTGCATGTGAGTCAGTCTGTGTGAGTCTTGCCCTGAAGCTGCTTGCGGTTGTTCTCATTTGACTACCGGTAGTTTTATGTGTGTGTGTGAAACTCCTCCTGTTCATTAATGGCTCAAATTGTGTCGGGGGCTATGGCTCTCCTTGCCCACATTTGAAGGCATCATAGCACCTTCGCTAGAGTACCTTAATTGCCGTCCCCCGAGTCACACATCATTTAGACGGCAACATCGAGTTTATGAAGCTTGCCCGTAACAATCATTTTGGCACATCCCGCTCATCTGAAGACATTGTTGAAGTTTGAATTGGGCACGCTGGCCACATTTTGTCGTATCACTTTACATATTGGCGAAGGTCAAATGTGACATCATAGCCAGGTAACATATACATATATATATATATCAAAGTGGATGTTAACATTTGGATCACTGTTGCCAAGAGTGCAAAGGTGATTGTCTACCCACAAGTCAGATTTTTGTACCTTCTTGTTCTTCTCCTCCACTCTGACCTGACGCCGCGCGTCTGCGTATCCCCCGAATGTAATTTCAGCTCCGTTTCCCTCTCAATGACACCCGGGCATCTGTTCAACAATATGCCACGTCGACAAGACAATGGAATCCTTCCCAAAATCTCACTTGGTGCCTTTGCGTTTTGCCAGGAATCCCTAATTGGTGTCTGTGTCGACCTTGATGCGGATGATGCATAAAAGCCAGAACAACAGAAATCGGAGCTTCTCTGTAAATGCTAAAAAAATAAATAAAATATGGCCATGTAGTCAAACGGGGGCCTTCTCCTTCTTATTGGGTTGGATTTGCCCTGTAACAAGATGTGGAACGCACACTGACCCTTCTTTCTCGAGTGCCCTCTCACTCACTCTCCATGCATGTCCGCACACGCGCACACACAGCTGTCACAGCGGACGGCAGTAAGGCAGGCGGCCACGTGAGCCGAATAGACAATGGCGAAGCAGGGACACACAAACGGAATAAGAATTAAGTCCTCTCCGCGAAGGAATTATTTTCAGTGCTGAATCAGCCAAAGTGGAGCGGATTGTTGTCGTCGCGGCGGAGGGAACATTGAGGCCTCGGCCCCTCCCGTTTCTTAGCACGCATCCAGCACTCTCCCCGTTCTCCCACAGTCCGCGCAAGTAATCCCCCCGGCCCCAAAACCGCGTCGCAGTCCGTCACTCAGGCGAGGCGTTAAACTTGTTAAGCTGTCGTCGCCCAAGACGAGAAGGTTGTTTGATATTCTTCTTGGGAGGTCAAAATGATTAAGTGAAGCTTTTTAGTGTCAATACCTGGCGTGGTTTGATTTATTAAAACACAAACACACAAAAAAAAAACCCCATTGGGCAATTGGTGCTAGATGCTCTTTTCATACTGGTGATAAATTCATGGTGGCATCATTTAGCATGCGGTTTGCCAACGTTTATTGATGAGGAAAGGAAGGCACACACATTTCACATACGTAAATTCAAAATGGAAAAAGATGTGAATGAAGACGATGTAATATGTACATTTTACATGACGCCATCACAACTTCTTGAGTCCTGCTATCAGTTTACCTCTGACCTTCGTTGTACTCAGCCTACTTTTTTTTTTTTTATTTGTTCTAATCTATGTTAGTTACCGTAATTTAAAATCCTGAACTATATGAGGTGATCTTTTCCCATCGCAACTGTAAATGTTCTTCGCGGTTCCCTCCATGTTATTGTTGAGATGTTAATTACAAAAAGGTTAATTAATCGTGTGCCATTTTGGACAGAGCGGCATCTCATGAGGCATTATCTGCATAACCACAAACGGGGGGGAGGACCCCCCACCTTGGTAAACGGAGGTCCACTGTAGTGGGTTACGCCGAACTAAAGTGATTGGTCGCTGTAGAAGTCTGTCAGGTTTAAATACGTCCACAATTTCTTCTGCATATTTTTCTCTTCCCGCTTTCCTCTCCTCTTTGCACCGTTTGTCCCGTTTCGGAAAAAGTCCAAGCCAAAGTCAAGCGGAGTTGATCTTTTGAGGTGTCTGATGAGACCAGTGAGGTGCGCCGGTGCAATATGCTGAAGGTAACACAATCTGATGCGTTAAAAAAATTATGGGACATTTATACGTTTGGGGGTTTTTTTTGGTTTGTTTTGGTCTATAATGGGGGTCAAACGCTAAACAGCTGTTTTTTCTTTGTTTTTTTTTGGCTGAGAGAAGACAAAGATTGAGTCCTTTGCTGCAGTCAGTCCCTCCCGATAACCCGCACGAGGGGAGAAACTGTTGAGTGATTCCGATGAAGATTTAGATAAAAGATACGGTACTTGGTTTTAACTGATGACTTCCCCTTGTGGTCTGCCGCCACCGCAGGATCCTCAGCCGAGTTGTTAATTAGACCGGGGGTGGTGGAGAATGCAAGAGGGGGAGTCAAGTCAGCAGGGGTTGGGGGCTCGAGGAATGTCCGCTTAGCTGCCTTGCTGTTATCGTGTCCTTAAAGGTTGCCAAAAAATGAAGATCGCTTCTCTCTAGACAAGACGACTGAAATTCACGTTGGTTGTCTCACTCCCGCGCGCGGCTTTGTCAAACGAGATACTTTGTCGAAGGGTTCGTCTCCCGGCGCTGCCATAATGAGAAGCTTGCACTGATGGTCGCCCGAAAGAATGTGTGACATCACAGTGAAATGTCCTGTCAGTGAATCATCAGTTCGACTTGAATCGATTAGTCTGTCTAATGCCCCCCCAAAAATGATTTTCATGTGAAATTTAAAGTCTAAATTCAAATTCGGAAATTCCACTTTTTCCAATTCTTGTATCGATGAAATGTTTCCAGATTACGATGTAAATCCCTTGCCTTGATTGTAGCCGTTGACTGCCCAATTTTTGCAATATACTGTAGTAGTACACTTGCCCCCCCCTACAGAGAGTTTCAAGGAAGCCACTTGTATTTTCCCCTGCTGGTGTTTACTGTTGCCATGGAGATTGCCGACATTGCCTTCGTAATTGACGGCGATTGCTGGCAGTCATTGGCCCGCTCGCATGATCCATTAGCAACATCAGTTGCTGTAATCACACCCATATCAATGATGATTAAAATCTAGTTTGACTAATCCGAATGCATGGCCGGGGGATACGGCATGTCATCGCAAGCCCCCTACCCCCTCCGCCCAACCCGCTTGAAGGTCCCCATTTCATCTCCTACTTTTTTTTTCCCCACTTGCTATTTCTGTTGCCATTGCCTCACTGCTCTCCCCTTCCTTTGGTACACCTTTCAAACTTTTTTCCTTTTTTTTTTTTCATACCTACTTGCTGTCTGTCTGCACTCAACTCCTTCTCTGCGGACGCGAGCAGTAAGAGGGGTGCATATAGGTGTGAATAATGGAGGTGCGTTTGATGGCTGACCTCGTGTGTTTGCACGGTAGTGCGCGTGTGCGCGCGCGCGGTCCGGGGGTTTTCACGCAATTCCTCAATTATTCAACGTCGCACCTTTCCCGCATATCGTGGAAAACGCTTTATTTCAGGATTTCTATTTTTAAAGACGTCAAACTCATATGATACAGATTCGCCCCACCGTAGGGGTTGAACAGACTACTTGAGGAGTGGATGGAAATGTCATTTGGAGCTTAAAGTTAGTGAAACAAACACTACTGTATCGTGATTTGGGCATCTCGGCTTGCAGTCGGATGATTTACGGAGGACTTCCAAGTTGCTTGTCTGTTCTATATGTTGCACAGATGAAATGCGGGCTAATTTCTCATGTTTGCGATTCCAAATTGTCATTTAATGCATATTTGCTCTTTGAGTTGGCGGTTGTCTACCAGCATGACTCATTCGAAGTCCACAAAGATCTGCCCAATTATTCCCCGTCACAGCTTTGTATCCCCGTCAAACCAGAAAGGCCCGAAATGCACTTGCTCCCCCTCCCCAGGGGTTTCCCTCTTGCTTGTCCTTGCGCTGTCTTGTACATGTATGAGTGTCTCCGCGGGGATAAGTGATGAGATGTGTGAAACAAAGCAAGTGTTGAGCACTCTATTAGGCAGCCCTTGCCTGCAGGCCACCAGACAACTCCGCTAGCCACACTGGTTCCCGGTGAAGTCAAACGTCACAGTCTGACTTGTTTGGGGATCCGTGAAGTACGGCTGCTATTAGTTTTGGACAGGGTGTGTGTGTGTGTGTGTGTGTGTCTCTCTCTCTGTACATATATATATACATACACACGCATACACAGCAGCGATCGTCACAAAAAGTATGTCACTGGTTGTCTGCCAATGAGATTCATGACCAAGAGATGAGGGTGTGCGTGCAAGATCGAGCGCGCGTGTGCGCGCACCCGTACACTTGCTGACATTGTCCAGAGAATTGAATGTAATGAAGGTAGCTGCAAAGAGGCTGCTGCTTCATTAGCACAAGCCGGCTTGGGGTTCTGTGTGTGTGTGTGTGTGTGTGTGTGTGTGTGTGTGTGTAAAACTCTGTATCTTGGGAAATAAGGGGAGCCGAATGGTTCATGCACACCCATATGCTCAAACACACACACACATATTACCAGCCGCCCACTCGCACAGCGACACACACGGCAACAAGCGTTGTTGTTTTTGCGTGCAACTTCAATCCATAAATTTCCTCTGTGTGTCTCCCAACGACGGCCGCGCTACTTCAAGACAGGCGTGTGCTACAAAGAGCGATGCTTTTGCCGCGCAAAGCGACAGCGCATCGTTTGAAGGCCCTCTGTGAACGGGGACTCGCTTCAAGCGGTATCGATAAACGACCGTTCCGAGTGACATATCAAACTGAAATGAGGAAGTGTCAATTTCGGGAACTGATCGTTTGCAAGATTTGCATATTGCTTCGAACTGTTTCGAGAGTGGCTGGTCCGGTTGGATGGGCGAACGTTGACTCAATGGGCCGCATGCATCAGAGGATTGAATCTGGTCTGCCATGTAACTTCAAAACAGCAAAATCAAAGCCTGGTCGATCCAAAAACGGGGATGATTGATGCCTCTTTTTTTACCTCATGAATTCATCACGGCTCGCAGAGGACTGAAAAGGGTTCTCAACCCCCGCTTGAGATGTTTTTCCATCATTTGGAACCTTGCAGAGAGCCCGGTGTGAAGCAAACGTCATTTCAGCTTAGTGTCGTCTTTCACGTCAGACGGAGCACTCAAGATAATCTTGCATTAGCTGATTGGCCCCCGTCTGATTGATTCATGCCGTCTTATCCCGGGTTCCTCAACTGCTTGGTATCCGACTGGAACTGTCCACCCGTCGCGCACTGCCGATAGACTTCTTCTTCTTCTTCTTTTTCACTTCTGGATATGGAAATCAATTAAGCGTTTTTGCATAATCCTGCGAGCGTGTCGCTAACCACCGCAAAGGACAAGCGAGACTTTCTGTTGCCTCGCACGCTGCACTCCGGTGGTGGTATTTAATAATGGAGTTGTTGTTTGGACATGATCTTCAGAAGAGCGTCTTGCCAGATTTCATCTCCTCCAAGACGTCACAGTCAGAAAAAGTGTGCGGCTCCTCTGAAAGCTCCTGCGTCATTCCGGCCACAACTGAGTTCCCATTTCGCTTTGTTGCCCCGTATTTTACAGTGATTGTCGGCAGAGCGTTCTGAAACCTCAGCTGTGTCGGACGGGCTTTTGTTTTGCTCGGCTGGCATGAAATCGGATTTGCGGACAGTGAACCGAGGGGTGGGTGACGGGGAGGGCAGTGAGTCGCTGAAATCCGACCAAGACGTGGCTGCCGTCTTTCACCGCATGCGGCTCCTGTGCGCAAATGCGCTTCAACTTCTCACCTGGGTGGGATTGAGGACGCAGGTTTCACTTTTATCAGCGGCCCAAATTGATTTCGACATGCCGACGTTGACTCAGGAGCAGGACTCACAACCCTACCGTGACCCTTGACCTCTTTCACTTTGGATCCTCTCGCTCTCTCTCTCTCTCCCTCCTTCTTTCCCTCTGTGGCGACGGTCAATACCTGATCTGATTAGACCTCAGCACTCCTGCCTGCTTCCCGACATTCTGGAAGTGGATGAAGGGCACGGTCGCTAACGTTAGCCAGTACCTCCACTGATCTTTTGAGCAAGGTGCAATGAGTGAGGGGACTTTGCACTGCTCATCCAAGGATGCAGATCGGGAAGTGTAGCTACGTTGTGCTTGTTGTGCGTTTCCCTGCATCAGCAGCTTGGAAGGATGAAGAAATAGGTGGAAAGAAGGGAGGGAGGGGCAATTACGGCATGTGAAGGGAGAAGGGGAGTGTAGGGAAAATTCTGAGGGGAGGTTTGAGAAATGTGCAGCTGTAGTGATGCCGGCGTAAGGATGTTTTGATTTCAATCAATCGAGCTGTTCTCAAACTCATTTTGCCTTCTGACAAAAGATGGTGCACGAATAGAGCGGCTCGAGATGAGCCATATCTTTAGCTATGTTGTCCTAAACATGTTTGGGGGGGGGGGGGCAAACAGTGGCTCATTTGCATGAGACAGGACCGCCCCCTCCCCCCCAGGAAGTAAGCTGTAAATATTGATCATTGCTTTCAATTGAGCAAAACATGTTAGAGACATTTTCTTACGATGCATGAGAGCCGTTTTTGAACAAAAAGGGCAAATTGGACTCACCTTTTGCATACACGCAGCGCCCACTTCAAACGGTGTCCACTTTTGGCTTTCGCGGCAAAATTACCCAACGCTGACTGATTGCACCGCATGCGCTCGGGAAAGCCTGATGCATAATTTTCTCGAGGTCTGCGTGTGTAAACAGCTGTCGGAAGCGCCACGCAGCACCGACTTGCCGCGGGGCCATCAAAATGTAACGCAAGGTGCAGAAAAGGATGCCATACCTCCTATTCAGTAGGCACAGGAACACGTCACATGCTACATGCACACACACACACACACCCACACACACACGCACAGCCTTGCCCGACTTTGCTATTCATCATGCCGCTAGTCATTATGAGCAACACATTAAACGCAGAGCCGATGATTTATGATTAATATTTGCAGAGGGGTGGCCTCTTATCAAGCCCCTTCAATGCATTGATTCCATTGATCAAAGTGGGGGGGGGCATCGAAGCAGGTAGGGGTGGTTGTGTGTGCGTAATTTGCAAACTGCAGGGCGATTCCAGTGATGGTGTGGGAATTGAAAATTAGGAAGCGGGGCCAGTAAAAGAAGTTTAGGGTGTCGTGTTCAAGGTCTCTCCTTTCCCTCGCGCTGTAAATTGTCTCTGGAGCTTTGCGCGTGGCTTCATTAGTAAGTGTCGTTTCAATATTTATGGCCTGATTAATAAAACATCAATACAAGAGGCCCTCGTGAAGAAATGCGGCGTGCTGCCGTCTCAAAGTTCGGATGTTGGCTGGTTGTAGACGGAGGCTCAGGTGAGCAATGTGCACGACACGGCGGTATAAAGGATTGCCGTCGGTCATACAAAGGACCTCAATCGTGTTTTATTCACGGTGGCCCAGCAAAGGTGCTGGTCGGAAAATGTAAACCACAAAACTGTCGGTGGTCAAAATGGTGTCGACCGTGTGGGAGGTTTGCAAACGCACATTCTCTCCCTCCTTTAACTTCATTACCGTCTCTCCATCACCTGATTCTGCCTTCCGCTCGGCCCCCCGCATCACCCTCCTATACATTTTTATTAGTCCCCGTGTTACATCTTCTCTACCTTTACCACTTTCCAATCTTTTACCACCGATGCTGCTCCTCTTCCCCCGCTATGGTCCCCCTCCTCTCATCCACTGCCAATTGGTCTCCTCCACAGCATGTCGAGGTTCTTTCCCACACCATGCTCCCTCAGCGGCACTTGTCCCCCCCCCTGTGCCGGAGCTGCCTCTTCCCTCTACGGCCGCGCTTGCCCGAGACTCAGCTGCAAAGAACAGAGCTGTCTGTTCCTCTTTGTCTTTCTGTCTCTGCACATCTGGCGCCTGCGTGTGTGTGTGTGCTGGAAGTGGGCTTGCCGGTGTGTCGAAGGTGCAGTGGAGATGCCAGATTTCAGCCCGCATGAGGTTTGCACTTGGGATCTGTCTCGGGGCCGCTGCCGAATCCAAATGGATGGACTCATTTGGTGTTGGAGGAGAATCCCAAAGGTTGAACACAAGCCATTTTGTAGCGTGGACATCATGGCCACATGTAGCCTGCTCCGTTCAGCCCAAACCGATCCGGCCCACCAAGCGTTTAAATTGGGAAGGATCATTATTATATGTGTTGCTTTAATTTAGCCTTTATGAATATATTTTGTCATTCACTTATCTCATTCAATTCAACTGGTTTAGTTATTTGGTGGTAAATAGCAAAATGAAAAATATCAGCCCCCCCCCCAAAAAAAAAAAAAACCTCACTTTCAAATATGTGTAAGCAACATTTGAGGCTAGTTACATCAATTCTAAATATCTATGCATGTATTTTTTTTTATACCGCTTTTCCCAAACTGGAGCCTATCCCAGCTGATTTGGAGCCGGTGGCGGAAAACCCCCTCGACTGGTGGGTTGCCAGTCAATCTAATGGCTAATTGTAACTCATACAGTCCAAAAAATATATATTTTTCCCCCCCTTCGTATTCAAACAAGATATTTGACTTATTTCACATTTAAACTAGTTGTTCCTCATCTGCGAATAAACAAATCGTTACATCTGTAAGTATGACTGCAGGAATGGCCCTCAACGGCACTTTCAGGCTACGAATAGCGCACAGCATAAGAATACTGTACTCCCAAAAAAGGAGCGGAATTCTATCATAAACTGAGGGTCCAATCTACCCAACTGATAATTATCTCAAGTAGTAGCGTGGATACTGCCATTCATGAATGTCTCATTGTTTCCTTCCGTTGTCTTCTGCAGTGGCCGGCCCACAGCAGTCGCAGGCAGTCAGGTGGAGTGGCGTTCTCCTTGCGTTATGTAACACCCCCCCTCCCCACACCCCCAACTCCCCAAATAAGATCCAACTTCAAATAAATGAAAAGTAAGCCGCTGGTAGGCTCCCCCCTGCCCCCCAGCCCCCTGCAGATATAAATAGCATCCTCACATCTTATCTAGAAACCGTGTTGTGGAGAGGAGAGGCTTTGAAACGCGGCCCCGACGATTAGGATCCCATTGTTCCACCCCGCGCCCCCTCCCTTCCCCCGGCTGCTTACAGTAAGCCCTTGCGCGCTTGTGCGGATGCAACGTCTGAGCGTGTACGCGTTCATCTGCATCTGCACTCTCGTGGAGATAGCGGCCATGATAGTGTGCGTGCGTGCGTGCGTGCGTGCGTGCCTGTGTGTGTCGTGGGTTGGCGAGTAATTGGCGTGCGAGTTGCTGCTGGGTGTGTCATTGATGCCGGTGCCGCGCTCGCGCTGCTTACCCCACTGATCCTCTCTGAATTAACAAGGTTGCTAAGATACATTGGGTTTATATTGGATGACTTTATCTGCCGCAATATTTTAGTCAAGACCGTCAAGCCTTTATTAATTTGGTCATGCACGCTGCCTCGGAATGCAGATGTACTGCTCTGCGCTGCTGGTTTTAGCCCTCCAGTTAGATGTCTACCCCACCCGCATTTACAATCTGGAGGCGGATCCACCATACCTCACATTTATCATGACATCGTTTAATCCAAGTCCTCGGGCCCCGGTGTTTGTATTGGGCGTCGCAAAAGCAGACAAGTGATCTCGCTCCGGCTGAGGCTTATTGGCGTGACGAGATGTCATCCCCTCCTACCAGCAGATGTCATCTCAATCTCATGTCTGACCTCCATAGTGGCTTGTCCGGGCTGGAGGGCCATTGGCGCCGCTGTTCGATGATAAAGGACAGGAAACAATAGAAGTGGGCTGGCGAGACAAAAGGCTGCCAGCGCTCTGTGTGGCCAGTTTACATGGATACCTTCTTTCCCCAAATAATGGCCCTGACTCGAATAGAAGCGGTTGAGTGTGTCAAATTAACACCTCTGGCCAAATACTGACGATCTTCTGACCAATCGCAGTGAACTGAGCGCAGACAAATTGGGATGATATTACAATCTCTGATGGTGGTGGTGGTGATGTTTTTTTTGGGGGGGGTCCCCTGAAACGGTGCCATGTAAAACCCTTTTGGAGTCCAGCATGAGTCGACCCTCTCCTGCGATATCGGAGCATCATCTTTCCCATCAGATCTTATTATTTGCCGCAATTTCAGCATTTTGCAATTACCGTAGCTTGCTAGCTTTGCTTGGACCCTGAAACGGCATCTTCCCTTTGGATCTTGCGCTGGTGGGGCAACTTTGCTTCGATATTGTGCTGTGTGACTTATTTGCAAGCCAGCTTCAGTTCTTTACAATTCTCCAACGTTGACATTTTGGTTTAAGTTTAAACTCTTCGCTTGCCATTGACAGTTGTTCAAATGCACAAAAAGATGCTTATGACATTTATCTCATGTCCCCATGCTTAAATTTGACATATACAGGTATATGTGTGTGTGTGTGTATGTGTGTGTGGATTTGTGAATGTGCTTGCCTACTTTGAGGGGAAACCCCCATTAGTGTAGGTTCTCTGCGAGATAATGAGCGCTTTACGTCCCGGAAATGATGGAGTAGGCAAGACGTAGTTGATGAATGCCGCCAGCTTGACAGCACATGGCCCGTATAACTTAGCCAAGAAAACCGGATGGATAGAACCCGGGCCCGTGCCTGTCAGTCAATTGTCACGGAGGACATTTCCACGCGGCAACGTTTTGTCCGAAACACGACGGCAGCTTTCTGTAAGGTAAACGTTGAACTTGATGGATCTCTTTGCAGTTCCGACGGCAAAAATGCATCTGGAAAAGTATTTCCAAGCGGCGCCACGCGGGACTTGTTGCTTTGTTGTTGCGCAGACTTTCGGACTTGGTCGTTCAAGGGAGCATCAACAAGCTTGAGCACATCAAATTGTTTCGAACTGAGTAGGGAATCACATTTCCAATCCAGCATATGCTAATTTTTTGCATAACTTGCTCTGTGTTGTGAGGATCGCGTCAACGTAGCAATAGAGTCTAGCGTTTATGATTTCTGCCAAAATTTACGTTGACCAATGTGATTTCTTTTTTTTTTTTTTCCCGCACGCACAGTAAACGTTGGTTTCTTTGCAGACGCTGCCGTTTCTTGATCCCTGCCCGCTGCGGCCTGATCTCCTTTGCTCCGGCACGGCTCCGTGATTAACCCTTTAACAGCGAGTGCGCGCTGGCGTTTTTGTTGTTGGGTGTGCATCCGCGTCTCATGTGAGCAGTTCTGGCCCCGCATCGCACTTCTGACAATCAGGGCTGCCGCTCTCCTCCCACTGCCGTTGCCTGGGGGATATCCGGGCTGCTGCAGTCACTCACACTCGCCGGTAGCGCTCAGACATCGCAAATCGACTGGCTCAGAAATACCTCCGGCTTGATGTCGGATGGAATTTCTCCAGGAACTCCGGAGAAATCCTCCCGCTTTCCAAACACCCCGACGCTCGCCGTCTTACCTGCAACCCCCGTTGGAGCTTCAAAGATGTTAGGGGAAAAATACGGCTGATTGATCATTTGATGGAGTCGGCAAGCTCGTGGATCTAATCATGCTCGTGACCGAACTTTTGGGATGCGCCATCACGCTCTTTCGTGTATTTTCTCATAGCTGAAAAGTTGCTTCAACGTTTCACATCCATTGGGGCGGTCCATGGCGTAAAAGCAAACTGATGAAAAACTCAAAAATGAACACTGGTGGACCAAAAATGTACATGAGAGGCAAGCGTGTTGAACAATCAAAGTAGGATGGTGATACGCACCCCCCACCCCCACCCCCATAGATCTCTTTCTTTTGCTTTCATGCTCCCTGCATGTTCTTTATTTTATTTTAGCAAACACTCATCTGAATATTCCTTTGAAGCCTCTTTCAACTGGAGAAACTCCCCCACGCTCTCAGGTTGCCCCCCCCCCCCACCCCCCACCCCCTTTTAATGTGCTATTGTTTTCGCAAGAAGAGATCGGCTTTATGCGACTTCTACAAATGGCTGGCAGCAGAAAAAAGAGACTGGTTCCGGGGAGGGGGCACTTTCGTACCTTCAGCCAGGGGTTCCCCGTGTTGCACAGGTGGAAGAGGCGGTGGGCACGCGTGCCTTTGACAGAAAACGTTGATTGGTTCAGAATGGTTGCTGCCTCTTGTAGGAAAAAGGAAGGGCTATTTTTAGATCAAGGGGTAGCTGGGAGAGAAAGACGGAGGAAGGGCTGTACATGCGTGCGCGTGCATGCGTTGGTGCGTGTGAGGAAGACTGGAGTCATGCAGGAAGTTCCCCTTCTCACACACACACACACATGATGCCCCCTGTTTCCTCTCCTTTCTCACCCCTTTTGTTCTTCCTTATCTCTCCCTCCGCAGTCTCCCTCGGTGTCCTTCTTTCCCAGCTGGCCCAGTGTGCAAATGTCAGCACTCTCCCGTTTATTTGCCAGGGCCCAGAGCAACGTCCTGCACACTCTGTCTACCTCCACATGGCTGCTCGCTGCGCCCCTCCCCCTCCCATTCGCTCAACCCCAACTACCTAAAAATGGCTCCCTTTATTTGATTTCTCATAACTTTTCTCTTTCGACGCATCCCATCCACCCTTTTCACACTGTCTCCATCCATCCCTCTGCGCAGTTTCCATCTTTTACACCATTCTTGCTTCACCTGCCTGCACACCCCGACCCCCCCCCCCTTTCCCTTTTTCACGGATCACAGCGCTCCATTGGAGCACCGCAGCCTCGTGTACAATGTTACCCCCGCTACACCGTCAGCAACCTCCCCTCTAGTGAATGTGCATCACCGTGCATCTATTTTGGGCCTATGTGCACATTTCACGGCGCACCTTGTCGCGCCACTCGCCCCCACCGTGTCATCTCGCCTCTTTCGGTCTTCTTTTCGCCGCGGTCGTCTCCTCGCTGTCGCATCGCGGTGACTCATGTGGCTCACACCTGCTCCGCAACGATGGGACCGCACAATGTTAGTGTCACCGTGAATTAAAAAGGGAGGTGGTGTGGCGGGACTATATTAAATTTCATGCGGTGGAGACAGATGAAGACCCCACCACCAAAAAAAAACTACCATATAATATATCAAGGCCAATGTGACAGTGGCCCATGGCGACCATGGCAATTTTCTTTTTCATAATACTGACTCTCGGCATAAATTCACAGTACAATCAGGAAAAAATAGATACGTATTCTCACCCCCCCACCCGCGCCCCAAAAAAGTCCAATACGCAGGTAATAAAATTATCAAATTACACCGCGCTGATCTACGGGGTTACCTTGACTTACACGTTTAATTCATGCTGTTACCGAGCTCATAAATACATTTGCTTGTACATCAAATCCATTTTCCTCATGAAAATGAATTGCCGTGTCATTAATCTGGAAGACGCCACCATTTTTTGTTGTCATTTTGACATCTGGAAGTGAGTTGTGGCCTTACTGCAGTTCCCTGCGAGTGGTCTTATTTTTGTATTTGACCGTTTGTCCGGAAATTTTGTCGAGGTTTCCGTAATGTCATGCCTGATCCAATTTACGCCGATTCTGGTCAACCTCGGAGTTGTCTGGCTGCTCCAGTCTTCCGCAGCAATCCATTTGACGTGTCGCTTGCTAAGTAGCGTATCACGCGTAGTGCTTTAGTTTCCCTCTTTTCCTGTCTGTGCAGTGAGCGACAGCTGCTACCGAAACCTGGCAGAGGACCGCAGCGGTGTCAACCTCAAAGATCTCGTCCATGATCCATCCTTGTGAGTATTAGTCTCATTGATGACTCATACAGACAGATCATTCACACGCGTTTCAATGTGCCACCTTAAATGGGCGCATCTCCGCGTCTGGACCCATTTGATGGAGGGAGCCTTTTTCTGAAGGAATGTAACAAAGGGACTAAAAATATCTCTCGAACGCAACGTGTTGGGGGCTCAGTGTCGCCCTGTGGAGGGAAATTCCCAGCATGCACAGCAACAACAAAAAGCGCCGCAGCGCTCCTCTGTCTCGCTGTGTCTGCAGGAGTCGTTAATTTCACAAACAGGAGGTGAAATCTGCAATTGTTTTTTTTTTTTTTATGAATAGGGATGTGGAACATGAAAAGGAGCAATTAAAAAAAAATAAAAATAAAATCATCATCGTCAAAGTTTTAGTCAAACTGAGAAAAGATCCAACGCACTAAATAATTGGGCCTGTGGTTTAATTTCCGAGAACACGCGTTGTACTGTTGTTGGAACAGTCAGTCATGTCCTTAAATAGAATTCAGACACCACACATTGCCTTTTTCAGTCGCAATAGTGCCGTAACAGTCCCCTCCCGTTGCCCGGGTCATTTTTCATTACGTCCATTGATTTACTGGAGCGAGGGGGTCGGTCGGCATCAACGCGTCGTCCTTGCCCTCCTCCTGGAGGGGCCATGAAGCGCTGCCTCCTTGTCATATCTTTGGCTACGTGTCCACTTTGCAAAATTCTACGTCGTCGACAGTCTGTTGTTGTGACTGAGATGAAGTTTTATGACCGGTGTGTGTATTTTAATTGTAAAGCGCGTACAGCTGTAGCGATTGGACATTTTGAGTGCCTAAGAAAACGCAACAGTCCAGATTTAAACCAAACCGACAAAGGGATTCAGAGGAGGGTGAAGTGTCAGCCCTCTGTTATTGAAGATGAGCGATTTATCCGCACGCGCACAAAAACACACGCATTTGGGCTGGCTGAAATGTCGCAGGTCAACGATTCTAATGTCTGATAAATGTCAGTGAGTGTTTCACTTTCTGCTATTTGGCCTTGGCGAAGGGAGGACGGGGGATGGTCACCTTGTAGCCCCGAGGGGTGTCACACTAAAATGCACACAACCAGACATCGCGAAAACTGGACTCCCCATTGGCCCAGCAGCTTATGACGCGGCGTATACAGACGCTCCATTGCAATAGTTCAAATTGCTTAATTTCAGGATGACAAGAAACACCTGGAGCTTGACTCATACAGACGATGTTCGATTTGATGGTTAAAAAACTAAAATGGAAGTACAGTACTGTTTCGTTGGATATTTCCCAGCCCCTTGTCGAGTGGAATCATGGGAATTGCAACCCCTCGCTGAGCACTCGGAGCTCGTCAGGGATTTCAAGAGGTGGGCTTGTCGAGTCCCTCCCTCTTTCTCTCCATCAGTGGAGAAATGACCCCTTGAGAGCCCCCCTCCATATGGATGACCTGTAATGGGCTCCATGCCACGGCGAGGAGCCTTGCGTGTGTTCTCGTGTGTGTGTGTGTGTGTGTGTGTGTGCGCGTGCCCCCACAATGCACTGTCTTGCAACCGAAGAGGAAAGAAAAGGAACATGAGAGTGAGTGCCCCTTGCCGAGAGTTTATTATTAATCAAAATCACCCTGGCAGATGGGTTTCATCTTAAGTGTCCCACTACCATCGAGATTTTCTGCACACACACACACACACACACACACACACACACACACACACACACACACACACTTTCAGTCAGTGTACCCCTGTCGGTGTATCTCTTGGTGCTCTCACTCCTTTCACTCTGTCTCATCCTTCCTTTATCCTCTTACACTGCTCGTCTTTTATTCATAGAAAATTTGAAACAGCCAGGCTTTCAGGCCCAGACTACTACCACACGAGACCCTTTCGACGCACACCTCCCATTGAAATCTCAAAACTAGTTCCCCTTTTGCTCACCCCTCCTTTGTGAGGATTTTTTTTTTTTTTTTTTTAGACCTCCGGCTAAAAGGCCGCGCCTGCCCTTCAACGTGAGCTTTGGTCGATGTCTTATTCTTCTGGATGAATTTCAGTGGAGGGAGATTTGTGTAGCTGACACGCAACGGTGGGTTAAACGCTCAGTTTAAAAACTTGGCAGATTCTGTATTGTACAACCTCAGGGTGTGCGACATTTATCCACACTCGGGACGGCGCTACATCGGGTTACGGGTGCTCTAGCACTGTCAGAAATCTGTCTAGTCCAGCAATTTATTTATTTATATATTTAAGTTTGAGTTTAAAAACACTGAAAAGTTCACACGTAGCCGTTCTGTTCAACTACAATTCCTGTTCCCATGTTTGTGCTGCAGCTGTAACCCGTCTGAGGTCCGAGAGGGGCGGTGTGCCTCTTTCAGTTACTTCCGCTCGGTTAGATTTAGTAATGGTACACGTATTTGCAAAGAACGTTCAAACGTATTGATAAAATGTAGGCTAAAAAGCGGGATTTGGGGTTGTGATATTGTCTGTCTACCTGTGTTGCTGCAATGTTTGTTTGAATCTTCTTAAAGCTTCATACCCTGCCAGAGGTGCTATTCATTCGTCTGTCTATGGCATTTCCCATCATGTGTTAGCATTAAGCTAACAACAAAGAGATGTGTTTGCAGCAGTTTTTGCCAACAAGGGAGCATCAACAAGCTTGAGCACATCAAATTGTTTCGAACTGAGTAGGGAATCACATTTCCAATCCAGCATATGCTAATTTTTTGCATAACTTGCTCTGTGTTGTGAGGATCGCGTCAACGTAGCAATAGAGTCTAGCGTTTATGATTTCTGCCAAAATTTACGTTGACCAATGTGATTTCTTTTTTTTCCCGCACGCACAGTAAACGTTGGTTTCTTTGCAGACGCTGCCGTTTCTTGATCCCTGCCCGCTGCGGCCTGATCTCCTTTGCTCCGGCACGGCTCCGTGATTAACCCTTTAACAGCGAGTGCGCGCTGGCGTTTTTGTTGTTGGGTGTGCATCCGCGTCTCATGTGAGCAGTTCTGGCCCCGCATCGCACTTCTGACAATCAGGGCTGCCGCTCTCCTCCCACTGCCGTTGCCTGGGGGATATCCGGGCTGCTGCAGTCACTCACACTCGCCGGTAGCGCTCAGACATCGCAAATCGACTGGCTCAGAAATACCTCCGGCTTGGATGTCGGATGGAATTTCTCCAGGAACTCCGGAGAAATCCTCCCGCTTTCCAAACACCCCGACGCTCGCCGTCTTACCTGCAACCCCCGTTGGAGCTTCAAAGATGTTAGGGGAAAAAAATACGGCTGATTGATCATTTGATGGAGTCGGCAAGCTCGTGGATCTAATCATGCTCGTGACCGAACTTTTGGGATGCGCCATCACGTCTTTCGTGTATTTTCTCATAGCTGAAAAGTTGCTTCAACGTTTCACATCCATTGGGGCGGTCCATGGCGTAAAAGCAAACTGATGAAAAACTCAAAAATGAACACTGGTGGACCAAAAATGTACATGAGAGGCAAGCGTGTTGAACAATCAAAGTAGGATGGTGATACGCACCCCCCCCCCCCACCCCCATAGATCTCTTTCTTTTGCTTTCATGCTCCCTGCATGTTCTTTATTTTATTTTAGCAAACACTCATCTGAATATTCCTTTGAAGCCTCTTTCAACTGGAGAAACTCCCCCACGCTCTCAGGTTGCCCCCCACCCCCCACCCCCTTTTTAATGTGCTATTGTTTTCGCAAGAAGAGATCGGCTTTATGCGACTTCTACAAATGGCTGGCAGCAGGAAAAAAAAGAGACTGGTTCCGGGGGGAGGGGGGCACTTTCGTACCTTCAGCCAGGGGTTCCCCGTGTTGCACAGGTGGAAGAGGCGGTGGGCACGCATGCCTTTGACAGAAAACGTTGATTGGTTCAGAATGGTTGCTGCCTCTTGTAGGAAAAAGGAAGGGCTATTTTTAGATCAAGGGGTAGCTGGGAGAGAAAGACGGAGGAAGGGCTGTACATGCGTGCGCGTGCATGCGTTGGTGCGTGTGAGGAAGACTGGAGTCATGCAGGAAGTTCCCCTTCTCACACACACACACATGATGCCCCCTGTTTCCTCTCCTTTCTCACCCCTTTTGTTCTTCCTTATCTCTCCCTCCGCAGTCTCCCTCGGTGTCCTTCTTTCCCAGCTGGCCCAGTGTGCAAATGTCAGCACTCTCCCGTTTATTTGCCAGGGCCCAGAGCAACGTCCTGCACACTCTGTCTACCTCCACATGGCTGCTCGCTGCGCCCCCTCCCCCCTCCCATTCGCTCAACCCCAACTACCTAAAAATGGCTCCCTTTATTTGATTTCTCATAACTTTTCTCTTTCGACGCATCCCATCCACCCTTTTCACACTGTCTCCATCCATCCCTCTGCGCAGTTTCCATCTTTTACACCATTCTTGCTTCACCTGCCTGCACACCCCGACCCCCCCCCCCTTTCCCTTTTCACGGATCACAGCGCTCCATTGGAGCACCGCAGCCTCGTGTACAATGTTACCCCCGCTACACCGTCAGCAACCTCCCCTCTAGTGAATGTGCATCACCGTGCATCTATTTTGGGCCTATGTGCACATTTCACGGCGCACCTTGTCGCGCCACTCGCCCCCACCGTGTCATCTCGCCTCTTTCGGTCTTCTTTTCTCGCCGCGGTCGTCTCCCTCGCTGTCGCACGCGGTGACTCATGTGGCTCACACCTGCTCCGCAACGATGGGACCGCACAATGTTAGTGTCACCGTGAATTAAAAAGGGAGGTGGTGTGGCGGGACTATATTAAATTTCATGCGGTGGAGACAGATGAAGGACCCCCCCCACCAAAAAAAAAAAAACTACCATATAATATATCAAGGCCAATGTGACAGTGGCCCATGGCGACCATGGCAATTTTCTTTTTCATAATACTGACTCTCGGCATAAATTCACAGTACAATCAGGAAAAAATAGATACGTATTCTCACCCCCCCCCGCCCCAAAAAAGTCCAATACGCAGGTAATAAAATTATCAAATTACACCGCGCTGATCTACGGGGTTACCTTGACTTACACGTTTAATTCATGCTGTTACCGAGCTCATAAATACATTTGCTTGTACATCAAATCCATTTTCCTCATGAAAATGAATTGCCGTGTCATTAATCTGGAAGACGCCACCATTTTTTGTTGTCATTTTGACATCTGGAAGTGAGTTGTGGCCTTACTGCAGTTCCCTGCGAGTGGTCTTATTTTGTATTTGACCGTTTGTCCGGAAATTTTGTCGAGGTTTCCCGTAATGTCATGCCTGATCCAATTTACGTCGATTCTGGTCAACCTCGGAGTTGTCTGGCTGCTCCAGTCTTCCGCAGCAATCCATTTGACGTGTCGCTTGCTAAGTAGCGTATCACGCGTAGTGCTTTAGTTTCCTCTTTTCCTGTCTGTGCAGTGAGCGACAGCTGCTACCGAAACCTGGCAGAGGACCGCAGCGGTGTCAACCTCAAAGATCTCGTCCATGATCCATCCTTGTGAGTATTAGTCTCATTGATGACTCATACAGACAGATCATTCACACGCGTTTCAATGTGCCACCTTAAATGGGCGCATCTCCGCGTCTGGACCCATTTGATGGAGGGAGCCTTTTTCTGAAGGAATGTAACAAAGGGACTAAAAATATCTCTCGAACGCAACGTGTTGGGGGCTCAGTGTCGCCCTGTGGAGGGAAATTCCCAGCATGCACAGCAACAACAAAAAGCGCCGCAGCGCTCCTCTGTCTCGCTGTGTCTGCAGGAGTCGTTAATTTCACAAACAGGAGGTGAAATCTGCAATTGTTTTTTTTTTTTTGTGAATAGGGATGTGGAACATGAAAAGGAGCAATTAAAAAAAATGAAAATAAAATCATCATAGTCAAAGTTTTAGTCAAACTGAGAAAAGATCCAACGCACTAAATAATTGGGCCTGTGGTTTAATTTCCGAGAACACGCGTTGTACTGTTGTTGGAACAGTCAGTCATGTCCTTAAATAGAATTCAGACACCACACATTGCCTTTTTCAGTCGCAATAGTGCCGTAACAGTCCCCTCCCGTTGCCCGGGTCATTTTTCATTACGTCCATTGATTTACTGGAGCGAGGGGGTCGGTCGGCATCAACGCGTCGTCCTTGCCCTCCTCCTGGAGGGGCCATGAAGCGCTGCCTCCTTGTCATATCTTTGGCTACGTGTCCACTTTGCAAAATTCTACGTCGTCGACAGTCTGTTGTTGTGACTGAGATGAAGTTTTATGACCGGTGTGTGTATTTTAATTGTAAAGCGCGTACAGCTGTAGCGATTGGACATTTTGAGTGCCTAGAAAACACAACAGTCCAGATTTAAACCAAACCCGACAAAGGGATTGAGAGGAGGGTGAAGTGTCGTTGAAGATGAGCGATTTATCCGCACGCGCACAAAAACACACACATTTGGGCTGGCTGAAATGTCGCAGGTCAACGATTCTAATGTCTGATAAATGTCAGTGAGTGTTTCACTTTCTGCTATTTGGCCTTGGCGAAGGGAGGACAGGGGGGTGGTCACCTTGTAGCCCCGAGGGGTGTCACACTAAAATGCACACAACCAGACATCGCGAAAACTGGACTCCCCATTGGCCCAGCAGCTTATGACGCGGCGTATACAGACGCTCCATTGCAATAGTTCAAATTGCTTAATTTCAGGATGACAAGAAACACCTGGAGCTTGACTCATACAGACGATGTTCGATTTGATGGTTAAAAAACTAAAATGGAAGTACAGTACTGTTTCGTTGGATATTTCCCAGCCCCTTGTCGAGTGGAATCATGGGAATTGCAACCCCTCGCTGAGCACTCGGAGCTTGTCAGGGATTTCAAGAGGTGGGCTTGTCGAGTCCCTCCCTCTTTCTCTCCATCAGTGGAGAAATGACCCCTTGAGAGCCCCCCTACATATGGATGACCTGTAATGGGCTCCATGCCACGGCGAGGAGCCTTGCGTGTGTTCTCGTGTGTGTGTGTGTGTGTGCGTGCGCGTGCCCCCACAATGCAACCGAAGAGGAAAGAAAAGGAACATGAGAGTGAGTGCCCCTTGCCGAGAGTTTATTATTAATCAAAATCACCCTGGCAGATGGGTTTCATCTTAAGTGTCCCACTACCATCGAGATTTTCTGCACACACACACACACACACACACACACTTTCAGTCAGTGTACCCCTGTCGGTGTATCTCTTGGTGCTCTCACTCCTTTCACTCTGTCTCATCCTTCCTTTATCCTCTTACACTGCTCGTCTTTTATTCATAGAAAATTTGAAACAGCCAGGCTTTCAGGCCCAGACTACTACCACACGAGACCCTTTCGACGCACACCTCCCATTGAAATCTCAAAACTAGTTCCCCTTTTGCTCACCCCTCCTTTGTGAGGATTTTTTTTTTTTTTTTTTTAGACCTCCGGCTAAAAGGCCGCGCCTGCCCTTCAACGTGAGCTTTGGTCGATGTCTTATTCTTCTGGATGAATTTCAGTGGAGGGAGATTTGTGTAGCTGACACGCAACGGTGGGTTAAACGCTCAGTTTAAAAACTTGGCAGATTCTGTATTGTACAACCTCAGGGGTGTGCGACATTTATCCACACTCGGGGACGGCGCTACATCGGGGTTACGGGGTGCTCTAGCACTGTCAGAAATCTGTCTAGTCCAGCAATTTATTTATTTATATATTTAAGTTTGAGTTTAAAAACACTGAAAAGTTCACACGTAGCCGTTCTGTTCAACTACAATTCCTGTTCCCATGTTTGTGCTGCAGCTGTAACCCGTCTGAGGTCCGAGAGGGGCGGTGTGCCTCTTTCAGTTACTTCCGCGTTCGGTTAGATTTAGTAATGGTACACGTATTTGCAAAGAACGTTCAAACGTATTGATAAAATGTAGGCTAAAAAGCGGGATTTGGGGGTTGTGATATTGTCTGTCTACCTGTGTTGCTGCAATGTTTGTTTGAATCTTCTTAAAGCTTCATACCCCTGCCAGAGGTGCTATTCATTCGTCTGTCTATGGCATTTCCCATCATGTGTTAGCATTAAGCTAACAACAAAGAGATGTGTTTGCAGCAGTTTCTTGCCAACATACAGCATCTCTGTGGCATCTTGTGAACCGTGTTGGAATTTGGAGTTTCCGCTGCATCTGTAACGTGGTCCTGTTGCCCTTGAGTGCACATGACGGTGGCATATCATGTATTGATCACAGTGTAGTACAAGCAAAATGTGTGGGCCAATCAACAACGTCCTCACCCAAAAATAACATCGATGATCGCAACACACACACACACACACACACACACACACACACACACACACACACACACACACACACACGCGCGATGAACAGCGTAGCAAGTAGAGGCTTCAGATAGGAGGGGTTGCCTAGGAAACAGTGGGAAGGAACCCTCGTTATGTGTTGAGCATATTTTCATTTTGGCTGAAACAGAGCGCCATAAAAAAGAGAGAGAGAGAGAGAGAGAGAGAGAGAGAGAGAGAGAGAGGTGATTTGTCTTGACAGCTCCTTTACTCTCCTGAGGTGTAACCCCCACCCCCACCCCCAAAAAAAAGGACGAGTGTACATGCTTGAACATGCTGCACGTGCACATGCTCGGCTGCACACAAACTTAAGTACGGAGATGGCGGAAACCATCATCCCTCCCCAGCACATCAGAAGAAGTAAATCTCTCGTGCCATCACTGAAATGTCAGCAGTGGCGTGTGTGGAGAATGTGGAGGGAGGGGTAGCCACGCGAGGGAGAAAGTGTCATGTTTACAGAAATTCTATGTTCACCTTGAATGTTATTTGCAGTGTGCGGATTTTACACTTGCACGTGCAAGTCGGCTTGTAAATTGGTAAAAAGGTCTAAAAGGATTTTTTTTTCAAAGAAAGAATACCCCCTGAGTTGGTGGGTATCATGGCGTTTAAGAGGCTGTCACGCAGGGGACACGTGATGCAGATCACTTCCAAAAAGGACTCTCCTTGAGGGGGGGGTTACATAAGGGGTGTCCGTTTTGAGCCTTCACCTTGAGCCTCGGGTTATTTGGGGCGGTATTGCACTACTCAATTTGACCACAGGAGGTCGCCAGGGATCGACACCAGCAGCAGCAACTTCCTCTTGAGTGGGCTGTCCTGTGGAAAAGTCCTTCCAGGAGGAGATGTTCAAGGGCATTCCGTCTCTCCTCTCATCTCCCTTCGTCTTTTCGGGGCACATTCTCCCATTTGCTTAAGTCAGAAAAGGCCTACAAGTGTACACCTTGCTGGCTGCGCACATTCTCCCATTGACTTGAGTGTGCCACTTACGCTAATGGACGGCACGTTGTCTGGGTGGCGTAACCCCTCAATGTGGGCGAGTTTCTTTTTTTTAAATCCTCCCAGTTGCCAAGACAAAAGGGTGCCATATGTCGTTGTGCCCATTGCTCTATTAGGCATGCCAACTTGAAGTCTTCTGCCTCTTCCAAATGGGTATCAACATCTCTGTTGCTAACCCACACAGCAGCGCCTATCGAAGCTGGCGAAAGCTCGAGAGCTGTTGAGACCTGTTGCATGGCGTAGACGCGTTCCCTGCACTGCATCAAAGATGATCTTATATTATGTGGACACGTTTCACATGTCATTCTGGAGGAGACTTTCTGCCCAGCTCCAGTTTTTGCCGTTCCTGCGCATTTCCTCTTAGTCCAGTGTAAAATTAAATATTGCTTGACATAAATTGGAATCTACCGGTAACATTGCATCAGAAAATATCGACTAATTTGCAATTGGGTTTACTGACTTTTCTTCCTTTCAGGTTGGGTGGTATGATTGTGGCTTACAAGATAGTGCCAGACGAAATAGATGAAATCAAGGTACACTTTTATTTATCACATGATTTGCAGCAACTCCCCCACCCCACACTGAGGTCCTAACTGCGTGTACGCTGGCGTTTCAACAGGAGACTTTGGTGGACTGGTGCGATGAAAAGGAGCTTAACCTCATTTTAACCACCGGAGGTACCGGCTTTGCTCCAAGAGACGTCACACCGGAGGTGGGTTCACTGTCTTGGTCATTGGAACACAGAATGCTGAGCAGTCCAGGGCGTGCCGCACTTCTCACACAGTCAACTGGGATAGGCACCAGTTTATCCACGATCGCAGTTTTTGCATGTCGGAGGGGGGAGGAAAAAAAAAAAAGTCCGCAAATACAATCAAAACACAAAATCCTTTTCTCACTTCACTGATGTCTCGCGTGATGTCATTCCTGCAAATTCTTTTTTTCTGTGCAACTTGAGAGCTGTGTTTCCAGGCATCCTCCCCACTAAAAAGTGAGACTGCAAAGACAGACAAACATCTCCTGATGCTTTTGACTTTTTAGCATTTTGCTGACACAAACGTGTTTTTGGTGCGAGTGTGTGCGCGCGCATGTGTCTGTCTGTCTGTGTGAGTGATGATTAACATACAGTGTAATTAGCCCCGCGGTCTCATGGGAAATAAATAGGCTGCAGTCAAATCCTTACTGATTCTTTTTTTTTTTTTTCCCCTTAATGTGGGACCGTGTAAGCAATTAAGAGATAATGGCTGGCAGGTGTCAGTACATGTGTCGAGCCCTTCTTGGATTTTATTTTTCTCTATTTGTCTTCTGCTCAGGAGTTTGTTTATTAGTTGTCAGCATTAAAAAATGGAACAGGTTGATTTTTTTTTCCTTGATTAATAATACATGACTCTTAAAATCAAAATTCAGACACATGCGAGAGATGATTGTTGAATTTTGCTCTGATCCAAAATAGATTGCTCGACCCTGGTAGATGTCTGTTTGATATGGGTTGCTACTACTATCAAGTGACAGTCTTTGTCTTTTCAAAATATACTCAATACAACCCTCTGCTACGCACACACTTGCTGGCGAGATGACGACAGCCCGACCGCCCCCATCCCGTCAAGCTTCTTTCATCAAAAAGCTCAAGGTCCATCGCCGGTTCTCACGGTAACAAAAGCCAGACTCACTAGAGGCCCAGAGAATCTAGCTGATTTCAGCAAAATAAACACAGAGTCAGAAAAAGTCTGATTCCTTCAGTTTATAAGCGCCACTGTTCGCCCGCGGACTCCTTTGCTAACCAAAACCGCACCAGCTTGCTTGGTACCGATTTCGCACCCCGAAATTTGGCCGTAGCTGAGCTTCAGCGGTATCAATGGCCCTCATCAATCACGTGAGACAGCAGCAATCTTCCTGGAAGGGAAGCCCAGGAGGGAGAGGCGAGCGGAGGAGACGTGTACACGTTGTCCGATAATACCTTCTATCTGATTCAACCCTGAACACTGCCGATGAACACATCCGTTCGTCTCAATGTGTGCTCTAAGCCTTTACGAGACACCGTGTGACCGTCGATAACAAAAAGCTGACAGGACAAACTCGTTTCCATGACATTTTTGTCACAGGTACTGGAAGTAAACACACACACACACTAAGGGCCCTATTCATCGCTCTCAGTTAGAAAAGGGGCGCTTGCGCCGTTGTGAGGCTGAACACGGCCGACTTGATTCCCCGGCCAATCGAAGCGGCGCCCTTCGTTGCCTTTAAATTCAGCACAGGTGGGACATGCGGTCTACTTGGGAGAAGCAAAACGGACTCGCTGGCATCCATGCATGCGCATGCACAGTACGTTTATGAAGGAAGATCTCCCCTTGCGGATGACGTGAAGTGTGAAGTGTGAAGTTGGCCGCTGCAAAGTGAGCACCTGGAGCTTCAACCCCCCCGGATCATGTGTCTGTCGTTCTTAGCGGACTTGAGATGCATACGCGGTCTGCTGATGACGATCTGTCCAAAAACATGTCATTCCTCCAGGCCACTAAGGAGGTGATCGAGCGTGAGGCTCCGGGGATGTCGCTGGCAATGTTGATGGGCTCTCTCAACGTCACGCCGCTAGGCATGCTGTCCAGGTCAGATCTACTCTTTGGCTGACTTGCTTTATTACCTCTGCCAAGGCTCTTTGTTTGCTTCAGCATGGGTCTGTTTGTGCTCACTGACATAGATTGCAGCTCTTCTTTCTAGGATGTACCGCTTTGGTGAGACATGGATGATGGAAAACCCCACTAATAATAATAATACATTTAGATTTTTTACCATATATTCATTTCCACAACTGCAAGTTTATATGCCTTGGTGGAGGTCTGTGCTGCTTTCCTCATAATTGGCTTGTGTGTTTGCATGTTTCTAGACCTGTGTGCGGAATCCGAGGGAAGACACTAATCATTAACTTACCAGGAAGCAAGAAAGGCTCCCAGGTAGGATGAGACGAGGACTTAAATTATATTGTAAAGATGCTTCAAAATGGCGCTAAAGCACATTGGGGTTGTTAAGAACGCTGGTAGAGTCAGATGTGTATAAAACGATTCTCTCATTACATTTCGGGGAAAGCTGAGTATATTGAAAAAAAAAAAATCTGACTAGGCAAGTGCGACATTTTGTATCGGGAACCCTGTATTTGTATAACATTTTCATAGGATAAGGCCCGATTTTTTAAAAAACTGGCGCTTGCAAAGCCAAGATTGCCTCAGCCAAACAGACAAAATTGCCACATAGTTCATTTTGCGTCGTGGGAGGCGTCGACCACCGCTCTCTCATGACGCTTCACACTCAAGACTCGCTCACCTGTCACCCTGCCTGGCACCGCCCCTTAAAGGCACATGCATCTCTCGCGCAATAACATATAATAACTTGTATGCGTGTACCCGACTCAAGGAGCTTGGAGAGCACGCTTGTGTGTGTGTGTGTGTGTGTGTGTGTGTGTGTGTGTGTGTGTGTGTGTTCACTGGAGTGATTCATTGACTGTTATCTCCAAAGGCATAGATCACAGTACATGTGTGGGCTTGTGTTTTGCCTGTGATGTCTCCGATGCGAGTATGTGTGAGTGCGTGCTTGCCGCCCACTCGTCTTATTTTAATTTTTCGCACCTCCCTCTCCGCTGCGCTGACCGCACTGTCTGTCTGCATCTCATTGCGCACGAGCATGCGCGCGCGCCAATCGGCCTGTTGTCGTTCAAACGACCGAAGTAGTCGTGGCTTCCTGCGAGCGTATCATCTTTTCTTTCAGTTAAACAGATCCAGATTTCAATTTTAGTCTGACTTATTTACTTACTCATCTCCAAGGACAAAGCGGAGGTACTCACAGACACCTCAAAATGCAATGAAAGCACAAAATGTGGCGGGAGGAACGTCTGCGTGCTTTTGACAATGTCTGTAGTCATTTTCCTTCACTCCAGACAGGACACTTGAGTTCTATTTTTTATTTATTTTTTTACCAATGTTCAGACAGCAGCGCATTTGAATCAAGGTTACATTAATCGCGACTGCTCGTAAGACCATGGTGGAGAAATGATGTTGCAGAAGCCCGTTTTGCAAGCCGTGTAGATACAGTAAAGCTTTGGCGTGATTAATAATGTATCTTTTCAGTGCTTAAAATATACAAGATGATAAATAATTTCACACATTAGCTCTTGTCTTGGGAGAGAGGAGAATGGAGCATTTAGCATAGCGGCGGAGCCAAAGGCACACTGACATACTAAAAAGTGAGAGAGCAGAAAGCAAAAAAAGCCACCGAGATGGACAGGCTAATTATGTTAACGCATGTTTATTTGAAAAATCTGCAGGAAGTGAAGACATTCTGTGTTATGCAGTGGTGGAATGTAAATAAGTATATACGGTATATTTTTTGGTTACTGTACTTCAGGAGATGTTTCAGGTGTTAGTGTGTTTAAACATCAAATTTTTCAACCAAACCAGATCATATCGTTAGCTAGCTCAATGCTAGCATGATTAAGCGAAATGGCATTGCGAAACATAAAGTGCTACTGCGGACCGAATAAGGATAATTCCATTTTACAAGAAATGTTTAGTTTTCCAACTTTGCGCTCTGTGTCATGGTCCAATCTATAAGCATTACTGATCTTCGTTGTCGGTGTCCGTGACAGGAATGCTTCCAGTTCATCCTGCCGGCACTGCCACACGCCATCGACCTCCTGCGTGACGCCGTGGTGAAGGTTAAGGAGGCGGCGGACGAGCTGGAGGACCTGCCGTCGCCGCCGCCGCCTCTGTCGCCGCCGCCCAACAGTTCGCCACGGCGTCAGACGGAGGACAAGGGCGTGCAGTGCGAGGACGAGGATGAGGAAAAGAAAGACAGCGGTGTGGCGTCCACGGAGGACAGCTCCTCCTCCCACATCACCGCAGCATCCATCGCCGCCAAGGTACGAACACATGGAACAAGAGATCAGATTCTGGCTGGGATCATTTTTTGGGGTGTGTGTGCGTGTTTTGTCTTCATTTGCACGAATCGGGTGAATCAAAACGTTTGACTTGCAACAATGTTAGAAATGTTTGCAAATCGTATATGCCAAATGTCGTCGAGTGGTGGCCGAGGGTGTTGACTAAACAGTGTATTTTAAGTTGTGTGTGTGTGTGTGTGTGTGTGTGTGTGTGTGTGAGCTCAGATCCCAGACGCCATTATCTCGCGGGGTGTACAGGTATTGCCCAGGGACACGGCCTCTCTCAGCACCACGCCCTCGGAGTCGCCCCGCGCCCAAGCCACTTCACGCCTCTCTACCGCATCCTGTCCCACCCCCAAAGTATGTCTACACACACACACACACACACACATTGTACACTCGCACACTCTCGGCCATGTTGGAGGGTGCTCATTGCCAACGTGATCATTCCTACAAACGACGTGTAAAACAAGTAAGTTGCATCTCAACAATGCAAAAAAACGGATAATTGGTTATGTTTCAAAGTACGTTTGACGAAAACGGCATGTTGACATAGCAGATGTCTCCTGCAGGATTAAAAATATATCTAAATACAAAGTCAATGGGCATTCCCTGTTTCTCGCACGCTGTCCTCTCTCTCTCTCTCTCTCTCTTTTTCACCTCATGTGTCAGTGTCACGCCGCCATGTGTCTGGCGGACAGCAGGCGGGTGCCATGGGAATGGAAGAGGGGGTTGCCATGGGAACCACGGAATGGGATGTTAGTAGTGGGAGGGCATGCGCTTCATCTGCCAGAAATTTGACGAGGGGCTCGCTCTCGCTCCTTTCTGAGGAGCGTTCCCGTAGTTGTGCGTGGCGAGCAGGAAGCGGTCAGCCCAGCTCGCCCAAACACATTATTTTGATTCATATTCAGTTTGTAAGGTATGTTACCTGAGCCCTGAGCAACTTATAGTTGTCTATTTGCTTGTCTGTCAGCGATCCGTTTTTAGCCAGCCTCCAGGACATGGCCCCATTCATATGCTTGCGTGTGCTCATGTGCGCCTCGGTGCTTGCTTGGCAACAGACGGCTCAAAGACGTTCGCCGTATATCTCGCAGCTTTTTTTTGTTGCCTTTCTTTTTAATCACAGCAACAAGCTTGACATATGTTTGTTGAAAATTCCAACATTGCAAGCTGCTGCCGACAGTATGTGCAGAATGTCCCCAGAGAGGGCGGCGTTGTCGTTGTTCGCCGGTGCATTTGGTGAGCCGCCTTGAAGTGTGGTTCTTTTCTTTGGACTGTAACGGGGCGCCGTCAGGACCAGGCGGGCTTGGCAACGCCAGACCTCGTGCTGCCTATACGCAAAGGTCGCACTCCGGGGTCAAGCAACACAATCGCTGCAGCAATGCCAGACATGTGCGATTTTTTTTTTTCCTCTCATGGTGTGCATGAAGCTTGTGTGCGTGTTTTTTCAACAACCACCGATTCTCACGCATACCCACAAGCACAAAGCGATACTAAATAAGACGCATATGGAGGATCGCAAGCGCAGCAGCTCTACAACCATTCACCTAAAACCATTTTCTTTGCCTGTCGCACTGTCGGAGGGTGGTTGCGCCCTTCCACTCTTGTTAGCATTTAGCGCAGTTATGTAATGGGCACGCCAGATTAATGAAGCATATGGGTGCAGAGGGCTTGGACGTGGGATGGTTCGACAGCCTGACGATGCTTTTGAGTTTGACGTAAACAATTTAAAAGTCATTCATGGTGTGAGTCACTTTCAAAGTCTCCTGTGTGGCAACTTCATTTTTTCACAAATCAGAAATGTAGTCAAGCTGGTCGCTGAAAAGTAAAGAAATAACATGCTGAGTCAACCTAATGAGGGGTCAAAGACGTGGTCATAATTCCGTGAATTGGCAATTGTTTCCCCGTCAGACTTTAATCGTAAATTGTCGGGAGATGAGTTGGAGCAGTCGCTTTAATTGCTGTATTATGCCATATATTTTCTTTGAGGATATCCAATGCAACACCTTGATGACAGTCTTATCAAGGTGTTGCATCAGATGTCCTCATGAACTCAGTATGCCCCCCCCCCCATTTGCACGACCTTCCCGCTAAGTGCTTGTAGCATCCCTTGTAAACAAATAGACAACACACTCACCGCTTCTGCAATCGGCTCTTCTAATTTTTATGGAGGATAATTCCTCCGTGCTTTGAGCAAAGACCGCTTTCGGTCGTACTTGTACTGAGTAAATATTGATGGGGGTCTAAAAGAATAATGATGCATGCCTCCTGCCCTTTTGATCAACTTTCATTTTGGCGAAATTTAGAGTGGCTCGCCCGCAGAATTCATTCTCAGAAATAACCAGTCTGTCTTCTTGTTCCGTTTATTTTGAACTGTTTGGCTTAACGTGTACCGTCGTGTGCTTTTGGTCAGAAAATTGCTTTGAGCGATTGACGAGAATTCAAGCATTCAAGGGATTCCAGGAATTTAAGTGCACCGCTAATCATTTGCAGCAATTCCTATTCGTCTTTAATTCCCAGAAATATATTTTACAAAACGGACAAAATGAATGCTCGCCCATGTCGTGGAACCTTTGATGGGAAGAAGGATTGGCTGTGTGATAAGATCAGGCAGATGGCAATGAATGATTAATGAATGGACAACTAGCTGCAGTGGTGAGCGTTTATTGATCTGCCATCTGCGACTCTATTGCGGCTCCTCATCCAGGAACGGAACTTGTCACTGTCCCTTAGATGTCTGTAGGAGTGAATTTCAGTGTGAATAAATGATCTATATGTCCCCGCCCTTTACCTGAAGACACCCGAGCGAAAGCTCCAGCTCAACTGTGACCCGAATGTTTACAAGCACTTTCGAGAATGGAACAATGGATGGCTAAGATTGGATTGTATTCCTTTTTGGACACGGAACTTGTATGCTGTATTTATATGTATAGACTGTCACAAAATACACATCTGCCTCAAGGTCAAAAGGATAAAGGCTTCATTCTCGGCTCGTACTTTTCTTTGTATTGTTGTGTGTGTACTCACCGTTTGTTTGTTTACGACGCGTTCCCCTGTAATTTGGCTAGCAACCGGATCAGGTTTTACGATAAGCTCCAGATCACCTGCGACCCTGAAGAGGATCAGCAGCACACAATAAATCTATGTACAGCAAAATATTCACTTCAAATAGATTTTTTTTTCTGTTCCAGGATCATTATTGTCCCACTGATGCACGCACAAAAAAAATAAAATATTTGAACTTAGCAGCACACTTCACAAACATGGCCATCGTGTGCTCAAAAAGTCATGCAGCTTAGTTCATCATCCGTCTGTTTTTATGGTACTATAAAATCTGGATGGATATAAATATTGCGGCAAATGTTTTGGAGCTTCTAAAGAACACTCCTCGGCTTTTATTTGTTTTTAGAATTGCACTCTGGGTGGGATCAAATGCTTGTTAGGCAGGCCTTGGTAGGTTCCCCACTCCTGATTTAACGGATCCGTTTTTTTGTTTTGTTTTCACAGCCTGTGTCATCATCCCTTGAAAGTTTTTATCCCCCCTGTAGAAGTGACAAATGGCAACCGTTACAAGCTTTTGTGTTTCTTTTGCCGAAATAATGTCACTTTTGTTTTTTTGGGCCTGACAGTATTGATCTCCTTTTGTGATCTTGCGGAGTGTCGGGTAGAGGAGCAAGCGTGCGCGTTCTTGTCGTTATCCCGGGGGCCCATAAAGAGGCTCGCTCGTCTCCTGGCCCGCTGGAGGTGGAGAGGATTTACGAGATGGGAAGAGAAAGGAAGGAGAGAGAGAGCGTGGTTGAGAGTTAACGGCGTGGAGAGGATGAGGGAAAGGAAGGAGCTAATTCAAGGGGAGAGTGATGGCGACAAAGATGGAAGTCAAGCAGACGGAGGTTTGGACTCCGCAGCTTGTCTTTGCGATGAGTCAACGAGCTCACCTCTCGGTGTATTCGTCACCTCGCATCATGAGGGCGAGGGAGACAAAGCCACATCCGTCCCTCACGCATCGTACATGCAGAGCCGCTCATCCGCAGCTAGAAGCCCTCTGATTTTCTGTCATCGCTGTTTCGCCCTCTCGCGTGTCGACGCTCCCCCCTCTCTCTCTCTCTCTCTCTCTCTCTCCCACTCCCGCCCCCCCCACCCCCCACCCCGTCGCACAGCCATGCGCACTTGCCCTCTCGCTGTAGAATGCGCGTCCTCCTGGCGTGCGTGTGCCACCGCCGAACTCATTCAGTCTCGAGTTCAGGCAGGAGATGGTAAGTGTTGGTTTTTTTCCTGCTGCATAGCGTCTAGGCCGTTTACAAGTTTTGAAATCAGCAGAGAGGCGTGGTGCGTTGCATGTGCATTTTCCGTTATTAGGTGACATGCTGGATGCATTGCATGTGCATAGTTTGGCGGGTGAGCCTAATTTGGGAGGCTTTAAATATCAATCTGTGTGCGTGTGTGCCTGTAAATGGTTGTGACGGTGACGACGCCAGCGGGGAGATGATGCTTGCAGGCCCTGAGTCAGAGGTAGGAGGTTGAGTAATGGGCTCATGTGACCACAGATCCAACTGGAGGCAAAAGGCTGCAGGATGAGGACGCTGATCTTTACTTTCCGTGTTGTAGCTCGAGACGGTTCGCGTTACTGGGCAGCGCTGCAAACGCGCTCAGCATCTGCAGCGTCTCGGCTCTCGTAGCGTGTGGGAGCCAATCGTGCGCGTTAGGTTTAGTTAGATGGGAATGCGAGTGTTGCGGCGACCAGTCTGGGGAGTACATCGGCTCTCGCCCGCAGGTAGTTTGCTCCAGCTCGCCTGCAAATGGAATGAGGACAAGCGGCATAGAAAAGTGATCAGATGGATGATTAAAGATGAGGGGGTGGGAGGAAAAAAAAAAGATGCGTTGACGCAGCATGTTCAGGATTTATGATGGCTTTAATCAGATGACAAGCAACACAATCATGATGTCGCTCAGAGTTGGAGCCATAATTTATCAATAGAAACGTCATCAATGCCTTGACACACCCAGGCTGTGCTTACCATCGATTCTTTCAAATTTGTTTATGCATCTGACTCCCACTCGGCGCCTCGTTCGTTGATGGTGGGGCCTCTCTGTCGTACTCTCGCGCGCTGCAAAGAATATTTCTTCTTGATTCGGATTACGCGGGGCATAACCTGCGGGACGTCTTTCTTGGCAAGCCGTCGGCCTCTCGGGGAGTCGTTCACCTATCTTGCCACGAGGCCAATGTGGTTGTACTCTGAATTTGAATGGGAGTACGACCTCATTGGCCCGTAACGAAAAGGAGCAGATTTGCGTGGGCGTTGCACAACTGACTTGATGCTGCTTGTCTGACGTGATCGGTTTAGACCAATCTGCTTTTCTCTGGTGTGTTTGCAACGTTTTTCACTATTCGAAAGAAACGTACTTCTAGATATTTTATTGTGTAAAAACAAGTCCAACATTGGATGTACAGTACATTGAATGAAGACTGACTAATCATTAAAAAAAAAAACCTCACATTTTGTAAGGTTGTGAACATTTATGGGACCTTGCATTTCTCCATTGAGAAACTGTATCGAATGCTCTTCATTTAAGCCGGAAAAAGAAAAAAAGCGATTTTTGTGTGTCCCTTCCCTTGTCTGGCTCACACAAGAAAGACCATTTGGGTCAAGTTGCTCCGGGCTTGAAGTGCAAATAGCTGTGCCCTCATTCATATGTGTGCACTTCAATGGCTTTGTGTTTTCTTACAAAAAGTAAACCGACACATTCTTATTTATTCGTACGTGCCATCATGTTTCTGATGTGTGTGCACGTGCGTACGTGTGTGCCTGTGCCCGTCCGTCCGTGTTAGCTTTGCTTGTGTCCGCGCGATATTACTCACGCTGCAGCAGCTGAACCCGAACCCTCGAGGCATGATGGGAAGGAGTCTGAATAGTGAGCGGCGAAGAAGGAAGAGAATGAGGCGCAGGAGGGACAGACCGGAAATGAAAGCGGACCGTATGAGAGCGCCTGACCAGCTGGATGGAGCGTGCTCATCGGCCGTGTGAGCCGCGATGGCAAGTGGAGGGGGGGGTCAAATGTGCTGCGTTTGCGCCCGCTCTCTCCCATCGCTGGCAAAGTCGCTCAGGAGCTCATTAATTTCTATTTTCCAACTCCCCTCTAATACGTTGGGACGTGGAGACAGCCGTAATGAATCAAGGTGCTGGAGGATAAAGCACTCGTGCCTCATCAGCTTTGCTTTTTGGTTTGCTTGGCTTACCTGCAGCTGCTCCATTGACGGTACCTCTGCCAAAAATGAAATTACAAAGGCGAGAGGTTAGAGTTTTTGGGAAATATCAAAACACAGTAGACAATCAGTACACAATATCAAAACACTTTTTTTGGGGGGGGGGGGGGGTAGTGTAAGATATTGTGGAACTCCACCACCCGTCAAGTTATCTAAGCTCGACGGGTTCCACTTGACAATCCACAGCGTTGTGATTTGCGAGAGAGCGATTCTTATCTCTTTGACAGGGCCGTTTTCTGAAAGCCATTTGTTATATAATCTAAAAATGCCACCGTGTCATAATGAAAGCGCTGGTTTGAACTAATTGCGTCAGTCGTAATTCAAAGTGAGCTCGCTGTCCGCGCTGGCGATGATTTTTTTTGCCTGAAATGGTGTTTCCTTTTGAATGTGCCAAGAATGTGTCAGGTTTGGAGGAAGGTGCTTTATGAGGCGAGCAGATGTCTCGCAGAAGCCGTGTTTATATGTCGCTTAGCACCTGTCACAAACGTACCGTCTGTCACCAAATGGTGATACGAGGTGTAAAGCTGTCCGGTAATATTTATACAGAACAGTCTGTGGTTACTATTAGCACGACAACCTGTCGCATCTTGATAAGGGAAAGGGGAAAATGGATGACAGTGAGACAAAAAAATGGTGTCAAGGCTGATATGCTCACATTTCTTCAATGTCCACATTTTCACAATAATGTCCTCACATTTCGATCTTTTTTTTTTTATATATACATATTTGCTCGAATTGCACAAGGTACCAATTGGATACAACCCCTTTTCTGCTCCTACCTGCTGTCCTGACCTGACCTCCTCTATCCTATCTCCTGTCCTGTCCTGTCTGTCCCGCTCTCGGCTGCCTTGCCCCATCTGAGGCAGTCACAGAGAGACCGATCGTCCCGATGTCCGACCCCCCTCCCCCCCAAAGGGCAGGGGGTGCTGTCCTCACTTGCACCCATCAGTCTCTGTCTGCTTCTGTCCCCGCCTGCTCAAGTCCGTTAACCCTCTTTCTCTTCTCCTCCTCCCTTTTTGTGTCGCACCAGGCGCGGCTCCCCTCCTGTTCATCTACCCTAAGCATTGCCGAGGTACTCCTGCATGCGTTCGGATGCATCGTTACAGGCCTTCATCATGTCTAATCTCCTTCTCCAAGCTTACATCTGCCTGGCATGATTTCCTCCCTCCTTCAATCCTCAATTGTGTATGTGTGTGCTGTCCTGCTTGTTTGTTTACTTGCCATCACTTGGACTGTTCCTCCTCTTGTGTTTTTGTGTGAAGACGGTGTAAAACCTCCTTTTGGCGTCTTTCTGGTACAACCTAACTTGCCTTTCTGTCCTCCCTTTCAAAGCTTCGTACTAATACGTTTCAGGAGGTCCTTAGTTTATGGCGGGCGCGACAAAATTTCGAGGTGAAACGGCTCTCGTGAGCTAGTTTGTCCAGCGTCGTGAGGACCATTGGTTATGTGGTTATGTGACACGAGAAAACGTACCCAGCATTCTTTTTCATTTGTTTGTTCAGAGGCAGGTCATTCTTTTGGTACTGATGCCTTCAGTCAGGATCAATCTGACCTGTCTGATATCTGATTGGAATTAATCAACTGTAATTATAAAAATTTCACAAATATTAAAACTTAAAATAGATTTTAAATGTAATTCAGATCTCCTGGTAGTGTTTTGAGAAGGCTTGCTGTCAACTGACGGTCCACGCCAGTGTCGATGGACTACAGCACGTATACTGTAAATTCAAGTACGTACTGTTGCTAACAAAGGCTGGCTTAACAAAGCCGCTATCACAATGCATCGATTTTCCTGTAGCCGTGCGATAATGAGCCTGTATACAACACACACATACATACACGCAGTCATAAATCCGTCCATTATCTGAAACGCTTATCCTCACGAGGGTCCGTCGATGTAGGTGTATCTAGGGGTGTTGGTTTGGTTGAGTGAAAAGTAGTCCAACTGTTTGTGCCAGGTTTCGGTGACGTCCAGGTTATTGTCAGTTACAGTGGCGATTGCTCTCGGACTGCAAGGGAAGCTCGGCTTCCCCTAAAATGTCAAAGAATAAGTGATCAAATATATGAATGTAAATTTCATTGTGTGTACATGTCATTGACTAAATATGCGCTACGACGTGCTCAACTTTTGAACCGAATCGGCTTCTTCTTACTGGTTACGACGCAACTCCCTTCTCATTCATTCCCGTCGCTTCGCTGTGCTTCAAACGGTGGACGCAGTGCGTCCGCAGAGAGTCTTTTGCCCAGACGCCCGGCGTCTCGAGAGTTCAGGGTAGGTTGTCCCAATGCGTTGAACGGAGACGAGTCATTGGATACAAGCTGGTTTTTGTCCCGCCCATGGACGCCCGGCGTCTCTGGGAGTCTACGGACAGTGGCCGTGTATCGGCCCCGCCTGTACGCTGAGCTTTCTGCATGAGGATTGGATGATCTGTCTGAGGTGGAATCTCGTTATGATTGACAGCAAAATGAGCCAATCACCGATCTTTTGGTGTAGGCATCCATGGGAGCATTTTTCAATTCTCATTCTGTTCTGAGTTGAACTGGAGACTTCTAATAATCTCGAATGGCAACACTCTCTTTGTTGAAAACGACTAGCGACAGATTAATCTTTTATTTCTGGTGTGTTTTATTATAGTTGCTTGTGTTCGCAGACTGACTTAAATCACCACAGTTAAGAACCTGGAAAAGATGCCTTTTTGGTATGCCAGGGTCACAGATCATTTTCTTGAAAAAGAACAGAGAGTAGAATTCACGTAGAAATAAACGGACACATTTTATGATGTAGCCCGAAATTGAGCTTCCCCTTCTTGACAGACCAGCATCCGCCACTGGTCAGTTATGAATTTGTGTAAGACGAATGCTTTGTTGTTGAGTGAGCGGGTGTTAAAGAGAGCCAGTTTGAGGATTTTGTGACGTATGGGAGACAGTGAAGAGATGTATGGGGCAGTGGGCGGAGATTTGCATTTGACATTTTAAAATATTTTCTCATTATTGGAGCGGTGAGGGGGTCTGGCAGCAGGAGTAGACGGTGACAGTGACAGCTGGGGCCTGTAGAGGGAGCTATGGCAGGGGGAAGTGCTGTGAGGTGGTAGTAGAATAGAGGAAGAGGAAGGCGCAGGTGTGCAATTAGTCAGGAGTCACTTGGAGGAGTGGTAATAGCATGCTAGACGTTTGCTCCCAGGATTCTGTTGCCTAGCTTGTTGGGGTGAAAAAAAAACGTCCGCGTTTAAAAGGGATGGATGGCGGAAAAGTTATAGGCACCTCAGCAAGAGGTGAGACGTCACGGAGATTGAGGATGTCAAAATGTTTTTTCAACAGGATATTGAATTGCGGGGCGGCGAGGTGGCGGGGTTCGTTTGCTAGCAGCTGGTGGTTTGGCTAGCAGCACGTGGTTTGGCTAGCAACAGGTGGTTTGGCTAGCAACAGGTGGTTTAGCTCGTGCGGGACCCCGTGGGGTCGATTGCCACTTGCCTTCCACTGCTGAGGCTCGCTCTCTAGTTTGTGCTCTCTCTCGCCATCGCTCGCTATTTCGCTAGTTCTGCACGTGCTCTCTCATCGTTCGCCGTCGCTCGCTAGCTCGTGCTCTCGCTCGGCGTTCTTAGTCTCTCGTTGTGCAAAGCCGCGATTATGAACGTTTCGAAACACTCTGTTGTTCATAATAACAAAAGGGGGCAATAATCCGAAATAGTTAGACACACGCACGACCCTGGTTCTGTTTGCCTTGTTGGCGGCTTATTGGCAACTGAAACAGAAGTTACAGTCCATGTGCTTTTGATTGTGGCTGTATGTGTCGTATGTGCGTGCCTGTGTTTGGAAAAGAACAGCTTGTTCCACGTTTTCCCCCCAAGGGCTTTATTAACACAATAGTGTCGTTTGTCCAAGCTGCAAACGGTCAAGCTTGTTCCCTGCTCGTGTCTGTGTGTCATGAAGATGAGTGACTATCCTGTGGCTTCCCCCAGGCCTCACGGAGAGAATTCAGGGCTCACCTGGATGAGGTCATCACGCTCAAGTCAAGGTACTCTACCTTGGACCAGGTAAACCCGCTAACCTTCTAGCAACCTCTTCTCCGATCTCTCGGCATGCAGGCCACTGCCATCCCGCCGTAGCACCCGACATGCTCATAACACACCGATGCAGCATTTGGCATCTCCAGCGCTGATGGTGGTGGGGGGAATGATTCTTTGATGTCCTGCTGAATTTGTAAGTTAGGTCACTCACAAAGAAACGGTCTCTAATTTGTTTAATTGATTTTTTGACGTAATATTTAGATCAGTCATAAATGTGTCAAACAAAAATTGACAACAAAGCACATAGTAATTAGTATTTGGAGGCGAAGCCCTTGATGGAAATCACATCGAGTTAGTCAGTTAGCCGCCGCGGTAGCGATTTGGTAGAATTTATAGTGGTAATTGGAGACACTTTAAATCTCGTTGCTTGTTGCAAACGTTCATTTCAAGTCGGCACTATCTTAACACTATCTTAATCTTGAAAGTATGACCTGATTTAGCAGGAACTCTTCAGAACCACGTTTCTTATAGCCTTCCTCGCCATTTTGGTTGAGCGTAGAAGATGTCACTTAACCTGCATAGAAGACACATACGCAACCTACCTTTGAGATGTCACAAATTCCTCCTTATACTGCAAGTTTTTGACTATTATTTTTATCAAAGTCAACAAATAACCATACAAATTTGAGAGGGTTTTTGTTTTTTCAAGCAAATTTACAAATTTAGCCAGCGATCAAATTTTGTTCCTGCACATCTTTGTGCCCCTTTTGTCGGTGTAAGTCATTTCGCGACAAGGTTTACTCTCCTTACACCTGCTGTGGGTCATGTGCTCTGGAGATGTTATGTTTTTCCAACCAGATGCGCATGTTTACATCAACTATAACCGGAGAGCTTTTCACAAAACGCATCACATAGAGGGGAGGTGTGTGTCGCTGGTGATGCACATGGCATTTAAGTGAGCAGGACAAAAGTTCCAACAAGTGCAGTCCCCTGATGTAGATTTTTTTCCCCCCAAAGCTGTCATGTGCATCCCCCGCCACCTTTCGTGGTCAACGACACTCCTTGCCTGAGCCTGACACTAAAACTACACTATGTGGACAAAAATACATTTTCACATATTAATGTTCTGGGGGTGGGGGGCTCGAGCTCAAAAGGTGGTTGTGCGACCACCGATGGGTTTTGTCATGGCGGGGCATATTTATCAATAAAACCGTACAAGACTCAATTATTTTGTCCACATCGTGTATCTCTACTCGCATTTATTATTCAGTCATCGCCATCCCCATCCCTGTTCGGTCGGTCGATGTCCTTTCTGCAATAGCTCTTCTGCCCTGAAGTTTAGTTTGCGTTGTTTCCCCTCCCGGGCTGTTTTCGCCACTGCCCAGGGAGGGCAACTTGGCTGCAGATGGTTGTCAGTACACACGTTGTCCTCCATCGCTCCCATTCCTCTCTCTCGGGGCGAGGCCGTTTTAAAAGAGCACTTGCTGAATTGTCGCACACTGGCCTCCTCTTCCTCCCGGGCAAACAAATAAATCCCTCACTTTTTTGGTTTGTTTTTTGTGCATAATCTGTTTGACAGCCCCTTTAATTTTGTGCTGATCTTAGCACGGCTGCGGTTACATCTCATCATTTCCTGCAGCGTCTCCTCACTCGGATGGTTATTAGCGCTATCGATTTCTGTGAAGCCCGGCCACCTCCGTCTCCCTGACCTGGCCACGCTCGCTGTTTTGTATTCTATGAGGTAGCCAGAAAGGGCAACTCTGAGGGACCCTTGAATCACATTAAGCGGAATCGTTAATGGGGCCCAGTATTATGGGTCCAAAGTCTTTCGCCACCTTTGGGCTCTTCCTGCGGCAATTGATTGAGGTTGACATGCTGCGGGATGAGCGTGCGTGTGCACCGCAGCATGACAAACATGCTGCAGCATCCCATGAATACAGGGCGAAGGTTCCCGAGCGTTGTCTGACTACAATCTCACACGCTCGTAGGTAGCAATCAACTGTTTCCGGTGATTTCAAATCATATTTTGCTCACTCGTGAATTGTTTTTCTGTGTGCATGGTGTGAGCGTGTGTTCACATATGCATCCCCACTCTCTCTCTCTCTTCTGATACTTTATTGAAACGTATTCCAGTTGTTGGGGGGGGGTGCTCAAGGGTTAATTAGTAACAAGCGTTAATTTTTTTTCCCCCCTCCTCTCTATGTGCAACATCACATCCTCACAGCGACACGCCATATTCGAGCCACGGCGTCCATCGTCCTACGCCAACTGTCTTCCCCTATTTTCATGGCTCTCCGATGGTGGAGCTTTTGTTTGTTTCATCACATCACCCGTGCACTGAGGTTGTCTTGCCGTGGTCCAGCTGGGGCTTGACTTTCCGATACCCTGAGGGGGATGTATGAAGTTGCTTGCTTAGCGTAGCTCTCATAGTGAGTTTGCTTCTAATGCCATTTGCTCCACTCTGTAACCGTGGAGCGCAACGCCTGTGATTGTGTCTTGTCGCAGTCGAGTGTCTGCATATGTGATCTGTGTGTTGCTTTTTGTGTTTGTAGCTTCCCTACCCCCACCAATTCTCCTCTCATTCCTCTTCTCACAATTTACAGGCTGTGCTGGTGTGACTTAAAAAAACTCTTTTAGAACACAGAAAGCAAAAAAACGATATTGGTGTGAAACGGGTCAATATATACATTAAGATTGGTGTATTTCAGTGCAGCGAGAGTTGGACGAGTGGGATTTCATAAATGCATTGCACTTAGGAGAGACCACAGTTTGGGAGTTTCAGGCAAGCTATTAACAGGGCCTTTATTTCATATGAATTTCATATTGTACAAGTATGTATTCGACTTTAAACAGTCTAACAAGTTCTCCTGGGATAGCCCAACAATTGTAGCTTGAGAAGGCCCCCAGCCAACTCCGTATCCGCGCTGAGGGTTCAGCACACGAAGCATTCCGACAGTTTGTGTCCCATATTTAAAAGAGGCTTTCGGTCACCGTGTAACATTTGGGAGAGCGCTGCACGCACGCACCTTTAGTACATTCAGACCAAACCTTTTTGGCGGGGAGACGCATCTACGCATTCAAGGATATTTGATACGGTGCATAATAATCAGGACCTCGATATGAAATCATCATTCAGCACCATTCTGATTGTTACGCAAAGCGCCGCCAGTATGCAGTCAATCCATCCAGTCCAGCCTGATCATCTTCCTCCTCCTCTATTGCTTCTCCTGTAGGGTTGTCCTGTCTGTATGTTTGTCCGTCTGTGTGGGGGTGGGTGGTGTTGCGGTTGCCGGAACAGATGCACTGATGCCTGTGATTCGATGCTTTATCTCCACTAGCTCCAGTGTAGGTTGGAGGGGCTTAAAGATGATCGCAGGAGGACCTTCAGCTCTCGAGTAACTATCCCGCCCCCACCCGCCCCGCTGCCCTTTGCCTCACCCTCCTGCGAGGAGCGCGCAAAACAAACGCCCTGCTCTGTGTCTCTCTCTCTCTCTCTCTCTCTCTCTCTCTCTCTCTCTCTCTCTCTGTGTTCTTTCTTTCCTTTCCATGCAAAGGCTGTCTGAGTGTCTCTGTCTCTTTGTTCGCTTTGTCCATCTGTCTCCGCGGTTAACGTGAGTCTGCTTTTCACTAGCAATGTCTGGTGTGTTGGATGTCTGTCAAGTAGTTACCATCAGGCCACTCCAGTAGTCTTTGTTTCCTCCTCTTTCCAGTTCTTTACTGCAATGTCCTCGGCTCTGTGTAGTTTTTAGCCAAGTCTGTCCACTCTGTGCTTCTTGTTTGTGCTTATTGACCTCTTCGGGCCGTAGGGCCGCGTCACGCTCATCCAGTCACCCGACCAGTCCGACACTGTCTGCGTCTATCCATGACCTCTCATTCCTCATCCCAGCCATCCTCCCGCCCGCTCACCTTGGCTGTTTGGTGCCCAGTTGGATGGCGGTGAGGGAGGGGAGGAGAGGTAAAGGGTTGTTTTAGCTGGAACAAATCCACCTCGCACTTCACTGTCTGACTCATCCAGTTAATGTCACCCCAGGGAAGTTTTACATCAGTGAAAAAAAAAACCTGTGTTAAACGGAGAACTATCGGCACCGTGTGGTGAGAGAATGACAATGAACCATTTCAAAAGAAATATGAATCTTGGTAAGTTTATTCCCCTCCTCCCAATTCAATTAAAATGTATCCAAAGTTCTACAAAGATGTTAAAGTCAATGAATAATTCACGATAGTATTTATGAGCCGTATTCAGCATTGTATATTCTACAAATGCCTATGATTTTCGATCACCAATACTGTAATTGGATATTAAAGGTGGCATGAAGCCAAAATCAGACAGGAAATCCAGCCTTTGAGTGGTTAGCTACCCGTGAAGTATCTGTTGATGCAGGGCTTTTTGGTAGTTGGATGTGATTACTGTCGCTGCTTTAGTTTATCATTTGGGAATTGTAATTCACGCGGTAAGTGGCTTTATTTTATTTATTTTTCACCAAACGGTTACTCACAACACTGCACCTACAAATTGGAAGCACCAACACCAGAGTTCAACCGGTAGTTACAAATCTGCTCGTAAATATTGGCAAGGAGCATTTCTATTTGTGCCGCAGAATTTGTCATGCAGCATATTACTACTGTCGGGATATAATGTATGTCATACAAAATAAGGAATATTGGGGTGAAATGTAGAGAAACGGCAAGAACCAAGGCAGACCATTCGATAATGTAACACGAGATTGAGAAGTGTGGATGATAATTTGTTAAAGATTCATCCAAATTTGGAACCAAAATCGTGCAGACTTGAACAGAGGGCAGCGGTCCACTTGATGCGCACGGACTGTCATGCCGTCAGCGCACGTTGCCGACTTTGTCCTCTCGATGCGATGTGATCGTATTATGTATCGTGAAGGCATGCGCGGTGGCTCACAGTAAGCGATGCGCCAGTGACTATGGCGACGCAACAGTCTTCCAACAAGCGGGGCAAAGGGCACGGTTTATCGTTGACGCGACATTTTGGTCACCTCAAGCGTGTCGAAATAGCACCACTGTTTATCTCCAATTTCCACTGCTCTCCCTCTCTCTCTCTATTACCCCCCACCCCTCCATCAATCTCTAGGTGCAGTCGCGATGCAGCAGCAAAGAGAATATCCTAAGATCAAGTGAGTGCCAATGTTTCCACTTGAGTCGCTGCCAGTCATTTGTGTGTCCCGTCCCTAGGCGGCCTGTTCTCTCAAAAGTTTAATACAGAACATGATTTTTTTAATTATACCCGGTTTTGACCATTTGACTCGGTAGAGTCCAATCTAAGTCTGGATAAATATTCATTTATAGCCTCTGTACTTTAAACCCACTCCAACATGTATAGGTGAGGCCCACAGATCTCTAAGATTTCTTTCATTAAAATGTTTTTTTTCTCCATTGGATCATGCACAAATTGCCGGTGAGAACATGTTGCTTTTTGTTACCGCGTGTACTTTCTGTATGGCTTTTATTTGCGCTTGTGATGTGACAAGCAATGCATAATTTGGCGGGTTTGTCACGCCGTGCTTACGCGTGCGTGTTTCTCGCCGATGTGATGTTTTGCCAGGAGGTTGTTAAGCCTCGCGCCGCGCGGCAGAAGCGTAAGTGTACGTTTAAAGGCAAGAAATTGGGTCAAGGCAAATCAAAGCGCTGCACCGATTCGGCACTGTGAGGGAGGGAGGGAGTGAAGGGGGGGCAGGGAGAGAGAGAAAAAGCGAGCCCCCAGACCTCATCCGGTTGCATTGTGTTATGTTGCGAAAGCATACTCGGATTCAGCCACGAAAGGAATATGCACACATAACAGAAGCCCAGTCCCACCTAATTTATACAATTTGAAAATAAGAATTTCTTTGACGTACCATTAAAATGTATAGTGAATATATATACTGCATAATATACAGTATGAGTTTCCCTTTTGAATTAAGTGGCGGAAATCCATTCCTATCCTGCAATCTTGTCATGCATTGAGATGCACCTGTAGATTTCCAAAGCTTTGAGTTGTTTACAAAAGTCGGGTCAAGGACCAAAAGTGATGTCACACTTGTTCATTTCAGGTCACAGTGCTGTGGACATTACCAAGGTGGCCCGGAGACACCGCATGTCCCCTTTCCCCCTCACTTCCATGGACAAGGCCTTCATCACTGTGCTGGAAATGACGGCCGTCCTGGGCACCGAGATCATCAATTACAGAGGTTAGCACCCATCCATGTCACGCCCCCCCCCCCCCCCCCTTTCATCAGCTGACCATAAAAGGTCCACGATCTCCGTCATGTTTGTTCTTGAGCATGCTTTGATATTTTAGTCGTTTTCCGTGCATTCCTAGTTTTCATAAAATTACCAGCAGTTATGTAGTTTCGTTTTTAGGTTTTTTTTTTTTTTTTTTTTTTTTTGGAACAAGCGGGGGAGCAGGGTACGCACTGGATTTGCAGGAGCGCAGCTGCCGAGGCGACAGAGCAGTGAGGAAGAGGAGATGAGAGATGAAATATTCAGACAGGCAACAGCTGGAGCAGCTACCCTTCTGAATTGCTGTGTGTGGGTGTGGGTGTCACGTCATATAATAATTATAATGACTTAAATTTAAGGCGCATAATTGATTGCTTGGTGCCGTTGTCAGCGCGGTGGAACTAGTGGGGTTTGGTGATGTGTCCCGTCACCACATGCTCATTGTGTAGTGTATGAACTGCCGCCTCCCTGAGTCAAAATGTTTTCTATATTGCCCGCGCTCCTTTCAGCATGACAAGAAATGTGTGTTAAGCGTACGCTAAACTCGAATGGGATAATGTGTAACTAATGAAGCACCGCTCTCAAACGCCGTTCAAAAAGAAACCGCTTTTCCCTTGGGTGGCGGCTGTGAAGCAATAAACAAAAAGCTGATTCGAAAAGCTTCTTGAAATTGTGTCAGACACCTAACTGCTCCGTCTTCCCCCCAAAAAATAAATAAAACTGTTGAGCTATACTATTTACATTCCCAAGTCTTTGCAATGGTTTAAAAAAAAAATTGCTGTTGAATTTGCGCCATTGAAGGAAAAAGGAAGGAAAATCCCCAGTGATGGAAGGTCGTGTGGTGTATGACAAACGTGGGTAGTAACTGCAGTGTCATGTGTATGTACATGTGCTCATTGGTATCAGTGATCAGAGCTTCATATTACCACCCTCATTTGCATATAGCCGCTCAGAGAAATGAGATGCAGTCTATATATAGCCCAGCAAAGCAGCATTTGGTTCTCCCTCCTCCACTTTTTTCACTTTTTTTTCTATCTTTGCACATCCCCTTTCTCTGAAATGCTGCATCGCTTCCATGCACGTGTGTGTACAGTAGCAGAAAATTGGAATCAATATTTCCAGATGTGCAGTATTTTCACATTTTTCTCTGGTGTCATGTCAAAGGAAAGGCTGTATTGATTGTTGTCATTGGCAGACGGGATGGGTCGAGTCCTCGCTCAGGACGTTTATGCCAAAGACAACTTGCCGCCCTTCCCTGCCTCTGTCAAGGATGGCTATGCTGTGAGAGGTAACTCAGTTGATTCCTGCTCATTTTGCTAAATGCTAATTTTGTGGCGCCTGCATGAAATGATGAAATGAATGAATGAATGATCCACAACACTGCTAGGCCAAAAGTAGCCAAATTGGGTGAAAGAGCTAACTCAATGTTGGGTCCAAAAAGGGACTGAGGCAATGCTGGGTCAAACGTACCCAGTGCATTTGTATTGACGACTTGACCCAAAGTTTTGATCCAAAAGCAGCTTGTTGGATCCACGTGCCTTTATATTTAAAAAAAAATAATTTTTTTTAATTGTACGATGCATCTGCTGTCAGCGCTCGCTGGTAGAGACAAGAGTGCACGCCACAGGTTTTCTATATGTTTTACGTATCCGTCCTGAGGACCTGCAAAGGCATTCATGTGCACTGATTTTTAGCGCTTGGAAGGTGACGAGAGAAGGAAGAAAACTGGATTTGTCTTATTCACATAAATTAACGAAACAACAATCAATGCACTGCCATTCCACACTCAAGGTCAAATGACACAATATAGAAAAATGACCGAATTCTACTTTGCACAAGAGATATAATTCACTCTACTCGCATTCTCTGTCCTCTTGATTGTTCCTTTTGCAGCCCACTGAAATACAATGACTCAACTCAATTAGACTCCTCCCACACTGGTGGACCCACATCAGCACACGCTTGATGGATATTTTTTTCTTGCTCTTTTAGCCGCCGACGGCCCGGGCGACCGCTTCATCATCGGAGAGTCACAAGCAGGCGAACAGGTCAGCTCGCTCGGCATAGCTGCACTCAAAAAGCATTTGCGTCACTTTTCATGTCTGGAGCACCCACCTTGCCTGTATGTGCGATCAGCTACTTTTGGCCGTCACCTCAAGTTGCGCGGGAAGGAGTAGTCAGGCTTTTGCAACCCAAGAAGACATGTTGTCATTTTATTGCACAATAGCCGTTACGCAGCGGTGCTGCTATTCAGCACAATTGCATTTCTATGAATACTTGCCTCAGCATTCACACCTTCCTGGCATGCTTTGCTTTATTTTTGACGGGCATCTATCACATTTAACTGAAGGTAACACTGAGAGTCAACTGTGGAATGACTCAAATGACCTCACAGTGAAGATGAGTCCTCTTGCTTTGTCCCTGTGTGTGTCGCTGTGCAGCCCACCCACACAGTGATGCCTGGCCAGGTGATGAGGGTGACAACCGGCGCTCCCATCCCCTGCGGGGCTGACGCCGTCGTTCAGGTGGAAGACACCGAGCTCCTCCGCGAGTCCGAAGATGTAAGTTTGACTCTAATGGAAGGGAATTGTCAATCTCGGCCTGAACAGAGTTGACTAAGCTCTTTGTCGTTAGATTGATGCTTTACCAGGTGCTATTTGTAGCACCCGTGGTCAAATCATATTCATCATATTTTTACCATGTTCGTATATGAGGATGTGCGGCTAGAAATGGCAAAAATGCACACATGCTCATATATGCACAATCGTAATATTCATTCATTCAAATTGAAAACTGTCCACCCCAAATAGAGGAGTAGAACCGAGCTAAGCCGGGACTGTGCAGTGGAAAAGCAGCAGATATTACTGTTGTTATAAAATACTTCTGTCAACTAGTTTGTCTTTCAGGGCACCGAGGAACTGGAAGTACGAATTCTAGTCCAGGCTCGGCCAGGCCAGGACATCAGGTTAGTTACCGGAAATGGATTTCCATCTGCAAAACGCAGAGACAAATTGAACCCTTATGGAACAAGCTACAACACCAACATAAATAAATAAATCATCTTTGGTGTTATTTTTCCAAATGACTTCTGCCTCCACCCACTTTGTGTCCTGGATTCGGCATCTACGTATCAGCCTCCAAAGGCATTTTCCATCCTGTCTGTTCCATCAGGCCTATCGGTCACGACATCAAGCGTGGCGAGTGTGTGCTGGCGAAGGGCACCCACATGGGCCCCTCTGAGATCGGCCTCCTGGCCACCGTGGGAGTCACGGAGGTGGAGGTCCAGAAATTTCCTGTGGTGGCGGTCATGTCGACGGGAAATGAAGTAGGTCATGAGGAATTTGATTCTCATTTTGGAGGATTATATCTCAATCCACTGTAATAAATTCACGTCTGGATTTTGAAAAACTCTCTGCTGAATGAAAAAAAAATAATTTGACAGTGCCATGCTCATGTTTATTCACAGTCATCACTGTCTGCTTTGACCACAAAATTCAACAGTCAGTGGCGGAATACAATCCCATTTATAAATTGCTCACTTGTGAACGGCTGGATCCAGTATTTTTCTTCTCATGTAGTTGCTGAACCCAGAGGATGACCTCCATCCCGGGAAGATCCGGGACAGCAATCGCTCCACCCTACTGGCCACCATCCAGGAACATGGCTACCCAACCATCAATCTTGGCATTGTGGGAGACAAGTATGCCTCCATTTTTCTGTCTCTCTTACCATCAACGGTTTCATATTCGGCTAAGTGAGTTGCTATTCAACACCGTTGGTGCGTTTGTGTGCATCCCGCAGCCCCGATGACCTTCTCAATGCTCTGAACGAAGGCATCAGCCGAGCTGATGTCATTATCACCTCAGGCGGAGTATCCATGGGAGAGAAGGTATCAATTAACTCCCGAGCTGATTTTGTGCTTTACTGACACGTTGTGGTAGACATTAAGTACTGCAGCATAAAAAATGGGGGGATGTTATTTTGCAGGACTACCTAAAGCAGGTGCTGCATATAGATCTTCACGCTCAGATACATTTTGGTCGGGTCTTCATGAAACCAGGGTAACCAGCAGGTTCTGCAACATGTTTGACTGCCGCGGGATGACGAACTACGAATCAATTTCGACTGTTCCCCCCCTACCCCCTCGCTCCACCTACAGGCTCCCAACCACCTTTGCCACGCTGGATATCGACGGTGCTCGTAAACTCATCTTTGCCCTCCCAGGTAGTGTGTGAAGTTGAGAGAAAGACGCGATTTACTACGCTTTTACGAGGAGTTGGTCTTCATCTATCTCCCCTCTCTCTGTCCATCCGCCCTCCATCCTTCCACGTGGGCTTCTGTCCTAGGAAACCCCGTATCCGCTGTCGTCACCTGTAATCTTTTTGTCATCCCTGCCTTGAGGAAGATGCAGGGTATTTTGGACCCAAGGCCGACCATCATCAAAGCGAGGGTAAGCGCGGGTGGAGCAACAGCACATTCACAGCCATGTTTTGGGTTTGAACCAAAAGGTATGGTGTCATTTTTGTCTCGTCTTGAAAAGAATCACTTTCTCTGATCAATTGCAGTTATCTTGTGATGTGAAATTGGATCCTCGCCCCGAATACCACCGCTGCATCCTGACGTGGCATCACCAGGAGCCTCTGCCGTGGGCCCAGAGCACAGGTAACATCAGATGCGCTCCGAGGCTAACCGCGCGACACGCCGTTTCCCTGTCTCGGTGTGCCCTGAGGCCTTCCATTGGCTTAAACATGCCCGGAGCGCCTCACCAAGTTGCCACCTGGATCGCCATCTCTCACTAGACGAGTGGTTCCTTACTATGTCACAATGTGGTGGAAATATATCGATATGCTGAATGTATTGGAAATAACTCCTTTGCGATTTTAGGGGCCATACGAAGCCCTCTTACACCTCAGGCATCTGACTTCATGCGCCTTACCCAAAGTGTCCCGGAAATGGGCGGCTGCGGCAGAATATGGTGGGGGGCACTTTTCCACGTAGTCCTTTGATCCCATTTGAAGCTGCTCGCCCTTGTGCTCCCTGCAGGGAACCAAGTGAGCAGCAGACTGATGAGCATGCGCAGCGCCAACGGGCTCCTGATGCTACCTCCCAAAACCGAGCAATACGTGGAGCTGCACAAAGGGGAAGTGGTGGACGTCATGGTCATCGGCCGGCTATGATGTCGTGGCGGCGGGGGGCGGAGGGTCGCCGTCGTTTCTCGCGAGGGTCGTTCACGGGCGGTTCACGGTGCATGTCCACATATCATCGACTATTCTGTAATATGCAACGGCACAGCTAGTTTTTGTTGATTCGGAGAACGTTGAGACATAGTCGACATCTCGATCACAGCCTAGATATACTGTATAAGAAAAACTTGATTTACGGAGAGTATAGTATTTGAAAGAGAAAATACAACTTTTAATGGAGAAAAAAACAAATCTTAATGATAGAGATTTATTCTGTAATATATTCTGATTATTCTTATGATTATTCTTCTCATCATTATTATATTAAGGCAACTTTGTTCCTTTCATTGCAATTGCTTTGTGTGTTCAACGCTAGACCTTATCTATAGCAGTAGCATTTTAATAGACAGCTGTAGGTGCCTGCCAAGACTGGGGGGGAGAATTCTCATCTTTAGTGGAAAAATACCCATACCCTGATTTTAATTTAAGTTTTGAAAATTAAGAAAAATACTGAAGACTCCAGATTTCCCATGGTGCTGCAGTTCGGAGAAAAAAAGGGGCACATCGAGGTCTTTTTCGCTTTTGAGCGCCCATCAAGGTGACACTTTTTCTCTCGTTAGTATGCATCATATTGGCTTCACAAAGAGCTTTGCTTGTCGTTTATCTCGTGAGTCTTGTTTATGTGCGCGTGCCAAATGCCTGGGTTTGGGGGGAGTCAGAGAGGGGTGGGGGTAACCAGGTGGAACATTTGCTCCCACCCTGCCCACCACCCTGACGACAAACCCCTGCCCAGGGATCAGCTTGGGGTGGGGAGGGGAAATATATTTTATTTGAGCAACTATTTAAGAAAGAAAAAGCAAGAGAAGAAGCAGCTTCTTTACTTGCTGACAGCCTTTTTAACAGACTTCACAAAATTGTACAGAAAAAAGAAAATAAATAGAACCATATTGTACAGATATGTGACCAGCACTCCTAAGGAAGTTATTACAAAGCAATGAGGAGACATTGAACAACGCTGTACTATAAACATTTTCTGTAATGATGCTGAAACTGATGGAAGAGACTACGAAAATAAAATCCTTGATCATTATGTAAAAAAAAAAGGTTGGGTTTCCTTTTTTAATCATAAGTGATAATAGTGTGCATTTGTTCTAGGGCAAATAAAGGCCAGGTTCTTCACAGGGTGCATCTGAAAAGATGCATGAAAACCAGTGATTGCATTGAGAAAAAACGTAATAGTTTGTTGAATTTACTTGAGTATCCTGCAGTTGCACGAAATAACATCATCTGGATCATATACTTTTTTTTTAAGTAGACTAAACCACAAAAAAACACATCGAAGTCCAGGTGATTTTAATGTGCGTACCCAGCGCACAAAAGAGTAAATTCAATACAGCATTTGGTCATGGTGTGACTGATTTATTTTTCGAGAAAACCCTGAACGCTCAACTAAATATTCTGTTTTATTTATAAATTGTTGTAAGCTGCCTTTCATATGAAAATGATACTTAACTAAATTTTGCTTGTCTTCAGCAGTAAACAGTGACTATTTTGCGTATGATTATTTGTCATGTGCAGTCAACACCATTAAAAATATTTTGTCACTTGCTGTCAATTGAAAATGACAGCAAAATTACGCATGGCTCAGGTAATAACCAACCGCGGCTCTGCTTGCAAACGTGGTTACCTGAAGATATGTGATGTCAGTCTCAGGCAACGCTGCCTCCTTACGGACGGAGAAGGAATGGCCTTTCCACACGTGAATATCCGAGACCACCGTGTGCGTGCGTGAATCTCTTGAAAACGCGTGACGCTTATCTGACTCAAAAATAAATGCACGTGCTTGCTGATCCACAAAGGCACACGTAGATTGCAAGAAGTAATGATAAATGCTCAGACGGCATCAGCAAACACATGTTCGAACGGCACATATATTTGTACATTTGAAAAACATGCGAAAAATCATGAAGTCACTTATGTGAAATTGTTTTAGACAAATCTCATCGTGCGTCCCGATACTTTTGTCCCGAGGCTCACTCCGTTACACTCCGTAGGACGCGTATGACCGCTGGGTGGCGCTGTGGTGCCTCGGTGTTGCCAAGGGAGACCGCATAAAAACACCTCGTGCAAGTCTTCAATGGCTTCAAGAGTCCCCGAACTCAACTCTCACTACGACAGGCTGGACGTGGACCACCGGGACCCCAACAGAGAAAACGTGTGCCACTGTTCTGATCTTCTACCGTGACTTTTTCCCCCATTTCTTTGTTCTTTTTTTGAGGTAAAAAGAGTAGCGGTGGAATTAAAAAAGATCGGCCGGAGGCATTTTTAAGCCGTATTCACGGACTCCACTGTGGTGAGTATTCGCCACGGTTCACGGGACGAGGCTACGTAGTTGATTTAGGTGTTAGCGCACCTTGGTCCTTAGCTAATCTGTGCCGTTTAAACTGTAGGGCAGAAAAAATCTTAAATGCGACGTTTTACTCAAAACCAGCCTGCTCCAACTTCCTTCGAAAACTACATTCAAGCAGCCATTCTCGCCAAAACTGACATTTAACGACTTGTTAGTCGCAAAATAGTTGCACATGACGGCTATTTAATCTCCTCAAAGCGGTAATTAGAGCGACTAACAGTAACATTTCCACCTCTGGAGGTATCAGCGGCTAGCAATGTAGTTTAACCACGCAGTTTGATGTATAAAAGTGACTCTTTAGATGTTATGCTAACCTCGTCTCTAGTCATGCTAGTGTTCCACAATCTTTAGTTTAAGACTCAAATATACTCCTTGATTGATGATCGGTGAAGAACTGTACAATATATACATTGACTATCAAGGGCCTGGTTTAAAACGAAAAAAAAAGCCCATTTTAAGTCTCATCCCTAAATTTGGGGTTCTCTGATTTGGTGGTCGAGAAGATGTTAAAATGAGACAGCTCATGAAGTGTGAGGGAGATCTATAGAATGAGGACCAGTCTTCCTCTAAGTGGATGCTTGCTCATGTGCATGACATCCTTTCATGCTTGCACATAGAAGTTCATTTCAAGTGATTATCAGGTCTTTTTTTTGGGGGGGGGGGTGCGTGTGTGAATTCTTGATCTTGGTCATTTGATTAGGTCATATTTGATCATTTCACCTCCTATCCTATCCACATAACTGACTCTCCTGTTCAGGTACCTCGGCCTGCTGAGATATCCAAGGATTAATTAAGGCTGTGGCGACAGATGGCCTTCTCCAAGTCTCCGCTGTTTGTCAGCCGCCAGTCTAAACTGAGATAAATGCTTCCAGGGCTTGGAGCAAGAGATTGTGTGGGGAGGGGGGTTGGGGTGCTGCCAATTGTGATTAGCTGAGGCAAGTCAGGGGTAAAGGGGGAGGGCTGCCAGGAGTCTGATATAAATGGCTCCTGGACATAAGCAAAAAAATAGACCTTGTTGTCAAGGTGCATGTACCTGCAGGATAGGATACCTTACAAGAGCCTGTACTCCAACCAAACACACACACACAAAAATGCTTTAATAGGCTATAATAAATCTTATGGAGCTGACCATTTGCAATTTCAATTAGAGGCCAGTGTGATATTTTAAGATGTAAAAATATCTAAACCATATTTAAAGATGCATGTCAAGAATGATATCTTATGAGGGAAGGAATAGCTGGGGACATGTCGGGGCCTGGACGAGGGCTTTTGAGAGTCTTGATTAGAACAAGAAGGTAAGAATGTATTGGAGGAAAAGCTCTATTAAAATTGAGCAAATGAGAGCCTGCCAATGGTGTTCTTTGATAAGCTTCTTGTGAGACTAAATATTGAACGCTCCGGGTCTAGTCTGCCTTTATGTGGGTATTTATACGACCTTCATGTTTGCATGCGTTTCAGGATGAATTTCTGTCCCCTCATAAGTCTTCATCCCCTGTTGGAGTAAAATGGCCCCAGATGAGAGACTCTGCACAACGTCCTCTTCACAGCTCAGCTGAGTTCAGCCAAGACTGAGGTGTTCTGAGCTGTATGCCGGGGGGCAGTGATGATCACGTCCCACATGAACGGTTACGTACAGGAGGGCACTGCCCAGGCTCCCGGACACAGGGAGCGGGCGGTGGACTGTCCCGGCGACGAGAGTTGCCTCGTCCAGCCCGTTCACTGCAGCGCCCAGATGGAGAGAATCCAGCACTACCAGGAGGAGCTGAGAAAGAGGAGGGAAGAGGACGGCCGGGGCAGGCACGACATCGACCCCGACGCTTCGCTGAGGCTCAAGAAGCTGGCGCAGAACCCAAAAGTGGGCGTTGACAATCCCACCTTTGAGGGGAAGGAAAATTCTACCAAAGATGCACATTCCCAGGTTCCTCTTGCCGGTGAGTTGACAGGAATGGATATCTCGGGGTCTTTAAAGGGGCTCACAGAGGAATGCGGAAGAATGGCAATTTGTGAGCTCTTTGTATGAGCAAACCGCTTTCAGGTTCCTTCTTCCATTCAAATTCAAACTGAGTATGCCTATAAGAACATTGCGCCGGAATGTATTGGTCAGATGAAGATTCAAGATTCAGCAGTGAGTTAGGTGGTTAACGCGCTCACTCTTTTATTAGCGGTTTGAATGAAGCTACAGTTGCGCTCTCAAGTCAAGGGTTAAACACGATTAGCCTAAATCACACTCTGCTATTAATCACCCCGCCAGTGTGCGCCGTGTATAAAATGAGCCTTTGAAGAGAGCCGAATGACATCGGAGCCGCAGGTAAAATCGTCATCCGCGCAACCCGTGTCCTGTGCGTCCGCCTCCATCAGAGCTGGAGGAGCTGCTGCAAGCCGTCAAGTGGGCGCAGCAATGCGTGACCGACGCTCAGAGCCAGCAGGATGCCGAGCTGCTGCTCCAGCTGCTCGCCAAGGACGACTTCAAGTGCGCCTACAGCATCTACACCGTCGTGTCCCAAAAGATGAACCGAGTGACCCCCACCTCACCCCTCACGGTGCAAGCGCAGGATCTATGCCTAGAGGTATGCCGTGTGCACAAACACAACTCACTCATGCCGAAAGCAAAGCAGGGCGGTAATTGACTTATGTCCACAGGGCACAGTTGAGCCTGCGTTTGTTCCCTGTCACACAGAACCAGAGACAGGCGTTGTAACCCGCTTTGCTGTTACTTAGTTAAACAGGCCCACCGTTGGAGTTGCGTCAACTCTGTAATCAGAATGGGGGGGGGGGGCGTAGAATAAGCCTTTATCACGTATGAAACAGGCAGCCTTGAGTTGTGTAAAGTTCATTGAAAGGCCACCAAGCAGCACCGCCGCTATTCCAGTCTTGCCTTGAGACAACCCTACTGAGCGGATCTGTGGAGTCCTCCCGACGTGTGTGAGAGCGCACTCCGGGCACGGATCCCGAAGCGTTTTAACAACCCCGAATAGCCGTGGCCGCGCCGCGGTGGACCCTGCCATTGGCTAAACTAATCTCTTAGCAAGCCCGCACGGCACTGCACAGTGCAGCGGGTAGCAGGCCGGAAAATGAAACTCCAGCGGCTTACTGTAGTGTGCTTGGAGGAGCGGCGTGGCTGAGGGAGGGTGGGAGAAGTGCGTCACCTTCTTGGTGAGCTTGATTTGTGTCATGGACACAGCGGACTGCTAACAACACACCAAGGACATTTTGTAAGACTCAATTCCCTGCTTTTTTTTTAATCCACAAGCACAGTTTGATTAAAGCCAGTCACAAGCATTCCTACTCGCATTCACCGCCACTGAGGGTTTTTTTTTTCTTTTTCGTCAGAAGAAATGGCTATTCCCACCAAATGGTACATTCAAGGAAATGGTTCAAATTGGGGAAACTTGTAGCTCTTCCCTTGGAATTTCAGCTAAATCTTCATGTGAACTTCCGTTGCTGCGTGTGTGCGTGTATTCAGGTCCAGAAGATCCTCCAGTCCAATCAACAGAGGGAAGGCTTGGAGCTCAGGGCTCTGCTGACCAATCCTCATCTCCAGGTCAGGTGCCTTGTGTTCGATTCACACCCGTTGACTTGGAGCTTGCGATTTTGCTCCAGGGGTTCCCCTGCACTTGTGGAGTGTAGCGAAAGTTAATTCACAGCCTGTCGTGTCAATTTTGTCATTTAACTGTTTAGTAAACATGGCGGGACACGTGCTCCAGGCTGCCATGGACACCCTCAATTTGAACATACGTGTGAACGTATTTGATTGACAGGCGAAGGTGGAGCAGAGTTCCAGTGCATTCAGCATGACTTTGGGGACTTATCAGAAATATGTGGCTATTTTTGGTGCTCACATGGTTTTCACCATGGAACATATGGCACTGCATAATAATTTTAGTTGGTGTTAACTTGTCCCGAATGGATGAATTTGGATGGATAGTCCCAAGTACCCATCCTACAAAATCCCCATATTTTCTGGGAGAAACCAGCGCCAATTGTCACTGTCCCCCCTAAAAATGCAAAACTGAGGGGTTGGGGCAAAGGCCGGTCGGTCCCTATATGTTGCACTAGATTTTTGTTCGTCTCATTTCAGCAAAAGCATGATCTAACCGTACAGATGAATCCTTACTCTATGCTTTATGCACACAGGCACTGATGCAAGCACATGACAGCTTGGCTGTGCAAGAAATGGTAGAGGACAACGTGATCCAGTATTTTGGGGAAACTGTTAAAATGGTGCGGCTGCATAAGACCCGTGACACACCGCTGGTGAGAGGCCGTCTACATTCTTCAATGTTAAACTCTTGAAGATTATAAACTGTGTGCCTCTGCCTCTAGGGGGCGACTGTGCGGAATGACATGGACAACGTGGTGGTGAGCCGCGTAGTGAAAGGCGGCACCGCAGAGCGGAGCGGCCTGCTCAACGAAGGGGACGAGATCCTGGAGATCAACGGCGTGTCCGTTCGCGGGAAGCACGTCAATGAAGTTCACGACTTATTGGTGAGAACCGGGGTTGCAATCGTCATAAAAGTTAGTTTTTACTTCATTTTTACTTTTTTTTTTTTTTTTCCAGTTTTAGGAGCAGGTTTGTCCGTTTTTATTTTTTGGGGGAAAATGCTTTGTATTTATTTTTTATTAGTTTTAGTTTTTAATATATATTTATCAAGTGCAGGATTAAAAAAAAAGGAAGAAGAAAATAAGGTCATAAAATAACGACAATTTCCATACAATCTTCTTGATGCAAAATCAAAATAAGAACATTGAAATTGAATCCCAAAAGCTCGGGTATGAAATTATTTGACATTTTGGCTGCAATTTGTGTTCAAAATGTAAAATATAGCTACCATGATCATGTTTTTTGAAAAGCACTCTTGTTTTTATTTCGCCAACAAAAGCGTTATTACAATTTGAGTCGCTTCGTCAATTTTCTTTACCTGCACCCTCGGGTGGAGCTCTGTCCGGTGGGCCTTTAGTAGCAGCAGGCTGAAAATGAAAATCAACTTTGTGATAGTACCCAAGACGCATGCACAGTCAATGAAGACTCAACGCAGATTCATCCTATCGGTATAATAGTTAACAGAATTTTGTGGGGTTGATCTCATGTTCCATCCAGCCAGTAAACATCATCTCACTCAAGGTTTGTTTTCACGGTTGCTCCATGAGCACTGTTTTTTGTTGTTGTTTTTTTAATGGACGTTCATCTCTTCTCGTCTTGTCCGCCAGCAACAAATGCACGGCACTTTGACCTTCCTTCTCATCCCGAGCGCTCAGAATAAACCTGCCCCACACAGACAGACCGTGGTAAGTCTCTCCGGTGGACCTGCGTGGCTTGTCTGCACGCACACACGTAGCCGAGGGCAGCAAAGCGCGTGTCAAAACGCTTCCGCCCCCTGTTCCACAGATGCACGTACGAGCTTACTTTGACTACGACCCCTCGGATGACCCTTTTGTGCCGTGTCGGGAGCTCGGCCTGGCTTTCCAGAAAGGAGATATCCTCCATGTAATAAGCCAGGACGACCCCAACTGGTGGCAGGCCTACAGGGACGGAGATGAAGAAAACCAGTTGCTGGCGGGACTCGTTCCAGGTTGGGGCAGATCCTAAATACGGATATTTTTTTGTTTACTTTGATTTCCTTCCTACGACATAAAAAAAAATATCATGACTGCACAAATAGCTAATCATCTCAGCATTATCAATTTCAAGTGAGACGCGTCAAAACTGTCGTCCTCACTTTGCCGGAGCTGTGCCGCATTATGTCACCTCAACATTGACAGTCTGGATTTTTATTGATTTTATTTTTAGACTAGGAGGAGTGAAAATAGGTCAGATGCATTTGAATGAGCCTTTTTGTTCAAATTAGATCACTGTAATTCTCTCGTGTCAAAGAACCTGGTCAGCAACGGACCTAAGTGTGTGCAGATTCATTACCGAGTTGAACTTAGTGTTTTTGTATTCCGTCACTCATAGCTGTAAGACTTTTGGAAAACAAGTGGTATGGAAATGCAAACGATATATTGTGGCAGGCAACCAATGCAGCAGCACTATCTGAGCCAGGCCCCACCCATCTGGCAAATCCAGCAGATTAAATCAAACACCTGAGAATTATTTGAGATTACTCTTTGGCCCAAGCCTGTGCCTGCTACAAAAGGAGTTTAAGCGGTGGAAATGGAAAGTGGGCCAACTCAAACTGAAAAACAAAAATGCCAGACTTTGAAACAAAGCAAAGTGTCTTCACGCACAACAGTCACGTTGTCGTGTTTTTCAGGGAAGTGCTTCCAGCAACAGAGAGAGACCTTGAAGAGAACACCACCAGACCGCAGTAGGGAACAACAAGGTAAGAAGATCACGTTGCTCTGCACTTTGAAGGTTACACATGGGCAAGGCAGGATTTTGCCATCGCAAGTAACTGCTTCTTTTTCAGGGAAACGTTGGTATGTGAAGAAAAACAAGAAACCGAAGAAGAAAAGCACATCTCCTCTGGGCAAAAACACCGGTAAAAAGAAAGACTGTCTTTCAAAACCACGCTTCCCTTCTCTAGCGATGGCGGACAGGACCCGGCCGCTGCTTGGCTCAGATTAGTCTTCTCCTCACAGACGGGATCAGAGGAGGCACCAAAAGGTCCCCAGCGGGGGGGCTTGAATCACTTGGAGGGACCCTGCCATGTCATGTGGTGCGCACCTTGCCACACAGACAAACACGAGCGACTCGCCTCGTGAGCTTTTGAGGCCCCAACTGTAGCTACGAAGCAGATCCAAACCAGCCCATGAAAAAAAGCAGCGACAATTGGCCTCATTCAAATCCATAAATCCTCTCTTTGCTCTTTTTAAATTACCGTCAAACTGTGGCAGTCTGGCATATTTTCACACAGTTTTCATTCTATTTATTATTTGATGAACGCTGGTACAATACCCACCAAAGTTGATTTAGTCACTCAGGATTCAAAATTCAAAAAGAATCCCCCAAAACCCAGATGTGTTGGTCCTCTCCTTCCACACAAACAGGACTAACTTTGAAAATTTCCGATCTCCACAGAAGCTGATGAAGTCCTGACCTATGAGGAAATGTCTCTCTATCACCAGCCTGCCAACCGCAAACGTCCCATCGCTCTGATCGCTCCGACAAACAGCGGCCACGACGAGCTGCGCCGCAGGCTGCTTGCTGTTGAACCAGACAAGTTTGCCGTCGCCATCCCACGTAAGTTGCCAAAATTCACTTAAAAAAAGAGACAAACAGACTGTGATTTCATTGCAACTCTTCGGTCATGTAGACACGACCAGAAGCCCGAGGATACACGAGCGAAATGGACGCGAGTACCACTTTGTGAGTCGACAAGGCTTTGAGGCCGACTTGTCCGCGGGGAAGTTCATCGAGTCCGGGGAGTACGAGAAGAACCTGTACGGAACCAGCACGGACTCTGTGCGACACGTGGTCAACTCTGGACGCATCTGCTTGCTCTGCCTGCACACCAGGGTACAATAGCCTGCTTGTCTCGCTATGTCAGAGTATCGATCGTCGAGTCTAATTTGGGGGCAGCTGCGGCGCACGCACGACAAGTAGCGCCAGCCTTCCGATGTAGGACTTCAGAGTTTTGAGTTAGGGCTGTCACAAACGAATCACTTACCAATCGATTATTCAATCGATTACGCGAGTATATTAAAGATAAAACACTTTACCTTGCAACTGAGCAGTGCTGCGGATTGCTGTCAGTCGGGCAACCCACTGTTCAAATCCCACTCAAAAAACTGCCTGTGTCAAATTCAGTGGGATGCATCAGGAAGCACATCCGGTGTCAAAACTATGCCATACACAATTCCTGTAACGGCCTTTACAACCTGACGTGCCGCTGTGGAGGGGGGCTGACTGGCTGCACTGCCGTGTCAACTTTCCATCAAAAGTGGGGATTAATAGACTATAAAAGTGGTCATGATTGTACAGACCCAGAAATGCCTCGGGGCAGAGAAAAAAAAATGCTTAACCATTTGGCCGCCTTTTTTCCTGGCCCTAGTTTTGAGGCCATTTTTTAGTAGAAAATGCCATCAAATAATGAGGTGAGGAAATACTGTCTAATACTTTGTGACTCTTCGACAGTCATTGAAGCTCCTGAGGTCCTCCAACCTCAAGCCCTTCGTCATTTTCATCGCGCCTCCTTCTCAAGAAAGACTGCGCACCCTGCTGGCTAGTGAGAGAAAAACACCCAAGGTATAAAATAGTCTGCCGGTCAGGTTCATGCAGATGACATGATCGATTGACTTGATATTAAATCTTCAAACTCAAATTCACCTTCTGTGTCCCGCACAGCCGGAGGAGCTCAAGGAGGTCATCGAGAAGGCTCGCGAGATGGAGCAGGACTTTGGCCATGTTTTTGACGCCACGGTCGTGAACGTTGCGCCAAACGAGGCTTTCTTTGAAGTGCGCAAACTCATCGAGAAGCTGGACACAGAGCCTCAGTGGGTGCCCACCTCCTGGCTCTGCTGAGCTCCTCTGGAGGGGCATGTGGATGTTGTGGAAGCCTCGAGTTGAAGGACAGGTGGAATATTTTTAATTTGCACATTTCCTCAGAAATGGACTCAGGTTTCTTACAATTCTTTGTATGTCTACTTTGTTCATCCCCTCCTCCCCACTTTAGCCGTTTATGAAGAACAGATGTAGCTGAATATTTATATTTGTACATATAAATTCTCTGGGGAAGATGTAAACATTTTACTCCGAAATTGTATATGTCTACAATGGGAGCGTCAAAATGATATGCCGTAACGATTTAAGAGTCTGCAGTTCCATGTGTTAATAGACGTGCGGGTTTTTTTTTTCCTTATCGCAATCAGTATTATGATTATTGTATTTTGTTTTATCTCATTTAGCTTTTATTGAAAGCCCTCAAACCAAACTGTTGTATATAATGACTGGTTATCATTAAACAGTATATTATACTGCAACCCCCCAGCCCTCCCCACCCCCCTTCCTTCCTGTCCACAATGTGGGAAAGGCAACAGTGTGGTGCAAAATCCCCGCCAGGATTCAGGTGAGGCGAGTTGGGTGAGGTCCCAAAAGATAAGAGTGCCGAGTCTATTTATTTTGGACACAGCAGCATTTCTCATACTGGCCATGAGATGGCGACAAGGCAGCGGTTACCATACTTTGTGGCTTGTGATTTTTGGATAAAATGTAAGCAACCATTTCTGCGGCAAGCCAACGCAGTCATGATGACCGGTCACCAGGTGGCGATAGTGTGCAAAGCGCAGATAAATAAGCAGAAAAGGTTGGCTTGGATTGCTGGACGTCATATCTGCCTTGCGAGTGATTTGGAGACAGGGCACGAGGGGATTCGTCAAGTGCGCTGCACAGGTGCGGCAAGATGGCGACCGTGCTCGTGGCCTTTTCTCAGGTAAGTGAGCGCACGAGAAACTCGTCCGACCCGGAGAGATCCACCCCCCCAGGTCACTCCTTCCGATCACAAATCACGTAAGACGCTGTGAGCCTTCTGGCAGGGTTGCCATTATAAACAACGCATCTTGAAACATTTGAGTTAAACATTTGTGACTGTGTATATCGTAAGGCGCTTAAACGACCAGGTAAAGGAAGGTTTTAGCTGAAAAAAGACAACCATGTACAGTATAGTAAGGTGTTTTTAGCCCAAAAAACCCGACCATGTACAGCAGTGGTCTCAAAATCAGGTCCTGGAGGTCCGCTGTCCTGCAGGTTTTCCAAGTCTCCCTGTGACAACACACCTGATTCAAATGAACAGGTTCAATGTCAGGTTTCCGCAGAGCTTGCTGATGATCTGACCATGTATAGTAAGGCGTTTTTTGACGAAAAAAACGACCATGTATAGTAAGGCATTTTTAGCCGAAAAAAAAACCGACCATGTATTATAGGAAGGCGTTTTTAGCCAAAAAAAACGACCATGTACAGGCAGGCGTTTTCAGCCTGAAAAAAATCACCAGGTATAGTAAGGCGTTTTTTGCCGAAAAAAACCCCGAACATTTTGCGGAAAAACGAGCATGTATAGTAAGGCGTTTTTTGACGAAAAAAACCACCGTGTATAGGAAGGCATTTTTTGATGGAAAAAAGGCCATGTAGAGTAAGGTGTTTTTAGCCGAAAAAGACGACATAGTATAGTAAGGCGTTTTCAGCTGAAAAAAACCGACAAGGCGTTTTTAGCTGAAAAAAACAACATAGTATAGTAAGGCGTTTTTAGCTGAAAAAAACGACATAGTATAGTAAGGCGTTTTTAGCCGTTTTTAGCCGAAAAAAACGACATAGTATAGTAAGGTGTTTTTAGCCGAAAAAAACGACATAGTATAGTAAGGCGTTTTTAGCTGAAAAAACGACATAGTATAGTAAGGCGTTTTTAGCTGAAAAAACGACATAGTATAGTAAGGCGTTTTTAGCTGAAAAAAACGACATAGTATAGTAAGGCGTTTTTAGCCGAAAAAAACGACATAGTATAGTAAGGCGTTTTTAGCTGAAAAAAACGACATAGTATAGTAAGGCGTTTTTAGCCGTTTTTAGCCGAAAAAAACGACATAGTATAGTAAGGTGTTTTTAGCGAAAAAAACGACATAGTATAGTAAGGCGTTTTTAGCTGAAAAAAACGACATAGTATAGTAAGGCGTTTTTGGCTGAAAAAAAACGACATAGTATAGTAAGGCATTTTTATCTGAAAAAAAACGACATAGTATAGTAAGGCGTTTTTAGCCGAAAAAAACAACATAGTATAGTAAGGCGTTTTTAGCTGAAAAAAAACGACATAGTATATAAAGGCATTTTTATCTGAAAAAAAACGACATAGTATAAGAAGGCGTTTTTAGCCGAAAAAAACGACATAGTATAGTAAGGCGTTTTTAGCCGAAAAAAACGACATAGTATAGTAAGGCATTTTTTGCCGGTTTTAGCAGAAAAAAACCGACATACTATAGTAAGGCGTTTTTAGCTGAAAAAAACGACATAGTATAGTAAGGCGTTTTTAGCCGTTTTTAGCTGAAAAAACCGACATAGTATAGTAAGGCGTTTTTAGCCGAAAAAACGACATAGTATAGTAAGGCGTTTTTATCTGAAAAAACGACATAGTATAGTAAGGCGTTTTTAGCCGTTTTTAGCTGAAAAAACGACATAGTATAGTAAGGCGTTTTTAGCCGGAAAAAAACGACATAGTATAGTAAGGCGTTTTTAGCCGAAAAAACGACATAGTATAGTAAGGCATTTTTATCTGAAAAAACGACATAGTATAGTAAGGCGTTTTTAGCCGAAAAAAACGACATAGTATAGTAAGGCATTTTTATCTGAAAAAAACGACATAGTATAGTAAGGCGTTTTTAGCGAAAAAGCGACATAGTATAGTAAGGCGTTTTTGCTGAAAAAAGCGACATAGTATAGTAAGGCGTTTTTAGCTGAAAAAGCGACATAGTATAGTAAGGCGTTTTAGCTGAAAAAACGACATAGTATAGTAAGGCGTTTTAGCTGAAAAAACGACATAGTATAGTAAGGCGTTTTAGCGAAAAAACGACATAGTATAGTAAGGCGTTTTAGCGAAAAAACGACATAGTATAGTAAGGCGTTTTAGCTGAAAAAACGACATAGTATAGTAAGGCGTTTTTAGCTGAAAAAACGACATAGTATAGTAAGGCGTTTTAGCTGTTTTTAGCTGAAAAAATGTCATAGTATAGTAAGGCGTTTTTAGCCGTTTTAGCGAAAAAACGATATAGTATAGTAAGGCGTTTTTAGCGAAAAAGCGACATAGTATAGTAAGGCGTTTTTAGCAGAAAAAGCGACATAGTATAGTAAGGCGTTTTAGCTGAAAAAACGACATAGTATAGTAAGGCGTTTTTAGCCGTTTTTAGCGAAAAACGACATAGTATAGTAAGGCGTTTTTAGCGAAAAAACGACACAGTATAGTAAGGCGTTTTTAGCCGAAGAAAACGACATAGTATAGTAAGGCATTTTTAGCTGAAAAAAACGACAAAAAAACCCGACATAGTATAGTAAGGCGTTATAGCTGAAAAAAACTACATAGTATAGTAAGGCGTTTTTAGCCGAAAAAAACGACATAGTATAGTAAGGCGTTTTTAGCCGAAAAAACGACATAGTATAGTAAGGCGTTTTTAGCCGAAAAAACGACATAGTATAGTAAGGCGTTTTTAGCCGAAAAAACGACATAGTATAGTAAGGCGTTTTTAGCTGAAAAAACGACATAGTATAGTAAGGCGTTTTTAGCCGAAAAAACGACATAGTATAGTAAGGCGTTTTTAGCCGTTTTTAGCTGAAAAAACGACATAGTATAGTAAGGCGTTTTTGCGAAAAAGCGACATAGTATAGTAAGGCTGTTTTATCTGAAAAAAAACGACATAGTATAGTAAGGCGTTTTTAGCCGTTTTTAGCAAAAAAACGACATAGTATAGTAAGGCGTTTTTAGCCAAAAAAAACGACATAGTATAGTAAGGCGTTTTTAGCTGAAAAAACGACATAGTATAGTAAGGCATTTTTATCTGAAAAAAAACGACATAGTATAGTAAGGCGTTTTTAGCTGAAAAAAACGACATAGTATAGTAAGGCGTTTTTAGCGAAAAAACGACATAGTATAGTAAGGCGTTTTTAGCTGAAAAAAACGACATAGTATAGTAAGGCGTTTTTAGCTGAAAAAAACGACATAGTATAGTAAGGCGTTTTTAGCTGAAAAAAACGACATAGTATAGTAAGGCGTTTTTAGCGAAAAAAACGACATAGTATAGTAAGGCGTTTTTAGCTGAAAAAGCGACATAGTATAGTAAGGCGTTTTTAGCGAAAAAGCGACATAGTATAGTAAGGCGTTTTTAGCTGAAAAAGCGACATAGTATAGTAAGGCGTTTTTAGCTGAAAAACGACATAGTATAGTAAGGCGTTTTTAGCTGAAAAAGCGACATAGTATAGTAAGCGACATAGTATAGTAAGGCGTTTTTAGCTGAAAAAGCGACATAGTATAGTAAGGCGTTTTTAGCTGTTTTTAGCGAAAAAAGCGACATAGTATAGTAAGGCGTTTTTAGCCGTTTTAGCGAAAAAACGACATAGTATAGTAAGGCGTTTTTAGCGAAAAAAGCGACATAGTATAGTAAGGCGTTTTTAGCGAAAAAAGCGACATAGTATAGTAAGGCGTTTTTAGCGAAAAAAGCGACATAGTATAGTAAGGCGTTTTTAGCGAAAAAACGACATAGTATAGTAAGGCGTTTTTAGCGAAAAACGACATAGTATAGTAAGGCGTTTTTAGCGAAAAAGCGACATAGTATAGTAAGGCGTTTTTAGCGAAAAAAACGACATAGTATAGTAAGGCGTTTTTAGCGAAAAAGCGACATAGTATAGTAAGGCGTTTTTAGCGAAAAAACGACATAGTATAGTAAGGCATTTTTGCGGCGAAAAAACGACATAGTATAGTAAGGCGTTTTTAGCCGAAAAAGCGACATAGTATAGTAAGGCATTTTATAGAAAAAGCGACATAGTATAGTAAGGCGTTTTTAGCTGAAAAAACGACATAGTATAGTAAGGCGTTTTTAGCTGAAAAAACGACATAGTATAGTAAGGCGTTTTTAGCGAAAAAACGACATAGTATAGTAAGGCGTTTTTAGCTGAAAAAACGACATAGTATAGTAAGGCGTTTTTAGCGAAAAAGCGACATAGTATAGTAAGGCGTTTTTAGCGAAAAAACGACATAGTATAGTAAGGCGTTTTAGCTGAAAAAACGACATAGTATAGTAAGGCGTTTTTAGCGAAAAAACGACATAGTATAGTAAGGCGTTTTTAGCGAAAAAAGCGACATAGTATAGTAAGGCGTTTTAGCGAAAAAGCGACATAGTATAGTAAGGCGTTTTTAGCTGAAAAAACGACATAGTATAGTAAGGCGTTTTTAGCTGAAAAAAGCGACATAGTATAGTAAGGCGTTTTAGCTGAAAAAACGACATAGTATAGTAAGGCGTTTTAGCTGAAAAAACGACATAGTATAGTAAGGCGTTTTAGCTGAAAAAACGACATAGTATAGTAAGGCATTTTTAGCTGAAAAAACGACATAGTATAGTAAGGCGTTTTAGCTGAAAAAACGACATAGTATAGTAAGGCGTTTTTAGCGAAAAAACGACATAGTATAGTAAGGCGTTTTTAGCTGAAAAAACGACATAGTATAGTAAGGCGTTTTTAGCTGAAAAAACGACATAGTATAGTAAGGCGTTTTTAGCTGAAAAAGCGACATAGTATAGTAAGGCGTTTTTAGCTGAAAAAACGACATAGTATAGTAAGGCGTTTTTAGCTGAAAAAACGACATAGTATAGTAAGGCGGCGTTTTTAGCGAAAAAACGACATAGTATAGTAAGGCGTTTTTAGCTGAAAAAACGACATAGTATAGTAAGGCGTTTTTAGCGAAAAAAGCGACATAGTATAGTAAGGCGTTTTTAGCTGAAAAAAGCGACATAGTATAGTAAGGCGTTTTTAGCGAAAAAACGACATAGTATAGTAAGGCGTTTTTAGCGAAAAAAGCGACATAGTATAGTAAGGCGTTTTTAGCGAAAAAAGCGACATAGTATAGTAAGGCGTTTTTAGCGAAAAAAGCGACATAGTATAGTAAGGCGTTTTTAGCTGAAAAAAGCGACATAGTATAGTAAGGCGTTTTTAGCGAAAAAAGCGACATAGTATAGTAAGGCGTTTTTAGCGAAAAAAGCGACATAGTATAGTAAGGCGTTTTTAGCGAAAAAACGACATAGTATAGTAAGGCGTTTTTAGCGAAAAAAGCGACATAGTATAGTAAGGCGTTTTTAGCGAAAAAAGCGACATAGTATAGTAAGGCGTTTTTAGCGAAAAACGACATAGTATAGTAAGGCGTTTTTAGCGAAAAAACGACATAGTATAGTAAGGCGTTTTTAGCGAAAAAACGACATAGTATAGTAAGGCGTTTTTAGCGAAAAAACGACATAGTATAGTAAGGCGTTTTTAGCGAAAAAACGACATAGTATAGTAAGGCGTTTTTAGCGAAAAAACGACATAGTATAGTAAGGCGTTTTTAGCGAAAAAAGCGACATAGTATAGTAAGGCGTTTTTAGCGTTTTAGCTGAAAAAACGACATAGTATAGTAAGGCGTTTTTAGCCGTTTTAGCTGAAAAAACGACATAGTATAGTAAGGCGTTTTTAGCGTTTTTAGCTGAAAAAGCGACATAGTATAGTAAGGCGTTTTTAGCTGAAAAAAGCGACATAGTATAGTAAGGCGTTTTTAGCTGAAAAAAGCGACATAGTATAGTAAGGCGTTTTTAGCTGAAAAAAGCGACATAGTATAGTAAGGCGTTTTTAGCTGAAAAAAGCGACATAGTATAGTAAGGCGTTTTTAGCTGAAAAAAGCGACATAGTATAGTAAGGCGTTTTTAGCGAAAAAAGCGACATAGTATAGTAAGGCGTTTTTAGCTGAAAAAAGCGACATAGTATAGTAAGGCGTTTTTAGCTGAAAAAAGCGACATAGTATAGTAAGGCGTTTTTAGCTGAAAAAAAGCGACATAGTATAGTAAGGCGTTTTTAGCTGAAAAAGCGACATAGTATAGTAAGGCGTTTTTAGCTGAAAAAGCGACATAGTATAGTAAGGCGTTTTTAGCTGAAAAAGCGACATAGTATAGTAAGGCGTTTTTAGCTGAAAAAGCGACATAGTATAGTAAGGCGTTTTTAGCTGAAAAAGCGACATAGTATAGTAAGGCGTTTTTAGCTGAAAAAGCGACATAGTATAGTAAGGCGTTTTTAGCTGAAAAAGCGACATAGTATAGTAAGGCGTTTTTAGCTGAAAAAGCGACATAGTATAGTAAGGCGTTTTTAGCTGAAAAAACGACATAGTATAGTAAGGCGTTTTTAGCTGAAAAAACGACATAGTATAGTAAGGCGTTTTTAGCTGAAAAAAGCGACATAGTATAGTAAGGCGTTTTTAGCTGAAAAAAGCGACATAGTATAGTAAGGCGTTTTTAGCTGAAAAAAGCGACATAGTATAGTAAGGCGTTTTTAGCTGAAAAAGCGACATAGTATAGTAAGGCGTTTTTAGCTGAAAAAAGCGACATAGTATAGTAAGGCGTTTTTAGCTGAAAAAAGCGACATAGTATAGTAAGGCGTTTTTAGCTGAAAAAACGACATAGTATAGTAAGGCGTTTTTAGCTGAAAAAAGCGACATAGTATAGTAAGGCGTTTTTAGCTGAAAAAACGACATAGTATAGTAAGGCGTTTTTAGCTGAAAAAACGACATAGTATAGTAAGGCGTTTTTAGCGAAAAAAGCGACATAGTATAGTAAGGCGTTTTTAGCGAAAAAGCGACATAGTATAGTAAGGCGTTTTTAGCTGAAAAAAGCGACATAGTATAGTAAGGCGTTTTTAGCTGAAAAAGCGACATAGTATAGTAAGGCGTTTTTAGCGAAAAAAGCGACATAGTATAGTAAGGCGTTTTTAGCGAAAAAACGACATAGTATAGTAAGGCGTTTTTAGCTGAAAAAAGCGACATAGTATAGTAAGGCGTTTTTAGCGAAAAACGACATAGTATAGTAAGGCGTTTTTAGCGAAAAAAGCGACATAGTATAGTAAGGCGTTTTTAGCGAAAAAACGACATAGTATAGTAAGGCGTTTTTAGCGAAAAAACGACATAGTATAGTAAGGCGTTTTTAGCGAAAAAGCGACATAGTATAGTAAGGCGTTTTTAGCTGAAAAAACGACATAGTATAGTAAGGCGTTTTTAGCTGAAAAAACGACATAGTATAGTAAGGCGTTTTTAGCTGAAAAAAGCGACATAGTATAGTAAGGCGTTTTTAGCTGAAAAAAGCGACATAGTATAGTAAGGCGTTTTTAGCTGAAAAAACGACATAGTATAGTAAGGCGTTTTTAGCTGAAAAAGCGACATAGTATAGTAAGGCGTTTTTATCTGAAAAAAGCGACATAGTATAGTAAGGCGTTTTTAGCGAAAAAAGCGACATAGTATAGTAAGGCGTTTTTTGAAAAAAGCGACATAGTATAGTAAGGCGTTTTTAGCGAAAAAACGACATAGTATAGTAAGGCGTTTTTAGCTGAAAAAAACGACATAGTATAGTAAGGCGTTTTTAGCGAAAAAAACGACATAGTATAGTAAGGCGTTTTTAGCTGAAAAAAACGACATAGTATAGTAAGGCGTTTTTAGCGAAAAAAACGACATAGTATAGTAAGGCGTTTTTAGCCGAAAAAAACGACATAGTATAGTAAGGCGTTTTTAGCTGAAAAAACGACATAGTATAGTAAGGCGTTTTTAGCCGAAAAAACGACATAGTATAGTAAGGCGTTTTTAGCCGAAAAAACGACATAGTATAGTAAGGCGTTTTTAGCTGAAAAAAACGACATAGTATAGTAAGGCGTTTTTAGCCGAAAAAAACGACATAGTATAGTAAGGCGTTTTAGCTGAAAAAAACGACATAGTATAGTAAGGCGTTTTTAGCTGAAAAAAACGACATAGTATAGTAAGGCGTTTTTAGCTGAAAAAACGACATAGTATAGTAAGGCGTTTTTAGCTGAAAAAAACGACATAGTATAGTAAGGCGTTTTTAGCGAAAAAACGACATAGTATAGTAAGGCGTTTTTAGCGAAAAAAACGACATAGTATAGTAAGGCGTTTTTAGCGAAAAAACGACATAGTATAGTAAGGCGTTTTTAGCTGAAAAAACGACATAGTATAGTAAGGCGTTTTTAGCGAAAAAAACGACATAGTATAGTAAGGCGTTTTAGCTGAAAAAACGACATAGTATAGTAAGGCGTTTTTAGCTGAAAAAAACGACATAGTATAGTAAGGCGTTTTTAGCTGAAAAAAACGACATAGTATAGTAAGGCGTTTTTAGCTGAAAAAAACGACATAGTATAGTAAGGCGTTTTTAGCTGAAAAAACGACATAGTATAGTAAGGCGTTTTTAGCCGAAAAAACGACATAGTATAGTAAGGCGTTTTTAGCTGAAAAAAACGACATAGTATAGTAAGGCGTTTTTAGCTGAAAAAAAGCGACATAGTATAGTAAGGCGTTTTTAGCGAAAAAGCGACATAGTATAGTAAGGCGTTTTTAGCTGAAAAAACGACATAGTATAGTAAGGCGTTTTTAGCTGAAAAAAGCGACATAGTATAGTAAGGCGTTTTTAGCTGAAAAAACGACATAGTATAGTAAGGCGTTTTTTTTTAGCTGAAAAAAGCGACATAGTATAGTAAGGCGTTTTTAGCTGAAAAAGCGACATAGTATAGTAAGGCGTTTTAGCTGAAAAAACGCATAGTATAGTAAGGCGTTTTTAGCTGAAAAACGACATAGTATAGTAAGGCGTTTTTAGCCGAAAAAACGACATAGTATAGTAAGGCGTTTTTAGCTGAAAAAAACGACATAGTATAGTAAGGCGTTTTTAGCCGAAAAAACGACATAGTATAGTAAGGCGTTTTTTAATGCGTTTTTAGCTGAAAAAAACGACGTCGTATAGTAAGGCGTTTTTAGCTGAAAAAACGACATAGTATAGTAAGGCGTTTTTAGCCGAAAAAACGACATAGTATAGTAAGGCGTTTTTAGCTGAAAAAACGACATAGTATAGTAAGGCGTTTTTAGCCGAAAAAACGACATAGTATAGTAAGGCGTTTTTAGCCGAAAAAACGACATAGTATAGTAAGGCGTTTTTAGCTGAAAAAAACGACATAGTATAGTAAGGCGTTTTTAGCTGAAAAAAACGACATAGTATAGTAAGGCGTTTTTAGCTGAAAAAACGACATAGTATAGTAAGGCGTTTTTAGCCGAAAAAAACGACATAGTATAGTAAGGCGTTTTTAGCTGAAAAAACGACATAGTATAGTAAGGCGTTTTTAGCTGAAAAACGACATAGTATAGTAAGGCGTTTTTAGCCGAAAAAACGACATAGTATAGTAAGGCGTTTTTAGCGACAAAAACGACATAGTATAGTAAGGCGTTTTTAGCTTAAAAAACGACATAGTATAGTAAGGCGTTTTTAGCTGAAAAAACGACATAGTATAGTAAGGCGTTTTTAGCTGAAAAAACGACATAGTATAGTAAGGCATTTTTAGCTGAAAAAACGACATAGTATAGTAAGGCGTTTTTAGCTGAAAAAACGACATAGTATAGTAAGGCGTTTTTAGCTGAAAAAACGACATAGTATAGTAAGGCGTTTTTAGCGAAAAAGCGACATAGTATAGTAAGGCGTTTTTAGCGAAAAAACGACATAGTATAGTAAGGCGTTTTTAGCGAAAAAACGACATAGTATAGTAAGGCGTTTTAGCTGAAAAAGCGACATAGTATAGTAAGGCGTTTTTAGCGAAAAAACGACATAGTATAGTAAGGCGTTTTTAGCGAAAAAACGACATAGTATAGTAAGGCGTTTTTAGCGAAAAAACGACATAGTATAGTAAGGCGTTTTAGCTGAAAAAAGCGACATAGTATAGTAAGGCGTTTTTAGCGAAAAAAGCGACATAGTATAGTAAGGCGTTTTTAGCGAAAAAACGACATAGTATAGTAAGGCGTTTTTAGCGAAAAAGCGACATAGTATAGTAAGGCGTTTTAGCGAAAAAGCGACATAGTATAGTAAGGCGTTTTAGCGAAAAAAGCGACATAGTATAGTAAGGCGTTTTTAGCGAAAAAAGCGACATAGTATAGTAAGGCGTTTTTAGCTGAAAAAGCGACATAGTATAGTAAGGCGTTTTTAGCGAAAAAACGACATAGTATAGTAAGGCGTTTTTAGCGAAAAAACGACATAGTATAGTAAGGCGTTTTTAGCGAAAAAACGACATAGTATAGTAAGGCGTTTTTAGCGAAAAAAGCGACATAGTATAGTAAGGCGTTTTTAGCGAAAAAACGACATAGTATAGTAAGGCGTTTTTAGCGAAAAAACGACATAGTATAGTAAGGCGTTTTTAGCTGAAAAAGCGACATAGTATAGTAAGGCGTTTTTAGCGAAAAAAGCGACATAGTATAGTAAGGCGTTTTTAGCGAAAAAAGCGACATAGTATAGTAAGGCGTTTTTAGCGAAAAAAGCGACATAGTATAGTAAGGCGTTTTTAGCGAAAAAAGCGACATAGTATAGTAAGGCGTTTTTAGCGAAAAAACGACATAGTATAGTAAGGCGTTTTTAGCGAAAAAGCGACATAGTATAGTAAGGCGTTTTTAGCGAAAAAACGACATAGTATAGTAAGGCGTTTTTAGCGAAAAAACGACATAGTATAGTAAGGCGTTTTTAGCGAAAAAAGCGACATAGTATAGTAAGGCGTTTTTAGCGAAAAAACGACATAGTATAGTAAGGCGTTTTTAGCGAAAAAAGCGACATAGTATAGTAAGGCGTTTTTAGCGAAAAAACGACATAGTATAGTAAGGCGTTTTTAGCTGAAAAAACGACATAGTATAGTAAGGCGTTTTTAGCGAAAAAAGCGACATAGTATAGTAAGGCGTTTTTAGCGAAAAAAGCGACATAGTATAGTAAGGCGTTTTAGCGAAAAAAGCGACATAGTATAGTAAGGCGTTTTTAGCGAAAAAAGCGACATAGTATAGTAAGGCGTTTTAGCGAAAAAGCGACATAGTATAGTAAGGCGTTTTTAGCGAAAAAGCGACATAGTATAGTAAGGCGTTTTTAGCGAAAAAACGACATAGTATAGTAAGGCGTTTTAGCGAAAAAACGACATAGTATAGTAAGGCGTTTTTAGCGAAAAAAGCGACATAGTATAGTAAGGCGTTTTTAGCTGAAAAAACGACATAGTATAGTAAGGCGTTTTTAGCGAAAAAGCGACATAGTATAGTAAGGCGTTTTTAGCGAAAAAAGCGACATAGTATAGTAAGGCGTTTTTAGCGAAAAAACGACATAGTATAGTAAGGCGTTTTAGCGAAAAAACGACATAGTATAGTAAGGCGTTTTTAGCTGAAAAAAACGACATAGTATAGTAAGGCGTTTTTAGCGAAAAAGCGACATAGTATAGTAAGGCGTTTTTAGCGAAAAAACGACATAGTATAGTAAGGCGTTTTTAGCGAAAAAAGCGACATAGTATAGTAAGGCGTTTTTAGCGAAAAAACGACATAGTATAGTAAGGCGTTTTTAGCGAAAAAGCGACATAGTATAGTAAGGCGTTTTAGCGAAAAAGCGACATAGTATAGTAAGGCGTTTTTAGCGAAAAAAGCGACATAGTATAGTAAGGCGTTTTTAGCGAAAAAACGACATAGTATAGTAAGGCGTTTTTAGCTGAAAAAAGCGACATAGTATAGTAAGGCGTTTTAGCGAAAAAAGCGACATAGTATAGTAAGGCGTTTTTAGCGAAAAAGCGACATAGTATAGTAAGGCGTTTTTAGCGAAAAAAGCGACATAGTATAGTAAGGCGTTTTTAGCGAAAAAGCGACATAGTATAGTAAGGCGTTTTTAGCTGAAAAAAGCGACATAGTATAGTAAGGCGTTTTTAGCGAAAAAACGACATAGTATAGTAAGGCGTTTTAGCGAAAAAAACGACATAGTATAGTAAGGCGTTTTTAGCGAAAAAAGCGACATAGTATAGTAAGGCGTTTTAGCTGAAAAAACGACATAGTATAGTAAGGCGTTTTTAGCTGAAAAAAGCGACATAGTATAGTAAGGCGTTTTAGCGAAAAAACGACATAGTATAGTAAGGCGTTTTAGCTGAAAAAACGACATAGTATAGTAAGGCGTTTTTAGCGAAAAAAGCGACATAGTATAGTAAGGCGTTTTAGCGAAAAAAGCGACATAGTATAGTAAGGCGTTTTTAGCGAAAAAACGACATAGTATAGTAAGGCGTTTTTAGCGAAAAAAACGACATAGTATAGTAAGGCGTTTTTAGCCGAAAAAACGACATAGTATAGTAAGGCGTTTTTAGCTGAAAAAAACGACATAGTATAGTAAGGCGTTTTAGCGAAAAAAAAGCGACATAGTATAGTAAGGCGTTTTTAGCGAAAAAAGCGACATAGTATAGTAAGGCGTTTTAGCGAAAAAAGCGACATAGTATAGTAAGGCGTTTTTAGCGAAAAAAGCGACATAGTATAGTAAGGCGTTTTTAGCTGAAAAAAGCGACATAGTATAGTAAGGCGTTTTAGCTGAAAAAGCGACATAGTATAGTAAGGCGTTTTTAGCGAAAAAGCGACATAGTATAGTAAGGCGTTTTTAGCGAAAAAAGCGACATAGTATAGTAAGGCGTTTTTAGCGAAAAAAGCGACATAGTATAGTAAGGCGTTTTTAGCTGAAAAAACGACATAGTATAGTAAGGCGTTTTTAGCGAAAAAAGCGACATAGTATAGTAAGGCGTTTTTAGCTGAAAAAAGCGACATAGTATAGTAAGGCGTTTTAGCGAAAAAGCGACATAGTATAGTAAGGCGTTTTTAGCGAAAAAAGCGACATAGTATAGTAAGGCGTTTTTAGCGAAAAAAGCGACATAGTATAGTAAGGCGTTTTAGCGAAAAAAGCGACATAGTATAGTAAGGCGTTTTTAGCTGAAAAAAGCGACATAGTATAGTAAGGCGTTTTTAGCTGAAAAAGCGACATAGTATAGTAAGGCGTTTTTAGCGAAAAAAGCGACATAGTATAGTAAGGCGTTTTTAGCGAAAAAGCGACATAGTATAGTAAGGCGTTTTTAGCGAAAAAAGCGACATAGTATAGTAAGGCGTTTTTAGCTGAAAAAAGCGACATAGTATAGTAAGGCGTTTTAGCGAAAAAAGCGACATAGTATAGTAAGGCGTTTTAGCGAAAAAACGACATAGTATAGTAAGGCGTTTTTAGCGAAAAAAGCGACATAGTATAGTAAGGCGTTTTTAGCGAAAAAAGCGACATAGTATAGTAAGGCGTTTTTAGCGAAAAAAGCGACATAGTATAGTAAGGCGTTTTAGCGAAAAAAGCGACATAGTATAGTAAGGCGTTTTTAGCGAAAAAGCGACATAGTATAGTAAGGCGTTTTTAGCGAAAAAAAGCGACATAGTATAGTAAGGCGTTTTTAGCGAAAAAAGCGACATAGTATAGTAAGGCGTTTTTAGCGAAAAAAGCGACATTTTAGCGTTTTTAAAAAAAGCGACATAGTATAGTAAGGCGTTTTTAGCTGAAAAAAGCGACATAGTATAGTAAGGCGTTTTTAGCGAAAAAAGCGACATAGTATAGTAAGGCGTTTTTAGCGAAAAAAGCGACATAGTATAGTAAGGCGTTTTTAGCTGAAAAAAGCGACATAGTATAGTAAGGCGTTTTTAGCGAAAAAAGCGACATAGTATAGTAAGGCGTTTTTAGCGAAAAAGCGACATAGTATAGTAAGGCGTTTTAGCGAAAAAAAAGCGACATAGTATAGTAAGGCGTTTTTAGCGAAAAAAGCGACATAGTATAGTAAGGCGTTTTTAGCTGAAAAAAGCGACATAGTATAGTAAGGCGTTTTTAGCGAAAAAAAACGACATAGTATAGTAAGGCGTTTTTAGCGAAAAAAGCGACATAGTATAGTAAGGCGTTTTTAGCGAAAAAAGCGACATAGTATAGTAAGGCGTTTTTAGCGAAAAAGCGACATAGTATAGTAAGGCGTTTTTAGCGAAAAAAGCGACATAGTATAGTAAGGCGTTTTTAGCTGAAAAAAGCGACATAGTATAGTAAGGCGTTTTTAGCTGAAAAAGCGACATAGTATAGTAAGGCGTTTTTAGCGTAAGGCGTTTTAAAAAGCGACATAGTATAGTAAGGCGTTTTAGCGAAAAAAGCGACATAGTATAGTAAGGCGTTTTAGCGAAAAAAGCGACATAGTATAGTAAGGCGTTTTTAGCGAAAAAAGCGACATAGTATAGTAAGGCGTTTTTAGCTGAAAAAGCGACATAGTATAGTAAGGCGTTTTTAGCGAAAAAAGCGACATAGTATAGTAAGGCGTTTTTAGCGAAAAAAACGACATAGTATAGTAAGGCGTTTTTAGCGAAAAAAGCGACATAGTATAGTAAGGCGTTTTTAGCGAAAAAAGCGACATAGTATAGTAAGGCGTTTTTAGCGAAAAAAGCGACATAGTATAGTAAGGCGTTTTTAGCGAAAAAAGCGACATAGTATAGTAAGGCGTTTTTAGCGAAAAAAGCGACATAGTATAGTAAGGCGTTTTTAGCGAAAAAAGCGACATAGTATAGTAAGGCGTTTTTAGCGAAAAAAAGCGACATAGTATAGTAAGGCGTTTTTAGCGAAAAAAGCGACATAGTATAGTAAGGCGTTTTTAGCGAAAAAAGCGACATAGTATAGTAAGGCGTTTTTAGCGAAAAAACGACATAGTATAGTAAGGCGTTTTTAGCGAAAAAAGCGACATAGTATAGTAAGGCGTTTTTAGCTAAAAAAAAAAGCGACATAGTATAGTAAGGCGTTTTTAGCGAAAAAAGCGACATAGTATAGTAAGGCGTTTTTAGCGAAAAAAGCGACATAGTATAGTAAGGCGTTTTTAGCGAAAAAAGCGACATAGTATAGTAAGGCGTTTTTAGCGAAAAAAGCGACATAGTATAGTAAGGCGTTTTTAGCGAAAAAGCGACATAGTATAGTAAGGCGTTTTTAGCGAAAAAAGCGACATAGTATAGTAAGGCGTTTTTAGCGAAAAAGCGACATAGTATAGTAAGGCGTTTTTAGCGAAAAAGCGACATAGTATAGTAAGGCGTTTTTAGCGAAAAAAGCGACATAGTATAGTAAGGCGTTTTTAGCGAAAAAAGCGACATAGTATAGTAAGGCGTTTTAGCGAAAAAAGCGACATAGTATAGTAAGGCGTTTTTAGCGAAAAAGCGACATAGTATAGTAAGGCGTTTTTAGCGAAAAAACGACATAGTATAGTAAGGCGTTTTTAGCGAAAAAGCGACATAGTATAGTAAGGCGTTTTTAGCGAAAAAGCGACATAGTATAGTAAGGCGTTTTTAGCGAAACGCCTTACGACATAGTATAGTAAGGCGTTTTAGCGAAAAAAGCGACATAGTATAGTAAGGCGTTTTTTAGCTAAAAGCGACATAGTATAGTAAGGCGTTTTTAGCGAAAAAAGCGACATAGTATAGTAAGGCGTTTTAGCGAAAAAAGCGACATAGTATAGTAAGGCGTTTTTAGCGAAAAAAGCGACATAGTATAGTAAGGCGTTTTTAGCGAAAAAAAAGCGACATAGTATAGTAAGGCGTTTTTAGCGAAAAAAGCGACATAGTATAGTAAGGCGTTTTTAGCGAAAAAAGCGACATAGTATAGTAAGGCGTTTTTAGCGAAAAAGCGACATAGTATAGTAAGGCGTTTTTAGCGAAAAAAGCGACATAGTATAGTAAGGCGTTTTTAGCGAAAAAGCGACATAGTATAGTAAGGCGTTTTTTAGCGAAAAAGCGAAGCTAAACATAGTATAGTAAGGCGTTTTTAGCGAAAAAAGCGACATAGTATAGTAAGGCGTTTTTAGCGAAAAAAGCGACATAGTATAGTAAGGCGTTTTAGCGAAAAAAGCGACATAGTATAGTAAGGCGTTTTTAGCGAAAAAGCGACATAGTATAGTAAGGCGTTTTTAGCGAAAAAGCGACATAGTATAGTAAGGCGTTTTTAGCGAAAAAAGCGACATAGTATAGTAAGGCGTTTTTAGCGAAAAAGCGACATAGTATAGTAAGGCGTTTTTAGCGAAAAAAGCGACATAGTATAGTAAGGCGTTTTTAGCGAAAAAGCGACATAGTATAGTAAGGCGTTTTTAGCGAAAAAGCGACATAGTATAGTAAGGCGTTTTTAGCGAAAAAAGCGACATAGTATAGTAAGGCGTTTTTAGCGAAAAAGCGACATAGTATAGTAAGGCGTTTTAGCGAAAAAGCGACATAGTATAGTAAGGCGTTTTTAGCGAAAAAAGCGACATAGTATAGTAAGGCGTTTTTAGCGAAAAAACGACATAGTATAGTAAGGCGTTTTTAGCGAAAAAGCGACATAGTATAGTAAGGCGTTTTTAGCGAAAAAAACGACATAGTATAGTAAGGCGTTTTTAGCGAAAAAAAACGACATAGTATAGTAAGGCGTTTTTAGCGAAAAAAAACGACATAGTATAGTAAGGCGTTTTTAGCGAAAAAAGCGACATAGTATAGTAAGGCGTTTTTAGCGAAAAAAGCGACATAGTATAGTAAGGCGTTTTTAGCGAAAAAACGACATAGTATAGTAAGGCGTTTTTAGCGAAAAAGCGACATAGTATAGTAAGGCGTTTTTAGCGAAAAAAACGACATAGTATAGTAAGGCGTTTTTAGCGAAAAAAGCGACATAGTATAGTAAGGCGTTTTAGCGAAAAAAGCGACATAGTATAGTAAGGCGTTTTTAGCGAAAAAACGACATAGTATAGTAAGGCGTTTTTAGCGAAAAAAGCGACATAGTATAGTAAGGCGTTTTTAGCGAAAAAGCGACATAGTATAGTAAGGCGTTTTTAGCGAAAAAAAGCGACATAGTATAGTAAGGCGTTTTAGCGAAAAAGCGACATAGTATAGTAAGGCGTTTTTAGCGAAAAAAGCGACATAGTATAGTAAGGCGTTTTTAGCGAAAAAAGCGACATAGTATAGTAAGGCGTTTTTAGCGAAAAAACGACATAGTATAGTAAGGCGTTTTTAGCGAAAAAGCGACATAGTATAGTAAGGCGTCGTTTTTTAGCGAAAAAAGCGACATAGTATAGTAAGTCGCGTTTTAGCGAAAAAACGACATAGTATAGTAAGGCGTTTTTAGCGAAAAAAAGCGACATAGTATAGTAAGGCGTTTTAGCGAAAAAAGCGACATAGTATAGTAAGGCGTTTTTAGCGAAAAAAAAGCGACATAGTATAGTAAGGCGTTTTTCAGCTAAAAAAAAAGCGACATAGTATAGTAAGGCGTTTTTAGCAGAAAAAAGCGACATAGTATAGTATGGCGTTTTTAGCGAAAAAGCGACATAGTATAGTAAGGCGTTTTTAGCTAAAAAGCGACATAGTATAGTATGGCGTTTTTAGCGAAAAAGCGACATACTATAGTATGTCGTTTTTAGCGAAAAAACGACATAGTATACTAAGGCGTTTTTAGCTAAAAAGCGACTTAGTATAGTATGGCGTTTTTAGCGAAAAAAGCGACATACTATACTATGTCGTTTTAGCGAAAAAAGCGACTTACTATACTATGTCGTTTTTAGCTAAAAGCGACTTACTATACTATGTCGTTTTTTCAGCTAAAAGCGCCATACTATACTATGTCGTTTTTAGCTGGAAAAAAACGCCTTACTATACTATGTCGTTTTAGCGAAAAAAGCTAAATACGCCTTACTATACTATGTCGTTTTTAGCTAAAAAGCCTTACTATACTATGTCGTTTTTCAGCTAAAAGCGCCTTACTATACTATGTCGTTTTTCAGCTAAAAACGCCTTACTATACTATGTCGTTTTTAGCTAAAAAGCGCCTTACTATACTATGTCGTTTTCAGCTAAAACGCCTTACTATACTATGTCGTTTTTGCAGCTAAAAGCCCTTACTATACTATGTCGTTTTTTAGCTAAAAACGCCTTACTATACTATGTCGTTTTTTTAGCGAAAAAACGCCTTACTATACTATGTCGTTTTTAGCTAAAAGCGCCTTACTATACTATGTCGTTTTTAGCTAAAAACGCCTTACTATACTATGTCGTTTTTAGCTAAAAAGCGCCTTACTATACTATGTCGTTTTTAGCTAAAAAAACGCCTTACTATACTATGTCGTTTTTAGCTAAAAACGCCTTACTATACTATGTCGTTTTTTTTAGCGAAAAAACGCCTTACTATACTATGTCGTTTTTAGCTAAAAACGCCTTACTATACTATGTCGTTTTTAGCTAAAAACGCCTTACTATACTATGTCGTTTTTAGCTAAAAGCCTTAAAAACGCCTTACTATACTATGTCGTTTTTAGCTAAAAACGCCTTACTATACTATGTCGTTTTTTAAAAAGCTAGCTAAAAACGCCTTACTATACTATGTCGTTTTTAGCTAAAACGCCTTACTATACTATGTCGTTTTTAGCTAAAACGCCTTACTATACTATGTCGTTTTTCAGCTAAAAGCGCCTTACTATACTATGTCGTTTTTAGCTAAAAGCGCCTTACTATACTATGTCGTTTTTAGCTAAAAACGCCTTACTATACTATGTCGTTTTTAGCTAAAAACGCCTTACTATACTATGTCGTTTTTCAGCTAAAAGCGCCTTACTATACTATGTCGTTTTTAGCTAAAAACGCCTTACTATACTATGTCGTTTTTTCAGCTAAAAAGCCTTACTATACTATGTCGTTTTTAGCTAAAAGCGCCTTACTATACTATGTCGTTTTTTTAGCTAAAAACGCCTTACTATACTATGTCGTTTTTCAGCTAAAAACGCCTTACTATACTATGTCGTTTTTAGCTAAAAAGCCTTACTATACTATGTCGTTTTTTAGCTAAAAACGCCTTACTATACTATGTCGTTTTTCAGCTAAAACGCCTTACTATACTATGTCGTTTTTAGCTAAAAGCGCCTTACTATACTATGTCGTTTTCAGCTAAAAGCGCCTTACTATACTATGTCGTTTTTTAGCTAAAACGCCTTACTATACTATGTCGTTTTTAGCTAAAAGCCTTACTATACTATGTCGTTTTTAGCTAAAAACGCCTTACTATACTATGTCGTTTTTAGCTAAAAAAGCCTTACTATACTATGTCGTTTTTCAGCTAAAACGCCTTACTATACTATGTCGTTTTTAGCTAAAACGCCTTACTATACTATGTCGTTTTTAGCTAAAAACGCCTTACTATACTATGTCGTTTTTAGCTAAAACGCCTTACTATACTATGTCGTTTTTAGCTAAAAGCGCCTTACTATACTATGTCGTTTTTCAGCTAAAAGCGCCTTACTATACTATGTCGTTTTTCAGCTAAAAACGCCTTACTATACTATGTCGTTTTTCAGCTAAAAAAGCCTTACTATACTATGTCGTTTTTCAGCTAAAACGCCTTACTATACTATGTCGTTTTTAGCTAAAACGCCTTACTATACTATGTCGTTTTTCAGCTAAAAGCCTTACTATACTATGTCGTTTTTCAGCTAAAAGCGCCTTACTATACTATGTCGTTTTTTTAGCTAAAACGCCTTACTATACTATGTCGTTTTTAGCTAAAACGCCTTACTATACTATGTCGTTTTTAGCTAAAAACGCCTTACTATACTATGTCGTTTTTTAGCTAAAAAGCCTTACTATACTATGTCGTTTTTAGCTAAAAAGCCTTACTATACTATGTCGTTTTTAGCTAAAACGCCTTACTATACTATGTCGTTTTTAGCTAAAAACGCCTTACTATACTATGTCGTTTTTAGCTAAAAGCGCCTTACTATACTATGTCGTTTTTAGCTAAAAGCGCCTTACTATACTATGTCGTTTTTAGCTAAAACGCCTTACTATACTATGTCGTTTTTCAGCTAAAAGCGCCTTACTATACTATGTCGTTTTTAGCTAAAAACGCCTTACTATACTATGTCGTTTTTCAGCTAAAACGCCTTACTATACTATGTCGTTTTTAGCTAAAACGCCTTACTATACTATGTCGTTTTTCAGCTAAAACGCCTTACTATACTATGTCGTTTTTAGCTAAAACGCCTTACTATACTATGTCGTTTTTTTAGCTAAAAACGCCTTACTATACTATGTCGTTTTTAGCTAAAAAGCCTTACTATACTATGTCGTTTTTCAGCTAAAAAGCCTTACTATACTATGTCGTTTTTAGCTAAAAACGCCTTACTATACTATGTCGTTTTTAGCTAAAAGCCTTACTATACTATGTCGTTTTTAGCTAAAACGCCTTACTATACTATGTCGTTTTTAGCTAAAACGCCTTACTATACTATGTCGTTTTTAGCTAAAAACGCCTTACTATACTATGTCGTTTTTTAGCTAAAACGCCTTACTATACTATGTCGTTTTTCAGCTAAAAACGCCTTACTATACTATGTCGTTTTTAGCTAAAAACGCCTTACTATACTATGTCGTTTTTAGCTAAAAACGCCTTACTATACTATGTCGTTTTTCAGCTAAAAACGCCTTACTATACTATGTCGTTTTTTTAGCTAAAACGCCTTACTATACTATGTCGTTTTTAGCTAAAACGCCTTACTATACTATGTCGTTTTTCAGCTAAAACGCCTTACTATACTATGTCGTTTTTTTAAAAGCCTTACTAAAAGCGCCTTACTATACTATGTCGTTTTTAGCTAAAAAGCCTTACTATACTATGTCGTTTTTAGCTAAAAACGCCTTACTATACTATGTCGTTTTTCAGCTAAAACGCCTTACTATACTATGTCGTTTTTAGCTAAAAGCGCCTTACTATACTATGTCGTTTTTAGCTAAAACGCCTTACTATACTATGTCGTTTTTAGCTAAAAACGCCTTACTATACTATGTCGTTTTTAGCTAAAACGCCTTACTATACTATGTCGTTTTTAGCTAAAACGCCTTACTATACTATGTCGTTTTTAGCTAAAAACGCCTTACTATACTATGTCGTTTTTAGCTAAAACGCCTTACTATACTATGTCGTTTTTAGCTAAAAGCGCCTTACTATACTATGTCTTACTATACTATGTCCTTTATACTATGTCGTTTTTAGCTAAAAACGCCTTACTATACTATGTCGTTTTTAGCTAAAACGCCTTACTATACTATGTCGTTTTTCAGCTAAAACGCCTTACTATACTATGTCGTTTTTAGCTAAAACGCCTTACTATACTATGTCGTTTTTAGCTAAAACGCCTTACTATACTATGTCGTTTTTAGCTAAAAAGCCTTACTATACTATGTCGTTTTTAGCTAAAAACGCCTTACTATACTATGTCGTTTTTAGCTAAAAACGCCTTACTATACTATGTCGTTTTTAGCTAAAACGCCTTACTATACTATGTCGTTTTTAGCTAAAACGCCTTACTATACTATGTCGTTTTTAGCTAAAAGCGCCTTACTATACTATGTCGTTTTTCAGCTAAAACGCCTTACTATACTATGTCGTTTTTAGCTAAACGCCTTACTATACTATGTCGTTTTTTCAGCTAAAACGCCTTACTATACTATGTCGTTTTTCAGCTAAAAACGCCTTACTATACTATGTCGTTTTTCAGCTAAAACGCCTTACTATACTATGTCGTTTTTAGCTAAAAACGCCTTACTATACTATGTCGTTTTTCAGCTAAAAGCCTTACTATACTATGTCGTTTTTAGCTAAAACGCCTTACTATACTATGTCGTTTTTCAGCTAAAAGCGCCTTACTATACTATGTCGTTTTTCAGCTAAAAACGCCTTACTATACTATGTCGTTTTTTAGCTAAAACGCCTTACTATACTATGTCGTTTTTCAGCTAAAAACGCCTTACTATACTATGTCGTTTTTCAGCTAAAAACGCCTTACTATACTATGTCGTTTTTAGCTAAAACGCCTTACTATACTATGTCGTTTTTTAGCTAAAAGCGCCTTACTATACTATGTCGTTTTTAGCTAAAACGCCTTACTATACTATGTCGTTTTTAGCTAAAAGCCTTACTATACTATGTCGTTTTTTAGCTAAAACGCCTTACTATACTATGTCGTTTTTTAGCTAAAAACGCCTTACTATACTATGTCGTTTTTAGCTAAAAGCGCCTTACTATACTATGTCGTTTTTTAGCTAAAAGCGCCTTACTATACTATGTCGTTTTTTAGCTAAAAGCGCCTTACTATACTATGTCGTTTTTAGCTAAAACGCCTTACTATACTATGTCGTTTTTCAGCTAAAACGCCTTACTATACTATGTCGTTTTTAGCTAAAACGCCTTACTATACTATGTCGTTTTTCAGCTAAAACGCCTTACTATACTATGTCGTTTTCAGCTAAAACGCCTTACTATACTATGTCGTTTTTCAGCTAAAACGCCTTACTATACTATGTCGTTTTTTCAGCTAAAAACGCCTTACTATACTATGTCGTTTTTAGCTAAAACGCCTTACTATACTATGTCGTTTTTTTTAAAAGCTAAAAACGCCTTACTATACTATGTCGTTTTTAGCTAAAACGCCTTACTATACTATGTCGTTTTTAGCTAAAAGCGCTTACTTACTATACTATGTCCTTTTTTCAGCTAAAAACGCCTTACTATACTATGTCGTTTTTAGCTAAAACGCCTTACTATACTATGTCGTTTTTAGCTAAAAAGCCTTACTATACTATGTCGTTTTTAGCTAAAACGCCTTACTATACTATGTCGTTTTTAGCTAAAAACGCCTTACTATACTATGTCGTTTTTTTAGCTAAAAGCCTTACTATACTATGTCGTTTTTCAGCTAAAAGCCTTACTATACTATGTCGTTTTTAGCTAAAAACGCCTTACTATACTATGTCGTTTTTCAGCTAAAAGCGCCTTACTATACTATGTCGTTTTTCAGCTAAAAACGCCTTACTATACTATGTCGTTTTTAGCTAAAACGCCTTACTATACTATGTCGTTTTTCAGCTAAAAGCGCCTTACTATACTATGTCGTTTTTCAGCTAAAAGCGCCTTACTATACTATGTCGTTTTTAGCTAAAACGCCTTACTATACTATGTCGTTTTTCAGCTAAAAGCGCCTTACTATACTATGTCGTTTTTCAGCTAAAAACGCCTTACTATACTATGTCGTTTTTTCAGCTAAAAACGCCTTACTATACTATGTCGTTTTTAGCTAAAAGCGCCTTACTATACTATGTCGTTTTTCAGCTAAAACGCCTTACTATACTATGTCGTTTTTCAGCTAAAACGCCTTACTATACTATGTCGTTTTTCAGCTAAAAGCGCCTTACTATACTATGTCGTTTTTCAGCTAAAACGCCTTACTATACTATGTCGTTTTTAGCTAAAAAGCCTTACTATACTATGCCTTACTATACTATGTCGTTTTTAGCTAAAAAGCTAAAAGCCTTACTATACTATGTCGTTTTTAGCTAAAACGCCTTACTATACTATGTCGTTTTTAGCTAAAACGCCTTACTATACTATGTCGTTTTTAGCTAAAAACGCCTTACTATACTATGTCGTTTTTAGCTAAAAACGCCTTACTATACTATGTCGTTTTTCAGCTAAAAGCCTTACTATACTATGTCGTTTTTAGCTAAAACGCCTTACTATACTATGTCGTTTTTAGCTAAAAGCCTTACTATACTATGTCGTTTTTCAGCTAAAACGCCTTACTATACTATGTCGTTTTTAGCTAAAACGCCTTACTATACTATGTCGTTTTTCAGCTAAAACGCCTTACTATACTATGTCGTTTTTAGCTAAAACGCCTTACTATACTATGTCGTTTTTCAGCTAAAACGCCTTACTATACTATGTCGTTTTTTAGCTAAAACGCCTTACTATACTATGTCGTTTTTCAGCTAAAACGCCTTACTATACTATGTCGTTTTTTCAGCTAAAAACGCCTTACTATACTATGTCGTTTTTCAGCTAAAAACGCCTTACTATACTATGTCGTTTTTAGCTAAAACGCCTTACTATACTATGTCGTTTTTAGCTAAAACGCCTTACTATACTATGTCGTTTTTAGCTAAAAGCTTACTATACTAACGCCTTACTATACTATGTCGTTTTTTAGCTAAAACGCCTTACTATACTATGTCGTTTTTAGCTAAAACGCCTTACTATACTATGTCGTTTTTAGCTAAAACGCCTTACTATACTATGTCGTTTTTAGCTAAAACGCCTTACTATACTATGTCGTTTTTAGCTAAAACGCCTTACTATACTATGTCGTTTTTAGCTAAAAGCCTTACTATACTATGTCGTTTTTCAGCTAAAACGCCTTACTATACTATGTCGTTTTTAGCTAAAAGCGCCTTACTATACTATGTCGTTTTTTAGCTAAAACGCCTTACTATACTATGTCGTTTTTAGCTAAAAACGCCTTACTATACTATGTCGTTTTTAGCTAAAGCGCCTTACTATACTATGTCGTTTTTAGCTAAAAGCGCCTTACTATACTATGTCGTTTTTAGCTAAAACGCCTTACTATACTATGTCGTTTTTCTAAAAGCTAAAAGCCTTACTATACTATGTCGTTTTTAGCTAAAACGCCTTACTATACTATGTCGTTTTTAGCTAAAAGCGCCTTACTATACTATGTCGTTTTTTTAGCTAAAAACGCCTTACTATACTATGTCGTTTTTAGCTAAAAACGCCTTACTATACTATGTCGTTTTTAGCTAAAAGCCTTACTATACTATGTCGTTTTTAGCTAAAAGCCTTACTATACTATGTCGTTTTTAGCTAAAAACGCCTTACTATACTATGTCGTTTTTCAGCTAAAAACGCCTTACTATACTATGTCGTTTTTCAGCTAAAAAGCCTTACTATACTATGTCGTTTTTAGCTAAAACGCCTTACTATACTATGTCGTTTTTTTAGCTAAAACGCCTTACTATACTATGTCGTTTTTAGCTAAAAGCGCCTTACTATACTATGTCGTTTTTTTAGCTAAAAAACGCCTTACTATACTATGTCGTTTTTAGCTAAAACGCCTTACTATACTATGTCGTTTTTCAGCTAAAACGCCTTACTATACTATGTCGTTTTTAGCTAAAACGCCTTACTATACTATGTCGTTTTTAGCTAAAAGCGCCTTACTATACTATGTCGTTTTTCAGCTAAAAACGCCTTACTATACTATGTCGTTTTTAGCTAAAAGCGCCTTACTATACTATGTCGTTTTTCAGCTAAAACGCCTTACTATACTATGTCGTTTTTAGCTAAAAACGCCTTACTATACTATGTCGTTTTTAGCTAAAAACGCCTTACTATACTATGTCGTTTTTAGCTAAAACGCCTTACTATACTATGTCGTTTTTAGCTAAAAGCCTTACTATACTATGTCGTTTTTTAGCTAAAACGCCTTACTATACTATGTCGTTTTTAGCTAAAACGCCTTACTATACTATGTCGTTTTTCAGCTAAAACGCCTTACTATACTATGTCGTTTTTAGCTAAAAACGCCTTACTATACTATGTCGTTTTTCAGCTAAAAAGCCTTACTATACTATGTCGTTTTTAGCTAAAACGCCTTACTATACTATGTCGTTTTTAGCTAAAACGCCTTACTATACTATGTCGTTTTTAGCTAAAAACGCCTTACTATACTATGTCGTTTTTCAGCTAAAACGCCTTACTATACTATGTCGTTTTTAGCTAAAAGCGCCTTACTATACTATGTCGTTTTTCAGCTAAAAACGCCTTACTATACTATGTCGTTTTTAGCTAAAACGCCTTACTATACTATGTCGTTTTTAGCTAAAACGCCTTACTATACTATGTCGTTTTTAGCTAAAACGCCTTACTATACTATGTCGTTTTTAGCTAAAAGCGCCTTACTATACTATGTCGTTTTTAGCTAAAACGCCTTACTATACTATGTCGTTTTTTAGCTAAAACGCCTTACTATACTATGTCGTTTTTAGCTAAAACGCCTTACTATACTATGTCGTTTTTTTTAAAAAGCTACTATAAAAGCTAAAAGCCTTACTATACTATGTCGTTTTTTCAGCTAAAACGCCTTACTATACTATGTCGTTTTTCAGCTAAAAAAGCCTTACTATACTATGTCGTTTTTAGCTAAAAGCCTTACTATACTATGTCGTTTTTAGCTAAAAGCGCCTTACTATACTATGTCGTTTTTAGCTAAAACGCCTTACTATACTATGTCGTTTTTAGCTAAAACGCCTTACTATACTATGTCGTTTTTCAGCTAAAACGCCTTACTATACTATGTCGTTTTTAGCTAAAACGCCTTACTATACTATGTCGTTTTTAGCTAAAAACGCCTTACTATACTATGTCGTTTTTCAGCTAAAACGCCTTACTATACTATGTCGTTTTTAGCTAAAAACGCCTTACTATACTATGTCGTTTTTAGCTAAAACGCCTTACTATACTATGTCGTTTTTAGCTAAAACGCCTTACTATACTATGTCGTTTTTAGCTAAAAGCCTTACTATACTATGTCGTTTTTAGCTAAAACGCCTTACTATACTATGTCGTTTTTAGCTAAAACGCCTTACTATACTATGTCGTTTTTTAGCTAAAAACGCCTTACTATACTATGTCGTTTTTAGCTAAAAACGCCTTACTATACTATGTCGTTTTTAGCTAAAACGCCTTACTATACTATGTCGTTTTTTAGCTAAAACGCCTTACTATACTATGTCGTTTTTTAGCTAAAAAGCCTTACTATACTATGTCGTTTTTTAGCTAAAACGCCTTACTATACTATGTCGTTTTTAGCTAAAACGCCTTACTATACTATGTCGTTTTTAGCTAAAAGCGCCTTACTATACTATGTCGTTTTTAGCTAAAAACGCCTTACTATACTATGTCGTTTTTAGCTAAAAACGCCTTACTATACTATGTCGTTTTTTAGCTAAAAACGCCTTACTATACTATGTCGTTTTCAGCTAAAAACGCCTTACTATACTATGTCGTTTTTAGCTAAAAGCCTTACTATACTATGTCGTTTTTAGCTAAAACGCCTTACTATACTATGTCGTTTTTAGCTAAAACGCCTTACTATACTATGTCGTTTTTAGCTAAAAAGCCTTACTATACTATGTCGTTTTTCAGCTAAAACGCCTTACTATACTATGTCGTTTTTAGCTAAAAGCGCCTTACTATACTATGTCGTTTTTAGCTAAAAACGCCTTACTATACTATGTCGTTTTTAGCTAAAAACGCCTTACTATACTATGTCGTTTTTAGCTAAAAGCGCCTTACTATACTATGTCGTTTTTTAGCTAAAAACGCCTTACTATACTATGTCGTTTTTCAGCTAAAAAGCCTTACTATACTATGTCGTTTTTAGCTAAAAACGCCTTACTATACTATGTCGTTTTTTTTAGCTAAAACGCCTTACTATACTATGTCGTTTTTTAGCTAAAACGCCTTACTATACTATGTCGTTTTTAGCTAAAACGCCTTACTATACTATGTCGTTTTTAGCTAAAACGCCTTACTATACTATGTCGTTTTTAGCTAAAACGCCTTACTATACTATGTCGTTTTTAGCTAAAAACGCCTTACTATACTATGTCGTTTTTAGCTAAAACGCCTTACTATACTATGTCGTTTTTTAGCTAAAAAGCCTTACTATACTATGTCGTTTTTAGCTAAAAACGCCTTACTATACTATGTCGTCGTTTTAGCTAAAAACGCCTTACTATACTATGTCGTTTTTAGCTAAAAACGCCTTACTATACTATGTCGTTTTTAGCTAAAAAGCCTTACTATACTATGTCGTTTTTAGCTAAAAACGCCTTACTATACTATGTCGTTTTTAGCTAAAAGCCTTACTATACTATGTCGTTTTTAGCTAAAAACGCCTTACTATACTATGTCGTTTTTAGCTAAAAACGCCTTACTATACTATGTCGTTTTTCAGCTAAAAACGCCTTACTATACTATGTCGTTTTTAGCTAAAAACGCCTTACTATACTATGTCGTTTTTAGCTAAAACGCCTTACTATACTATGTCGTTTTTTAAAAAGCTAAAAACGCCTTACTATACTATGTCGTTTTTAGCTAAAAGCGCCTTACTATACTATGTCGTTTTTAGCTAAAACGCCTTACTATACTATGTCGTTTTTAGCTAAAACGCCTTACTATACTATGTCGTTTTTAGCTAAAACGCCTTACTATACTATGTCGTTTTTAGCTAAAAAGCCTTACTATACTATGTCGTTTTTAGCTAAAACGCCTTACTATACTATGTCGTTTTTAGCTAAAAAGCCTTACTATACTATGTCGTTTTTTTAGCTAAAAACGCCTTACTATACTATGTCGTTTTTAGCTAAAAAGCCTTACTATACTATGTCGTTTTTAGCTAAAAGCGCCTTACTATACTATGTCGTTTTTAGCTAAAAACGCCTTACTATACTATGTCGTTTTTAGCTAAAACGCCTTACTATACTATGTCGTTTTTAGCTAAAAGCGCCTTACTATACTATGTCGTTTTTAGCTAAAACGCCTTACTATACTATGTCGTTTTAGCTAAAAGCCTTACTATACTAAGCTAAAACGCCTTACTATACTATGTCGTTTTTAGCTAAAACGCCTTACTATACTATGTCGTTTTTAGCTAAAAACGCCTTACTATACTATGTCGTTTTTAGCTAAAACGCCTTACTATACTATGTCGTTTTTAGCTAAAACGCCTTACTATACTATGTCGTTTTTAGCTAAAACGCCTTACTATACTATGTCGTTTTTCAGCTAAAACGCCTTACTATACTATGTCGTTTTTAGCTAAAACGCCTTACTATACTATGTCGTTTTTAGCTAAAACGCCTTACTATACTATGTCGTTTTTAGCTAAAAACGCCTTACTATACTATGTCGTTTTTCAGCTAAAACGCCTTACTATACTATGTCGTTTTTAGCTAAAACGCCTTACTATACTATGTCGTTTTTAGCTAAAAACGCCTTACTATACTATGTCGTTTTTAGCTAAAAAGCCTTACTATACTATGTCGTTTTTTAGCTAAAAACGCCTTACTATACTATGTCGTTTTTTAGCTAAAACGCCTTACTATACTATGTCGTTTTTTAGCTAAAAAGCCTTACTATACTATGTCGTTTTTTAGCTAAAACGCCTTACTATACTATGTCGTTTTTAGCTAAAACGCCTTACTATACTATGTCGTTTTTAGCTAAAACGCCTTACTATACTATGTCGTTTTTAGCTAAAAACGCCTTACTATACTATGTCGTTTTTAGCTAAAACGCCTTACTATACTATGTCGTTTTTAGCTAAAAACGCCTTACTATACTATGTCGTTTTTAGCTAAAACGCCTTACTATACTATGTCGTTTTTAGCTAAAACGCCTTACTATACTATGTCGTTTTTAGCTAAAAAGCCTTACTATACTATGTCGTTTTTTTAGCTAAAACGCCTTACTATACTATGTCGTTTTTAGCTAAAACGCCTTACTATACTATGTCGTTTTTAGCTAAAACGCCTTACTATACTATGTCGTTTTTTAGCTAAAACGCCTTACTATACTATGTCGTTTTTAGCTAAAACGCCTTACTATACTATGTCGTTTTTAGCTAAAACGCCTTACTATACTATGTCGTTTTTAGCTAAAAACGCCTTACTATACTATGTCGTTTTTAGCTAAAACGCCTTACTATACTATGTCGTTTTTAGCTAAAACGCCTTACTATACTATGTCGTTTTTAGCTAAAAACGCCTTACTATACTATGTCGTTTTTAGCTAAAACGCCTTACTATACTATGTCGTTTTTAGCTAAAAACGCCTTACTATACTATGTCGTTTTTAGCTAAAAACGCCTTACTATACTATGTCGTTTTTAGCTAAAACGCCTTACTATACTATGTCGTTTTTAGCTAAAACGCCTTACTATACTATGTCGTTTTTAGCTAAAACGCCTTACTATACTATGTCGTTTTTAGCTAAAACGCCTTACTATACTATGTCGTTTTTAGCTAAAAACGCCTTACTATACTATGTCGTTTTTAGCTAAAACGCCTTACTATACTATGTCGTTTTTAGCTAAAAACGCCTTACTATACTATGTCGTTTTTCAGCTAAAACGCCTTACTATACTATGTCGTTTTTAGCTAAAACGCCTTACTATACTATGTCGTTTTTAGCTAAAAGCGCCTTACTATACTATGTCGTTTTTTAGCTAAAAACGCCTTACTATACTATGTCGTTTTTAGCTAAAAACGCCTTACTATACTATGTCGTTTTTTAGCTAAAACGCCTTACTATACTATGTCGTTTTTAGCTAAAAACGCCTTACTATACTATGTCGTTTTTAGCTAAAAACGCCTTACTATACTATGTCGTTTTTAGCTAAAAACGCCTTACTATACTATGTCGTTTTTAGCTAAAACTATGTCGCCTTACTATACTATGTCGTTTTTAGCTAAAACGCCTTACTATACTATGTCGTTTTTAGCTAAAACGCCTTACTATACTATGTCGTTTTTAGCTAAAACGCCTTACTATACTATGTCGTTTTTAGCTAAAACGCCTTACTATACTATGTCGTTTTTAGCTAAAAGCCTTACTATACTATGTCGTTTTTAAAACGCCTTACTATACTATGTCGTTTTTAGCTAAAAACGCCTTACTATACTATGTCGTTTTTAGCTAAAAACGCCTTACTATACTATGTCGTTTTTAGCTAAAAACGCCTTACTATACTATGTCGTTTTTAGCTAAAAACGCCTTACTATACTATGTCGTTTTTAGCTAAAACGCCTTACTATACTATGTCGTTTTTAGCTAAAACGCCTTACTATACTATGTCGTTTTTAGCTAAAACGCCTTACTATACTATGTCGTTTTTAGCTAAAACGCCTTACTATACTATGTCGTTTTTAGCTAAAACGCCTTACTATACTATGTCGTTTTTAGCTAAAACGCCTTACTATACTATGTCGTTTTTTAGCTAAAACGCCTTACTATACTATGTCGTTTTTCAGCTAAAACGCCTTACTATACTATGTCGTTTTTAGCTAAAACGCCTTACTATACTATGTCGTTTTTAGCTAAAACGCCTTACTATACTATGTCGTTTTTAGCTAAAACGCCTTACTATACTATGTCGTTTTTTTTTACTATACTATGTCGTTTTTAGCTAAAACGCCTTACTATACTATGTCGTTTTTAGCTAAAAACGCCTTACTATACTATGTCGTTTTTTAGCTAAAAGCGCCTTACTATACTATGTCGTTTTTAGCTAAAAACGCCTTACTATACTATGTCGTTTTTAGCTAAAACGCCTTACTATACTATGTCGTTTTTAGCTAAAACGCCTTACTATACTATGTCGTTTTTAGCTAAAACGCCTTACTATACTATGTCGTTTTTAGCTAAAAACGCCTTACTATACTATGTCGTTTTTAGCTAAAACGCCTTACTATACTATGTCGTTTTTAGCTAAAACGCCTTACTATACTATGTCGTTTTTAGCTAAAACGCCTTACTATACTATGTCGTTTTTAGCTAAAACGCCTTACTATACTATGTCGTTTTTTCAGCTAAAAACGCCTTACTATACTATGTCGTTTTTAGCTAAAACGCCTTACTATACTATGTCGTTTTTAGCTAAAAGCGCCTTACTATACTATGTCGTTTTTAGCTAAAAACGCCTTACTATACTATGTCGTTTTTAGCTAAAACGCCTTACTATACTATGTCGTTTTTAGCTAAAAACGCCTTACTATACTATGTCGTTTTTAGCTAAAAACGCCTTACTATACTATGTCGTTTTTAGCTAAAACGCCTTACTATACTATGTCGTTTTTTTAGCTAAAACGCCTTACTATACTATGTCGTTTTTAGCTAAAAACGCCTTACTATACTATGTCGTTTTTAGCTAAAAACGCCTTACTATACTATGTCGTTTTTAGCTAAAACGCCTTACTATACTATGTCGTTTTTAGCTAAAAACGCCTTACTATACTATGTCGTTTTTAGCTAAAACGCCTTACTATACTATGTCGTTTTTAGCTAAAACGCCTTACTATACTATGTCGTTTTTAGCTAAAAACGCCTTACTATACTATGTCGTTTTTAGCTAAAACGCCTTACTATACTATGTCGTTTTTAGCTAAAAAGCCTTACTATACTATGTCGTTTTTAGCTAAAACGCCTTACTATACTATGTCGTTTTTAGCTAAAACGCCTTACTATACTATGTCGTTTTTAGCTAAAAGCCTTACTATACTATGTCGTTTTTAGCTAAAAACGCCTTACTATACTATGTCGTTTTTAGCTAAAAGCCTTACTATACTATGTCGTTTTTAGCTAAAACGCCTTACTATACTATGTCGTTTTTAGCTAAAACGCCTTACTATACTATGTCGTTTTTAGCTAAAACGCCTTACTATACTATGTCGTTTTTAGCTAAAACGCCTTACTATACTATGTCGTTTTTAGCTAAAACGCCTTACTATACTATGTCGTTTTTAGCTAAAACGCCTTACTATACTATGTCGTTTTTTAGCTAAAACGCCTTACTATACTATGTCGTTTTTAGCTAAAAACGCCTTACTATACTATGTCGTTTTTAGCTAAAAAGCCTTACTATACTATGTCGTTTTTAGCTAAAAACGCCTTACTATACTATGTCGTTTTTAGCTAAAAACGCCTTACTATACTATGTCGTTTTTAGCTAAAACGCCTTACTATACTATGTCGTTTTTAGCTAAAAACGCCTTACTATACTATGTCGTTTTTAGCTAAAACGCCTTACTATACTATGTCGTTTTTAGCTAAAACGCCTTACTATACTATGTCGTTTTTAGCTAAAACGCCTTACTATACTATGTCGTTTTTAGCTAAAAACGCCTTACTATACTATGTCGTTTTTAGCTAAAACGCCTTACTATACTATGTCGTTTTTAGCTAAAAACGCCTTACTATACTATGTCGTTTTTAGCTAAAACGCCTTACTATACTATGTCGTTTTTAGCTAAAACGCCTTACTATACTATGTCGTTTTTAGCTAAAACGCCTTACTATACTATGCTAAAAACGCCTTACTATACTATGTCGTTTTTAGCTAAAACGCCTTACTATACTATGTCGTTTTTTAGCTAAAACGCCTTACTATACTATGTCGTTTTTAGCTAAAAGCGCCTTACTATACTATGTCGTTTTTAGCTAAAAACGCCTTACTATACTATGTCGTTTTTTAGCTAAAACGCCTTACTATACTATGTCGTTTTTAGCTAAAAACGCCTTACTATACTATGTCGTTTTTAGCTAAAACGCCTTACTATACTATGTCGTTTTTAGCTAAAAACGCCTTACTATACTATGTCGTTTTTTAGCTAAAAACGCCTTACTATACTATGTCGTTTTTAGCTAAAACGCCTTACTATACTATGTCGTTTTTAGCTAAAAACGCCTTACTATACTATGTCGTTTTTAGCTAAAAACGCCTTACTATAATGTCGCTAAAAACGCCTTACTATACTATGTCGTTTTTTAGCTAAAACGCCTTACTATACTATGTCGTTTTTAGCTAAAAACGCCTTACTATACTATGTCGTTTTTAGCTAAAAACGCCTTACTATACTATGTCGTTTTTAGCTAAAACGCCTTACTATACTATGTCGTTTTTAGCTAAAACGCCTTACTATACTATGTCGTTTTTAGCTAAAACGCCTTACTATACTATGTCGTTTTTAGCTAAAAACGCCTTACTATACTATGTCGTTTTTAGCTAAAACGCCTTACTATACTATGTCGTTTTTAGCTAAAACGCCTTACTATACTATGTCGTTTTTTAGCTAAAACGCCTTACTATACTATGTCGTTTTTAGCTAAAAACGCCTTACTATACTATGTCGTTTTTAGCTAAAACGCCTTACTATACTATGTCGTTTTTAGCTAAAAGCCTTACTATACTATGTCGTTTTTAGCTAAAACGCCTTACTATACTATGTCGTTTTTAGCTAAAAACGCCTTACTATACTATGTCGTTTTTAGCTAAAAACGCCTTACTATACTATGTCGTTTTTAGCTAAAAACGCCTTACTATACTATGTCGTTTTTAGCTAAAAAGCCTTACTATACTATGTCGTTTTTAGCTAAAAACGCCTTACTATACTATGTCGTTTTTAGCTAAAACGCCTTACTATACTATGTCGTTTTTAGCTAAAACGCCTTACTATACTATGTCGTTTTTAGCTAAAACGCCTTACTATACTATGTCGTTTTTAGCTAAAACGCCTTACTATACTATGTCGTTTTTAGCTAAAACGCCTTACTATACTATGTCGTTTTTAGCTAAAACGCCTTACTATACTATGTCGTTTTTAGCTAAAACGCCTTACTATACTATGTCGTTTTTTAGCTAAAACGCCTTACTATACTATGTCGTTTTTAGCTAAAAACGCCTTACTATACTATGTCGTTTTTAGCTAAAACGCCTTACTATACTATGTCGTTTTTAGCTAAAAACGCCTTACTATACTATGTCGTTTTTAGCTAAAACGCCTTACTATACTATGTCGTTTTTAGCTAAAACGCCTTACTATACTATGTCGTTTTTAGCTAAAAACGCCTTACTATACTATGTCGTTTTTAGCTAAAACGCCTTACTATACTATGTCGTTTTTTAGCTAAAAACGCCTTACTATACTATGTCGTTTTTTAGCTAAACGCGCCTTACTATACTATGTCGTTTTTAGCTAAAAACGCCTTACTATACTATGTCGTTTTTTAGCTAAAACGCCTTACTATACTATGTCGTTTTTAGCTAAAAACGCCTTACTATACTATGTCGTTTTTTAGCTAAAAACGCCTTACTATACTATGTCGTTTTTAGCTAAAACGCCTTACTATACTATGTCGTTTTTTAGCTAAAACGCCTTACTATACTATGTCGTTTTTAGCTAAAAACGCCTTACTATACTATGTCGTTTTTAGCTAAAACGCCTTACTATACTATGTCGTTTTTAGCTAAAACGCCTTACTATACTATGTCGTTTTTAGCTAAAAGCGCCTTACTATACTATGTCGTTTTTAGCTAAAACGCCTTACTATACTATGTCGTTTTTAGCTTTAGCTAAAACGCCTTACTATACTATGTCGTTTTTAGCTAAAACGCCTTACTATACTATGTCGTTTTTTAGCTAAAACGCCTTACTATACTATGTCGTTTTTAGCTAAAACGCCTTACTATACTATGTCGTTTTTAGCTAAAACGCCTTACTATACTATGTCGTTTTTTAGCTAAAAACGCCTTACTATACTATGTCGTTTTTAGCTAAAACGCCTTACTATACTATGTCGTTTTTAGCTAAAAACGCCTTACTATACTATGTCGTTTTTAGCTAAAAACGCCTTACTATACTATGTCGTTTTTAGCTAAAACGCCTTACTATACTATGTCGTTTTTAGCTAAAACGCCTTACTATACTATGTCGTTTTTAGCTAAAAAGCCTTACTATACTATGTCGTTTTTAGCTAAAACGCCTTACTATACTATGTCGTTTTTAGCTAAAAGCGCCTTACTATACTATGTCGTTTTTAGCTAAAACGCCTTACTATACTATGTCGTTTTTAGCTAAAAACGCCTTACTATACTATGTCGTTTTTAGCTAAAACGCCTTACTATACTATGTCGTTTTTAGCTAAAACGCCTTACTATACTATGTCGTTTTTAGCTAAAAACGCCTTACTATACTATGTCGTTTTTAGCTAAAACGCCTTACTATACTATGTCGTTTTTAGCTAAAACGCCTTACTATACTATGTCGTTTTTAGCTAAAACGCCTTACTATACTATGTCGTTTTTAGCTAAAAGCGCCTTACTATACTATGTCGTTTTTAGCTAAAACGCCTTACTATACTATGTCGTTTTTAGCTTAAAACGCCTTACTATACTATGTCGTTTTTTAGCTAAAAACGCCTTACTATACTATGTCGTTTTTAGCTAAAAACGCCTTACTATACTATGTCGTTTTTAGCTAAAAGCCTTACTATAAAACGCCTTACTATACTATGTCGTTTTTAGCTAAAAAGCCTTACTATACTATGTCGTTTTTAGCTAAAACGCCTTACTATACTATGTCGTTTTTAGCTAAAACGCCTTACTATACTATGTCGTTTTTTTTAAAACGCCTTACTATACTATGTCGTTTTTAGCTAAAAACGCCTTACTATACTATGTCGTTTTTTAGCTAAAAACGCCTTACTATACTATGTCGTTTTTAGCTAAAACGCCTTACTATACTATGTCGTTTTTAGCTAAAAACGCCTTACTATACTATGTCGTTTTTTTGCTAAAACGCCTTACTATACTATGTCGTTTTTAGCTAAAACGCCTTACTATACTATGTCGTTTTTTTAGCTAAAAACGCCTTACTATACTATGTCGTTTTTAGCTAAAACGCCTTACTATACTATGTCGTTTTTAGCTAAAACGCCTTACTATACTATGTCGTTTTTTAGCTAAAAACGCCTTACTATACTATGTCGTTTTTAGCTAAAACGCCTTACTATACTATGTCGTTTTTAGCTAAAACGCCTTACTATACTATGTCGTTTTTAGCTAAAACGCCTTACTATACTATGTCGTTTTTAGCTAAAACGCCTTACTATACTATGTCGTTTTTAGCTAAAACGCCTTACTATACTATGTCGTTTTTTAGCTAAAACGCCTTACTATACTATGTCGTTTTTAGCTAAAAACGCCTTACTATACTATGTCGTTTTTAGCTAAAAACGCCTTACTATACTATGTCGTTTTTAGCTAAAAACGCCTTACTATACTATGTCGTTTTTAGCTAAAACGCCTTACTATACTATGTCGTTTTTAGCTAAAACGCCTTACTATACTATGTCGTTTTTAGCTAAAACGCCTTACTATACTATGTCGTTTTTTAGCTAAAACGCCTTACTATACTATGTCGTTTTTAGCTAAAACGCCTTACTATACTATGTCGTTTTTTAGCTAAAACGCCTTACTATACTATGTCGTTTTTAGCTATAAAAACGCCTTACTATACTATGTCGTTTTTAGCTAAAACGCCTTACTATACTATGTCGTTTTTAGCTAAAAACGCCTTACTATACTATGTCGTTTTTAGCTAAAACGCCTTACTATACTATGTCGTTTTTAGCTAAAAACGCCTTACTATACTATGTCGTTTTTAGCTAAAACGCCTTACTATACTATGTCGTTTTTAGCTAAAACGCCTTACTATACTATGTCGTTTTTAGCTAAAAACGCCTTACTATACTATGTCGTTTTTAGCTAAAACGCCTTACTATACTATGTCGTTTTTAGCTAAAAACGCCTTACTATACTATGTCGTTTTTAGCTAAAACGCCTTACTATACTATGTCGTTTTTTAGCTAAAAACGCCTTACTATACTATGTCGTTTTTAGCTAAAACGCCTTACTATACTATGTCGTTTTTAGCTAAAACGCCTTACTATACTATGTCGTTTTTAGCTAAAACGCCTTACTATACTATGTCGTTTTTAGCTAAAACGCCTTACTATACTATGTCGTTTTTAGCTAAAACGCCTTACTATACTATGTCGTTTTTAGCTAAAAACGCCTTACTATACTATGTCGTTTTTAGCTAAAAACGCCTTACTATACTATGTCGTTTTTAGCTAAAACGCCTTACTATACTATGTCGTTTTTAGCTAAAACGCCTTACTATACTATGTCGTTTTTAGCTAAAAACGCCTTACTATACTATGTCGTTTTTAGCTAAAACGCCTTACTATACTATGTCGTTTTTAGCTAAAACGCCTTACTATACTATGTCGTTTTTAGCTAAAACGCCTTACTATACTATGTCGTTTTTAGCTAAAAACGCCTTACTATACTATGTCGTTTTTAGCTAAAAACGCCTTACTATACTATGTCGTTTTTAGCTAAAACGCCTTACTATACTATGTCGTTTTTAGCTAAAACGCCTTACTATACTATGTCGTTTTTAGCTAAAACGCCTTACTATACTATGTCGTTTTTTTAGCTAAAAACGCCTTACTATACTATGTCGTTTTTAGCTAAAACGCCTTACTATACTATGTCGTTTTTAGCTAAAACGCCTTACTATACTATGTCGTTTTTAGCTAAAACGCCTTACTATACTATGTCGTTTTTAGCTAAAAACGCCTTACTATACTATGTCGTTTTTTAGCTAAAACGCCTTACTATACTATGTCGTTTTTCAGCTAAAACGCCTTACTATACTATGTCGTTTTTAGCTAAAAACGCCTTACTATACTATGTCGTTTTTTAGCTAAAACGCCTTACTATACTATGTCGTTTTTAGCTAAAACGCCTTACTATACTATGTCGTTTTTAGCTAAAACGCCTTACTATACTATGTCGTTTTTAGCTAAAAACGCCTTACTATACTATGTCGTTTTTAGCTAAAACGCCTTACTATACTATGTCGTTTTTCAGCTAAAACGCCTTACTATACTATGTCGTTTTTAGCTAAAACGCCTTACTATACTATGTCGTTTTTAGCTAAAAACGCCTTACTATACTATGTCGTTTTTAGCTAAAAACGCCTTACTATACTATGTCGTTTTTAGCTAAAACGCCTTACTATACTATGTCGTTTTTAGCTAAAACGCCTTACTATACTATGTCGTTTTTAGCTAAAACGCCTTACTATACTATGTCGTTTTTAGCTAAAACGCCTTACTATACTATGTCGTTTTTTAGCTAAAAACGCCTTACTATACTATGTCGTTTTTTAGCTAAAACGCCTTACTATACTATGTCGTTTTTAGCTAAAACGCCTTACTATACTATGTCGTTTTTAGCTAAAACGCCTTACTATACTATGTCGTTTTTAGCTAAAACGCCTTACTATACTATGTCGTTTTTAGCTAAAACGCCTTACTATACTATGTCGTTTTTTAGCTAAAAACGCCTTACTATACTATGTCGTTTTTTAGCTAAAACGCCTTACTATACTATGTCGTTTTTAGCTAAAACGCCTTACTATACTATGTCGTTTTTAGCTAAAAACGCCTTACTATACTATGTCGTTTTTAGCTAAAACGCCTTACTATACTATGTCGTTTTTAGCTAAAAACGCCTTACTATACTATGTCGTTTTTAGCTAAAAACGCCTTACTATACTATGTCGTTTTTAGCTAAAACGCCTTACTATACTATGTCGTTTTTAGCTAAAAACGCCTTACTATACTATGTCGTTTTTAGCTAAAACGCCTTACTATACTATGTCGTTTTTAGCTAAAAACGCCTTACTATACTATGTCGTTTTTTAGCTAAAACGCCTTACTATACTATGTCGTTTTTCAGCTAAAACGCCTTACTATACTATGTCGTTTTTTAGCTAAAACGCCTTACTATACTATGTCGTTTTTCAGCTAAAACGCCTTACTATACTATGTCGTTTTTAGCTAAAAACGCCTTACTATACTATGTCGTTTTTAGCTAAAACGCCTTACTATACTATGTCGTTTTTCTAGCTAAAAACGCCTTACTATACTATGTCGTTTTTAGCTAAAACGCCTTACTATACTATGTCGTTTTTAGCTAAAACGCCTTACTATACTATGTCGTTTTTCAGCTAAAACGCCTTACTATACTATGTCGTTTTTAGCTAAAACGCCTTACTATACTATGTCGTTTTTAGCTAAAACGCCTTACTATACTATGTCGTTTTTAGCTAAAAACGCCTTACTATACTATGTCGTTTTTAGCTAAAACGCCTTACTATACTATGTCGTTTTTAGCTAAAACGCCTTACTATACTATGTCGTTTTTAGCTAAAACGCCTTACTATACTATGTCGTTTTTTCAGCTAAAACGCCTTACTATACTATGTCGTTTTTAGCTAAAACGCCTTACTATACTATGTCGTTTTTCAGCTAAAACGCCTTACTATACTATGTCGTTTTTAGCTAAAAACGCCTTACTATACTATGTCGTTTTTCAGCTAAAACGCCTTACTATACTATGTCGTTTTTAGCTAAAAACGCCTTACTATACTATGTCGTTTTTCAGCTAAAACGCCTTACTATACTATGTCGTTTTTCAGCTAAAAACGCCTTACTATACTATGTCGTTTTTTAGCTAAAACGCCTTACTATACTATGTCGTTTTTCAGCTAAAACGCCTTACTATACTATGTCGTTTTTTCAGCTAAAACGCCTTACTATACTATGTCGTTTTTAGCTAAAACGCCTTACTATACTATGTCGTTTTTAGCTAAAACGCCTTACTATACTATGTCGTTTTTAGCTAAAAACGCCTTACTATACTATGTCGTTTTTTAGCTAAAACGCCTTACTATACTATGTCGTTTTTTCAGCTAAAACGCCTTACTATACTATGTCGTTTTTAGCTAAAAACGCCTTACTATACTATGTCGTTTTTCAGCTAAAACGCCTTACTATACTATGTCGTTTTTCAGCTAAAACGCCTTACTATACTATGTCGTTTTTAGCTAAAACGCCTTACTATACTATGTCGTTTTTAGCTAAAACGCCTTACTATACTATGTCGTTTTTTTTTAGCTAAAACGCCTTACTATACTATGTCGTTTTCAGCTAAAACGCCTTACTATACTATGTCGTTTTTAGCTAAAACGCCTTACTATACTATGTCGTTTTTAGCTAAAACGCCTTACTATACTATGTCGTTTTTCAGCTAAAACGCCTTACTATACTATGTCGTTTTTCAGCTAAAACGCCTTACTATACTATGTCGTTTTTAGCTAAAAACGCCTTACTATACTATGTCGTTTTTCAGCTAAAACGCCTTACTATACTATGTCGTTTTTAGCTAAAAACGCCTTACTATACTATGTCGTTTTTAGCTAAAACGCCTTACTATACTATGTCGTTTTTTAGCTAAAACGCCTTACTATACTATGTCGTTTTTAGCTAAAAACGCCTTACTATACTATGTCGTTTTTAGCTAAAACGCCTTACTATACTATGTCGTTTTTCAGCTAAAACGCCTTACTATACTATGTCGTTTTTAGCTAAAACGCCTTACTATACTATGTCGTTTTTTCAGCTAAAACGCCTTACTATACTATGTCGTTTTTAGCTAAAACGCCTTACTATACTATGTCGTTTTTAGCTAAAACGCCTTACTATACTATGTCGTTTTTACTATGCTAGCTAAAACGCCTTACTATACTATGTCGTTTTTAGCTAAAACGCCTTACTATACTATGTCGTTTTTTAGCTAAAACGCCTTACTATACTATGTCGTTTTTAGCTAAAACGCCTTACTATACTATGTCGTTTTTCAGCTAAAACGCCTTACTATACTATGTCGTTTTTAGCTAAAACGCCTTACTATACTATGTCGTTTTTCAGCTAAAACGCCTTACTATACTATGTCGTTTTTAGCTAAAACGCCTTACTATACTATGTCGTTTTTTAGCTAAAACGCCTTACTATACTATGTCGTTTTTCAGCTAAAACGCCTTACTATACTATGTCGTTTTTTAGCTAAAACGCCTTACTATACTATGTCGTTTTTTAGCTAAAAGCTAAAACGCCTTACTATACTATGTCGTTTTTAGCTAAAACGCCTTACTATACTATGTCGTTTTTAGCTAAAACGCCTTACTATACTATGTCGTTTTTCAGCTAAAACGCCTTACTATACTATGTCGTTTTTAGCTAAAACGCCTTACTATACTATGTCGTTTTTAGCTAAAACGCCTTACTATACTATGTCGTTTTTTAGCTAAAACGCCTTACTATACTATGTCGTTTTTAGCTAAAAACGCCTTACTATACTATGTCGTTTTTTCAGCTAAAACGCCTTACTATACTATGTCGTTTTTCAGCTAAAACGCCTTACTATACTATGTCGTTTTTCAGCTAAAACGCCTTACTATACTATGTCGTTTTTAGCTAAAACGCCTTACTATACTATGTCGTTTTTCAGCTAAAAACGCCTTACTATACTATGTCGTTTTTAGCTAAAACGCCTTACTATACTATGTCGTTTTTAGCTAAAAACGCCTTACTATACTATGTCGTTTTTAGCTAAAACGCCTTACTATACTATGTCGTTTTTCAGCTAAAACGCCTTACTATACTATGTCGTTTTTAGCTAAAACGCCTTACTATACTATGTCGTTTTTAGCTAAAACGCCTTACTATACTATGTCGTTTTTCAGCTAAAACGCCTTACTATACTATGTCGTTTTTCAGCTAAAACGCCTTACTATACTATGTCGTTTTTAGCTAAAACGCCTTACTATACTATGTCGTTTTTTCAGCTAAAACGCCTTACTATACTATGTCGTTTTCAGCTAAAACGCCTTACTATACTATGTCGTTTTTAGCTAAAACGCCTTACTATACTATGTCGTTTTTCAGCTAAAAACGCCTTACTATACTATGTCGTTTTTTTCTATACTAGCTAAAAACGCCTTACTATACTATGTCGTTTTTCAGCTAAAACGCCTTACTATACTATGTCGTTTTTCAGCTAAAACGCCTTACTATACTATGTCGTTTTTAGCTAAAAACGCCTTACTATACTATGTCGTTTTTCAGCTAAAACGCCTTACTATACTATGTCGTTTTTCAGCTAAAACGCCTTACTATACTATGTCGTTTTTCAGCTAAAACGCCTTACTATACTATGTCGTTTTTCAGCTAAAACGCCTTACTATACTATGTCGTTTTTCAGCTAAAAACGCCTTACTATACTATGTCGTTTTTTCAGCTAAAAACGCCTTACTATACTATGTCGTTTTTTCAGCTAAAAACGCCTTACTATACTATGTCGTTTTTCAGCTAAAACGCCTTACTATACTATGTCGTTTTTCAGCTAAAAACGCCTTACTATACTATGTCGTTTTTCAGCTAAAACGCCTTACTATACTATGTCGTTTTTTAGCTAAAACGCCTTACTATACTATGTCGTTTTTCAGCTAAAACGCCTTACTATACTATGTCGTTTTTAGCTAAAAACGCCTTACTATACTATGTCGTTTTTCAGCTAAAAACGCCTTACTATACTATGTCGTTTTTCAGCTAAAACGCCTTACTATACTATGTCGTTTTTCAGCTAAAACGCCTTACTATACTATGTCGTTTTTTCAGCTAAAAACGCCTTACTATACTATGTCGTTTTTCTAGCTAAAAACGCCTTACTATACTATGTCGTTTTTAGCTAAAACGCCTTACTATACTATGTCGTTTTTAGCTAAAACGCCTTACTATACTATGTCGTTTTTCAGCTAAAACGCCTTACTATACTATGTCGTTTTTCAGCTAAAAACGCCTTACTATACTATGTCGTTTTTCAGCTAAAACGCCTTACTATACTATGTCGTTTTTAGCTAAAAACGCCTTACTATACTATGTCGTTTTTCAGCTAAAAACGCCTTACTATACTATGTCGTTTTTCAGCTAAAAACGCCTTACTATACTATGTCGTTTTTAGCTAAAACGCCTTACTATACTATGTCGTTTTTCAGCTAAAACGCCTTACTATACTATGTCGTTTTTCAGCTAAAAACGCCTTACTATACTATGTCGTTTTCAGCTAAAACGCCTTACTATACTATGTCGTTTTTCAGCTAAAAACGCCTTACTATACTATGTCGTTTTTCAGCTAAAAACGCCTTACTATACTATGTCGTTTTTTCAGCTAAAAACGCCTTACTATACTATGTCGTTTTTCTAAAAGCTAAAAACGCCTTACTATACTATGTCGTTTTTTAGCTAAAACGCCTTACTATACTATGTCGTTTTTTCAGCTAAAACGCCTTACTATACTATGTCGTTTTTAGCTAAAACGCCTTACTATACTATGTCGTTTTTCAGCTAAAACGCCTTACTATACTATGTCGTTTTTAGCTAAAACGCCTTACTATACTATGTCGTTTTTCAGCTAAAAACGCCTTACTATACTATGTCGTTTTTCAGCTAAAACGCCTTACTATACTATGTCGTTTTTTCAGCTAAAACGCCTTACTATACTATGTCGTTTTTCAGCTAAAAACGCCTTACTATACTATGTCGTTTTTCAGCTAAAAACGCCTTACTATACTATGTCGTTTTTCAGCTAAAAACGCCTTACTATACTATGTCGTTTTTCAGCTAAAACGCCTTACTATACTATGTCGTTTTTAGCTAAAACGCCTTACTATACTATGTCGTTTTTTTTAAAACGCCTTACTATACTATGTCGTTTTTTAGCTAAAACGCCTTACTATACTATGTCGTTTTTCAGCTAAAACGCCTTACTATACTATGTCGTTTTTCAGCTAAAACGCCTTACTATACTATGTCGTTTTTCAGCTAAAACGCCTTACTATACTATGTCGTTTTTCAGCTAAAAACGCCTTACTATACTATGTCGTTTTTTCAGCTAAAACGCCTTACTATACTATGTCGTTTTTAGCTAAAAACGCCTTACTATACTATGTCGTTTTTTCAGCTAAAACGCCTTACTATACTATGTCGTTTTTTTAGCTAAAACGCCTTACTATACTATGTCGTTTTTCTAAAACGCCTTACTATACTAAGCTAAAACGCCTTACTATACTATGTCGTTTTTAGCTAAAACGCCTTACTATACTATGTCGTTTTTCAGCTAAAACGCCTTACTATACTATGTCGTTTTTCAGCTAAAAACGCCTTACTATACTATGTCGTTTTTCAGCTAAAACGCCTTACTATACTATGTCGTTTTTCAGCTAAAAACGCCTTACTATACTATGTCGTTTTTCAGCTAAAAACGCCTTACTATACTATGTCGTTTTTCAGCTAAAACGCCTTACTATACTATGTCGTTTTTCTAAAAGCTAAAACGCCTTACTATACTATGTCGTTTTTCAGCTAAAAACGCCTTACTATACTATGTCGTTTTTCAGCTAAAACGCCTTACTATACTATGTCGTTTTTCAGCTAAAACGCCTTACTATACTATGTCGTTTTTCAGCTAAAACGCCTTACTATACTATGTCGTTTTTAGCTAAAACGCCTTACTATACTATGTCGTTTTTCAGCTAAAACGCCTTACTATACTATGTCGTTTTTCAGCTAAAACGCCTTACTATACTATGTCGTTTTTCAGCTAAAACGCCTTACTATACTATGTCGTTTTTAGCTAAAACGCCTTACTATACTATGTCGTTTTTCAGCTAAAACGCCTTACTATACTATGTCGTTTTTCAGCTAAAACGCCTTACTATACTATGTCGTTTTTTCAGCTAAAACGCCTTACTATACTATGTCGTTTTTTCGCTAAAACGCCTTACTATACTATGTCGTTTTTCGCTAAAACGCCTTACTATACTATGTCGTTTTTTCAGCTAAAAACGCCTTACTATACTATGTCGTTTTTAGCTAAAACGCCTTACTATACTATGTCGTTTTTTCGCTAAAACGCCTTACTATACTATGTCGTTTTTTCGCTAAAACGCCTTACTATACTATGTCGTTTTTCAGCTAAAACGCCTTACTATACTATGTCGTTTTTTCGCTAAAAACGCCTTACTATACTATGTCGTTTTTAGCTAAAAACGCCTTACTATACTATGTCGTTTTTCGCTAAAACGCCTTACTATACTATGTCGTTTTTCAGCTAAAAACGCCTTACTATACTATGTCGTTTTTTCAGCTAAAACGCCTTACTATACTATGTCGTTTTTTCAGCTAAAACGCCTTACTATACTATGTCGTTTTTCAGCTAAAACGCCTTACTATACTATGTCGTTTTTTCAGCTAAAACGCCTTACTATACTATGTCGTTTTTCAGCTAAAACGCCTTACTATACTATGTCGTTTTTCAGCTAAAACGCCTTACTATACTATGTCGTTTTTTTTCAGCTAAAACGCCTTACTATACTATGTCGTTTTTCAGCTAAAACGCCTTACTATACTATGTCGTTTTTTCAGCTAAAACGCCTTACTATACTATGTCGTTTTTTCAGCTAAAACGCCTTACTATACTATGTCGTTTTTCAGCTAAAAACGCCTTACTATACTATGTCGTTTTCAGCTAAAACGCCTTACTATACTATGTCGTTTTTCAGCTAAAAACGCCTTACTATACTATGTCGTTTTTCAGCTAAAACGCCTTACTATACTATGTCGTTTTTCAGCTAAAAACGCCTTACTATACTATGTCGTTTTTTAGCTAAAAACGCCTTACTATACTATGTCGTTTTTCAGCTAAAAACGCCTTACTATACTATGTCGTTTTTCAGCTAAAAACGCCTTACTATACTATGTCGTTTTTCAGCTAAAAACGCCTTACTATACTATGTCGTTTTTCAGCTAAAACGCCTTACTATACTATGTCGTTTTTCAGCTAAAAACGCCTTACTATACTATGTCGTTTTTAGCTAAAACGCCTTACTATACTATGTCGTTTTTCAGCTAAAAACGCCTTACTATACTATGTCGTTTTTCAGCTAAAAACGCCTTACTATACTATGTCGTTTTTAGCTAAAAACGCCTTACTATACTATGTCGTTTTTAGCTAAAACGCCTTACTATACTATGCTAAAACGCCTTACTATACTATGTCGTTTTCAGCTAAAAACGCCTTACTATACTATGTCGTTTTTAGCTAAAAACGCCTTACTATACTATGTCGTTTTTTCGCTAAAACGCCTTACTATACTATGTCGTTTTTCAGCTAAAACGCCTTACTATACTATGTCGTTTTTCAGCTAAAAACGCCTTACTATACTATGTCGTTTTTCAGCTAAAAACGCCTTACTATACTATGTCGTTTTTCAGCTAAAACGCCTTACTATACTATGTCGTTTTTCAGCTAAAAACGCCTTACTATACTATGTCGTTTTTCAGCTAAAACGCCTTACTATACTATGTCGTTTTTAGCTAAAAACGCCTTACTATACTATGTCGTTTTTCAGCTAAAACGCCTTACTATACTATGTCGTTTTTCAGCTAAAACGCCTTACTATACTATGTCGTTTTTCAGCTAAAACGCCTTACTATACTATGTCGTTTTTCAGCTAAAACGCCTTACTATACTATGTCGTTTTTCAGCTAAAACGCCTTACTATACTATGTCGTTTTTCAGCTAAAACGCCTTACTATACTATGTCGTTTTTCAGCTAAAACGCCTTACTATACTATGTCGTTTTTCAGCTAAAACGCCTTACTATACTATGTCGTTTTTCAGCTAAAACGCCTTACTATACTATGTCGTTTTTCAGCTAAAACGCCTTACTATACTATGTCGTTTTTCAGCTAAAAACGCCTTACTATACTATGTCGTTTTTCAGCTAAAACGCCTTACTATACTATGTCGTTTTTCAGCTAAAACGCCTTACTATACTATGTCGTTTTTCGCTAAAACGCCTTACTATACTATGTCGTTTTTCAGCTAAAACGCCTTACTATACTATGTCGTTTTTCAGCTAAAACGCCTTACTATACTATGTCGTTTTTTCAGCTAAAACGCCTTACTATACTATGTCGTTTTTCAGCTAAAACGCCTTACTATACTATGTCGTTTTTCAGCTAAAACGCCTTACTATACTATGTCGTTTTTTCAGCTAAAAACGCCTTACTATACTATGTCGTTTTTCAGCTAAAACGCCTTACTATACTATGTCGTTTTTCAGCTAAAACGCCTTACTATACTATGTCGTTTTTAGCTAAAACGCCTTACTATACTATGTCGTTTTTCAGCTAAAACGCCTTACTATACTATGTCGTTTTTCAGCTAAAACGCCTTACTATACTATGTCGTTTTTCAGCTAAAAACGCCTTACTATACTATGTCGTTTTTCAGCTAAAACGCCTTACTATACTATGTCGTTTTTCAGCTAAAACGCCTTACTATACTATGTCGTTTTTCAGCTAAAAACGCCTTACTATACTATGTCGTTTTTCAGCTAAAACGCCTTACTATACTATGTCGTTTTTTCAGCTAAAACGCCTTACTATACTATGTCGTTTTTCAGCTAAAACGCCTTACTATACTATGTCGTTTTTCAGCTAAAACGCCTTACTATACTATGTCGTTTTTTCAGCTAAAACGCCTTACTATACTATGTCGTTTTTCAGCTAAAACGCCTTACTATACTATGTCGTTTTTTCGCTTTTATACTATGCTAAAACGCCTTACTATACTATGTCGTTTTTTCAGCTAAAACGCCTTACTATACTATGTCGTTTTTTTTCAGCTAAAACGCCTTACTATACTATGTCGTTTTTCAGCTAAAAACGCCTTACTATACTATGTCGTTTTTTTTTCTATACTATGCTAAAAACGCCTTACTATACTATGTCGTTTTTCAGCTAAAACGCCTTACTATACTATGTCGTTTTTCAGCTAAAACGCCTTACTATACTATGTCGTTTTTCAGCTAAAACGCCTTACTATACTATGTCGTTTTTCAGCTAAAACGCCTTACTATACTATGTCGTTTTTCAGCTAAAACGCCTTACTATACTATGTCGTTTTTCAGCTAAAACGCCTTACTATACTATGTCGTTTTTCAGCTAAAACGCCTTACTATACTATGTCGTTTTTCAGCTAAAACGCCTTACTATACTATGTCGTTTTTCAGCTAAAACGCCTTACTATACTATGTCGTTTTTCAGCTAAAACGCCTTACTATACTATGTCGTTTTTCAGCTAAAACGCCTTACTATACTATGTCGTTTTTCAGCTAAAACGCCTTACTATACTATGTCGTTTTTCAGCTAAAAACGCCTTACTATACTATGTCGTTTTTCAGCTAAAACGCCTTACTATACTATGTCGTTTTTCAGCTAAAAACGCCTTACTATACTATGTCGTTTTTCAGCTAAAACGCCTTACTATACTATGTCGTTTTTCAGCTCAGCTAAAACGCCTTACTATACTATGTCGTTTTTAGCTAAAAACGCCTTACTATACTATGTCGTTTTTCAGCTAAAAACGCCTTACTATACTATGTCGTTTTTTCAGCTAAAACGCCTTACTATACTATGTCGTTTTTCAGCTAAAAACGCCTTACTATACTATGTCGTTTTTCAGCTAAAACGCCTTACTATACTATGTCGTTTTTCAGCTAAAACGCCTTACTATACTATGTCGTTTTTCGCTAAAAACGCCTTACTATACTATGTCGTTTTTCGCTAAAACGCCTTACTATACTATGTCGTTTTTCGCTAAAAACGCCTTACTATACTATGTCGTTTTTAGCTAAAACGCCTTACTATACTATGTCGTTTTTCGCTAAAACGCCTTACTATACTATGTCGTTTTTCAGCTAAAACGCCTTACTATACTATGTCGTTTTTAGCTAAAACGCCTTACTATACTATGTCGCCTTTTACAGCTAAAACGCCTTACTATACTATGTCGTTTTTCAGCTAAAAACGCCTTACTATACTATGTCGTTTTTCAGCTAAAACGCCTTACTATACTATGTCGTTTTTTCAGCTAAAAACGCCTTACTATACTATGTCGTTTTTTAGCTAAAACGCCTTACTATACTATGTCGTTTTTTCAGCTAAAAACGCCTTACTATACTATGTCGTTTTTCAGCTAAAACGCCTTACTATACTATGTCGTTTTTCAGCTAAAACGCCTTACTATACTATGTCGTTTTTCAGCTAAAAACGCCTTACTATACTATGTCGTTTTTTCAGCTAAAAACGCCTTACTATACTATGTCGTTTTTTTTTACTATACTATGTCGTTTTTCGCTAAAAACGCCTTACTATACTATGTCGTTTTTCAGCTAAAAACGCCTTACTATACTATGTCGTTTTTCAGCTAAAAACGCCTTACTATACTATGTCGTTTTTCAGCTAAAACGCCTTACTATACTATGTCGTTTTTAGCTAAAACGCCTTACTATACTATGTCGTTTTTAGCTAAAAACGCCTTACTATACTATGTCGTTTTTCAGCTAAAACGCCTTACTATACTATGTCGTTTTTTCAGCTAAAAACGCCTTACTATACTATGTCGTTTTTTCAGCTAAAAACGCCTTACTATACTATGTCGTTTTTTCAGCTAAAAACGCCTTACTATACTATGTCGTTTTTTCAGCTAAAACGCCTTACTATACTATGTCGTTTTTCAGCTAAAACGCCTTACTATACTATGTCGTTTTTCAGCTAAAACGCCTTACTATACTATGTCGTTTTTTCAGCTAAAACGCCTTACTATACTATGTCGTTTTTTCAGCTAAAACGCCTTACTATACTATGTCGTTTTTCAGCTAAAACGCCTTACTATACTATGTCGTTTTTCAGCTAAAACGCCTTACTATACTATGTCGTTTTTCAGCTAAAACGCCTTACTATACTATGTCGTTTTTTAGCTAAAACGCCTTACTATACTATGTCGTTTTTCAGCTAAAACGCCTTACTATACTATGTCGTTTTTTCAGCTAAAACGCCTTACTATACTATGTCGTTTTTCAGCTAAAACGCCTTACTATACTATGTCGTTTTTTTCAGCTAAAACGCCTTACTATACTATGTCGTTTTTTCAGCTAAAAACGCCTTACTATACTATGTCGTTTTTTCAGCTAAAACGCCTTACTATACTATGTCGTTTTTTAGCTAAAAACGCCTTACTATACTATGTCGTTTTTTCAGCTAAAACGCCTTACTATACTATGTCGTTTTTCAGCTAAAAACGCCTTACTATACTATGTCGTTTTTTCAGCTAAAAACGCCTTACTATACTATGTCGTTTTTTCAGCTAAAACGCCTTACTATACTATGTCGTTTTTCAGCTAAAACGCCTTACTATACTATGTCGTTTTTCAGCTAAAAACGCCTTACTATACTATGTCGTTTTTCAGCTAAAACGCCTTACTATACTATGTCGTTTTTCAGCTAAAAACGCCTTACTATACTATGTCGTTTTTTCAGCTAAAACGCCTTACTATACTATGTCGTTTTTCAGCTAAAACGCCTTACTATACTATGTCGTTTTTCAGCTAAAAACGCCTTACTATACTATGTCGTTTTTCGCTAAAACGCCTTACTATACTATGTCGTTTTTCGCTAAAAACGCCTTACTATACTATGTCGTTTTTTTCGCTAAAAACGCCTTACTATACTATGTCGTTTTTTCGCTAAAAACGCCTTACTATACTATGTCGTTTTTTCGGCTAAAAACGCCTTACTATACTATGTCGGTTTTTTTCGCGAAAAAAGCCTTACTATACTATGTCGTTTTTTCGCTAAAAACGCCTTACTATACTATGTCGTTTTTTCGGCTAAAAACGCCTTACTATACTATGTCGTTTTTTCGGCTAAAAACGCCTTACTATACTATGTCGTTTTTCAGCTAAAACGCCTTACTATACTATGTCGTTTTTTCGCTAAAAAAACGCCTTACTATACTATGTCGTTTTTTCGGCTAAAAACGCCTTACTATACTATGTCGTTTTTTCAGCTAAAACGCCTTACTATACTATGTCGTTTTTTCGCTAAAAACGCCTTACTATACTATGTCGTTTTTTCGCTAAAACGCCTTACTATACTATGTCGTTTTGGGCTAAAACGCCTTACTATACTATGTCGTTTTTCAGCTAAAACGCCTTACTATACTATGTCGTTTTTCAGCTAAAACGCCTTACTATACTATGTCGTTTTTTCAGCTAAAACGCCTTACTATACTATGTCGTTTTTTGGCTAAAACGCCTTACTATACTATGTCGTTTTTACAGCTAAAACGCCTTACTATACTATGTCGTTTTTCAGCTAAAAACGCCTTACTATACTATGTCGTTTTTCGCTAAAAACGCCTTACTATACTATGTCGTTTTTCGCTAAAACGCCTTACTATACTATGTCGTTTTTTCGGCTAAAAACACCTTACTATACTATGTCGTTTTTTTAGCTAAAAACGCCTTACTATACTATGTCGTTTTTTTCGCTAAAAATGCCTTACTATACTATGTCGTTTTTTCGCTAAAAACGCCTTACTATACTATGTCGTTTTTTCAGCTAAAAACGCCTTAATATAATATGTTCGTTTTTCAGCTAAAAACGCCTTACTATACTATGTCGTTTTTCGCTAGTTTTTTTCCGCTAAAAACGCCTTACTATACTATGTCGTTTTTTCAGCTAAAAACGCCTTACTATACATGTTCGTTTTTTTCAGCTAAAAACACCTTACTATACATGTTCGTTTTTTTCAGCTAAAAACGCCTTACAATACATGGTCGTTTTTTTCGTCGAAAAACGCCTTAATGTACATTTTCGTTTTTTTCGTCAAAGAACGCTTTACTATACATGGTCGTTTTTTGCCTAAAAACGCCTTACTATACATGGTCGTTTTTGGCAAAAAACACCTTTCCATGTATAGTAAGGCGTTTTAGCCGAAAAAAATGACCATGTATACTGCGCATCCTGCTGGCTAGTGAGAGGAAAGCACCCAAGGTCTGAAATAGTCTCCCGGTCAGGTTCATGCAGATTACATGAAGATTGATTGACTTGATATTAAATCATAAAACTCAAATTCACCTTCTGTGTCCCGCACAGCCGGAGGAGCTCAAGGAGGACATCGAGAAGGAGCAGGACTTTGGAGCAGGACTTTGGCCAGGTTTTTGACGCCACTGTTGTCAACGTTGTGCCAAACGAGGTTTTCTTTGAAGTGCACAAGCTCATCGAGAAATTGGACACAGAGCCCCAGTGGGTGCCCACCTCCTGGCTCTGCTGAGATCATCTGGAGGGGCACGTGGACGTTCTGGAAGCCTCCAGTTGAAGGACAGGTGGTATATTTTTCAGTTGCAAATTTCCTCACAAATGTGAACTTTAGCCATTTCTGAAGCATAGACGTAGCTTCATATTTATATACAGTATGTAAATACAGATTTCTGGGGACGATGTTAACAAGTTGTTTTTTTCTATCCCAGTTGTATTCGGGCAGTAGGCAGTGATTATGCCTGCAATGAAGAACGATTTTGCTTTTAATAAAGATATAATGCTTTTAATCATTATATACTCACATTTATAATCAAGAATGCTTAGTGCACTGTGTGGCAGTTTCGGGACGCAACCACCTTTTCGAGGACGTGGTTGGGAAGAGATAACTATTAAGACTAAACAGGAGCAAGGTTGGACAGTGGATGGAGCCATCAACACCAGCTGCAACATGATGTTTTTGTAACAATTGCACACATGTACGTAATTTACACTCACATAGTCAAACAATTTCAGTGTGTCTTCAACAGCCCCCACCCTTTAGGTTGGACACACCTATGTAGTCGATTTCCCAATACATGAGGGGGTGAAGGGGGAGATCATTAGGGTGACGTGCAGAGAACTGAAACCTAACTCTTTTCCTCGTTCCCTCCTGGTACCAGAATTGAGTCTCCCGTCTCCTCCTCCTGTTTTATGATGGACCTGACAGCAACAGTGGTGCAAAATGGCCGCCAGGATTTTTAGCGGAGGTGCGGTGGGTGAGCCCCCCAAACAGCAGACACTCGGTACACCTTTTATTGGACGACCTGTTGCAATGTGTGTTACAGCAAGGGTCACATTTAGTAAACATCCTTTCAACAAGGTAATGGCTTCTCACACACTCTTGACTAGCGCAACCATTTTAAGATTTACAGCATGCAAACTGAGGAGAAAACCTGCATCACAATTTACTATTAAATGTACTATTTGTACATATGTTGCATCTCTTCATACTTGTCTTAATTGCTTTGGAGTTCTGGACAAAAACTGAAATGTGGTTCTTTCCAGTATGACACAACAGAACATATCACACAACACACAAATGGTCTTCAGGAGAAGACTTCGACATGGCCCTGATGGGCACGGAATAAATAGATTTAAGGGTTGCCTTGATGACGGGGGGGGGGTTTACTCAAAGAGCAGGTCTTCGTCCGTCTCCTCTGTCAGCATGTTGGCAGGCTCGGCGATGGGGCCCAATTTGGCCAGGCGGGCGGCGATCTCCTTCTCCGTCCTCTCTCTCAGCTGCTTCTTCTTCTCCTGGATTTTCTTCAGCCTGAGAAGATGACCAATGACATGTCGTGCTCCGCGAGACCTTGATGAACAAACCCAACGAGGGACGCATGACGACACCGACCTGTAGAACTCCTCCCGTTCCCTCTCGTCCAGCTCCGTAATGATGTAGGTCAAGGTGCGGTCAATCCGAGGGATGATAACTGAAAGAGACCGCGATTAGTCTTGAAAATGTAGAGTTCGGGATCAAATGTTGAACTTGTTAAAGCTCACCGTGCTCAATTGCATTCACGCGGCGGTTGGTGATCTTTATAGCCTCATCCAGAGTGACAAAAGATGTCTGGGGACAAAATGTGAAGATGTCATTTCTGATAGGGTGTGTTCGGAATGCACGGTTGTCATTGACTGAATGCACCCCACCGGATGTTTTCGAGATCAGCGGTGTGAAACTCTGAGCCACCGGCAGGGAAATTGATGGCTCGACTCTGAGTCTATGACTTTGAGCCGCAGTATTATGCACTGCACTTGACCGGTACCTGTAGGGAGGCCAACTCCACGAGCAGCTCCACAGCTCTGGCGTAGTTCCTCTTCAACCTGGAGAGCTGCTCTCCTCCTCGGGCCAGACCAGTCAGCTCATAGCCTGACAATCACAAAACAGGGATGCGAAACTTTATTGGGGAGGTGGCGGGGCTGAATGCATATTTCATCCAGATATTGTTTGACTTACTATCTCCGCCTTCTTGGTAATGCTCAAAAACGGGAAGAGTAACACCTGCCACGTTGTCTTTTTTGGCCCGCACCTTCACCTGAGCTTTGTTGACATTCTGAATGACTGTCGTGCTATTGCCACAAAGACGAGTATTAGTGTTGCACACTCATTCATTGTTTTTTAAACACGACCCTTACCTGAAGTCACCAGCAGCAAATTTGGCTTCAGCCAAAGAGAAGGCCGCTTCTCTCATCACCTCCCCCATCTTGGTCTTTGTCTGAAAAGAGAACGGCATATAAGTCCGTAATGAATACTCTCTAAAGCTTCTTCGGTTGTCACATGAAACCACTGACTTCGATAATCTTGCGAAGGATTTGACGGAATCGCATGGAGAGAGCGTCTGACTTCTTCTTCAGGAGGTTGCGGCCCGTCTGCGCTCCTTTCATACGAGCCTTCATGATGGTCTGAGCCCTGCCAACAACAGGTCATGATGACAGCCGAGCACAAGTGAGCAATGACATAGTTCACAAGGTATTCGTCAGAGGCAGATTTACAATAAAGCTGCAGGATGCCACTTCACTTAGGGTTGTGTTCTATATCCCACCGCGCATGCCACACTAATTTATCATCATGTTGAGGTTCAACCGTGGATAGAAAAGTTCTAAACATTCCTGCTCAAATGCCAGGTTTTTGGGGAATATTAAAAAAAAAATTAAACCAATACTTGTACAACTCAAATGAAATAGTATCTACTGTATTTGAAACGGTCGTGGTAAATAAATCTAATGAAATAATAATGCATTTGCTCAAGAGTGCGCGCCCTCCTATGACTGGTGGCGCAGCTGTGTTATTATCTTATGACATCAATATTCGGCACATGGGAGTCTGCACAATACTGCCAGCATTTCAAGCGCTTCTCATTCACGCCATATACATTTCAGCTGTTACTGCATACTACCAAATACAACAGTACGCGATACGTGATGTTCCTTTGTAATTTCTAAATGTCTATTAGTGAAACTAGTTAAAACTTAACAACGCATTATTACGTGCAAAATTGTCCAGTACGGATTTGAAGACTGACACAATTCAATCCAATCATTGCCCACGAAGACGTGAGTGAAGTAGTAACAGCTCGCACGTCACATGACAAGGAGGCTTCCTCTTTTCAATTCTAACGCAGAAAATGAATCCGAATTGCATAAAGTTAATCACAAGTAGGCAAATCATCTCAACGTACACAAAGCCCAGCGCAGGAAAAAAAAACAAAATAGCTATCATTTGTGGTTAGATGCTAAAGCGTTAGCAAGCGTAGCTATCGAACAAGCTTACATTCTGGATGGGAATACGTCGATCCTGTCCTTTCCAGACATCTTGTCGGCTTTCTGGTGATTATCTCAAAGGTGAAATTCTCCAATTTATCACCTTTCAGGACCAACTATTTCCTTCGTGGACGGTTTGAGACTCTCCGGCCGTGGATCAGCTGACCTGCTGTCACGTGATGCCTGAAGAGCAGTTGTGCGCATGCGAGGCTGAAAAAAAAAAGATCTTTTCCGGGTCGAAAATTTAGCAGTCGTGAATCTGAGCTAACGGATGCTAGTTTACAGTCACTAAAACGAAGCCGAGTGGAGCAACATTGGAAATTTAAGCACGCAGTGAATCGCTTTTAAGGCTTTCTTTACCCAAACACATGACACAGGTGAGGTTGAACGGACAAAGCGGACGCTTTAGTAGCAAGCGGGCGACGTTGGCTGCTAGCATTGCTTTGCATGTGCCGCATGTGAGCTGGGCACCCGGTTACTAGATCCAAGCTAATAATGCTATTGGCTTTTTTTTGTTCATTATTTTTTTCATCTTATTGTTTCTTGTGATAATATGACACCATAAATTCCACGTGGGGCAGATATTTAAATAGTCGAAGCCGTGTTTGTCTTACTGCATATATATAATGGAAATTAACACGTTGGGAGCTTTTCTGTTGCATCATCTTGGGTCCGACAAAAAGTGCGAATGCAAATATTCTTGACGATACTGTACTTTTTGCGGCAATGGTTTATATTCATGTTAAGTATTGTGTTGGACCACTCCGGGATTAAAACCAAAAGTTACTTGTTGGTACGATAGTACAATATGCAAATCATGACTACTTGGAGCCTCAAATATGTATGTAGTTTACACACATGGCAAATATTTGGTTGAAATAGACGTTATGACTTTGGATTTTTAATTTGTTACTTTTCATTCGTTTGATTTTTGCTTCGTATTAGTTTTAATGGGAGTAATAATATTTGTTTAATGTATACTGAAAAAAAATCACCAGGTATTGAACCATAATTCCCAAACGACTCTTTCCGCTTCCCTGTTCTGAAGGGCTGTGCAGAATACGTAAATTGTAGTTTGTTAAATATTTTTCTTTGAAAAGCGCTCTCATAGCATTTGGGGATCTTTATAGTTTTTAAGTTAGTGGCCAGACCCTAATGCAAATATTGAACATTTATGAGTAGGACACAAAAGTTTTAATTGCCTATGTTATTTAAATGTAACCGCTAGTTGAAACTCAAACTATAAACCCTAGAACTCTCTAATATTCAAACTATTTTTTTGTTGATGTTTTTGAAATAGCAATGCCTGGGCTCAGCTGTCGATTTTACCAGCACCGCTTCCCAGAGGTGGAGGATGTGGTCATGGTGAACGTGAGGTCCATCGCAGAGATGGGAGCCTACGTCAGCCTCCTAGAGTACAACAATATCGAGGGCATGATCCTCCTGAGCGAGCTGTCGCGTCGACGTATTCGCTCCATCAACAAGCTCATCCGCATAGGACGCAACGAGTGCGTGGTGGTCATCCGAGTAGACAAAGAGAAAGGTTAGTTAGCGCGGCCGCCATGTGCCCTTTGATACTCGCCGTTTATTCATGTTTTGTGGAAAGAGCCTCAACCGTGTCTCTGCTCTGCTTCCCCATTAGGATACATTGATCTATCAAAAAGAAGAGTTTCCCCAGAAGAGGCCATCAAGTGTGAAGACAAATTCACCAAATCTAAAACTGTTAAGTCATATTGACATTATTTGACAGCAATCCTGTATTGTTTTTTTCATTTCCTAACTGTAATTGATTGTAATAATAATACATTTTATTTATAAGCGCCTTTCAAAACTCATTGTCTCCAGATGATTTTATTTTAAATACAATTCTGAACTAATTATGACTTTACTCGCTAGTTTAGGCTAATGAGACTACAGCATGTTCTGACTTGTAATTATGGTTCTCGTTAAAATAATTGTGTGTTAATACACGCAGGATTGCTCACACTGAAATGATCAACTTTTGCCCATTGAGCCGACACTGACCTGTGATGTGTGTGCGCAGGTATACAGCATCCTGCGACACGTGGCCGAAGTGCTGGAGTACAGCAAAGACGAGCAGCTGGAGAGCTTGTACCAGCGCACCGCCTGGGTCTTTGACGAGAAGTACAAGCGGCCGGGATACGGCGCCTACGACGTCTTCAAACAGGCCGTGTCGTAAGTGCTGCAGCACTTTGTCACGCGGACCAACACTGTTGATCCTTCACAAAATGAAGCCGGCGGGAATTTTTCTGACAAAATGGGACTTGTTAATTTCATACCATGACGCGTGTTCTGTTGCAGTGATCCTTCTATCCTGTGTGACCTGGACCTGACAGAAGAAGAGAGGGCCGTGCTTATTGACAACATCAACAGGCGACTCACGCCGCAGGCCGTCAAGATCCGAGCAGGTGAGAAAAGACTTTTGAAAAAGATTTGATTTCTAATAACATCACTTTAATTCATGATAACAGGGAAAAAAACTCACCTTTTCTTGTCTTGATGGACAGACATTGAAGTGGCTTGTTACGGCTACGAGGGCATCGACGCCGTGAAGGATGCGCTGAGGGCGGGACTGGGCTGCTCGACAGAGGCCATGCCCATTAAGGTGACATCACGACCACCAGCACCGAGTTGAAAGAGCTTTGACCTTTCTTCCTCATACTGACTACAGTGAGTCTGCTGTAAACAATGTCGATGAAAGAGGCCGATCTTTCCCCACAGATTAACCTGATCGCTCCTCCCCGCTACGTGATGACAACCACCACTCTGGAGCGCACGGAGGGCCTCTCCGTCCTCAACCAGGCCATGGCGGCCATCAAGGAGAAAATCGAAGAGAAGAGGGGCGTCTTCAACATCCAAATGGAGGTGAGCCAAAGCATTGATGTGGTTTTCGATGAACAACTAATACGGGAGGGGGCTCCCATTCCTAGATAGACATACGGCAAACCAAATGCGCGTCACAACTGTTCCCTTCAGCCCAAGGTAGTGACGGACACTGATGAGACGGAGCTGGCCCGGCAGCTGGAGCGGCTAGAGAGGGAAAATGCCGAGGTGGACGGAGACGACGATGCAGAGGAGATGGAGGCCAAAACAGAGGACTAAAGAAACATGGATACAGTCAGTCCATCAAAGACAAACTGCTCTTAAAAGTGTCTCTTTTGGACTTTTAACAGCAGTTTTCTGCTTAGCCCGCTTGCTTAAGAAGGTATTTGACACATTGAGTCGTTTAAGGGCACAGTGTGCTTCTATTTTGTAATGACATCGTCGTGACCTTCAAACAAGTATCCATGGGGTTGTCACGTAACAGGGGGTGCAAACAAAAAAACCGCAGGATCTGCTGTCTGCCCGTCATTCAGTGGTGACATTTACAGGGGTTTTACTGATAAGATCTACTCTTTTCTGTTCCCTTGGCAACAATAAAAATCTTGATCTCGACGTGTCATAAGCATCTTCATTTCCTAGCTCCAACACATTTAAGTTTTACAGTCAACCAGAAAAAAGTATAAAACAACTAATTTTTATTGAAATGGTCACCAATACAAAACACAATGGAGAGTATCTAACTGTAAAATTTTCCTGTCGAGATTTTAACAAATGTATTTTGGCTGAAATGATGAAATTAATGACATGGCCCCAACAAAGCTGTCATTGCAGGTGTGCACACAAATGAAGCAACCCACATTCAAACGACACGTTGAAGGCAACCTTTCTCAATTAGCTCCCCACCAACAAGAAGTTCAAGTACTTTGATTAAAAACAAGCAAATGGTCCTTTTCAGGAAATTATTTACAACGAAAATGGTGAAGCGGCAGCGAAGGACAAGTTGCAAGGGCCATGACCAAGCTCTCCTCAATCTAATATACATTATAACGAAGAACGGCGTCTGTTTTATTTTACCAGACCAATCTTCTTGGCTTCCGTTTCATAGATGAGCAACCTCCACATCTTTACAATGAAGACTTCAGCCTCTTCATCAAGAACCTAAAAAAATAAAAAAAGTGATTCATGTGAAGCAATTTGTTGGTGCATAAAATCACACAGCCCTACGAAATGGCAAACGCACTATTCAGTAGATAAGAGTCACATGACGTGGTGGGAAAAAAATGTCCGCCCGTGTCAATGACTCACCATAGCGACGTCATCCAAGATGCCCTGCGGGGTGCCGTGAGCCATCACCTGCGGAGACAAGTGTGAGTGCAGCCATGCCACAGAGGTGCGGGAGTAAGCGACCAAGGACGAGATTGATACCTTGGAGCAGACAAAGTCCACTAATGTGGGCTCTTCCTCTCCGATGTACTCGATGATCTTTTTATTGATCCACGGCCGCACGTGACGTTCCATTAACGCCTGTGAAGAAATCCAGAAGAAGCGTGTCACGTTACCGCCGTCCCCATCCCGTTGGAGTATAAATACTAACCAAGTACTGCTTACCGTGTCCACCATGGACCAATCCAGAGGGTAAGAGAACAGATCAGGCTTGGCCGTGGGAATCTTTTCGATTAGGCTCTTGATGTGTTTGCGCTTCTCTTCCGAGTTGGGCCCCTTGGCCCCGTCCGCCCCCAGGCTCTTGTCGTCGTCGTAGTCCAGAGGCACAAGCTTCCTCTTGCGCGGCCGCTCGTCTGCTTCCTCGTCTTCGAACTTGCCGAAGACGCTGTCGACGGGCAGCTTCTTTCTCTTGCCTGCATTGGGCTGACTGGGACTGCCGCTCGTACCTGCGTTAAGGGTTCATCTCTGAAACGTTCACTCGGTCAAAGTTGTCTTCCTGAAACCTCTGAATAAGATGCGCCACTGGAGGCACAGAAACAACAAGTTTGCCTGGAGGTGGTCTTATAGCCATTATCTTTAACATGCTTGTCTGAAATTGTCTTTCGAAGCTCCAGAGACAATACTCTCCTTTACGTCCTCTGGTCCATGTTTAGTGTGCTAAACATAAATATCTATTTTTGACAATTCTTTCAATGTTCCACTCCTATTTCTGAATGTAGTAAAATGCGCTCACCGAGTTTGAGGCTGAGGCCGATCTTGGGTCTGTTCTCATCGTCAGGCAGCTTGTTGGGGGGCGAGTTCTCATGTGGGATGATGATGCCGCACGGCGACTCGTTGCCGGGCGTGTCGGGCGACGCGTTGCCGCTAGCCGACGACACGGACGGCGCCGCCGTGATGGGCCTCATGGTGGGCTTGAGGCAGGGTTTCACTTCGGGGTTGTCCTCTTCGTCGTAATAGTTGTCTTCGCCCTCCTCGACCTCCTCATCCTCCGAGTGGGCGCCATGAGGACGATGCTCCGGTCTGTCTTGGTGGCCACTGTGGTTCTCCCTGTGGTCCCCCCTTTGTTCACGGCGGTCCCCTCGGTGGACCCGTGAAGCCCTATGGCGCTGCTCCCGTGGTTCCTCATGCTCCGGCTCTTGGATGATGGGAGGCCGTCTCAGTCGCTCCTCCTCTTCCTCCTCCATCTTGACCAATAGGATGCGACGGAGGTGAAAATCATGGACATGAATCAACGTGCAAGGAATGATGAAGTGACCTTCACAGAGACAGCACTTACGTACGCATACAGATTCACTCTCACACACACACACGCATACATGCACATGAATGATGCTGTCATGAGATCAGCATTTACCCTGCGTAGCTCTGCGTCTGGGTCTGGATGTCCCTCGTCTAGCAGCCTCTGTCTGATTTTCTCCAGCTCCTCCTTCTCTCTCTTCCTGTCACGCTCATCCGCCTCCGCCTCCTTCTCCCTGTCTCGGAGGCGCTTCTGCAGTGCACTGCCCCTAGTGGCCGCAACGAGCAATGGCACACTTCAGAACAATGGCTGCAGGGTTCCCCCCTGGCCCCCACCTCCGTCGCACGTCTGCCACTAGACTGTCAATATAGGCCATTGGCGTTTACCAACTTTATGACAGTATCAAACAAAACTGAACTACTTCATCGTTGTTAAGGTAGATATCTATAATAACCTCTTTGGCGTGTTTAGGTATACAAAGGCAGTACTGTCCGTTGGTTTTAGTCTGCCCAAAAATAGCTGACTTACTCTGCAGGTCATCGAGCCCAATTCAGATCAAAATGGTGTCACCTGGATAATGCGGTGTAAAAATACAGCCAAATTGGGATTTCGGCTGATGTGACGAACTACATTGGCTTCCGTGCCTCCTACCTGTAGTATTTAGGGTCATCTCTGTCATCGTCGTAGTCTTCCAGAAAGCCTTTTAGCCGTTTGCCTTCCTTTACCTGACACAGAAATGAAATGGGAACACCTTACAGCCATTCTTAACTACAGCGGAATCTAAAGCTGGAAAAAAAATAATAGGCCTTAAATCAGAGCGTGCGGCGTCAACACATTGAGACACGCGACCACATTTCTGCCAACAATTGCAACAATGCACTTTCTGGGAGTATGGTGCGGAGAATGTGAAAGGAGAAGAATGTCCAACTAAGTTTTCTGTGGGATAAGAGCAAACACAAAAGACTTGAACTTAATTGTTTCACCAGTTGTCGAGACGATTGAGTATGAACATGGATGACAGAGCAGACGTTTATTTCTTTAATTAGCAAGTTCCTTCCCATTCCCACGTTCTTGAAAGAACCCTCTGTCTGCATTTGTCTTCACATTTTTTTGTGAAACAGGGACTTTGGAATGCAACAAGAGCAATCTCGAAACATCTCAAATCAGTCTCATCTGCTTGACAAGGTGAATGAAGACGTACGTTAGCTCCTTGAGCCGCAGAGCGACAGGCTAGCTGCTATATCATTGTTACCTGTGATTAGAAAGGTTAGTATCGCTCCTTTTTTTTTTAAGAACACCAAAAATTCTACCAAACTGTGAACTGTCATCACACAACCACATTTGGAGACAGCTGAACAACCAGGAATCCAAAGTATCCCAGTGGGGTATAACCGCTAAATGGGTGTTGCAAGGAGGGAAGAAGAAAGAGGTAAGTGGACATTTTCACTTGATTTAGGCAGAGCCGAGTAACAAAATCTCTCACCATCTCTCGTCGGCGTTCCTCTTCCCTCTCGACATCTTTGGCATAATCCCGCGCTTTCTTCCTCTCCCTGAGCTCCCAGTTTTTTAAGCGCTGTTGTCAAAATGAGGCGAGATGAACCACACCACCACCAAAGTCAAACAAAAGCGCTCCTCTGAGTCCACTCCTACCTCCTGATAGGCTGCTTCTTTGTCTCGGAGCTTCCTCTCCAGCCTCCTGCGTTCATGCACCTCCTCCTCATCGTCTTGGTCTCGTTTCTTTTCTCGCTCTCGACTCTTTTCCCTGTGGCAAAAAAAGAAGTGCTGCACTTGTTTGCATATAAGCGCGAGACTGTAAAAACTACATCAGTTGGTTTGTATACAACATTCCAGCATCCATGAAATATAGAAAAGTGATTTGTTTATTTTTTGCGTTACCTGGAGCGGCTGCGGGCAGTGCTCTTGTCTCGACTTCTGTCTCTCTCCCAGTCTCGCTCTCTGGTCCTGCGCTCGCGGTCTTTGTCTCGCTCCCGCTCGCGCTCTCTGTCCTTCTCGCGTTCCCTCTCGCGCTCCTTCTCCTTCTCACGGTCCCTTCGCTCCCTTTCGCGCTCCCGCTCCTTTTCCCGCTCGCGCTTCTCACGCTCAAACTCCAGACGCTCCTTCTCCCGCTTGTCCTTCTCCTCCTCCCGTTTCTGTCGGAGGAAAGCACACAGAGGTTCAGTGGACGGACGGCATGGGGGGGGCAACTTTTGCACTCAACTTGCTTCAGTGGCAAGACGAGGAGCTTTTCATATGCTCTCACTCGTCCATGCAACGGCTACAAGTCCTCAAGCTTACTTGGGCTACAGACAGTCAAGTATAGTGTAGATGTAACTGGAAAATCATACGAGAAACGACAAAGGGAAGAAGAAAAAAAAAGGCGCCGCAAGAGACAATGCAATTTGTCAGTCTTTGCTTGAACTTGTTGTTTGGGACTTACAGGTGATGAACTATGGACTCAGCCCTTCGCTGCCCCTATAAGCCTTTTAAGTTAGGCCTGGGAGGAAAGCAGGTCACACGGTATACAAGGGAAACACGTTATGGGTTTGAGGTTTGTTGAGCATCATCAACAAAACAAAAAAAAAAACGTTTTAAAATTTCAGTGAGTACATTGGCATTCTGGCAAGAACATCAGGAACAATTTGAACAGGTAAATTAAAAGTATTGTAGAAGCTTGTCTTACCCTCTTCAGAAGTCTACGGCGGATCCTGGCAACCCAAGGCGCACACGCACACACACACACGCATCAACTCTGCCTCAGCATTACACATAAGGCTTTTTTGATGGGAACATCTTTGAGTAAAGGAAGGAAGGCACCATCCAGGATGAGTGGACAAGCTGACACACAATCATGCTGACAAACTGGGACGGACAAGCCTTGGGTCTAATGCGTTGCTAGACAAAAATAACTGGCGTAAAGTGCACAAAATAGATGGATAGTTGTTATTCTTTTAGTGATGTCACATCAGTTGACTGTTACTGTATTGCACTTACCTTTCTAACATACAGGAACAACGATCCAAGTCGGGAAAAAATGAGTTTCCGTAGTCAATCAAATAGTGACCTACACGTGAATGGACGTCGTGCTTCAAACTAAGTCAATGGATGTGTTGTGCATGGGAAATTACTGTTTACTTATAGCCAATACTGACGTCGCAGTAAACAACCATTTCATTCAACACAAATGTAAACCTTCCTATTGTGATTTATTCATCAGGAGATGTATTTCAATGAATTACACGTTGCCTCTTCTCAAATTGAACACCTTACCAATACAGTACTTTCTACACTTCAGGAAACAAACAAAGTTGTAACCCTGGCGGTCACGACATGATACACTGTGTAATGTAAATCTGGTCAAACTTTAGATGTACAACAAAGGCCTGATTGAACATCTTACCTCTGCCCAGCACGTTCTGCAGTTAGGTCAATGAAAACTCGCTGGTCGCGATATGACGAGATGACGCAGAAAGGCAAATACATTCTTATTTTAATGCACAGTTTCTGTTCAACTTTCCTGGTTGGAGCATTTGATTTCGCGGAATGCTAAAACTAGAAATAAGAACAAATGTCACTCCCTTTGCCCTCCCAGAATGTAAAGACTGAGATTTTGTCTGCTTTACAGCCTGGACAAAGAGTAGAACGCTCGCGACGTGTCACGCTCAGTATCTTGAAACTAAGGCAGAGCGAGCCAGGCAGTGAGAAACAACGAGACGAAAACAACACATCCATACATCAGCACATGCAGAGGCACGTACCTTTAAAGTCTTCAGACCACCGAGCTGCTGTGAAGAGGGCACCCCCCTCTCTCATTACCCCATACTTATGCATCATACTTAAAACTATGGCCACAGTTACGGCAGCGGTTATTGACAAAGGTTTGTGCTTTAAACATAACCATCATCATTTAGAACAACAGCTTACAGAAGACTCGCAAAGGCTCACGCACTCTTCGGCTTTCGGGTGCACCGCTAACGGGCGCGGATTGGTCAGAGTTGGCAAGGACGCGGGTCAAACAGGCCAAAGTGCAGTACAGTTGCCCCTTTGCGAGTCCTCAAGAGGGGGGCACCCAGTTGATGTAGAAAGTAAAGGAAGGCTCATACTTACATCCTATCCTCGCAACTTTTTCCAAAGCTCTGAGATTCATCTTGCTTTAGTCACCATATGATCACTATCATAATGGTGGGGTTTAATCAATAGATTAGCTTTTAAGTAACTTTTCATTGTCTCCATGCATTGTGTGTGTGTGCGTGCATACGTGTGCGATAAATGCAAAAATATTTGTCACACCTAAATAGATTCAATGCACAATTCTTTGAGGTGAGACTCGACATGAAAGATCAAATACCGCACAAGGTGCGGAGCAAATTAATCGCAAAATGTACTTTAATGCTACCCAATTCATGGTGCGGTCCTAATGTTGGTACAATGTGTCAACTGTTGCCGAGTGTGCAAGCTACAGGAGTGAACTACGTGATCAGCTGCTGTCCAAAAACCTGTAATGTCAACTAGAGGATCAAAAGGGTGATTTTACCTTGTGAGTGTCTCGAAATTTACTAATCTCTCTGGTAATCAGGTCTCTCTTGTCATCCTCCATATCGATTGTGTTCAAGTCATCCTGTGGGATTGATATACAACGTCATTCCTTGCCACTTGTTTACGGCACAACTCTTCAAAACCGACTTGGCGCACCTCATCTTTTTTGTCCTTTTTTCTTTTTCGCCGCAAGGACTCTTCATCCTGAGAAGGCGCGCTGAGCTCGTCAGCATATTCCCGCATTAATCCATCAATGGCACCTTTGACGACCTGATCCTTCTTTTTGGTCTCCTCATCCAGAACCTCCTCTTGATCGTTTCCATTCTCCGAGTCCACTTTCTGCTCATACAGACAACAACGTCTAAATGAAAGAAACTGAAGCATAACGTTGAAGACCAAGATTACTAAGAAAACTAAATGTCCTACCCCATTAGCACTCTTCTTCTTGGCCTTCCACTCATCCAGCTGTGCTTCAGTTTTAGGATCCACTCTCACAAGAAGGTTTTTGTCCCCAATGTGCAGGTCATGAAGCAGCCGCAGAGCTCGTAGAGTGGAGTCCGGCTCTTTGTACTCACAAAAACCGAACGCTGGCAACAGACAAACATGAGAATATTTAAAAAGTCCCGTTTGACCGACATTTTTCTTCTTCTTGACGAAACTAGACACTAGAATTTCAAAAATGGTTTACAAATGTCACGCAACGTGGGGGGTTCTATAAAACTACATTCATTCATTCATTCATCTTCCGAACCGCTTGATCCTCACTAGGGTCGCGGGGGGTGCTGGAGCCTATCCCAGCTGTCTTCGGGCAGTAGGCGGGGGACACCCTGAACCGGTTGCCAGCCAATCGCAGGGAACTAAATATTTCTTATAAATCAATGAACATGTTTGTGAAAGCCGCCTGTGTTTTTTTTTTAAGTGGTCTTGAAATTAAATACATGCAGTGATACACAAGGACCCTTTTCCCAGTTGTGTTCAAATCCGGGTGATATCGTAACAGCAGCAACTGTGCTTGCTCATAAATTGTAACAACATGTAATTCAGATTTTTTTTAAACCCTTATAAACATTACAACGTTGAAATAAAATCTAATCCAGGGGTGTCAAACTCAGGTCCTGGAGGGCTGCTGTCCTGCATGTTTTACAAGTCTGCCTGTTGCAACACACCTGATTTAAATGATCAGATCATCAGCAAGCTCTGCGGAAGCCTGACATTGAACCTGTTCATTTGAATCAGGTGTGTTGCAACAGGGAGACTTGGAAAACATGCAGGACATTCCAGTCAACTTTAGCCGAGCCACCGTCATTCATCATGGTTCACCTTGTAGCTTGCCCGAGGCTCCTTGAACTCTTTTCCAGCTCAGAACTATTCCACACTTCTGTAAGAAGGGCACAAACAGACCCCCAGAACAAATGAGTTTCAAACAATTACCAGTTCCCCAAAGAACAATAACTCAGACCATCAAATGTGAGCATTTAAACTGGCGAGAAGGCACCATTCTTATTAATTAGTAAATGTATGTAGAATGTAGATCCTGATATAACCTCGCCCCTCACCGCGAGCAGCTGCCGGATGAGCATATCTGAGGCTTTGTCTGATATGTTGCCCACAAACACTGTGGTGGTGGGGCCAGCCTCGTCGTCTTTGGCTCTGAGGAGAGCGTCCTTCCTATGGACTGGAGGTTTGCTGACCACAGGCAGAGACGACACTATTACAGGATTAGGGGCCATGATGCCCATGTGGACTGGGATCATCGGAGCTCCTGCAAATGAGAAAGCTGTGCATTGCTCATCTGTATTTAATCATGTAAATGCTGTAATTTTTTTCAGTCACGTTGTTTAGTTTAAGAGGCATATACACATACAATTGGGTCATGTTGGTCATCTTGAGTACACCACAGAAGTCAGAACAATAGCAACACATGTGCAGTCTATTGCATTTTAGAAATTGTTTAAAATGTAAAAAAACGTGTGTTTTACCACACTTAAACACTGTATAAATTAGAGCATGTGAATTATTTGGAGTATTACCTGCAGGGAAACCAGCATACTGAGGGGGTATCCCAGGAGGGGGTAACAGTGGCCGGTTTAAATGTGGAGGAAAGGACATCGTGGGTCTAAATTGGACTGACCTGATGTGGAAAAGTGACAAACACGCATTTTTTGACTCTGAACATCTTACACAGACGGTACTAGTATCGTGGTGTCAAAGCGAATACCTATTGCTTTAATAAAGGGAGATCCCTATTACCCAGCATTGTAAACTGTAACTTTAGCGTTTGCTATCGTCGTTGAACGATTCCAGAATCACAACCTGCTAACGGTTGGCAATAGTGCTAAGGAAACAGACCAGTACGAGGGGTCAAACTGTGGTGTTTGGGTGAAAACAGACGTTGTGTCGCCTATTTCTTACTATAGTAGTCAAAACGACGAAAACGGCGAGAATAAAATGTTAAGGCCATTAACCACGCTATGTTACCCGGCATGGCTAAACTATGCTAAGCTACCACCAGCTAATAAACGCTAACAGTCGAGCGGAAAAAAATAGTGCATTAACAGACATTATACATACACCTACCCCGAAATATTCCTTGTCTGAATGTACCAGAGCAGCCAAAATTGTTCTTTAAAGTGCAAACGGTTTTCAAAAACTACTGGTGTTGGATTAGCACAACAGTTAGCTGCCGGCCCGCTGTTACACAGACGCAAACGCCGAGGTTGAAGCAATGGAGAAGCGAGAGGTTATAGTTCCGGGATGTGGCCGGCGGACGGAGCTACAATTGATTTTGTTCAACACTCAGCAGAAAACAGATTGGATGTAGCAAATCGAACAAACCTAACTGTATGCTAATAAATGTTTTTATCAATATAATATGTCGTACTCTGTGATGTTTGTACATGTTCTTGTAAAATAAAGGGTCAACTGCAATAACCGTCCATTAATGGTTACTTGTAAAATACATATATATTGGAAAAGCTGAAGCGTTTATGCTTGAACTACATGTGCGCCACTTACCCCGGAAGTATTGACTCCAGGATCCTTCTGACGTAATTGGATATTAATCCAATGACGGCGTTGTCAGAAAATCAACATGGATGCCGCCTGGAAAGTCAACCACAAACACAATCGTATGCTTTCACTTCATAATTCTTGGTTGCCCGCTGAGTTCACATACTCTCATCCAAACAAAGATCAGACGTAATTTTCATAAACAATCATTAAAGAATTACGTCACATATGAATGTCTCATATGTCCGCCCTTTACTGCTGCAAAACAAATGTTCTGTTCTGTTCTCGCCTCCACGCGAATTGTGTACCGTGAGAACCAAATCTGATTGAATCGTGAGTATATCCGATGACATTTTAAAAATCCAGTGTGTGTGTGTGTGTGTGTGTGTGTGTGTATACAGTATACAGTATACAGTATATAAAATGACAGCATTGTTCCCGGAGAAAGATATGGAAATTCCAATTTACGAGTACTGTACAAGTTGAACGTAACGTTGACCAAATATGCAGAAGCATATCGAAACTAACTCAATTTGAATCTAAATAAACATTAAACATGTAATGTCTTAAAATGTTCAGGATTCATGCGACCATATATCTCATATAATATATGGCATTTATGGTAGTTATAATGAAGCAGACATTATTTTTATATGTGGTTCATCTATTCTCGCACTCAAAAAAACATTTTATAGTTTCTGTATCCCGATACAGTGTCGTTCCAAACATCACAAAAAGGTTGCCATGGTTTTTGTGTTGTTCAATGACAACTGTGCGGCGATGGCTGCAGTTGACAAGCATGTGACGTCTCTGGCGCGTTTTTTTTTTTGGTTGTAGAAAGTGCGAGAAGAAGCAAAGCACACCCTCTTCATTTTCAGTATCCATGCGTCCGATTAAAAAGGCCCTGGTGTTTTATCGATTTAGCATGACATGAACAACGTTATGACACATTAACTTTAAACACATGCCTTGTGATAATTAAAAGATTTTTGTTTCGAGCATGTACGTCGACAGTATTTGACGACTAGTTTGTCCTATACAATCGACCTCGAAAGGGAATCATCTACATTATGATGCCACTAGATGGCAGCACCCATTCAACGCGTATGACTACGTAATTGCAGTTTAAACTCCAAGGTTACATGTCTGTGTACTGAATACAGTATACTTATTGTTACAATATTAGTTAGTGTAATTCAAAATTGCATATACTTTGACAGTAGCTATTAAATCACATGTCAACCGGATGTAAGAGTACTGTACTGACAACACTATACATTGTTTTGTTTTGCTTTGTTTTGTTGGGGGGGGTTTAAAACGTCACTAGTCATATGTGTCATATGTCTATGTCCGTTCGTTTGATATTATTTTGAATGCAAGTTTAAAGAAGTGCTACAGTCATATTTCTGACCGTACTGTGGAAGGAAGCCAGTCCGGGTTCATTCGTACATAGTGCACCGCGGATGGATATGACTTGCACCCAGTCGAAACTTGCGTGTATAAAGATTCCGGTCAATTGAAAGCAAGTCCCTTTTTCCTTTTTCCTCCGGTCAGAGAGCAGAGGGGGACTTTTACTTGTTTGCATTTTATTCAAGAAATTCCAACGTAACAGACAAGGTTGGTGGGCACCCTTCCCCTCGCTCGGTCGTTGTCGGTGAAGCATCATTATTTCTTGGTTATGCGATGTTTTTCGTACCAATGTGATGCGAGTCCCCTGAGTCACGACGGTACCCTCAGCATCAATTTGTCTTATTTCTGTCTTAAAATATATTACACATGCGGAGCATGCTGTCACGTAAGGTTTGTTTTTGACCCATTGTCAGGTTGTGTTAAGGATGCAGCACTGCAGATCAAAGCGTTGGGTCGAGTATTGGTTACATAAAAGCAGGTGTGGTGGTGATCGTCGATATTTAGCTAATGTTCGCTCCGTTTATTTCAGACAAGGTCGTAAAGGAATTAAGCGTTCAATTCTTAATCATGTTTACACTTGTCTTTTTTTGTATAGATTTTTTTGTTACATCGTCAACAGATTGTTTGTGACAACAATCAGTATTTCAAGCCATTCTGTATTGAATTTAACTAACATCTCGATGCTATTCCGGTAATAAAAGAAAAAAACGTATCATACGTGTCGGCTACACTATTGTGATCCTTTGTGTTGCTTTTGGCTAAATATGCCCGCTCGACGAAATTTAAAGTTAAAGTATCACGTGTGACCAAAGATTTGGGCCCACGTTGTATGATTTCTATGAATAAAATATTTTGTTGGTCGTTATTCTCCGTAAGCACGTGTTTTCTGGCAGCCATTGTCTGTGTGTTTGGGCGCCATGTTGGTAGAGGGCGACTTCCGCCATCTGAAGCAGCACGAGGGCGACTGTCTTTAGTTTGCACGGTTTATTCGCTTTTTTTCCTTCTTTTCAACGCATTTCCGGCACACATTAAGTTGTTATAGAAAAAAAAGTTTGCTGTCTTTCCTAAAACCTAAAGTGTTTGTTTTGGGTGTTGGTCAAAATGGCTACACCTCTGTATTGCTGCAAATAAACTGAATTGAGTTTAACACTGTCTTATTTGTGCAGATGCCTGAAGAAATGCAAGAGATTGAGACCTTTGCCTTCCAGGCAGAGATTGCTCAGTTGATGTCCCTGATCATCAACACCTTCTACTCTAACAAGGAGATCTTCCTCAGGGAGTTGATCTCTAATGCCTCTGATGTAAGTCTCACAGGTCTTGAGAGGTCAGAGATTAGTTAAGTTCTGGTTTCATTCATGGTGGCGTTTTAATCAATCAGGCTCTGGACAAAATTCGCTATGAAAGCTTGACTGATCCAACCAAGCTGGACAGCGGCAAGGATCTGAAGATTGAAATCATTCCCAACAAAGTTGACCGCACCCTCACCATCATCGACACCGGCATTGGCATGACCAAGGCTGACCTGATCAACAACCTGGGAACCATCGCCAAGTCTGGCACAAAGGCCTTCATGGAGGCCCTGCAGGTAAATAGCTGTGTGAGAATTTTTCAGTCGAAGCATCAAGGCCCTAGAAACGGTGTGATTAAGACAAATTAGTTCCACTATTTATCATAGTGTAAAGTTCCTCTGGGCGGCAGTGCCTTAGTATGGTATCGACGCAGTCTATCAATACTCTAATTTTTGCAACTTCAACCTTTTTCTTTCAGGCTGGAGCTGACATCTCCATGATCGGTCAGTTTGGCGTGGGCTTCTACTCCGCCTACCTCGTCGCTGAAAAGGTGGTCGTCATCACAAAACACAATGACGATGAGCAATACGTCTGGGAGTCCTCCGCTGGGGGCTCCTTCACAGTCGCCGTCGACAGTGGTAGGTCGTCCAAACCCTGCTGACCTGAAGCCCGCACTTGTTTACTTTTGACAGCCTGTTGGAACACGGTGCATTCATGGTTGCGTAACTCTCCGCAGGAGAGCCAATTGGCCGCGGAACAAAGATCATCCTGCATTTGAAAGACGACCAGACTGAGTACATTGAGGAGAAGAGAGTCAAGGAAATTGTGAAGAAGCACTCACAGTTCATTGGCTACCCCATCACTCTCTTTGTAAGTATTGCTGGCTTGTGTGCTGCATATTGTGCAAAGCCGCACTCTAAACCGCATATGGCGCGTAGGTGGAGAAGGAGCGCGACAAGGAGATCAGCGACGACGAGGCAGAGGAGGAGAAGGCCGAGGACAAGGAAAACAAAGAGGACGGCGAGGACATGCCCAAGATCGAAGATGTCAACGAGGATGAGGATGAAGACTCCAAAGATAAGAAGAAGAAAAAGAAGATCAAGGAGAAGTACATTGACCAGGAGGAGCTGAACAAGACCAAGCCCATCTGGACCAGAAACCCCGATGACATCACAAACGAGGAGTACGGGGAGTTCTACAAGAGTCTGACCAATGACTGGGAGGATCACCTGGCTGTGAAGGTAACTAGGAAAGACCAATTACACTTCACAGGTTGCCTTGCATGATATTGGGAGATCAAGTGTTCCTCGTTACCTCCTTGCAGCACTTCTCTGTGGAGGGCCAGCTTGAGTTCCGCGCCTTGCTCTTCATCCCTCGCCGTGCACCTTTCGACCTCTTTGAGAACAAGAAAAAGAAGAACAACATCAAGCTGTACGTCAGGAGAGTTTTCATCATGGACAACTGCGAAGAGCTCATCCCAGAGTACCTCAGTAAGATTACACTTCGGCCAAGCGTCGCAGGGGTCTGCCGGGCCGCTCTGTTTCTGATGTTCTGACGGTATGCGATTTGTGGTCCCCAGACTTTGTCCGTGGCGTGGTGGACTCTGAGGACCTTCCCCTCAACATCTCCAGAGAAATGCTGCAGCAAAGCAAGATCCTGAAGGTCATCCGCAAGAACATCGTGAAGAAGTGCCTCGAGCTCTTCGCGGAACTGGCTGAGGACAAGGAGAACTACAAGAAGTTCTATGAAGGCTTCTCTAAGAACATCAAGGTAATTCGTCAAAAGCTTTTGTCCAATTGGTGTAAATCGTGTGAGGGTATTGACAAAAAATTGCACATTTGTCTCAAGCTGGGCATCCACGAGGATTCCCAAAATCGCAAGAAGCTGTCTGAGTTGCTCCGCTACCACAGCTCCCAGTCCGGAGACGAGACCACCTCCCTCACAGAATACCTCACCCGCATGAAGGACAACCAGAAGTCAATCTACTACATCACCGGTCAGCCTTCAGCTTGGCTTTATAAGCTCTTATTCTGAAATATCGCTCTAATTTGTATTTTTTTTAACTTACCCTCAAATGGAATCTTGCCCCCAAGGTGAGAGCAAAGACCAGGTGGCCAACTCCGCTTTTGTGGAGCGCGTTCGCAAGCGCGGCTTCGAGGTCCTGTACATGACGGAGCCCATCGACGAGTACTGTGTGCAGCAGCTGAAGGAATTTGACGGCAAGAGCCTGGTCTCCGTCACCAAGGAAGGCCTGGAGCTCCCTGAGGATGAAGATGAGAAGAAAAAGATGGAGGAGGACAAGGCCAAGTTTGAGAACCTCTGCAAGCTCATGAAGGAGATCCTGGACAAGAAAGTGGAGAAGGTAGGCGGAATTGCGACAACTTTGCATCAATGCCAAAGCATTTGGACTTCCCCCAACCGTAGTTGTGTTGTTACAACAGGTGCCTTAGTTGAACATTACTTGTACTCTGGTGAGTCCACCCTGCAGAGTTGTGAATAGTTTCAAATGCATTTTGACAACCTAACTCGTGAATGTCATTTAACATTGCCTGGTTTGAAAATGTTTGGTTTTGCGTCGGTGAACATGAAACCCTTTTTTTGAGTCGCATGCCACTTACCCTCCGAGGTTTGCATTTTGAAACTGCATGCCTGATGTGCCATAATCCTCCCACGCAGGTGACCGTTTCCAACCGCCTGGTGTCGTCGCCCTGCTGCATCGTGACCAGCACGTACGGCTGGACGGCCAACATGGAGAGGATCATGAAGGCCCAGGCCCTCAGGGACAACTCCACCATGGGCTACATGATGGCCAAGAAGCACCTGGAGATCAACCCCGACCACCCCATCGTGGAGACCCTGCGACAGAAGGCAGAGGCCGACAAGAACGACAAGGCAGTCAAGGACCTGGTCATCCTGCTGTTCGAAACCGCCCTGCTGTCCTCTGGCTTCTCTCTGGATGACCCACAGACCCACTCCAACCGCATCTACAGAATGATCAAACTCGGACTTGGTAAGAACATCCGGCGTGTGGGTATACAGTGGGAGTTTCATCAAAGAACCACTCGGATTTTACAGATGTCGTACAGGAACCTGAGCTGCTATAATTTGATTCAACTTGAATAATTCGATTCCAAAAGAAAACTTCAACACAGACGTTAACATTGATGTTGGTCATTTTTTTAGATAATCAATTAATTGATGAGGGCTCACCACTGGTACTTGAAGCAGGATTGTAATCCGTTATTGATCCATTTTGTCCCTTAGGTATTGACGATGATGACGTCCCCATCGAGGAGCCCACTTCCGCAGCCGCCCCAGACGAAATTCCTCCGCTAGAAGGCGACGGCGAGGATGACACTTCACGCATGGAAGAAGTTGATTAAATGCCCCGCTCCAGATTTCTCTCACCCGGTCTCACGTTTCTATTGTTCATCCTTTAAACTGCAGTAACTTTAAAACAAATATTCATGTCGTTTTGGTGGACCAGTGTTGCTCTTGAAGAGCATTTATCTGCAAGACCCTCCTTTTTAAAGAGAAGCAGTTTTTTTGTTTTTTGCTGTAAAGTTGGTGGTGACCGCACATTTTGTTTTATCAAGTACCCTGTTGCACTGAGTTTGAAATGTGGGAGTGAACATGGGAATGGTACATTCCATTGTAGGGTCTGGTGAAAGTTTGGGTGAGTTCTGATCATCGGCAACACTGCACGCTGCATGGAGAGAGAGGACTGACTAAGATTCCTTTGCCTGAGTCCAGGCTTGTCTGTATTCAAGTATTGTTTTGCAAAAAATAAAATAAACAATGCAATACTGAACTCGAGTCTGGCTTTGGCTCTTCAGTTGCGGTGACATCACAATACGTGTGCTGTCCCACTACTCGCCACTAGGGGGTCAACTTGCACTACAGTACAAGTGAAAGCAGTCAGTGTTTGAAGGTTGCTTCACTTGAATGTCGAGTTTTTTTTTTTAACTTCGCAACTGGGAAAGACACATTTTGAGATTTAAAGTGGGGACCCATGCCCAAGATTTGGAGTGATTTTGGTCTGTACGATGACTTGGTGTCTCAATACAGCATTGTTTTTAATGGACAACTTGGCATTTGAAATGGGGCATGCTACAACCTGCTAAAACGTCGCTCCTTTTCCCATAAGTTGTGCATTTTATCAATAGTGTACAACCTCTCAGGCGATGTGTCCTTGTACTTATTTTAGTCGACATCAATGTAGAGAGGGAACTTTGTCAAGAAAGCACACCAGCGCCCTCTTGGGGTTTTTTTTTTCTACAAATACTTCACAGAGCAGATTTTGAGCTGACGCCAAAATTATGAACCTAGCTATTGAATGGGTCAAGCAGATAATTTTTGGGGGATTCCCACATGGAATATTAGGTAACTGTGAGGAAAGGTCACTCAAATGCGATCTAGTCACTACCTAGTGTAAAAAATACAGTGCAGCTCATTCTTGGCAGTATGCAAATATACAACCTGTAGAAACATATGACTACACCTATTATCAAATGCTCTCCACCTACAAATGTGCAAATATGGTGTATATGCGGGGGATGGGGGGTTACTCGGCGTTTCACCAGTGGTCTGTGACGTACCTTTTGGTGACCTTTGTGGTCGGTCATACGGCTGCTGTATGTCTGACTTGAAACTCTGGAAGAGATGTTCAACATGCTGGCAGGTCACTTCGTCCTTGCTCCAGCTATGCGAGTGACAAAGAGGACAGCGAGCGAGTTCCTACATGACAGTCAAAACGCAGCCTTCAGGTTGATGCGCGGTGAATCATAATACACGTTGAGGTTTGTGAGTCAGCCAAGGGCGGGTTTATATGGCTAAAAAAAGGGGAAAAAAAGAACACCTAATCATCACACTTCTGGGATATCAATTTCAGTTACTGTTATGTCATTGTCAAATGTCAGCTTTTTTTCCCCCCTCCAACTTTCCACGCAACATCAGCAGTTAAATATATACCCGAGGTAATTATGCTGTTCAACAAAAGGTAAGATACCACCCAAAATATTTTTGAATGGAAACTGGCCTGTTGAAAAGTACAGTAAATTTCCTGTTCAACGAGTCGATGTGATCTCAGCAAATTGAATCAAAGGTTTACCTAAAGGAATGGGAACACCATGATTTATTAATAAGTATTTTATTATAATCAATCCACTTACCATAAGAAACAGAAGTTACACTGTACTACCCCTTGAATGTGTTTATGGGGGGGTCGTACCCACACATCAGTCATGGAGCGGTCGAACACAGGAGGCAGTGCAACCGACATGGTGGATAGAAACAAATTTAAAGATGCTATGATGTGAAGACGATTAAAAAAAAAAGTGTCTTAAAAACAATGTAGCACAAAAAGAACTCCTTCATAGCATCTCTTTTGGTCACGTCAAGGGCCCACTATTGGCACAAAGTAGTGCGCACACATACATTCAGGGACAACAATATCACGTTCCGAAACAAGAGCAAGACAATTCCGCACTTGACTGTGAAAGTGTATTCGGACCTCGAATGAAGTGACAATTGAGTGTCTGCGTCGTGGTTTCATGGTATAACAAAGGCCGCTTGCTCTCCGCATTGGAAGCACATCTGGCGACTGTGACAGACAAACACTGCGTTTTTATGATATTGATCATCTCGTTCCAGAGCTCAGTCGCAATTAAGGCCAACTTCATAAAGTCTTTTAACTGTTCTGTCCACAAAGGTCACTTACGCTGGTGACAAAAAGTGAGCTCTCGGGTGAAATTACAGGGGGAACCTAAAATGGAGTTAGAACTTTTACAGGTCAACTTCATTTGACGTCATTTTAAGGGGAAGCCAAGTCAACAATGTTCTGTGCGCCCGCACTTGTCGAAACATCGCATGAGGATAAATATTTGTGGAATATAAAATCAGATGAAACATCCACCTGGTTTTCATCCATCTCAGGGGGCGGGGATTTCGCCACTGTGCTGTCGACTGGAAATGACATCACAGTCGCTCACGTGACCAAACCCAGAAAACAGCTGAGCCATGACTGGACTCGGAGAAATTAGTCTTTTTTTTTAGACAGTGGGAACTCAAAAGTTTAGAGATGGTCAAACTAGGTTCTCCTCTCAAGGTTCCAGTGCATTTTAAGTTCATCCTGAAACGTGATGAATTTCGCAAACTTTTTATGGAATCGTTTTTTTTCTCAGCAACTAGCAGTGGCCACACCAGCCACAGGTGGTGTGGGAGGAAGAGAACATCTTGTGACTGGGAAGAGGCAGGTCGTGGAACAGAATCACATGAACCGCCTGGAGGCACAGAACGACAAAGAAAAAGAATCCCTTTAAGTACCTAACAGACACGAGAAGATGTGAGCCGTTAAAAAAAAAAAAAAACACCACAGAAAACGTGGTTCCAGTCCTCAGTTTGGCGCGAGCGCTAAACCTTCTGCGGCATCGGCTGCGCCTGCCGCCGGCCCGACTTCATCCGACTACGTGCGTACACTCGCAAAAAGAGAGCCAGGAACACCACGGCGACGCCGAAGCCGCCGACCAGGGTGACGGCGTGGCCGTAAAGAAAACAGGAGAGGAGAATGGCGATGGCCTGCCGCAGCGTCATGATGATGGTGAAGACGGCGGCGCCAAACTGGTTGATGGTGTAGAAGATGAAGAGCTGGCCGCACGCCGAGCAAACGGACAGCAGCACGGCGTGGAAAGCGAACTCCGAGTGACGCGCCATGAACGCCACCGAGTCGAACAAGGCCCCCTGCTCCAGCAGCGAGCCCACCGTGAAGAGGCAAGAGAACAGGTTGACCCCGAACATCATTTGGACGGACGACATCTTGTACTTGAACAGGTTGTCCTGCCAGTTGGAGGTGAAGCTGTCGAAGACGATGTAGCCCCCCAGGATGACCACGCCGCTAAAGGTGGTGACGGTGGACGGGTGCTTGCCGGCCGTGCTGGACAGCAGGAACATGCTGACGCCCACGGAAATAAGCGCGGCTGTCAGGTACTCCCAGTACTCGTAGCTCTTCTGGGAAATCATCTTACCCATGAGCATGACGGGAATGACCTTGGAGGCCTTGGCCAAGACCTGAGTGGGGAAGCTGATGTACTTGAGAGCCTCGTACTGGCACCAGCTGCTCATGATGTTGGAGAGCGAGGCGAACGAGTACTTGTACATGGGCGTGCCGTGGCGCGGCTGCTTGAACAGCAGGCACCACAGGCCCGACACGGTCAGGGCCAAAATCCGGTTCATGAAGACCAAAAACTGAGAGTCCTTGAAGCGCTCGCCCTCCTCCTCTGGAGTGGAGGCGCCGTAGGATCGGGTCATGACCCTTTCCTGCAGGACTCCCCATGTCAGGTATGACGCCTGGCACACCAAAACAGCACAATGAGCGCGAGGTCGGTGGGAACTCGGGCTGAGCAATGAATCAAATTTGTATCGACGCCGCAATGTCGCGGAAGGCAAATGTTCGAATCGCAAAAGCTGGCCCTCCGAAAGATATTGGTGTCAGCTGATCTATGACGAACTAATTTATGTTCATGACACACTGCAAGAGCTGTTCCCAAACTGCCTCTTAAAACCAACATTAAACAGTCCTCCCTGTAACCAAGCAAATAGAAGCACAAAGATTCCAGGATCCTAACCGGCTCGTTTTTTAAGCTTACATACATATTCTTGTGTGCATAATGGGAGGATCCTCACCTGAAGTCCAGCAGCACAAAAGATCAAGCGACCAGCCTGTCCCAGCGCCGAGCCCGAATCCCCCTCGTTCCTGGATGACACGTCATCCAGCAGGCCCGACTTTGCTTCCGTTCCAAACACGCAGGCCTTGATGACCGGATAAAAGACGCCACTACCTGAAAAATAAAGTCCCGCATAAGGTGTCGACTCAGAGCAAAAAGCGATCACAGCACGCCAGAAATAGAGCCGCACCCGTGTCCAAGTAATTGGTACGCTTGAAGTAGCGGATAAGGAGGTAGCCGGGGATAATTATGGTTGAGTATCCCAGCACGTTGACCAGGAAGCGAAACAGCCACACATCACGCCAGCCGTCCTTTAAGGGGGACTCTTCTTGCGCGGTAACCACAGATGGGATGATGAGCAACACCAGGGCAGGACAAACCCTGTGAGGCGATCACACAAAAGGCAACATTCTCAATTAAAAAAAAAAAAAAAAAAAAAGCAAGAACAATGCTAACGGCGGTTCCTCCAAGATCTATCCGTCAATCCATTATCGATAGGTTGCGGATGAGTTGGAGCCCAGAGGCAGTACGGCCAACAATATAAGCTACCACCGTCAGTGGCGTTTGCCTACATTCTATAATTTACGAGTAAAGGGGAAGGAGGGAAAAAATTTGTTTTCAACAAATCATGCATCGGGGTAACTGCTGTGAGCGCAAGGTTGAAAAAAAGAAACTTTAAACTGGAACGAGAAATTCAAACACCCCAGAGAAAATGGAAATTTGAACTCTTGATCTGATACGTTGCATTTTCGATTTTCGAATGGCCGTTGCATCTGTGACGTGTCAACTCTCTCTTTTTTTATTGTATGACTGATGCACATCACTTTGAATGCAGGTATGGTTGTGCTCTATAAATTAATATGATTTTTACAGAGCTTTTTGTTGGAAATAGAAATATAATTTCCATTAAGTATTTTTCAGCTCAGATTAGATGGCATGGATGAGTCAATGAAAGTAGAAGGTGTGCCTCTTTGCCTCCGTGGCAGAGGGATCGGATCCCACTCGGGGTGAGGTCGCCATGTCTGACTCACAAAGTAAGTCTTTGTGCGAGACTGGCCTGTGGCTTGGACTGCCAGGAGCCCACTGCAGCAGAACCTCAACCTGAACAAGCAGTCAATTGCATGCAGGAATGCTGTGCGCAGGTTGGCCAGCAAGTTTGAACTGCTTGTGAAGGGAACCTGTTCAACCCGTGTATGGTGTTTGGGTCTGTGGGGCCTGCTTTCGTCTCTTATAAAAACAAAATGAATAGAATGATTATTTTGCAGACTCAAGACCGACTGGCTCACGAAGACAGACAACACATTCATTTTACCTACGTTAAACCGTGTTCTGATTCAAGTGTGGAAATACTGGGCGTCTAACCTTGCGCGTTCAACATTGTTGCAAAATTGCAGCACCAACACCTCCTACTCTCCAAATTAGATCAGTAATACATGTTAAAACATTGCCTTGATAGTTGACAAGCATCTTATAAGGGTGGATTCGTCGTCACAGTAAACTTAACATCATTGCAAATGGGACAGCAGTGGAAAAATCACACGGGACAGCAGTGGAAAATCACACATAGCTCCGAGGAATAAAACGAGTGGGACTTGCTCTCAACTTCGCCTCGGTGACCGGTTCCTCGCTTATTTCAACGTTTGCTCCGCGGGTAACAACAATACCTTTGTGAAAAAGATGGCATTTTCCACCCGACACCTGGCGCAGCGGCGGCGACACACTCAAACGCCGAAACGGAGCATAAAGTCGTTCCGTTGGGAAGACGCAGATAACCGAGGAGGTGTTTTCTCCGAGACGAGCAGCCTTTAGCCTGTTAGCTTCTATTTAGGATGAAAAGCCGAAGTGTTGACTCCAACAGGAAATTCGCCCTTCTTCTTAACGTTGAGGGTTGCGGATGAAACTATGTTGAACTAGCGCCTCCTGTCATCGCGGAGGAGTTATTGCAACATTGCATCTGTAGGCTGACGTCATGTTTTGTTCGGCGCAAGTGAAGTCTTCGTAGAGATGAGATAGTCTACACGTCCCCGTTCAAATGCCAGTGATACAAAAAGGCATACAACCAATAATTTGAACAACTTAATTAAAAAAAAAAAAGAAATCTTTTCATGGGAAGTAAATGACTGAGTTGTGAGTGCACAAGTGTGCACCCTCTTATAATGAAACGATCTGGTCTCATGTTTAATATCATAAAACACCCGAATTTAGACGAGTGGCGTGTAGATCTCTTATCTTTCAGGTGTTATGGACCTGCTTATTGCTCAAGTTGGTGAGCTCTTCCTTAAGCCGATATTGTCCAGCATCTTGGATGACGAGTCTTCAAAACAGTCAGTTGTCACAGAATCACATTTGCACAAAGGTGACGGGATGCAATTATCTTTTAATCCATTTTATTACAAAATTAATGAGCGTGAAACTACTGTCATCAACTAATCTGGCCAGTGCAATTATTGTAACACCGATCAGTAAGGCAAAAACTCAAAAAATGTGATATCACAGATTACACTTCCATGTGGAATTATGCAGTCTTATAACAAAAAGTTGTGCTTGAAAAAAAGCAGCCAAACAAATTCTCCACTGGTGAAATTTGGAAAACAGGGGAAAAGCCGTTTCAAATTTGGATTACTAGCTATTCAAAGTGTTGATGAGAAAGAGGTAGATCTTTGAAGAATTTTTAATGTCTGTCCTGATGCAAACATGACCGTCAAGAGCAGAGTATCAAGCGGATTGTTATTTTCAGGGTTCAAGTCAATCGCCTTAATCCCAGAGACAAAGTTTAAATGATGCCTATAGAACATATAAATACAGATTCAATCACAAAGTACTACAAATAGTACAGTTCAAAGACAGTTTTGCTAATGAGAGATTGCTGCCAACATCCAGTCAGCCCGATTGATCTTCATGAGCATGTGATGCAGCGCCGTACAGTAGCTCAAAAGTTCACGCCAACCACTGACCTCCCCGAAATCTGAATGTCATCAAATGGAAAGAGAGCCAGAATCTGAAAGACACAAAATAATGCTAGAGCAACACCGTAGTGGTTTCAGACATCGTTTGCTCCTTGTTGTTAGGACGTCTTACATCATTGTTGCCATCGGCCAGGTCCAACGCAGTCTCGTCCTCCACGTTGCGCAGCATGGTGTCGGCGCCGGACTGGCAGAGGAGATTGGCGATGGCCGTGTCTTGCCGCCCCACGGCGAGATGGAGCGGCGTGCAGCCGTTGAACATGGCGGCGTCCACGTTGGCGCCACCGTTGAGCAGGAGCTTCACCGACGTGGTGTCGTGAATCTCCACAGCGAGATGGAGCGCCGTTTTGCCGCTGGTTCCCTCCTGTACCAAAGGGAGGGCAGAAAGAATAGCTCGGTATGAGATTGCTTCTAAACTGAAGACTACGCTGTTCTCCCTTCCATGAAAAAAAAACCATATATATATATATATATATATATATATATATATATATATATATATATATATATATATATATATATATATATATATATATATATATTTTTTTTTTTAAATCCAAGATCTAATTATGATCCTCGGCGAGTTGTGCGGCACTGCTCAGACCAGCCAAATTAACCTTTGATTTTCATTCAAAAATACAGAATGTAGAATATTAACTGCATCATCGCATCCCTTTAAATGAGTGATGAACGGTTTCTGTTGGCTGTATGCACATAAAAAAAAAACTGCGGTACAATATATCGTAAGACATTAACTCGCCAATTTTTTTCTAAATCAGTTTCAGCACAAGTGGAGTGAAAAAAAAAAACTGTTCCCAGTTTATCACCTGCTCATTATAGGTGACAAATACTTATTTTGAGACTCTCCAAACCACCAAAACCCAATAAGATCGACACGCAGCATGCAAACGAGAGAGTGATTCCACTAACCTTGATATTCAGGTCTGCGCCCTTTGCCATCAACAGTTTCAGAATCTGGTGTTGCCTGCTCAGCGCTGCCAAGTGAAGACAGGCAAGACCTGCGAGTGGATTTTTGTGGTAAAAGATGTGGATGTTGAATGAGAGACGTCATGTTAGTGGTTTTCCAAAATTTAAAAAAACCAGCAATTTAAAAAAAGGTACACAGTGACAGGATGTGCTATATCAGCAGTTAAGTTAAAAAAAATGAAAAAACAATGGCAGACGTGAATGGTGAGGTCTTGCAGCAGTTGAGTGTTTGTACCTCACCTTTCCAGTTTTGGGTTTCCAGGACCAGGGCCAGCTTGCTGGGGGACATTTCACTGGTCATCTCAGTGGCACACACGGTCAGTCCGTGATGGCAGGCCACGTGCAGCGCCGTGTTTCCGTCCCGGTCCTGCAGCTCAATGCTGACGCTTTTGGCCACGAGACTCTTGACGACGTCGGTCAGGTTCAAGTAGGTGGCCAGATGCAAAGGACTCTGCAAGTCATCAATAGGACACGTTGGACATGGTTTAGTCCTCAATTAAAACTGGCGACTGTTTAACCAACGCGTGAATTACAGAGACAGTTTGTGTGTTATTCATCTTGAAATGGTGCAGAGAAGTGTGCTAACAATGGGCCCCTAATATCTAAAACATGAAGGATCATGCAGCGAAGACAGCATAACTCGGCAACGTGCGTGGGTGGTGGTTATTTAAAAAAAAAAAAAAAACACGCAGGATGATTTTGTTTCTGTGTGCAAATGTTAGAATGTCTTCAAATGACTACCAAGAGGAAATTAGGCAAGCAAAGTGGACTGGGGTAAGAGAAGAGGACTAAGTGAGTCATTGCTGAGCATGAACTTCGCCTCTTCTGAGGTTTCCACTGACAACTTGTGTCACTTTGCTCCATTTTCACTTTGCCTTAAACTACAGGCAAAAGACGGATCACGCAGCCTTGTAACAATTCACCACGCAGCTTGCCATGGTTCTTTTTCTAATGAGGAAGAGCACGGGAGTTTCCACTGAAAGTCACTAGTGAGCCAACACTGGAAGCGCTTACGGGGACGTCCCAAAGGGAGGCTGGACCTGACTGTATATAAAAGAGGAACAATAGTTCTCTGGAAGTATATAGTTGGCAAAAAAAAAAAAAAAAAAACAAGTTCCACAATCCACATGCTAACACAGCAGCCACCCACAGGAAGTTTCTAGGGTTGATAAAGAGTATTGTCGTGAAAATAACTTACCTGATACAAATAGTTCTGGATGTCCAGGACTTCTTTTGGGAATAGTTGGATCAACTGTTTTGCAATGAATGTGTCCTCGTGGATGATGGCCAGGTGCAGGATTCTACAGAAGTAGCAAAAAAAATAAATCAGACAGCAGACACAAATGACTTGTCAAATTTACTCACTAATCATTCAAACGCTTAACAAAACAGCTTATATTTTGAAATACAAAGGACGGAAAATAACATTTAATTGCACACAAAAAACAGTAACCTCAAACCCTGAAGGGGAAGTTGTAGCAAATTAAATTTTGCGTTGTTGTGTACAAAAGACAGGAAATGGAACCAAGCTTGAGAGCTTAATTTAGACTTGACAAGACAACTGTTTATTCCCACACTTATAAAAAATACTGAGCTAAAACTTTACAACAACACAGCAAGCCAAGTTGCAGTTACGGGGCTCTTGTTTTAATTTCTGCTGAGCAACGGTGCATGGCCAAATTAATAAAAAGCTACCAGCGCTTTAAAAGAACAAAACAAAGTGTTGCTCCTAATGTGATATATTACAGCATAATGCGGTAGAGTCGCAATAGTTGCTCTTTACAAACGCATTCCACAAAGTACGCCAATTACATGGCTAATGCATCACATTTAAAAGACCACAGATGAGTGGGTCAGCCATGCCTGCATCAAGACATGTCTTCCTGGTTTGAGTCAGCATTGAATGAATAAGTATAAAAAAAAAAAAATCCCACAGAGGAAAACTACAGTCTGCAAGGCTTTTAATGTGAGCTGCAGTGCGTTTGTATGCGTCTCCTTCCCCTGGCAAATATTGACAATGCGTGTGAGTGAAACCGCGAGGCATCATAACAGACGAGCATCAGACGGAAACAAAAAGAGGTCAGGCGCACGGCAAACAATTCTGCGACTTCATTGACTGGTGGAATACCGAGCCTGCGACGTCAATCGAGGCCCACTGTTGACAGGGCAACAACGATGACATGCACACGAGGCCTTCGTGAGACGATAACGCTGAGTGTGGTCAATTAAAAAAAGGTGCAGAGTGGCAAAATGACACTGAAACAAGCCAACATCTTGTAGGAAAAGCCGAATGACATCATCTATTGATAATAATCGTACAAAAAAATAAATAAAACAGAACCAGTACTGTGCTATCCTGATGAACAAGTTTCTTGGATAAAAAACAGCCAAGCCGCCCTCACAGCGCATGCTTTGTCTGTGCCGCGTGGGGAAGTCCAGGCCTCTCTCTTTCACTTCTGTTTTCTCACTCAAGAGCCTCACAGCCGTCTGTCTGCATGCATGACAAGTCGACTAAATATATGAAAACCCCCTACAATACCGGCATCACGGGCAAACTTAATGTTCTTTTCAGCATACATCCTTGCAGAATGGTATACGTTGCTGATATATTTTACAATGAGGGGCAGATGATACATCATAAGAGGTGAATGTTAAAGTAGTACAACAGTTCGATCAGCCATATTAGTTTCCCAGTGAGATTGATTGAAACGCAATTGTTCAGTCCTACACCACCGTCGGTTTGTATTTAACAAAGAAAAACGACAGTTTAAAAAAAACATGTGTACATAATGTAGTATGTGTATGCTGAATGTGTGCCTTCGAAGGGTGTGGCCTAATGAATGGAGTCAGTCTGGGGATGGATTGCAAGCCATGGAAGCTCACCCTTAATGCTAATTTAGGCTCATAACAAAAAGCAAAAAAACACTAGTAATTAAAAATAAGTGTAGTAACTAAAAAGCTAATAACAGGACACTTGGGTTTTTTGAGAAACAATAAAAATAGAAGTTGCATTCGATCCTCAAGGAGATATGACCAATGATAAACCCAAGTGAAATTATGATTGTTGATACGTCACAGGACGTCATGAAATTGCGCCATCTAGGACTCAAGGAGCAGCGCATCTGATTGGACTGTTAGAACCATCACATACCTGCACTGGCATGAAATGATTTGCATAATCTCATCTGTGGTGATTGGAAAGCAATGTCACACAATTGAACAAAAAATGAGACAAATATGAGCAAAAAAAGGGTTTTCGTTCACATTTGTCATTTGTATGTTTGAGTTACTGGTGTCGGTTAATGGAGAAAAACTGGCAAAGGTAGTGTTTCGGAATGCATCAAAACAATGTAAGGTGAAACGGTTCAAGTAAGCGTCGCCAGTAAACTTTTTTTAAACGTCCACTTACGTATCTCCATCTTCCGTCATGGATGTGATAATGTTCTCCTCCTGTTCTGAGAGTCCAGAGCTTGTCGCTGGTGCTTCCTCGCTGTCGAAAGTGATGCCCTCTACTATTTCTGCCAGGCTCTCCACCGTCAGTGACGACGACCCATACGCCGAATCCAAGCGCTCTTCCACGGCTGGAAACTTGTCCCTCGGCCCGCCGAGCTCGGTGCTGCGCTTCTCGGACTTCGGTAAGGAACAGTAAGAGTTAATGCCCGAGTCCACACGACTCTCCTCCAGAAAATCATCTTTGCGATAGTCGCCGCTGGCCATCGTGAGTCTCCCCGGTTCGTCCGCGACGAATCTCCGGATACAATTCAATGGCTGGTGGCGGGTGCTGCCGCCGGAGACCGGAGCTCCGAGGACGAAGAGACCGCCGTTTGTGGAAAGAACCGAGGGCGAGAGCTGGTGCCTTTCATGCCACTGGACGCCTAAAGACGTTACTCAAAGGCTTCGGTTACTAGCTTGTGACGTGTTGTGCTGGCGCCTGTGAAAGTTTCGACGCACATCGCGGACGCGAGAGGACAGCGAAGCGGCCTGTGTGTCGTCGAGATATCCGGTAACGGGGCGAGCTCCTCCGGGCGGGGAGTATATGAGCAATGAAAGGCGAGAAGGGGAAGAGCCGACATGTGAAGAGCTGAGCTGTTTTTGTCACGCTGGGGAATCCCCGGTGTGAGACGAGAGAGAAAAAAAAGGGTCAAAACGGACAACTGCGCATGCGCAACTGTAAATCACGGTACTTTGGACTTTGCTACTTTGAAGATCTTTTCATCCGCATAGGTGGTAAAAGTACGTACTCACACTGTACTCAAGAATGGTACAGAAAATGGTAAAAGTATAAATTAAACTGCTATGAAATTATCATGAAATCATATCATTTAAAATTCAGGGGCGTGTCCAAGAACTGAAGTCTCTTCGGCAAACCCAAAACCTAAATGAGCCCTTGGTTACACAGAGTCCATTTATGCAAGGTCCGATCATCAATCACTACTTACCAAAGCACAGCCTCATATGAACTAAAGTGTTGAAACCAGTATATCAAATATTTTTCCTCCCACATTGTTTGTATGAACATGAATGTATTCCCAAACAATTACCGGTAATCTAAAATGTTTTATATCTCGGAGGCAATGCACACTCCAGCTATGCTGATTATATAACACGTGTAGACTGCGACAATAATTGTTGCTTTACAGTTTTGCCAAAGGGATTGCAAAACCTGTTCAATTGCACACTTCTCTCCAAAAGGTTCAGGACTAACAACTTCTTCCACGTACTGTATTTCCTATTCTCGTTTAAAGATGCTTATTGTCGTTTGGCCTTTAGAGGGCTCACTTACACAGCCAGACTAAGACTGCCAGATTTATCCCAATTATTGATGCCAACAGCCGCCATCTGTTTCTATCCGCAGTTATGCTTACTTATTTCACTTCATGCCAAGAGTCCATCCTGTGTTCACACCAAAGAATGTGATATAATAAACTACACACATAAAACATACACCATGCATTGATATCATTGTTGCTCGCATAACTCAGCATCACCAAAAGGGCCACCAGACATTGACATCTTGTTGCCGACCCCAACCTCATTATACGTTACCCTCAAGAGTAAAGGACCCCTCGCACCCCTCAAAAAACCTGTTTGCCCACCTGGATATATGGTCAAATGGTCCAGCCGGATTAGGGCCAGAGCCACAGGGTTCTGTCACAGCTTCTTTCCAAAAGCTGTCAGCATCATGAACATTCTGTTATCAAACCACCACACAAAAAACCCAAAGACCATTTTACAAACATTTAGTCATTATAACATTTAGTCATTATCAATGTTATGTTTCCCCCTAGTGTGGTATGTTCACTTGAATACAAACATAATTTCCCATGAACATTTATATTGAAGATAGAGACATGGAACAATTAAGAATGGTATGGTAATTAAGACAATGCGACCAGAAACAAAATAGGAGTGTTATGATGATGGGGGGGGGGGGGGGGGCATGTACATACGACTTGTGACATTGACGGTTCCAATGTGCACGGTACATGCAGGTGAGAGGGTACCAAATATGGGGGGGGGGTCTTCGCTTCCGCTGAGGCAGCTCCACCCCCACGGGGGGGACGTATGATCCGTGCACGCGCATCGTTGTTGTGAGGTGGAGTGGACATGTCAACCCACACGTGCCCGCCTTCTTTGTCCCCCTTCATGGCCACAACCGAGAACGGGAAGCTGGCCCAACGGCCGCCTTTGTCGTTTCCGAGCGTCCCTTGAAGTGCTCTCGTCTCGGCGCCCAGACGTCTCGTCGCTCGGTCTCTCCCCCGCTACGGGTTTCGTCTTCCCTGCCCACCTGGAAGATGTTTCAGTTTCGCTTCGGGGTTCTCCTGACTCGGCCGCTTTGTCGCGTGGTTTTCCCGTTTGTTTAGGTTTTCGGCAACACCGCCCACACCTCTTTTGTCCCATCCCAAGTGTAGCTCCATGCCGGACTTCTTTTGTCATCATGTCCCCAGCATCGGCCGCAGCGGCCGGTGAAAGCAGCACCTGCACCGTCGCCCCCGAAGAGGAGCCGGAGCCGGGCAGCCCCAGACTTGAGGTGAGGAGCGAGGATCAGTCGCGTTCGTTTGGATCCAAATGGGGCGGGAATTCAAGCCTCTAATTGGAGTCATCAGATGTTCCCCACAATCTGGTGACAATAACCAGATTTTGCAGAACAAAGTGGTTTATTTTCAATTACTAGTGAAGTTGAGCATCATTGTTATCCAAAATAGGGTTCAGGTACGTCTTGCAGGTTCAAGAACATGCTGAGCAACGTATTACACGAGTTCATAAACCATTTCATTGAGGCATTCATAACATCGAAATGTCAATGTTAAGACGAGGTATTTGTATGAAAGATTTGTAAGCCATAAATACAAAACGTGGGGGAAAAATACATACAATACCGTTTTGTGCCACGTGATGATGTATTCTTACGTGTGTAATTGGAGTGATCATTCTGCTCCTCATAATCTGATCACAATAATCAGATTGTGGGAAACAAAGGGGTTTATTTTTGATCACTAGTAAACTTTGTACAGTTCAATTGTATTTCACTTTGAAATACAATGGCTTTGATATTTAATCTCTCTGACCTGTATTTACAAATGTATTTATTTGACTGTGCAGAGGATGTTGTATTCATCCGAAGGCACAGTTGAGCACGAACTGCATGTATGTGAATCAAATATGGAATGATGGCTGAAGTTAAACTTGTAACACCAATTTATCCATTACACAAGAGGCTTTTTATATAACATAAGTGGTCTTATTATGTCAAGACAAAGTGTCATTGACTGTGAGAGCGGCACTTAAGTCCACTATTGTAATATTTCAAGGCGGGACATCATGTATCTTGTGCAGAAAATTCATGCAGTGTGCAGATTACAAATTTCCAGCTAAATCACCCTTTGGTAAAGTAAAAGTTCATTTAAGACCAAATTTTCCATCAGTGAGTCAATATTACCATAAGGTGCTTTTTAGAAGTGATTTATCATTCAAAGTCAAATTAATTGTGACTGAGATGGAAGTGAGAAGCATTAGGCGTCAACGTGTATTATTGATGCTCGGCTGTCTCTTGGAGTGCTGCTGACATGTTGGATTCCATACATCAATGCAGCGATGCTGACTGTTGTGTCCACTCCGATGGAGGGGGAGTACCACATGCGAAATAACCTTGTTAAAATTAGCCTTTTTTTTTTTAAATCACAACCGCCTTATTTCTATTTCATTTCCATTCTGCCGTTTGCTGTTGAATGAATACAGTATAGCAATAATCCGGCCTTCCTGGTACTTTTGAATCCTTGCCAGGTTTGCATGGCAGCCTTCCCAAAAAAGCGTGACTAACTCATGATCCAGGCACGGGGCTCGCTCTTCCCCGAGGTGATGAAGGACGCCACCAGCTTTACGCTACCCAGCCACTCTGCCCCCCCTAACCCCCCTCCATCAACGGCTTGGCATCGAGTATGGACGTGAACTTGCATGCACATTGACTTCATAGAACATGCAAAGTCAGACAGACACGCATGGGGGATTTCTGCCTATCACGGGCTCGTCTGCGCTTTGCTAAGCGCAGACTGTGACATGTGCGACCACTCATGCATAAACTATGAAAAAGCACTTACGACACTGCATATTTAACTAAATATTTCATATGCACGCGTCTCTGATTTTGAGCCATTTTTAGCTTCCGAGAGATATTTTCTCCCAACTATATCACAGCTACTCCTTTTTTTTTTCTTTTAATTTTGCTTTGCGTTATTGTGGGTTTGTACATTTTTGCTGCCCGCTTCTGCGTTCAACTTCTTGGTTGCAGTTTTTCAAAAAGCATCATCCTAGGTTAACATCATATTTGTTTAAAGGCGTTACCCTTACGCTAGATATTTTATTCTTACTTCTGCGGCGAACTTGACCAGAAACCTTGAGTGAAAAGTGCAACTTGACGGTTCTTGCCTGCGAAATTGTTGTTGTTGAAAATCCCTGCAACATTGCCATCGACTGACCGTGGTCGTCTCCTCCTGTGTGCAGCTGCGGCCTCGGAAACAGTCCCTGCTGAAGTCCTTGTGTCAGAAGACGCACTGGAAATGTCTGCTGCTCTCCCTGCTCATGTACGGCTGCGTGGGAGCCACGGCCTGGTGCCAGGTGACCACCGTCACACGCCTCTCTTTCGACAGCGCCTACAAAGGGAAGTCCATGATGTACCACGATAGTCCCTGCGCCAACGGCTACATTTACATCCCCCTGGCCTTCCTGGTCATGCTCTACGTGGTCTACCTCGTGGAGTGCTGGCACTGTTACACCAGGAACGAGATGCAGTACAAAGTGGACGTGGACAATGTGGCCGAGCAAGTCGAGAGGATGAAGCAGGCCACGCCGTGCATCTGGTGGAAGGCCATCAGCTACCACTACGTGAGGAGGACGCGGCAGGTGACACGATACCGCAACGGAGACGCCTACACCACCACTCAGGTCTACCACGAGAGGGTCAACACGCACGTGGCCGAAGCGGAGTTTGACTATGCGAACTGCGGGGTGAAGGACATCTCAAAGCACCTGTGGGGCCTGGAGCGCTTCGCGATCACCAAGCTGAGGTTCACCAAGTGCTTCAGCTTTGCCAACGTGGAGTCGGAGAACTCGTACTTGACGCAGCGGGCCAGGTTCTTCACAGAGAACGAGGGCCTGGACGACTACATGGAGGCCCGCGAGGGGATGCACCTGAAGAATGTAGACTTTAAGGAATACATGATTGCCTTCACCGATCCGCGACACCTTCCCTGGTACGCGTCGCATTCCGCTTTCTGGACCGCGGCGGCTTTGACTCTCTCCTGGCCTTTACGGGTGCTGACGGAATTCCGAACCGCCTCCGTCCACTACCACGTGGAGAAGCTTTTCGGCTTCGACTATGTGCCGCTGACGCCTTCCGAGGAGCGTCCTTATTGCAGACACGTCCCGCGGGTTAACACGGTTGACAGCACGGAGCTGGAGTGGCACATCCGCTCCAACCAGCAACTGGTGCCCAGCTACTCCGAGGCGGTTCTGATGGACCTGGCCCAGCTCTCGGGCAGCTGCCAGAACTACTCTGTTTGTCATCGCTACGGCAGCTACAGGCAGAACTGCCAGCGTTGCCACCGCGCCATCAGCAGCTCCTCCATCTTTTCTCGCAGCGCCCTGAGCATCTGCAACACGGCGAGCCCGCGCCTGCCCTTCAGCGCCAGTCGCTTCTCGCTGGGGCGTCTGTACGGCTCCAGGCGCAGCTGCCTGTGGCGGAGCAGCGGGAGTCTGAACGAGCCCCCGAGCCGCCCCACGGAAAGCACGCGCTGCCTGTCGGGCCAGCAGAGCGGCGAGGAGAGCCCTCCGGCATACCAGGATGCTCTCTACTTTCCCGTGCTGATCGTGCACAACAACGAAGGCTGCCTCAATCACAACCATCGCTCCCTGCACAGAAACGGCTCTTGCGTGGAGACCTCGTTATGACCCTCGGACAACGGAATTTTTTTTGTGTAGCACACAACCCTGGTTGCGAATCACTAAATAGGCATGTTTCAACTTATCTGCCACACACATGTAAAAACAAAGTTGACATGAAAACGCATGAACTCATTTCTGTGCCGTCCGTCGTCGGGGTTCCGCCGCATCACAGCGAACGGACGCCTGAGATTTCAGAGAAAAATCCGAAACAAATGTAATGCCGGAACGACAAAGCCGGCGCAACATCAAAACGGTTTCCTCATGCCTGATAGCGAAGCTGAAATAACCCATTAGCAGAAATGGCTCGGCTGCGATGACATTACACTTCCTGGCTTGGTAAATATAGCAACACGGATTATTAATAATTCATCAGAAGAGCGCCAAAGGACACAAGCACTACACTCATTTTTTTCAAGGCTTTCACACTCGCTGTAAATGTTGTATAAATGCCAATTAGACACCATTAAAAGCTTGTCATGTCAGAACTCTGTCAAACTAGTTACATGTTGACTTTTAATACTTGGCAATACTGTATTATTGTTATTATTTTTGAATTATTTTTCAGCCTACCTCTTTAAGTGCCTAGCAATTGAACTATTACCAACAAAACATCTTCCCCTCTTTCCTCCAAATTAAGTTTACACTCGGGTGTGTCTGTGTGCATGTCCTCTTTTTATTGTTTCAACTACAATGAACATTTTTTTTCTGCCTTCCTGATGGTGAAATGGAGCTGCGGCAAAGCTGGATGCTGTGGCAGCTGCTGATGCATATCAGAGAGACGGGCAGAGAGCTGGCTCTCAAAGACGCTGAAAATGGGGCGGGGGTGGGGGCTGCACTCGCTACTGATAGTGTCACAGTCACATGTAATAATAAGAGAAGATGGCTCGAAAGAACTGAGGGCTCTGATGCCGATGTCAGGCCGAGGGAATGTTCATGAAAATCGGGAGTGCCGCAACTCTTCAAACGGATATGAAGGAAGACATCGCTCTCAGGGTGAGGATGAGGTTGAATGAGATTGAGCCGTTAAGTCCGTGAAAAGCAACAGATGAGTATCCATGTGACCAAGGACATGCAGTTATTAGCAAACTTTTTTTTTAAATGCAACACCCTGTATATACCATAACGTGGTTTAATATGTAGATTGAAACTGTGTGGCAAAAGTGGCTATTGGGTTATTCAAGGTATGTTTAAAGATTTTTTTTTATTCGCATTACATAATAGCCCAATCATGATTTCTGTATTGATTTTAAGGTAATAGCATGTCGTAGTAAAAGCAATGAGAGGGTGTGAACAATTAGTCACATTTACTGATCATTTCCTTGCTTGATTTTATATTGTTATATATGTATTTTTTTTCTCCAGCTCGAACCGTTTACACTCTCCTCAGATAACTTTCAAAAACATGTTGGGGTGTGTTTGTGTCCTTCAGAAAGGACGAGAATTTCGCCATGCGTACGTTTCCAAAAATCAGCGTAAGGATATTTCAGCCAACGATATGCTTGCATTTTTATAAGTAAAGACGCCATAGCCAAGTTGTGCTTCAAGCTGTAATGAGCTACAGGTATACCAAACTATCTACTGGAACAGAACGGCTCCATAAAAGACTGGAAAATGATATCATGACTGTTAGTAAACGCACTGAACCCTTTACCATGTAATAACTCAATTTGATTGTTTTGTTTTTTGTCAAGTGTTCAGGGCAGTTTGTCTTTTCTATTGAATGCTGGACTCTTGTCTGGAGACTGTCAGGCTTACTCTGCATAAAACAAGAGGGGGGTGGATAACCGGACGAAAATAAAGGCTTCGCTTACAAGAGACTGGCTGCCAACGTTTTTTGTTTTTTTTTGAAAGCCCACAAAATGATTCGTGTATTGATGGTCATTTTGATATATTCGAAAGATCGTGAAACACTGCCAAAACTGTTCAATCATGTTTTAGTTGTCCAGTGAAAGTACAGTATTAAGCAAAGTGTCTCCCTCTGAAGACGGTCAAAATTACTCTTGTGACTTGACTCGTCTACACTTGGCTTTCAAGCAAACATTTGTGGGCTATCCACCCGTTTAGGACGTTTATTTAGATAGTGTTTTGGACACTTGGATTTACTTGGTTGACCAATTATGTGCGATATGATGCATCAAAGTATTCAATATAATGAGGTAAGTAGATCTACCTAAAGACATCAGGTGCTGCTGGTGGAAGTGCGCGCCTCAGAGGGTGCCTGTTGGTGAAAAAAATTGAAACGGCATTTTTGCTCAGTTGCAAGTATAAAGCACGTCAAGAGAATAAAAGAGGCTTTACGTGGCCGACATCTACTGTACCTTGTCATCTTGTTCTTGTCCCTTGTCATCTTGTTCTTGTCCCTTGTCATCTTGTTCTTGTCCCTCGTCATCTTGTTCTTGTCCCTCATCATCTTGTTCTTGTCCCTCGTCATCTTGTTCTTGTCCCTCGTCATCTTGTTCTTGTTCCCCGTCATCTTGTTCTTGTTCCCCGTCATCTTCTGGTTGGACCTCGTCGTCTTGGGGTTGACCTTCCCCATCTTGTGATTCTCGCTCGTCGTTTTGTGCTTGCTCCTCACCTTGTTCTTGCTCTAAGCGCTCGTCGGCGCAAACCACCTGGTTGATGACGGAGGCGCTCTCGTTGGCGCTCTCGTTGGAGCTCGTTGGCGCTCTCGTTGGCGCGAACCACCCGGCGGGTGAGGGACGCGCTCTTATTGGTGCTAACCACCCGGTTGATGATGGAGGCGCTCTCCTCGTCGATATCGGTCAGACGGACGTCGCATTCTGTTAAGCAGCTGTTTTGAGCGATGGCCTCCTCCAGTGCTTTGCCTCCATCCTGATCGCATACAGACAAGGGAAACGGTGTGATTCGGGGAAAGAGTTGCTCATCCTGAAGCGGGGGTTCTCAAACTTTGAACACCAAGTACCACGTTATAAAGTAAAATTGACTTAAATACTTAAATCTACTGAAAAACTCCCTAAATGTGATCTAGAACGTCTCAAATATAGAGTACCATAAAAAATGCTCTTAAAGGGGAAGTCAACTCAGAATTTTTCTTTATAAGAATATCGATACACCCCCAGAGCGTTCCGATTAAAAATGTATTTGTGGAATATGAATTATGCGCAAAATCCACTTGCTTTTATCCAAATCGGGCAGTGGCCATTTTGCCACTTGTGGCCGACTGAAAATGACATCACACTTGCTCAGGGCTCAGGTAAGGAACAATTCCGGCTCACCTGTTTTCGGAGTTTGGTCAAGTGACGTTTTGGATCGGCTGGTATCCGAATATGACGGCTGTTTCGATGGCGTGCCTGTCACGATGGCCATCTTTGAAATATCTTAAGACATGAAACACACTCACCACGCCCAGTTTGTTGCAGGAGAGGTTGATGGTCTTGAGCGTTTGATTTTTAGCCAGCGCTTCTGAGAGCAAAATGGCAGTGGGCCCAGTCAAGAGGTTGGCTCCCAAGTGCAGATGGAGCAGGGTGCTGTTGTTCAGCAAGGCCTTGGCGGTTGCTTGCCCGCCCTCGTCGGTCACGCGGTTGATTCTGAGGTTGAGGGACAAAAGGGTGCAGTTATTGAACAAGGCTTCGGCAATGGCGCTGGCTCCCACGTCTCGAATAATGTTGTCGCTCAAGTTGAGGATCTCCAGTTTGCTGCTGTTGAGCAGCTTGCCAACAGCCTTGGCCCCCTTATCGCCAATCACATTGTGGGAAAGGTTGAGCTCTCTCAGGGAGGGGTGGTCCACTAGATGTTTAGCCAGCAACTTGCACTTTTGATCATCAATGTGACTTTCGTAGAGCCGTACGACCTGTAGGAATTAGGAGGTGTTTCAAATGACTAGCAGGGGTTATTAAATGCATTCATCAGAAAAAAATCAACCTGAAAAATCTGTTTTTCTCTGTACTTGTGTATACAACTCCAGTTCTAATCACTGTACCTTCAAGGTTTTGCAGGACTCAAGTGCCATGGCGAGAGTCTCGCAGTCTCGTTCGGCCATCTCAAACATCTTCCATTCAAAGTTCATCCCACACTGCTTGACCCAGTAGGTCAAGTGCAACTCCTCCAGGCAGCTCAGCTGATTCAGGAGATTGCGGAAGTCAAAGTGTTCCATGTGAGCTGCGTCCGAGTCAGTTTCGCTCAGCCAGTCGACGGCGTCGCCCTTTCCAACCTTGGCCTCCTTGATTGGCGGCAACATTTGGGAGATGTCCAGCCTCCTTACGTAAGCCTCACACAGTGGGATCTCCTCACTGACAATTCTAAGCGGGGTTGTCTCTGGGATGAAATGCTCAATAATATTTTCCAGGTGCCTCTCGAAAAACATTCGCTTCCAGCTGTGGTTGTAGTGAGACACGTCACAAATTTCCCACCGTTGCTCACAGCAGCGGCGCCAGTAGACGCCATCATCGACCAAGTTGGCGGTCACAGGAAGGGGTAGAGAGGGCGACAGTCTTTCCTGCACAAAGTCTCTCTGGCTTGGTATTAGCTCCTCATAGATGGGGGTGTCTGTCACAGATAGCACTTGAAGTTGATGACTCGAAAATCTTGTGATATGATACGAAGGTTTCAAATAAAAAGAATGACATACCCTCAAAGTTTCTCACGATGCATTCAAGGCAGAGGGTTGATAAAAAGGGCACAAGGCCCAAGGACCAGTTTGGATTTTCGGCAATGATTCTCCTCAATCTCCTGCTGTCCACAGCCAACATGGTTGGGCCTCCAGTGAGCCTCGACATGATTGCACGGGGGTTTGTGGAGAACTACAAAAGAAAAGGTAAATATTATCACGCATTTTGTGAATGTCATTGTAAATCACAACTTTTATTTTAAGGCTAGTCGTTCAGTGTTGTCCATGGTACCAGAATGTTTACATACTTAGCCTAAAATGTGACACAAACGTCTCTGAACACACAATGTTTAAACGACGTGAATTATCTTGATCTCAAGTCTAAACTTATGTAGGCGAAAATAAATGTCAACAAAATACTACCAAGAATTTTGCACCATTAAAATGCGACAACACTCAAGCAACAAGTATTCACAAACACACACACACAAAAATAATTAATAAATTTGTCTGAAAGGACACATTGAATGAGTCATCTTGCTAACATTAAGTCGTCATGCTAACAACACACTTTGTACGAAAGTCAAGTCGACCTTCGCTAACTGTGACAAGGCACGTGTAAACTCTTCTGCCGATTTAATGGGGCAATATTCACGGTAATATACTTTGTCCTATACCGTTGGTAAAATAAAATTCGTATTCAATCTGAAGTCACATACCGGGGGTCTCGGTGAGCCACGCGTTTCCGTAGTAACCGAACGCTCTTCAAAGGATTAACAAAATGCTGCCACCCGCAGGATATTTGGGGAAACGCAATGGCTGAGCACCAGGAGACAAACTAGTCAAGAAATAAATTGGCAGCAAGAAATGGACGAAGGGCCAGTCAATTAAAGAAAAAAAACACGGAAACGTTTTTATTGTTTTAGTTGGAAAACATATTTTTTAGAAACACAGCTCTTAACACGAAGTGCATCAATGATAGGGATTACTATTACGAAACAGGAATCCGAATAAGTCCAGTTGGAGGTGTCCACAGAGCTGAGGCTGTTATGGACACCGGCTGTTGCTATTAATCGCTGTTCTCATCACGATAGATGGTCCTCAAACCTGCGAAGCATACCAGAAAAAAAACATTTGTTCATTGGAGTTGAGGTTCTAAGACTAGGATGATGTACGGTAATACAAGTTACAAAATGTCATAAATTCACCCGTGTAGTACAACGACAAAGTGTGTACTGCCCATCAACTCTGATGACAGAAGTAAAGATTAATGTGTGCCTTGAAGGTGAGTCCATTCATTTCGACACTCAACATCCGATTTGGGGATGTACAATTAATTCGCTCTCTTATCATTTGTCAACTCACCTTAGAGCATCCGGAAAAGTGTCACTAGATCATGAGATTGATACACAACATAAAAAAAAAAAAAAAACTAATACAACCAATTCCCCATTAAGTCTCCACCATTTCACTCACTGTAACGGGAACTGCTGTGAAGCGGTCTGGAGGCCCATTGTGAGCTGTTCGGAGTATCTTCAGAAGAGCTGCTATCGCTGTCACTTTCACAACTGCTAATTTGGCTGCTGATGCTGCTCTCATCCTGGATTTCAGACACATCTGCAAAATAGAAAGAATTGAAAAAAAAAAACTCCCAACATTTTTCAAATGGCTTTCACAAGAACTTTCCCAAAATACTGACAAATGAGCAAAGTTCCTTTATTGTTGCTGTGTATTGAAATTTGGATGAAAAAGATAATCCAGGTACACTGCCAGCATGGTATTTTTTTTTCTTTTGCGTCAAACAAAATGCCCATCACATTCTAACTAACTTCAAACTCACGATGAGAAGAAGTACTGTGATGAGGACTGGAGGTCCAATCGGTCCTGTCGTGGGTCTCCACAGAGTTGACAGAGCTGCCGCCATCGCTAGTGCTATCGCTGCTGCTGCTGCTGCTCACTTCATCTTCGACCACAATCACATGTGCAGGGCCAGCTGCTGGCGAACTAACGGGAAAAGAAAAAAAAATGCTCATGAACCGTGCAGAGAATTACTGTGTGACCTGGGGCACATTCACATATTGACACTGATATGCCCACATTACATTTCAAAACCAAAAAAAGGCATTTTTGTTTCCACGAAGTCCACATCCAACGTGCTGGGCAACCTTAAAGGTCTTGCCGTCATTCATACATTACAACTCGATTCAGTAAGCAGATTACATGAAGTAAACTGAATCGAGTTGTAATGTTTTCTCAATGCGCAATGTTTCAATGTCACGTGGGTGCATGGGGAGGTTTTGTGATGCTTCGATCTACTCAGAATTTCCCTTGACTTATTTTTGGTCGAAAAAGATCATCATAGTAATGTGCACGACTGTCATGATGACCGCGAAAAAAGACCCAGTATATTTTTAATTACTGTCAGTATTTATTATCACTAGTGTCATCCCAACAGGCTGATGAAAGGATGTAAAAATGTCACTCCCTTCGAGCAGAGCAAAATGCTTATGTTGAGGTTTAGGGGCCTCCGTCTTGGACCGATTTAACGCACATCTCTCCTTTCCGCTCAGAGACGAGCGTCTGCCGTCTGGCCTTCATATCCAAACTGAGGTTCTCCACCATGCTGTCGATGCAGTTGTCCAGTGCAAGACATCGCGTCTGGGACTTGATGGCCTGTCGGCAGATGGGGCACTCCTCTTTCTTTTTGCGCCACTGCTTGATGCAATGGCAACAGAAGCTATGAGCACAGTTCAGGATGACAGCCTGAAGGAGGAGATAAACGTGTCCTTTTGGTTTGATATCTATCGGTTGACACGCGAGTCAAAATGTGAGCAGATTGGACTGACTCGCACCTCAATGAAGAGCTCTGAGCAGATAATGCACTGAAGCTCGTTTTCCAGGACCTCGGTCACTTGTGTGACAACTTCCTCCTTCTGGGCCCTCGCCTTTTCCTTCTCCTCCTGGGAACAGAAATGGCATGAGGCCCTACAAATGCGGCGCACGAACGAGATTCCTGGTGTCGCAACCCACCTTAGTCACTTCGAGCTCTTTGTTTTTGGCCAACAGAATCTCCTCGAACCTTGTCCGAGAAAGTGCAAGTTCATCCATTACTTTTCTCTGCTAATGGGTGTTGAGAACAAATTGAGCAATGAGAAGGGAAATCTTACATTGAATGCATTTCTCATCTGCGTATCGTGTACGATTTTACCTCTTGCAAGGCATCTTCCAGCTGTTTTTCCATCAGCTCCTTTTGCTGCTGTGTTTTCTAAGCATTTGCATCCAGAAGAGGGAATAAAACTGGTTAAACATTGGATGCTAACTGCATGGCTGACAGTGCGTCTAAAGAGATTTTGGTCTCTTCATAAACACATGAGCTCAACCCCGGTGGAACTCTACTCAACTGTATTTCTACAGCACTTTCAAACAGCCATCGCTGCATACAAAGTGCTGTACATGGAGCAACTAACATATACAACAGTAAGCAATAAATCGGTAACAAACAGTAAAACTAAGATCAAATCTGATGCTGAGTCAAATGCCAAAGAATACAAGTGAGTTTTGAGGCAGGTTTTAAATATGGGCAGCGAGGGGGCTTGCCGAATGAAAAAAGACGCCGTGGACAAGATTGGTATTGTCGTAGAAAAATATATATTTGGACAGGAAAAAAAAGGAAAACACAGATTACCAATGAGAGTGTGTCCATCCGACCTCGAGCGTCGTGTCGTCTGTACAAGTTTAGCTGTTGTCTCGGATAGGCTAGCTTAGCTGTTCTCGTATATCAAAGCTCTTTGATCTGTAATGTCCGTTGCGTCTGTGCTGATTGGTTGAAGCCAAAACACGCGTGCGTGTGTACATGTTCGTGCCGGCGCACACACAGCAGAGAGCAGCAGACTATCGACTGCTGAGGCGCGTTTCGCTCAAGTGGCATCGCTATACGTTTCTCTTAAATTCCATCCATGAAAAAAAGTACTGTTGAACATCCCAATGCTATACTAGAAGCACTTCATTATTATTCACTTTTAATCCAGACCAAAAAATAAATAAATCAGGTCACGGTGTAGCAACATTTTGTTGACTTTCTTTGAGCATGTACTCACCTCCTGTTGCCTCTTAGTTTGACTGAAGGACCTCTCAAACGTCTCCATTTTCTGCATCTTGCTTCGTAGAGTCTTCAGCTGCCACTGTAGCTGGTTGATCTGCTCCTCCCTGAATGGGTCGCCCGATTGGGGTTCACCTTCCAGCGTGGCCACCTGCCTCTGCGTGTTGTCCACCTGCTCCCTGAGCATCAAAATGTTGTGGCTGTACCTGCAATAACAAGAATGAGAAAACCTTTAAATATTTATAACAACAGAGTGCGGGCGTCATCTTTGTGATCGACACGTACATCCGCAAGTTGTCCAGGTCGCAGGGGGCATCTAAGCCACCGCAGCCCCGGTCCGCCTCTTCCGCATATAGCTTGGGAGTGGCCTCCTCCAGCTGAGGGCAACTGCGGCGCTGGTGGCGCCTGGCTGGTGGCAGAGGGCATGGCTGTGCCAACGACTTGTCCGGATATGAACAGCGGTACAATTTGGCCTTTGAGGTTGATGGCTCCACTTCTTCTTCAGTGAGTTTTCTCTTGGATTTCTTAGGTATGTTCACCACTTTTGCGGGCTCTTTCTGTCTGTTTGCCAAGTGGTGCTGAATTTCTCTGAGGGGCCGCTGCACAAGGACGTAGTCAAACTCTGCTTTGGACCCCATGACAGGAACACCAAGATGTATAGAATCGCCAAGCTGAAGCAGGTGGGCTTCTTGAGTGGGTATGCGGATCCCATTCACCCACACACCATTCAGACTCTTGACAGTGATCACAAAATGAAAGAAAACATACTTCATACATCACAAACATTGTGGCTTTCTACAGATATATACAAACTCTAAAAATGGAACCTCAAGCCACACGCTATGCTACGGTATGATAATAAATTAGCTGGATCTACCACAGCGACTCTGATATCCCTCTTTGCAAACCTGCATCATGTATGTGATTCCATGTTCCATGTTGTACCGTACATCTAATTACACAAATAGGCCTTTAATTGACACCTCAGTCCCACGACTGCGTACCTGCTTGTCTGTCACTGTCCAGTGTCCATCTTCTCTTTGAGAAAATGTGCAGTGCAGCCTGGAAATCATTAAAGGGTAACTTGAAGACAAGAGTTGGTAGGTCACGTCAAAACCACGGCCAATAGAAACCTAAACACAAGAAAGGTACGAGTCAGTGCCTCGGTCTTTTTTGTCAGTCTTTGTGGCTACATACTAGCACCACAACAGGTTATTTTGATTAGCTAGCTAACGACGCTAGCAAAGTGTTCGTACCTCTGTGTTATCTACCAAGCGAAGCCAGTCTGAATTCCTCCCGACTCTCATCAAACAAACAACTTCTGAGTCCAAAATGTCATCCTCATCAGCCGCAGAGGAGTCAGTCGTGACTTTATCCATCTTTATCTCATGTCGTACCTCATCGCTGTTGCTTACTTGCAGCGTGTCCGTCCCGTAGCTGACGTACTAATGATGTCACAGCTGCGTAGCGTTACGACGTACAGTCCCGGAAATGGTCTAGGGTATTTTCAAAACAAAGCACCTCATCGGATATGCTGAAAATGACTGCAAGGTTTCGATATAGGAGGTTTCTAGGTTACGAACGACATAACGAACTTTCTCAACCTTTATGGTCACTTACACGTCGCTGGCGCAGACGAACACACATACAATATTTGCACAAATTGTGCACCGAGCTAGTTTCTTCTTACTGCTGGATTATATCTTTGGCCTAAACGTGAGTTTCGTAGGAATGATTACAGTACGTCCTGTTTCTCGACAGAGCGTCTCTACCCGCCCCTAATCGGACAATACCGTGTTTCAAATCGCGCGTACCCTTAGCACGAGGCGGGACTTCCGGTGGCTTCTCCTCCTCGCGGATGGGACTCCAGGGTGCGCACAGAGCAGACAGAAAGGGTTTGGTCCGTTCCGGTTATGGGCAGGGTGTCAGTGGTCGCCGTGTGAGTCAGCGTGGCCCCGAACTGCTGCAGAGAGCCCCGCGGTGGAGGCGGCTCAAGGCCCGAAGAAGTCCCCCGTAGATGAAAGTTGTTCTCGGCTATGCTGCCCTGAGTCGGCCGCCGGTACCCGCCCTACCAACATGTCTGATGTCAACAAGACTCTGCAGAAATGGCACGCCAGTTTCAGAAAAGGCACGGACTTTGACTCGTGGGGACAATTAGTGGAGGCTATAGACGAGTACCAAATGTAAGTGTGTGTCCTGCCTCCAACATGCATGCATGCATACAGCCTTCCATCGGTTGGAACCATTGGGGAGCTCTCACAAGTTGGCTCCCGAGCTGTCATTCAGACCTCGGGAGCATTTAAGTGAATCTTCCACACACATGACGTGATGTGGCATTTATTGCGTGCGCGCGCGTGAGTATCTTACTGTCTTCCTTCCTCAGCGTGCATGTGTTTCTATGTGCAGAAATTCACCAACAATATTCCTCAGAGTATTGAGAAATATCAGCCACACCCTCTCATTGTTATGGGTGGGTTTCCTGTGGTTTGAGAGGAAATACTTGACAATAAAAAAAGACCCATCCCTCAGGAAAACCAAAGTCAATGGTGATAATTTTTCTCCAGCTAAGTAAGCGTAAAATTACAAGAATACTGTAATAGTAAGGTTTCAGATGAGGACGCATTGCTCTCTGAACACCAGGGGGTGGAAATGTGCATCGAACATTCAATTTATTTTATCTGCTAATTTTATATATATGTATATATATTCTTGTTTAATCTCCAGTCTTGCGAGGCAACTGCAAAAAGAAGTGCAGTCATCAAACTCATCAGACTTCACAGAAGAGCAGAAGGTAGACATGTTTAGTGTGTTGTGTAAACAAGGATAATGTCTATCATGTTTTTTTTTTTTTTTTTGCATTTCAGAAAAATTTAGGGAAGATTGCAACATGCCTAGAGATGAGGAGTATCAGTTTGCAGGTTAGTGTGACATGTACCAATAACTCCAGAGGCCATATGCTAAAACTGATTAAACTATTTTAATTATAACGCAGATTTTGTCCCAAATTACTTTCAGACAAGTTTAGGTCTGGGCCCTGTACGGGTCCTTCCAAACAGTAATCTTATCCTGATTTGATTGATTTGTATGTGTGCTTTGGTTGATTTCACGCGGTAAGATGCGTAACTGTGAGGGTACACGAACATTTGAGAGCAGTCGTAATTCCGATGTGTGTGTTTAGAGCACGCAATCAACAGAGGACTTCAAGTTGGAAGACTTGAAGAAACTGGAAAGCAGTGAGTCACTGACCGCCATTTGTTTGCAGTTTGGTGACGCTCCTCATCATTTTCGACTGATGCACACAATGTCCTTTTTGTCCGTAGTCATTAAGAATTTATTGACGTACACTAAAGAATTTCCCTTCGATGTCCAACCAGTCCCCTTGAGGTAATAAGCATCTTTCGGTATGTTTTGTATGTACGCTAGTATTGACTCATGAACATCCTCATTAGAAAAATCCTCGCCCCCGGTGAAGAGGAGAACCTGGAGCTGGAGGAAGAAGATGCCGCCGCAGTCGCCGGCTCTACAGACGCATTCCCCCCGAGAGCTCCCGGTACTTTTAAAACCAAAACAAACACGGCGTCCCCTTTTGCCTGCCCGGTTGAAGTCACCGTGTCCCCATTTGATGTGGCCGTCTGTGTTTTCTGTCCTGTCGGCGCTGTGCTGTGCATGACTTCACCTCTCATTCTTGCCTGCCTCCTTTCTTCCCAGCCTCACAAGGTAGGAAGGACCTTAGCATGTGCTGCCGTTATGCGCATGGCTTAGATTCCGGTAGCAAGATCTCCTGGGATCAACACAATGCGAAAAGTTAATTTATCTTGGTTGAACATTTTTATTTAATCTGACATCATTGTCCCACCTGAAGGTACCTTGTTACCACGGTTACCCTCCGAGCCTGGAATGACGCTGCTGACGATACGAATAGAAAAAATTGGTCTGAAAGATGCCGGGCAATGCATCGATCCGTACATGACCATTAGCGTCAAAGGTACTAAAAACACACGACGACAACACCTCCCTCATTCTTATCAGCGTTGGTGTTAATGATCCTTAACTTGGAAAATCCGGCACGCCATCTCTTCTTTCTGCGCGTGTAGATTCAAATGGGGTGGACTTGAACCCGGTGCAGGACACCCCGGTAGCCACCAAGAAGGAAGACCTCTGCATTCACTTCGGTATGGACGTGGAGATCCAAAGGCATCTGGAGAGACTACCTAAAGGTGACAGGAAAGCACAAGCATGGGCAAAATGTTACAGAATTTACAAATGATACTTTTTTTTTTTTTAATCGATTGGGGGAAAAAAATGATTACCGGTAAATAAAAATGAATCATATTTGTATTCCGTGATGTAGGTACAGCTCTATTTTGACTCAAAATGCCACCGCACCGAGCTTTCACGCGTTTTGCTTTGTTCTTAAAAACGATACATCTCGCCCCGATTGTTTTCTGAGCAGGGTGAGATACAACGCTCGAGCTTGAACGTGTGAGGGACCAAGTTTTCATAAAAATATCAACTTGTCATCTGCAGGGGCAGCTATTTTCTTTGAATTCAAGCACTACAAACCCAAGAAGAGGTTTACCAGCACAAAATGTTTTGCCTTTTTGGAAATGGACGAGATCAAGCCTGGACCCATTGTGATTGAGCTGTAAGTCCGTTTTGCACATGATTCCATTGTTATTTAGCGAGGGTTGCCTTTGTGACAACATGTTCTTGATCAACTACTATTTTTCCAAAAATAAATTGAATAGGATAGTAGAATCTTTTTGCGGACCTCCAAGCAACATCTCGCTGACCACAGTTTGAGAGCCACAGATGTAGATTCTTATTAAATCAACCTAATGACTTTTTCAGACTCGAACCGAACTCCCATCATTTTGTTTTTCCAGGTACAAGAAGCCTACCGACTTCAAGAGGAAGAAACTTCAGCTTCTCACCAAGAAACCACTTTATCTTCACCTTCATCAAACCTTGCACAAGGACAGCTAAGATGCCCAACAAGGCACCCGATTACACACAATACACCACTACTAAATCATACTTTTGTTTTTGGGTTGTTTTTTTTCCGTGTCTATATTAACAGAGTAAAGGGAACACAAATGGGAGGTTGTGTCAATATGAGGTGCTAAACTATCTCTGTTTGCACTGTCGGACCTTGAAACAGACGTGTGCAAAACACGCTGCCAAAAAAAGCTGACGCTATGTGTAGCAAACATTAAACTGGGCTGCTTGCAGAATCATTTCCATGTTAGACATGAACAACATCGTCAACTGAGTCCACAGGGAGACTTTTTGGTGCTGGTTATCATCATTTCAGATCATGTTAGTTATCGTTCAGTTTAAAATTGAAAGTAAATAAAATTATACAAGTGGAATTTGGGCATGCGGCATTTCTGTTCTTTTCACCAACTCTTAAATGAATCTCATCCATACAAATAAGATCTGCCCCGTCGCCAAATTGTGTATTAATAGACTTACTAACGGCAGCAATGCGCCACATGCAAATTATTGCACAAAAAAAAAAGTAGTTACAATTTCTATGTATATGAACTAATGCTTTTTTGCGTAAGCTTCACCAAATAGTCATATCGCAAAGTCAAATACAACACTGTTTATCAAATATTTTCACCTCAGCCATTTAGGAATTGCAGCCATTTTATGCCGCCGTTTTTCCAAAAGTGTTTTGGACAATTGCCCGACCGAAGAAGAACACAACAAATATTTCATTATCAGGTATTGAGTTTGACATTTGGCAGCCGTTTGACTCGAGCGACCCGGATGAACCGAATAGATCAATTCTCCATTGAGTGAAACGTTTGCTGTCCCCTTCTGAGGCAACATGGGTCTTTTCATGACATTTGCGTTACAAGTGGTGCCGTTATTAATTCGCTCGAGGGGGGTCTTTGACCTTTTATCTTCTGCTCATGTCAGTTGGCATTTGGAGAGTAATAATAATAACGTATCTGTGTTGGCCTTTGTCGCAAAGCTTAATTTGAATGTCACGCGTGTGCACAAAATATGTCTCTCCCTCAAGCTCACGTTCTGCGAGCGCGAGGCGGGCGCAAGGGATTGCGATGACGTGCGCATGTTACCGGGGATCTGGACGTTTTCTTTTGTTCGAAAAAGGATCAATGTCACCTTCCTATGATGGTCTTCATTCATTTTGATTGCAATACTTGATTTTGAGACTTTATTTTTGTAAAGGTCCGGGATTGTAAATGACCTGTAAGATACGCGAACTGATGACGCTGCAGTAACTGTATGTGTGAAAGACAGAGTGGTTATGTATGAATGGCGGAAGAATTTGATCAAAACATTCATTTCTAATAAACTGAAGGGGGAAAAGATGCAGTTTAGTGAATGACTTTGCATTGTGTCATTTGAATACACCGGACAATATGACGTACGGTTGTTCGGCATGTTGAGAACAAAATAACATCAGAACGAGCAATGGAAATTGAAACCTTTAAGCTTAGGAGGTCTGGATTCAGAATTCATACGCAAGATAAAATAGAAAATGTCCAATCAGAGGTTGATTCAACTTCTGTGGAAATGCTTCAATTGAAAAATAAGACTCAGTTGGGTGTGTGGCCTCCACATACCTGTTTTGACGTCCGGACGTGCTCCTTATGAGCTGGATGTCCTCCCAAACTTGGTTCACGGCCTCTGGGAAATCCAGGATGATCTGGGGTGCAACGTGGTGGCGGTGGATGGAATGAAACATCCCAGGTATGATCAAGGGGATTCAGGTCAGGGGAACGGGCAGGCCGGTTCATCGCAAAATTTCATTTTGCCACCCTGCAAAGTGAATTCAGATTTGTCAATACATGTGCTGAAAACAGGCAATGACTGAGAAATAGAGGGCTTGGTTCATTTTCATACCTACAGCCCAAGAATGAGTCTTCCCTTTAAATACAACGCCGGTGCGACCACTTTAGAGCGCCTCGTTGCTTCCTGGGAGTGTGCGCACATGGAGAAAAAGCATTTGCATTGTAAATTATCACAGAGAAATCTTGATGGTAGTTTATTACCGGGCTTGCTTTTGGTCATTTCTTGACATCTTTTTTATTTTTCTTCAATCACATTCTAGCTGATTTGAAGTACCCTCAGTGACAGCTAAAATGTTTGGTTTCCCTAAAGGGAAGAAAGCATGTAAAAGTTACTTGTAGGCAAACTGTACTTGGATAATGTAAGACCAAATGATTTTGCATTCTTTATTATTAAAAGGTTTCTACCAACATAGTAAAATAAGTTATACATCTGGCCATCAAATGACACATTTCCTTTACAGTCAGCTCCAGAGGAAACTTGAGAAAATGTTTGATGCTGAAATGCTAGAAGCTAAACCTTTCTATCCCCGCCTTTTAAAAAATAATTTCCACAGGAAATGACATTTAAGAACCTTTAAAAAAGCAATTGCTATATTTTTAAACACAAATCCTTTGACACACAGTGAATTATTGCACAATAAGATGTTCCAAAAAAAAAAAAAGTGGCAACCCTTTCAGCTCTTGAGTATGTGGATTTTTCCACGCAATCACTGATAATGCTTAAATTTAAGGACCATGTTTTAAAATAGCATTTAAGTTTTTATTTCATGGCTGAGATATGAAAGTCATGGTATATATAGGACTTTATCTTGTTTAACATGACATGTTTGCGGGGAGTGTTCAAGTCCATTGCCACAGTTGGTGGCGTTTTTCTTTTTTAAGGCTCGACCATATCTGGCCTCGCTGAGTCCTGAGACGCCTCCCGCTTTGGGGGTGGACCTCCTGCCGAGGTGCGAGGAGCGCCGGCTGGAGGCTGACCAAAGGCTTCGCTGTGACCAGGATGTGGCGGGACAACAGGAGGCATGTTCGCCGATAGGCCGCTGTGCTCGCGCGGGCCTGGGAAGCGCATGTCAGGAGGGAATGGTGGGCGCGGTCCCAAAAGCCCACGAGGACCTGCAAAGCAGGTGGTACAACAATCAGAGACTAAAACAGTATTTTCAATTAGTTCAAGTCATGTGTTGTACTTGGTTAGACAAAAAAAAAACAAAAACAAACTATGGCTGGAGTTACACTGCGGGTCTAGCGTGCTTAATTGTTTGCCTGTGTACAAGCATCCAGCCAATGGGACTAGAACGGGCAGAACATACCATGTGGCATCGGCCCAAAATGATGAGGCGGACGGAACGGCGGCGGCGGACCCCGAGGATCGATGATGTGGCCTGGGCCGGGCCTGGGGTGGATTGAGTGTCCATTGGCAGGGCGGGGTCCAAAGTCTCCTCCCATTGGCCCAGGCAGAGGCATACCCGGGTGCCCGTTGGCGGGCAGCGGAGGCCCAGGAGGAGGAAGAGGCACATTCGGAGGAGGACCATGGGGTCCGGCCGCTGGATGGTAGAGGGGTGGTCTCGGAGGTCTGTAGGGACCACCGGGTGGCAAGCGGCCGTGCGGGAAGAGTGGATCATGGAGTCCAGGACCAGGTGGTGGCGGTCCTTGACCGATGGAGCCAGGAGAGTCCCTGATAGGTGATGCTAGGAAGGATCCGGGACCCTGAGATGGAGAACAAGTGTGCTGATGTTGATCATGAAATGCCTCCTTTAACAGCGCCTGAGACCACCACTTCAGAATACAGTCATCCCAATAAAAAGCCACAAGCCAGGTCACTTATAACCCTCCAACCCACAAACATGATAATTAGGATAGAAATGAGCACCGCCGTCAATAAACTGCTGCTTGTTGAGGTTGTGTTCTAACCACTCAAAATACAACATGCAGTCAGGTCCGTTAAGCAAACTCCAGGTGAGGTTCGACGAGGGGGGCAAAGGGGAGGGGGTTTGCATACACCTTCACACCGAGCAGAGACCAAGAGACAGCCTCTTTACTCACTGACTCAGGAACCTCTTTGGAGGCCTCAGCCTCCGCCTCGCCTTTTACGTGCGGCTCTACTGCTTGAGTCTGCTTCACAGCAAGGATAAATACAATAGGCAGTCAAGGTGGGAGTAGGGAGGGGAACATACAAATCCGTTTTACTAATCTCTCTCTAACCCTACAAAAAAAAACGGGATTCCCATACTCCACTCCAGAGGTTTGACTGCATAAAAATAACTAAATGTGACTTACCGAACCATCCATGTTGGTCGGCGATGAACTGCGGGGGCCTGACATGTCTAACAAAGAAGAAGAAACAAAAAGGTTCAGTAATAGTTTACGTTTGAGGTTCAATAAGCGAGTCTTACCCATCCCAGGATAACGACTGTGTGGGTCGGATGGAGGGCGTGGACCTGAGAGGTGACCAAGAAAAGAAGCTCAGTAATGAATGAACAAGAAACCACCTGCAGACAGTCCCTTGCGGTTCTTAACGGGTAGAAAGAGGGTCCGGATTTGGGAAGGAAGAAGAAGATGCAGAAGAAGGAATAAAGCAACTACAAGGGAAAAAAGTGCTCTGCGCAGGTTCTTTGAGAGAAGATGAAACATGGTTTAAGCAAGAGGAAATCAAAACACAAATCTTCAAGGATTTAGGAATAGGAGAATTTAAAGTTGAAGGTGCCCAGAGAAGATATGAACAACCAAAACAAAGAACCAAAGAGTGGAGAAGCCTGCAGAGAATATGAGGACAAGGCTGAAGTGGGGGGGATAACAAGGCGGGGAGAAAAAAAAAAGTCCGCAAAGGAGCCCACTGAACTCACCATACGGGTCAATTCTTCGCCCCACTGGGGCTGAGGGAGGGCGCCTGGGACCCTCGATCATTAATGGGGGGGATGGCGCCCCCCCACTCACTGGGGAGGGCCCATATGAATCGCCTGTTGTGATCAAACCAGCCGTTTACCACAAGAAAAAAATTAATAAAAAAACACCGCCGCCACTTTGAAATAAAGCTCAACCATGAGTTGAACGCAACATGACAATAATTGTGAGGAACTGGATGTAAATGGTTTCATCAACAAATCTAAACGCCATGTCACGGCATGGAGAAGCCAATGCCTGGCATTGCTCACCATGGCGAGGGCCAGCAGCTTGTCCCGAGTTGGGCCTGAAGAGAGGAGCGCGGCGCTCATTCAGCTGCGAGGTTAGTCCTGCCAACCTGCGAGGGAGGACGCGACATAACAAAAGTCAACGTTTTCATTCTGCAACATTACGCCGCTGAAAAAAGTCAAATGAAATTGATCTTCCAGTCCATTGTGTCGACTGACTTCTCACGCAGCTTGGAAGATTCAAGCTTCTCTTGATTCAAAGCCCGCTCCGCATTACGAGCGTTGACCTAATAAAAAAAAATAAAAGATATGGAAACCTTGAAACGAAACGTGCATTCCTCAACACACTGAAATCCAGTTTACCCAGTTGGAGTGCGTCTTGTTTTCCTGTTCTTTGATCTGAAAGCAAAAAAGATTTCAACTCTCAGTTGGGGGGGGTTGATGCAAAGATGACGCCGCATTCGCTCCATGAGAGTCTACCTGCTCTTTATAGACTTCCTCGGTCTTCTTCATCTGCTCTTCCATCTCATTAATGCGCTGCCGCAGAACTTTGACTTGCTCTTCGGCCTCCACGGCTTTGCCTCCCACCTCGGACAGCAGGTTCTCTTTGCTGCGGCGCTCAAGCTCCTCCTTCGTGAGCCTCCTGTGATGTCGGGGAAAATGGCAAAGCTAAGCGGCTTGGAACGGGCTGGATGGCTTCGTCCGCTGCAACGCGGTTGATGAATTAAATACAAGAATGTGACACTCAAAAGGACGGCAAGCCAATATTCTGTTATTTCACCCCCACGTGGTTAGTTGTACAACAGACGTGTCCAAGCTTTTTTAACCCAAGATCTACTTTTTAAGCAACCGAGCGTTACTTGAACAGCAGCTGGATAACACGAATCACCTTTATGTTGCGATACACATCACATTGACATTTGGGAAGGTAACGTACTGCTGCAGAGCGTTTTCCTTTTGCTGGTACATTTCCACCATGATTTCATTCTTCTGCTGGAGGACTTTGAACTGGTTCTCCACGTGGCTCTTCTCACTTTTGAGGGTTGCGATGCTGTGTTCAAGCTCCTGGTGTTTTTCTGCGGCAAAACAAGGTCACGCTGGACAACACTGTTCTCTGTGACAAGGTTGCACGCGTTTTCCATGACCCACACACCTTCCAGAGCCTTTCGGCTTTTTTCTTCATTAAGCAGTTTGGACATGAAGCGGTCACGTTCCTCTTCGATCACCGTGAGCGTGGTCTGGACCTGGATCATGACAACGATGCTTTAGGACGACACAAAAATATTGATAAAACCCGCCAGAGCTTTTGTGTGTCATTACCCTGGAGACATCCATCATCTGTTTGATCCTGTTCTTTACTGCTGTCTTCTTATCTGCACAAGCCATGACAATGAAACAACCTTATTCAGAATGTGTATCTAAAAATCTGCCTTTCTTTATGCCAGACTTACCAGGTGCCACTTCGCCATTCAACAATACCTTGCCATCGCTTTTTTGTAACTCACAGGCGTCAAGGTCTGCCAGGAGCTCGGACAAAACCTGCCATGAGGAGCATCTCGTGTGAGCTGATAAGGTGGTGGAATGTTTTGTTGAAGAAACATGTCAACAAGTGCAAACCTCCACGTTGTGATCTTTGAGCACCACAGAGTCCTCCAGCTCTTTCTGAGCCTTCTGATAGACTTTAATCTGCTCGCTCAGCGCCGTGTGTTTGTTCTCCCACTCTCGGATTGTTACTTTAAGCTAGAAAAATGAGAAAATAAATGCACTGTTACACCTACGCTGTGGAAGCGTCCACTATCCAAGGGGCAGAACATTACAGCTTATGACCGAGCGTGCACGAGTCAAATATTGGACTGTCACCAAAATGTAATCGCCACAACCTTGGGAATGATACCTCATCATTTTAAAAGCAGGCTGAGAGAGTGCATCAAAAGCTGCAGACGGATGAAGCTGCACACGAACATTCCTTACCCCCTAATTGGTTTTAAACCACACAAAAACGCTCTTACGTTTTTATTTTCCTCTTTCATCCCCGCGTACTCTTTTGAAAGGCATTTATGCTGGACGCTGTGTGCATCTTCCCGAATCTTGGCCTCATCCAAGAGGACTGTCGTCTGGGGGTTGGAGGGGGAGACATGTTCCATTTATTATTAGACCTCTCGAAATCAAATGCAGTCAAAAGATGATGTAATCATTTGTACCTTAGCCAAAGCTTCCTGAACTTTCTTTCTGCTCAGCTCGAGCTTCTCGTTTGACTTCTCCAATTTTTTCATCTGTTTAAGAAAATAGTTTGCAGAGTCAATCAGACAAGACCATTTATAATACACTGACAATGAATGATAAAAAAAGAAACAAATAACACACTCGATTTCCAATTTGTAGTGAGTTTTCTTTTTCTTCATCTAGTTGTTTTTGGTATGTCTTCTTTTCTTCCACCATGCTTTCATATCTTTTTTCGGCCTCCAAAATCTGGCTCTACAAAATATAAAACACCATTTAAATTTTTAAATAGCATATATTTAACAGTGAGCTGCATATAACAATCTTAGGTGTAAGGCGTTACCTCCAATGTTTGCTTCTTTTTCATTGCACAACTAACAGTCTCTGCGGAGTCCTTATGGGTTTCTTTCAACTCTTCAGTCTGTTTATTTTTTTGTAGTGGGGAGGAGGGGATATTCACAAATAAAACGAGACATTTTACAAAGTATTCTATTGAAGCATGTTCACGTTTTATTTCAAGCTTACCTGTTTCTGGAGCTCATTCAGTCGTGTCAGTGCATCATTTTTCTCTTTTTTAAGTGCTTGGATTTGATCAGCCAGCTGTTTTTCATCCACTTAAAAAATACATTTCAGTTAGCCAAAATGATTTAACTACATCATGTCTTTCTTGTGAAAATGAAACTTACCAAGATATTGCTTTCTCTTTACCTGCAAAGCAATTATTAAAGTCAGTGGTCAGTCTGTAACACAATCATGCTAAGAACACTCGTGTTCAGGGAGGATATATCAGATGTAAATATTATACTTTACTGATAGTGCTGAAAAACACAGAGCCTACATTGGTAAAAGACTTACCACGAGGACAGTTTTCCAGAAGAAGACGGTGAAGGTCAGTATGCCAACCACAGCAGTGATCATGACAGCCTGCCAAGGACAGCCAAACAGGGTTTCCCCGGGCTTCCACTCTTCTGGCAGTAGTGAAATTATCTGAGGGAATACACAAGACGATACAGTTCATGGAATTAAAAAGAGGACTGGAATGAACAGGCCAAAGCAATATACGGCAGGGAAACTCGTAAAACTTAATTCATAAATAGCACAGATAACCCAATCAACAAAATGCCTTTCCCCTTACCAAAACAGGACAAATGACAATGCATCAAAGGAACAAACCGCATCTCTCAAATTCAATTGTTACGCTTCAATGAACAGTTGGTGGTTTTCAGTCTCCAGCATTGCAAAATGTCGGAGCAGTGCACACCAATAACAAAATAATGGAAGAGAAATTCAGTCAAGTTCGGAGTGTAAATCATTAGCGAGGAGGAGGGTTAAACATGAATCAGCCATGATATTAACACGTCAGCTCATCGTTGCAACATCATGTCACGGGCATTGAGACGATTTTTTTCAACTTACATGTTGAAGTTCCTTAAGAAAGAACATGCATACATTCTCGAGTTCCACGAACGGTCGTTTTAGTATATCGCTCTCCATGTCGCTCTTCATTCCTGACAAGAACCCAAATAGCCCCAGCACGCTAGTTTGACATTTGTTAGCTTGTGAGCAGTTTAGCCTAATATGGACGGCTATGATGGTACAAAAAAAACAAACAACGTTGGATGCCTACGTGTGTGACCAAAATGTAAATAAACGCAAATATAAGGGAAATATAAGGGAGAAATACTAAATCGAAACGAGTGTAAAGCCGAAATCGGAAACGGCAGTTGCGCTAACGGTAATCAGCATCGAACGCGCATCGGGAAGCTGCAAGCAGACCTGGACAGGTTGCGTTAAGAAAAAGCGACACCGGTGCGAAGACTAGATTTTGTAACAAGGCTGCTGTTATGTGTATGGGTGAATGCCAAGACGTTTATCCGTGCCAAAAAAGCTGTGCGTTTCTGCTAGCAAGCAGTTAAACACCGGCTGCGTTGAACTTCAGCCTCTCCAGTCAACAAGACAGGGGGAGGGGATACGTGAGACGTTCACGATAACTCGGAACTTTGTACTATTTACTGACGTCGATTCTTCTTCTGTCGGTTGGCAAACAACCGACGATCATACCGTACATGGCATTACCAAGTGGATCGTGACAGGTGGATTAAATCGATCAATGCTGTAAAAATCAAAGCGAAACGTGAGCTTTAAAAAAGTAGAATACAATTAATTCAAATTGACAGGCCAGCTGTAAATCCAAGTGAGCTGAACTTCACAGTCCTCCAAGGTAAGACTGAAAAAAGACTCATTTTAATTTACTGTTCGATGTAAATCCAGTATTGCAAAAAAATAATTGCTTTGATTGCATAATAAAACAACAGGCATAGTTAAATCATTTCTCAAACATGGTTTTAAAAATATATACTTCTGATGGTTTGTATCTCATTAACATGATTTATGGAATAACCTAGGTAATTTTATCGGAATTCTGAATAGTTCCTTCAATGGCTTGAAAAGAAAAGTACGACTGAAACACATTTTTTGGGCTCTTGATACTTACAAGAGTGGTCCACTCTGCAACTTTTGCCTTGATGACTGTAGCAGCGCAACTCAGAAAAGTCAACGCATCTGAGAGAAATCCCACTTGATCCTCATGAAATTCAGACAATGGCTCGATGGAGTCCAAAGACCCTACGCAAACAACAATAGATGATGAGATGGAATTGCAAGTGTCAGTGGAACAGAAACTCAAGAATTGCATTGCTGCCTCTAATTTTGCCTGGGTGACACTGGCATTGCTGTGCATGCAGTTTCACACCTGCTTTATTTAGAAATGGAATCGAATGTTTGGATAACCAACCTGAGGACGAGCGCTCCATTTCTCCAAGGCCCTTGTCTAAGGGACTTTCTAATGTGGCTTGAGGAAACTTCTGCATCTCGTCTGACGCGCTGAAACTCGGTCGGGTTTCTTTGTTTTTATTGAAGTGACCGCCATCTTCCCCCACACTAATATCCGGTGTTGTACGCTCCTCGCCCAAGAGGTCCTGTGCTTCTTTATCAATCTCTGCCGCCTGTTTGACAAACTCCGCTACAGTATGGTTGGCGTCAGTCTCCGTTTCTGGCACGTCAGGCTCCTTGTCCGTTTCTGGCACGTCAGGCTCCTTGTCCGTTTCTGGCACGTCAGGCTCCTTGTCCACTTTGTCAATGTGAGGCAAATCATCTTTTACTTTCATGTCCGGTTTGTCTGCAATGACTGAAAAACATTGTAGCTTTAGTATGGAGACCAGATGTAGTGCAACTCGGGTTGAAGGATTGGTGCCAAATATTCTGAAATGTTAATTCATTTCCCCAAGAGTCTCTCAAGCAAATGTTCAACATCACACACACACATAATCCCAAAACATACTAAAAGTCAACAAATGTATAGATATAAATATACATACCCTGGTCATTAATTCCTGCTCTCTCTTCTGCCAAACGTGCGCTATCACTTGCTGCAGAATACTTCTGTCTCAAACTGAACGCCAGCTCCTGGAAGTCGTCCAGTATTTCTGTTTCTTCATCTATCATATGCATCCGCTGCTCATCATCATATTTTGAGTGCCGGCTATCCATAATATTCTCAATTTCATCCAGGATGGTATTTTCCGAGGTTTCCAAGATGTTCTCAAGCGCATCTTCGAGGTCTTGAACCGTGCCGGAATGTGCAAGACGGGTAGCCTGTAGCTCAGTGTCCAGGTCCAAGAACATAGATTCCAATTTGTAGAGATTCCGGAGCCCCAGGAACCTCTGGAAACGCAGCATCTTGTCTTCGGTGTAATAACCCTGTAGCAGAGTCAGCCTCAGCACACTGTCGCTGTAGACCGGCTCAGGACTTGAGGTAACGTGTGGGCCTGTTCCTGGTGAGGCGTTTTCAGTGTCTGCATCATACGACTGCGAGAGAGAAAGTGCATTTTCATCTTCAAGTAGGTCTTCCCTCCCGTCATACTTGTCTTCATTCATCTCTGTGTTTTTCTCATCTGTATGAAGTGATTCATCATCAACATGTGCCTCGTTGTGTCGATGAGCACCTTGGAGTGAGACGCCATCTTCCGCTGCCTTATTGACAGGCTCGCCGAATGAACCAAGAGATTGCATCACCCTTGGAGGCACATCACGGTTTCTTTCAGGAGTGATGACATCTTCGTGAACTTCAGTTTCATTTTCACCCAAAGCCTCTTTGGAGTCTTCCTTATCTTCCAATAAAATGCTGTTGTCATGTGTGTCTTTGTTAGCGACGCTGTCCTCTTGGGGCACCGTTTTACGTGCCTCCGTTACCTTCTTGTGCAATTCAGCTTGAGGTAAAGTGTGCGATATAGAATCAAACGTACGTATCGTCGCATCGGTTGGTTTAGGGGTTTCAGCTTGACTTTCCTCATGCTTACTCGCTATGGCGCCACCGTCATCCTCAAGATCAAACAAGAGTTCCTCAACTACTGTTTCTCTCGGATCTACAGACAGAGAATTTGGCGAATCTGTAGGGATTTGATCCAAGGTCTCTGGCTCTTTGTGATCTCTAGGATCTACCGAAAGAGAATCCAGTGACCCTGTATGGAATGCATCGAGGTTCTCCGGCTCCTCATTTTCTTTCGGTCGGGGAAATTCTGAATCAGGTGAATCTCCAAGGACTGTATTGACATCCTGTAGTGTGGTGTCTTTTTGTGGTTCATCAAAAATCACAGGTGGTTCTGATTCAGGCTCTTCCTCCAAAACTTCTTCTGAACCAGTCCACTCAGTGTCACTCTCAGCAGAAACATCGTCATCAAATGGGGTCGATGTGACCTGCTCGTGAACAGGTTTTGATTTGTCATCTTGCATAACCATGGAAGTGTCATCTTCTTCCTCTGAAAAAGAAAGCAATGGCGTTGCTTTTTCCTGGTCGGTATCACCGTGTTGGTCAGAATGACCTTCAAATGCTTCATTCTCCTCCTGTTCATATGGAGTGACTCGCGTGGTGGATTCGGCATCTGTGCTGACAGCATCAAAAGTTGACCCAAAGGAAGTTTCTAACCCAGAGATTTTCTCTCCTTGAGAAGTTGAGACGGTAACATGTTCCGGCACGAGATCATCTTTGAGTCGAGATTCCTCCACGTCTTCTTTGTGGACATCTTTGGTTTCATGCTTCTCTAACTCTGCATCTTCAAAAAAATAGTCTGTGGTGGTAATTTGCTCATTCAGTTCATTATCAGCAGCATTGTCAGTGTCATCAGGTGTAACTTCTGTGTCAGGCACTTTTTCTTCCTCAGTTTGGTTTTCCACATCAAGTTGAAAAAGAGAGGCACTTTCATTATCTGGGACCATGCCAATATCCTCAGCTCCTATTACATGGTCATTCAGCACCTCCTCCTCCTCCTCTGGTCGGCTTGTGTCTTTCACTGTGTCCTCTGACACTTGGGTTTCGTCAGAATTCTCTTCATTTGCATCATCACTCTCCTCCATTGGAAAACCCAACAGTGAATCTATCTCATAGTTGTCAAATTGGTCAAATCCTGTGTCGAAACAGACAAAATCTGTTTCCTGTAAAACAGACAGAAGTGGATTAGTGGCATAATATTTTTCAAACTAACTGAAATGCAAAAAAATGTAAATGGGTAAATGAATCAGTTAATTGCTTCATCTTCACATGGTCTACCTCTGTTGGAACTTCAAATTCTTTATCTGTATAAACATGGTTTACAGCCAGTAGGTCCATTGGGAAATAACCAAAGTGACTTCCGACCTGTGACAAAGAGGTGCACGATAAATTGGCAGAATTTTGCTTAACATTTAAATAGAAAGTAGAATTTACTCACACTCCCAGCCCATATGTCAGCCCTTCTTCCTGACAATTTGTAGTATACATAAACTGTTTCTGATTTCTTAAATGACAAGAACCGACAGTCCGGTCCTGAGAAATCTTCCACTGCTTTTCCACGACATAGGAGCACTACAAAAACAAAATGCATAGCGTTATGGATGTTCACATACACAAGCACATTACAGTACATCCTTTCCATGAATACCAATATTAATAATATAATAATACATTTTATTTATAAGCGCCTTTCAAGACACCCAACACTTTACAATATTCTCCCTCTCACAAATGAGATCGTGAGAGAGAAATGGGTGTTCGTAAACGAGTATGTAAATATAGCCTTGCAAGGCTTCCCAAAGTTGGAAATCTGACAAATAATGCAATACAGTACATGCAATTTTGTCTATGTGCTCAGACATCAGTGAGCCCCAGTATAACAAGTTTGTCAGAGATCCTTTTAAGCTTCTACTCTTCTCTCTGAACTGAGACAGTGATTTGTGAGATTTCCATAAACATAATTTTTGGAGCGAACCTCGAGGTGGATGTTTAAACGGCCGCGGTACACTTACATATAACTTATATCATGAATGACTATGAGCGAAAAAAAAATTATAGAAACGAACAAGAAAATATTCTAAACGAAACCTTGATTTTGTTAGCGTTTTAACCCATAAAGGGGTAGCTTTCTCTCCAGTTTGTTTGGCTAACGAATCCGATAAATTGGGAGTTAACGCCAGTTTGCTTAACAACGTCATTATATATTTTATATAAGTGTGGTGACGTTTTATATTGTGAACAAACCCCAAGCTTAAATCATCAGTTGTTACTTATCGTTAAACCAAGTATTTATGTATTTGTTCGTGACATTATTAGCGATTAGCTGCTAACATTAGTTAGCCAGTAATGCAGGCCGGAGCCACCAGGAAACCGGCCAACGAAGGCTGCGTCAAGGTGAACAACCTTCACCAAGAATCGGCAAACAGTCACTTTAGCGTGCTGGCAAAGATAAAAACAACAGCAGTCCGTGTTATCGCAGTCGCATATATCGACTGACAATAGGTCAAGAGATAAGGCTCAGTTTATGGGTAACTGCTCTGGGATGGATGAAGATGCATGCCCGAGCGACCGGTTCACTATCAACAGAAAAACTTACTGCTGCACTCCTCGTCGGCGCATCTCTTAAAGTCGGAGAATCGTTTCTCCAAGGCGGCGGTTGAGATAAAATTAAATAAAAGTAATAAAAAGCCTTGTCGGTAAAAGTGCTTGGCTGCCATGCTGGCAGGTTTCGTGGTGAGCAGGAGCACTGGGGTGGGAGACGACACGTCAGCAAGCAGATGAGATCCGGCTGGGTGTAGGCAACACGGCTCGGTTTTCACTGCAGGCTACCCGGTTCCTCTTTGGGTTGTTTGATTTCTCGTATCTGAGTCAAATGTTTCCCTACGGTCTCCTGCATATCACCTCCAAAACAAGATTTTCCAGTGGACTTCATATTCATTAATTAAATAGATGCTGTTATCATGTTGGACACGCTCCCACACATTTTGAACTGCAAGCAGACAGTCTTGTACCGTGCATGCAAATAACAAAATATATAAGCCGACAGACTACGTGGACAATGGCAGGGAGGACTTTCCCGCTGGTGTTTGCATTTTTATGAGCAATATGGTACCGGCACCGATTCATTTCATTCATCAATACGATCAATAGAAGGAAACAACCTGATTACCAGGTTTACTTTATAAACCACAAACAAGGAAACATAATGTATACGTGTTTTATGAGAATTTACTCATACTGTATGTCAATATGCAATAAAATAATGTAGCTTTTATTGTCATCTTTTTTTAACAGATACAGGTCCATATACTGAAACAACATCATACACACACAATATGAAGATACAGGAGAAATAATATTCGACAAGATACAAGAGGAGAAATTAAGGCGTTATAGCAGTTGAATTAATACATCAAGAAATAAATACAATGCATTAAATAATGTCTGTAAACAACTTAAGCATTCGTTGTAGCGCTTGTGTGACCTTTTTCTAATTTTACAACGTGAACAAATCAATCGCATACTTTGCAGATTTGGTGTAATAAATGACTATGTCTGTGTCTATCATTAGATGTGGTAGGACGTGCAGTACTGTATTGTTCCGTACGCTCCTTCTAAATTTGACCCGTAGAGGGCAGCCTCGTGCAGTATGAAATATTACCTACCAAAACATAGTAGAAGAATAAAATCCCCATGTGGAGTACAGTAATAACGTTGTAAGTAGAGCTGTATTTATTTTCACCTCTAAACTCTAACAAAGTGAACGTTTGAATTTCACGTGTAATTCGAATAGCACACAGATCGGAGCCAATTTCTGCATTTTTAATGAATCGTCAATTTTGCCACTCTGGCATTCATAAAGGCAAAAGGAAGGAATGTACGAAAGCGAAGGAATGTACGAAAGCTAATTACAAAAACAGAGCCAACAGTATCTTATGCATACCATGCATGCAGTACAGGTATATATTCGTTTATGCCATAGATATTATTTTGAGTACATTTATCACTATGTCAACCTTCAGGTGGAGGTGCTCAAAAGCGCAAGCATGTGATGAAAGGTATCCTCTTACAAGAATAACCGCTGCATCATGGACGACCTGGAAAATGAGATTTGGTCTCATGTACAGTTTGATGAGCTCAATGATTCATCAGAGACCAATGTGACCAAAAAAGAGAAAAATCAAAGCTTCCATTGGCAGATCTATTCCCTCTTGGTGAGTAGAACATGCACATATCATCATTAGGCGCCTGTGCACTTTCTAAATATGCACAACACAGCACAAGGGCTGTATTAAAAACTAACATAATATTGCTCAGTTATTGATATGATCAGAAGACTTAAATACACAGACTTTTGAGGTGCTTGTTTGGATTTCATTAGAGTCAGCTGCTGTACCTTGAGTGTCAAAGCAATAAAATTGTTATTCCCTTGTAATTTCAGAGACGGCAAAGGAAACAGGCTTTCACAGGACCACAAGGCTTTGCCTCGAGAGAATCAGAGAAGCGATGCTGCATCACAGATGGCAGGAGGCTGCAGAATATATGGTGTGTTACCCCCAACAGTTGGAGGACACAACTGCTGTGCACGCAAAGCACTACAAAGAGGTACATTGATGTTTGGTTAGGGCCTCAAGTACTTCGAACGGGCGTTGAGAAAACAAACCAGGACTAGCAAATGAAAACGTGGGGCTAATTTGTCGAAAGAAAGGGTCAGTAAAGAAGAGTGTTTGCTTTTCAGATGATTTGGAGAATCACCATTGAACTCCTTCATCATCACCCCAACTCACAGATGGATGACTATAACATCATCTATGAACGGATGAAACATTCAGGAGTTAAACATTACCTGATGGTACGCCACCATCATCACCGTGTGCACGCACCGTTCCGCCGTAAAACAACTGCCTAAATCTTCGCATTTCTAGATCTGTTTGGAGCATTCCTTCCACCTGCTGCTCCATGGCCAGATCGAGAACGCAAAGCGTCACCTCTCGATCGCTGAAAGCTGGAGGTATGGCAAAGAGTCGGCACGCCAATATCAGAGGACCAAACTGATCCAGGCCTACAGGAGTTTGCTGGATTACATTATCTGGTGTGACAAGAAAAATGCATCCTCCGAGACCAGTAAGGCGACACTGCTTAGCATATATTAATTTCAGTGCAACACGTGGTTAGCATGTCACAGTCAAAATGATCTGGGTTGAATCTCGGGCCTCTCCGTGTGGAGTTTACTCTCTCGATTCTACACCAGACACTGAACAATATAAAAAGTAGACAATGGCTGGATAACTGTTACAGTCGCAGATAGACATGCTGCATTTATCCTCTGGTGTAATACCGCCACCTACAGGTTAAATCCATTATTAAGGGAGCTCGTTGACTATTTGTATTTAAACGGGACAATTTCGTGTTTTTGTATCACATTAAATGATCAGTTGTTTTCTATTTTCAAGGTTTTGCAGACCCTGGAAGCACCCAAGACATGCACAATTACTTTAGACAGGCTTCAGTCAATCTGAAGGATATTTTAAAACATCCCGGTGTTTGGGATCCCTTCATACTGAGTTACGTCGAGGTAAACACATTCAATAACTTTCAGTGAGATTGAAGCATTTTGGAAGTGTGGATCTTAAATGTTGCTCCACTGTAATGTTGTGAACTTTTTTTTTTTGGTAACAGATGCTCGAATACTATGATGATCAGGAGGAAGCAAAGACAGTCCTGGAAGACTATGCGTATGACAGCACGTTCCCCACAAATCCAAACGCGCATGTCTATTTGTACCGGTACTTGCAGAGACACAACGCGTCAGAGAGGAAATTGCTTAAAGTTTTAAAGGTATTGCCCCGGTTACGTGCCACAGTTCTTATTAGTCGACTTACAAGGGACTTCTTATTTTATTTGCAAATCTTCCTTCCTCATACCCTTAGGTCCTCCATTCTTTAGTTCCAAGCCATGAGCTGATGTTGGACTATAGTTCCTTTCTGCTTTTCTCAGGTATTTTGAACTGAACACGCAAAACATAACCACCACTCTAATTATTAAAGTGCTGTACATGGAGAGAAAAAAATAATTTCACACACCAAACTCCGCCTCATGCGGAGTCAAAAGTCTAAGAATAAAAATGAGTTTTAAGATGAGCTGTCAAGATGGACACGGGGATTGCCTAACTTTTAGCGGGAGGCGCAGGATGAGTACATGTACATGTTAGAAAGCATTGCTGAGTACAAGTATAGTATTAAATATGATGCCCTTTTTCAAACAGGAGACATCAAGACGGCTCTTGAAGTTGTCCTTGATATGCTCGACTTTGCCTGTTGGAGGACAAGCATGGACGCATGGAAGTGTTTAAAAGACACCGTTGACAAATTACAGTTAGAGTACGCCATTGTTCTTACTACATTCAATTCACTTAGTGCCAAGTCGGTTGCGTCAATGTGGGCTTCATCCGTCATCGCTGTTGTGCGTTTTAAAACAGTGACGACTGGAAGGAGGTTGTTGCAGAGAAGATGGCGGCAAGAAAAGAGTGGTGGCCCGCACTGCACTTTACAAGGTTCCATGCTTCCGAGGATGCCATGCAAAGACCCCAACTGATGGAGGTGAAGGCATCGCTCGCCAAGATCCTCTGTCCAGGTGAGCTAATGTCATCTGTGTATTTTCCATCAGTTTCAAGTCATCAGTCAAGTCCACAGTTTATTTTCCTTACGTAAGAAGCCATGCTTTTTAAATTAGATGCTATGTTGGAAATCTTCACGTGAAATCAGTGCATGTCAGGTACACACAAAAAAAAAATGTTCCTGTATATTAGAAAGATAAAAGCGTTTAAATAAACGGTTACAAAACTGGCAAAATCCGTTTGTATGAATATTTAAGAGAATGACGCAACATATTTTATATTTGGTCTTTGTTGTATTTTGTACTTCCAGAAATGACGCTCACATACCCTGCTAGAAGCAAGACGCGGTAGTACCTCCTCTTTCCACCAGGGGTCGTTCTAGCACTGTATTTTTGCTTGAACCACCTTTTCTGACCAGAAAGCACATTTAGCTCTGAGCCAGCCCTCATGGGTATTTTATGGTTTTTGTAGCATTTGGTTGGAAGTCTTCCTCTGTCCTCGGCTGACTTTTGCCGCACTACTGCCACAAATTGGCGTGCACACACTCAATAATACACACCGCCTCTGTTCACTCTGTTGTCATGAGATGACTCAAGCAGCGCAGACCTCAAAACCGCCCAGTGTGCTTTAATTTGGACAAGTATGATAGATTGTTGACAGCCCCATGTGTTTAATAACAATAGCTGTCATAAACAACATTCTTTGAAATTGTGGTTAGGTGGCAGAGTATCAACGCTAATATTTTCGCGCACACAATAAATTGTGGTCAGTATCTCCGAGACTAGTCTTTTTTTTTTTTTTTTTTGGGTATCATTGTATCGCAACATCAGTCACAGCTCACCCAGCATTTTGTTTACTCCTCTGGGTCCTTTGCACCAAACCGTGAAATAAAGTCTGCATGGCGCAGCATGCCAATTTAATAAATGAAAGTGTTTTGTAATGATTCTGCTTACTTGGTTCGGCTTGCCACAATGTTTGCTGTGCAATGTGTGTGTGTGTGTGTTGCTTTGCAGTCATTACATAAACCAAAAGCCCAGAGCACTTGCCTGGCCATAGAAGCAGCTGCTGAAGAGATCTGGGGATACAAGTCGCATATCATTTAAAAACTCCGAACTCCAAACCGTCACCATTCAACATTCTTAACCAATACATTGAGATTGTGGGAAAAAAAGATTTTCACCTATTGGAGATGGGTTTTTAACGCATCCCTGTGATAAATGGGTGTGTTCATTGTACCTTAAAAATAAACAACATGAGCTAAAAAATATACACGGTGACAAGATGTAAACAAAAACAAACAATTAGAGTCAACCATCTTAAAACCATCTGTGGGGAAACAACCCAAACACGGCTTCAATCACCTGTCCTGACAGCTAGCCTACAAACCATGCATTCATTCAACTCTGGAGGTTCCACTCTTAAGTGTTTTTTTTTCCAACTATCCCAGCAGGTTTCAAGGTGACTTTGATGACTAACCAAAAATGTGGAGGGGAAAAATGTTTAATTCATTGCTGAACCTAGAAAAGCACGGCATTTTTCATTGTTATATGAGTTTGACATTAATTGAATTTCCCCTCCTTCTCCTGCTTGTTCCACCTCATCTTCCCGACACACACACACACACACACACAAAAAAGACAGCCGTTTGTACTCTAGAGTCTCACTCGGGTAGGCTCAGTGGATTTGTAACCTCAAATCCAGCCTCTGATAGCACAACTTCTCTGCAAGTGCACACCATTTCCAGTCTTGTACGTTAAGGGAGTGCAGGGTGTTAAAGGAGATGTGGAGGGTGAAAACCTCTTAATTCAGCTCTGCATCTGGGGCTTAACATACTGATGTGCTTGGTAGTGCTGCATTCTACAAAGGCGAAGGAGTTCAAGGAAAACATTCGGCCCAAGCCAGAAACGCTGCGGAAGATCAAGACCAGGAAACGCAAGTCAGAACGGAAATCCATCAGGAGTCGGAATTAAAAAGAATCAGAATTAGGTCTTATAATGATTGCTTTAGTGCAATTAATCCGTGCATACTTGGTATGTTCAAACAACGATGGCCCTTGTGAACAGTTTATCAAAAAGCTTTCGCGACATTGAAGCACTGGCAGATGCTAAGACAAAATTGTTTGAGGGGAGACATGGCTTGGGGAGCTTTTGGGAGGAGCGAGAGAAATAAGATTCCCAAAATACCCCCCCACACACACGCCATACTGTGAAGTTGAAAGTTGACACCCGCAAAAGCTTTGTTCTCCAGAGTGCCAAAAAAAAAAAAAAACAGCGTTCAATAATGTATTGGATGAATAACGACTAAGCTGATTTCTGGGGAGCTCAACTGTAGTGGGCTAGGATTAGAATTGTTTTTATGCAGTACACTGACTCCAAGGAATGATGAGTCTACTTAAAAATGTCCAAAATTAATATTTACTAGTTATTTTCCCCCCTCTGTGTTTGTACACTGGAACCGTCGAATCAGAATGCTCCTAAAGTCATTTAGCCACATCGCTCAACGTCCGAGGGGCTCCTTCCTTTATTGCTCATTAATTATTTAACAATCTGAGCAAACTGGGTGATGACCAAAATCCCCAAATGGACTGTCTACGGTAAAACCTTAAAGGTTCGACCGAACTCCCATTTCCTCGATAACAATCTGCACAGAAACCCAATAAGTTTCACGACCGCAAGCTATTTTAGCTAGCTAGCTAGCTAGCTAGCCTGAAGATAAATGGTGAAGATGTGTCGTCAAAACGGCGCGCGGGCCCACGGCAGTGTTCATTTCGTATGAAATATGTTTTCCTTCTGTAACCGAGCTACCCTGAGGTACACCCACCGTCACTGTACCTTTCCTGTACATCTGGTTAAGCAAATGGGTTACCCGACTCTTGTGGTCACAGTCGGAAATCGAACGGTTGGAAAATGTTACGAAGCCACATGCATGAATGTCATTTTGTTTTTCCACCGCTCTTTTTTTTTTTTCCGTTCATCTTTTTTTTCTCTGTCAACTCTACGTTTGTCTTGATATTTAAATGCTTCTGTTATCTAAAACACATGACTTGTCTTTTTTTGATGTCACCGAAATAATGGCATCAGCTTGACAGATTACTGCTCCGATTTTTTTAGGACCATGCAAAATAACCAAGCAGCTGTCATTTTCTGATTTAAAAAAAAAAAAGGAACTAAATGAGAGTTGATTGCAGAGCCTCCAACGAGCCGGTCACGTAAAGCCTTCTACCTTCCAGTGAATCTGTCTAATGGTCACTTTTCATTGCCTGACCTCCATCAAAACGCTGCTCTTTTGTGGCGGCTTTGGTCCACGCCAGCTTTTAAATGTGCTGTTTGTCTTTCTTTGTCCCGATGTGTAGCTAGCTGTGTGTTAGGTCAGATTAACAAATGTTAAGGCCGGTGGCGCGCTGAATGACCGCATTAACCAGAGAACAATGGCAGCGTGGAACAAAGGCCTTTCACGACCTGTCTGACAGCTTGTTGCGTTGATGTCATCCTCTGACTCAGGGTGTTGCCGCCGTCTCTTGTCACGCTGGACGCTCGGATGGATGACATCACCAAGTGACACACATCTCGCTCCTCATTCTGTTTTTTTCCCCGCTACTTTTCTTGGGTCAGTAATGACCTCATTAGCTTTCATGTGCTGTCGGCTTCTGTTTTGTCACAAAAAAAGACAATTTAGACTCGGATAGCAGGGAAACAAATAGGTCATGTGATCATGACTTTTGGAGAGTTTTGTAATGTCGGCGACTTTAAGTGAATAGAAACGTGTTGATCAGCACCGTTAGCGATGTACCTCGGAAGAATAAATACTTTTAAACAGCCACACCGGAAACGTAACCACTGCCCCCCCTTTGTGATATGCATGACTAGTAAACTGTTCTTCATGTGTGAATTTAGTGGACTGACATTTGAACGCAACCTTCATGGCAGCCTAGTAAAACTTGACGGTCGTCACGCTGAATGGAAACGACAAGGATCAACCCGAGATGTGCACTTTGAAGCAAAGATGGACGCCAGTCGCTGCAATTTTATACGCCCGCACAGATACCGAGTCCAATTTGTGCTGAGTTAAAACAACGTGTCGATAAACCTGAAGCGTGGCGCTCATGTTGCTGGTGTCGGTTTTATTCGTCGGCACTCTGTGCGGCGCAAGATGTCAGCACGCTTGGTATTCGTCAAAAGGCTTCTATTTGCGCTATTCCGTGCACCTGCTGTGCCCCCCCCCCCTCCAGCCTCCATCTCTGTCATAGGAAGTGAAGCGTTTCGCATTTCTGACAGCTTGTGTCCAATCTTCTCGGGAGTTAGCCTGAGCAGAAAGAACTCGGCGGCTGCCGACACAGCAGAACAAGACGGAAGACAAGCCTCTCAAAGTCGCCGAATCACACTCTTACAAGTCATACAAAACATTTTGCGGCGAGCGAGTCTTGCAGTATGGTCCAATACGTTGTCTCCCCGCATTCATTTGCAATAGGACCACCGCAAGAGATGCAAAGCGATCACAAGGCCGAGTCGCAGCCCCTCGTGGGACCGGTCCCACGCTCCAACACAGACATGCAGCAGGTGACCCCCCCCCCCCACCTGTCCTAGAAACAGTTGCTATTTACACGTCATTAACAACGGCTGCTCGGGGGTGTCATTGTTATTTATATTTAATCCGCGTATTTATGTTCAAGGTGGAAGGCAGCACATATTTTGTGATGAGCTGGCGCGCAGTTAAATTTGCGAGAAAATGTTTTGTTTCTAGACACGCGCTCTAAGTTGAACTTTGACAAGTAGGCCCGCCATCAAGTAATAGCCAAACTGAAATGATATGATAAACATCAATCGAGAGCCTATCCCGGCGCGCTTTGGGGCGACGTAAACCCCGCACGGGTCGCCAGCCAATCACAGGGCACAAATAAACAATCATTCCCACTCAATTTCCCAGCGATTGACCTTTTAGAATCATTAGACGCCGAATTCGCATGTTCTCAACGTGAGTCATTTGTTGTTTTAAACAACGCGACCACACTGTGTTATGCAGTCTCTGTTTGATGATGTCACAAGGCTTTGTCAACAATGAGACGTCAAAAAAAGGATTACAAAAAAGAGGTCATCTTCCATATCAAGTACTTGAGCTATCAGAGGTCATCTGACAAGAACGACGACGACTGAAATGAGCGCAGCTAAAGTGAAGGAGCTCCGGAATGCCACCGGTATGTGACGACTATTATTTACTGTATTATGTCGATCGGTGTGATGTCATCACTCCTTTATCCACTTGAGAGGAGACAAGAACCGCAATCGTCAGGCAAGCAAATCAACGATTCTTCGGAATCAGATTACCCGGGAACCATTTCTCCAAATTACCTTTTTTTTTTTTTAAACCCTTTCAGGGACAGCGGTCACTACAGTGGGCAGCTTATCACGTTATCGTGTTACAGGGTGCACGAAATACTGATAAACAGCTTCACCCAAGTGCCTTCTAGTACTGGTTATACCATACAACCGTCCAACGATCTCTGTTGTGGTGTAAAATATCACCAGACATCATTTAATATGCTCAAATTCATCCATGTGTGTGTGTGTGTGTGTGTGTGTGTGTGTGTGTGTGTGTGTAATAATGCTTCTATTCCGGGAGAAGGTCACGATTATAATTGGCCCGCCACCCCAGGCAGAATGACAATATTTGCTATTCTTGAGATCATCATCTCACGCGTCGCTGAAGATGAAAGCGTCACGTCAAGATAGCGAGCGCGCCGACGGCCGAGATCATCGGCCGAGGCTGCCCTTAACGCACGACCGTAATTGCACACGTGCAATTGTGCACGTCGGGATGCTGTGATGGTTAGCTGTACAATATTTACTAGTTGCTAGGTAACCACAGGGGATGATCCAGTCCTCCCCTTTAGGGGAAGGGACATGCCAACGTGATTGAATAATACAGAGAAGGTCAGCGCAGCTCAGAGGTAAATAGGTTTGCCATTAGTTCAGAGATGGGAGACGTTACGGTAAGACGACGGTGGTTTGGTTGGTGCGTCACGCCGGTTGCACACGCAACAACAACCCAACGGTTTATACTTGAAAACTGCACGCTTCCCGCTCCGGAACGCTCATCTGCCTTCACATTTAGTAAGCGTCGTCGAGGGGAGTGCCAAAGGGACAGTCTTGAGACATGGGAGGTTTGAGGTTGAGGAGAAACAGATAAATCCACTCCCGGTTGTTATGTAACCAGTGGAAGCCAGCGAATAATGAGGCCCACAAAAAAAAGTGATTCATTTCAGTGTAACCATTTGAATCAATAATCTACCGCGATGGCTGGATAAGGTCTGAGATCACCATGGGAACAAGTGAAATTTAGTTATTTTCAGAAAGCGATGCTATTTTTTTTTTTAATTTCTCACATTTGTTACACTGCAAAACCAACCCTTTGTTTCATTTGAATTTAGAGGGTCCAAGTGTTTCCCTCATGAAACTTTACATCAAAGTCATGTAAAAAAGTTCCATTTTCAGGTTCACGGCTTGCTACCACTGGTTCGTGGTTCCCATTTGTGGCGGTGATTGTAACACAGAACAAACCCCCCACCCCCCACCCCCGTTTGTCACACTGGTCGCATGTCTGACAGCTAAAAAAATATATACTGAAAGTTGACTAATCGGTCTCGTTTTCAAAAGACAATTACGACTTTCAAGTCCTGAGACGAGTTTCGCACGCTTATCCAACCATGACGGCGAATGGCAAGAAACTAAGACGGAACAAAGCGACAGGTTGCCGATCGTTTGGCAGTGTGCCCGCCTCGCGTTTGGTGAACATGTCGCTTTTCAGGCTGTTGGGGTTTCAGTCGCCCCATCTGGGCCTCATATGTCCCTCCTCAAGCATTGATGCCGAACATTCACTCGATAGGATGGAGCGCTGCAAGCAAGGGGCCATTCAGTTCCATAAAATACAAAGAAAAGACTTAAAAACCAAAAACGAGGAACCAAATTGTGAATCAATTCAGCCGTTCTCGACCTTACTTAACATTCCCACATGCTCTAAATGTGACATTAAGTCTGTACCTTGTCAAAGTCAGGAAGTGGTTTGTGTCTGTCTTCTGGGCCAGCAAAAAAAATTTTTAAAAAGTCGGCATCCGTCACATTTTCCACGCTTCAAAAAAAAAAAAAATCATAAAGCGAACCACTTGACAGTTTGTCATTTTACTTCATTTGTCATGATCTCATATTGGTGGGATCTCAAAACATACAGAACATCAAGATACCGAAAGCCACATTCACTCATATTTTCCACTGGCTGACATTTCTGTGAGCTCAGTGTGGTTCGAACGCTTGCAAAAGTTAAAGAAGAAGAAGAAAAAAAAACACGGGCAAAATCTCAATGAAAATGAATCATGAATGACTTGCAACACCCCCCCCCCCCCACATCGTTGCATAATTGTAGTTCCATTGACCTATAGTGCATTTAATTATGCTTCATTCAAAACAACAGATCATTTGAGTGAACATAGTGCGGGAACTACACCACTCAAAATGCAATCTTCTTTTTTTTTTTTCCTTCTAGCATCTTCTGTGACCCAGCACCATCATTGGCTTTGTTTCTTTAACTACATGTGGCTGAGTGACATACAATCCAGTTTTATGTTTTCTGTTTAACGTAAGCTTCACGAAACCAGTCGCACAGGCCGAGCCGGGCCAATTTACATAACAGCTCGGCCATCATCTCAGCATCTTGTTTCAAAATCGCCACCTTTCAGTCGCAACTATAGGGCCACGAAAAGCATACAAGAGCTTGAACGAGGTGCGTTGGTTTGTAATGAGGAGAAATTGGTCTTCCACCGGATTTTAAATGGCACATTTACTGGTGTGTCTTCTTCACCTCATTTCTTTATAATCAGACGGCCAGCCCTGTACTTTAAGAAAAAATGAAAACATCAGTTTCCAAAGCGAGAGTCACGCATTTCAACACAAATTGAAACGAGAAGAGCTGGCAATCCAGTCCGAATAGGCCTGTCAATTTCTAAATAAGTGCACGGCGCACTAATAATAGCAGCAGTAATAAATGCCCAGCATTGTTTCGGGTTGCAGCTGAGCATAAAAAGAGAGCTCAGACTATATTTAGGGTTTCAAGACAGAAAGTCCCAGCATGCAGTCTTTCGTATTTGACAACGTAAGTCATCCAAATGGGCTCGAGCTTAATAACGTGTCTGCCAATAACATCAATTTAGTAACGTTGTTATCTTAACGTTGACCAAAACAGCTGTACGAAATCTTAAACAATGTGTAGTTTGCATGAGTGCCTGCAGCAAAACTGTTTAACGGTGGTCACCTTGGATCAGAATCAAAACAATTACTCGCCACTACTAATGGCACTAGTTGACAGTTGGATATTCCCATTTGTGGAATGGAGATACACCTGTACACATACTGTATTACATATAAGAGAACTTCAGTGATTTTATCTTTCCTAGCACATTGCTAATCCATTTTTTAAGAATTCCAATCAAATAAATGACTGTATCACTTTGAAAAATGTATTCCTCGTGAAACAAAACAAAACACCTACAAAGAGGAAGTATAATACTCAATTTAGATTTTATATATAGTTATGCAGTCACAGGAATATGCCCCATACTGAGGTTTACTTTTCAATACAACACTTTGACTAAAAATAAATGTGACTTCTAACTGTGGAAAAAATGATTTCAGACATTTTCACGCCTACACAACGGACCGATACCATTCAAATACTTTTTAAGGCCCGATGGAAACTTAACATTTTCGAGCACACTTCCTTTTTGACGAGCGGTACGTGAATGCAGCGCCACTTGCGTTTTCCACCCTGACGCGCGGCAAGTGAAAGCACCGCAACTTCTTCCTTTTTTTTTTCCTGAACTTGATCGCTGATTGGCTGCCCGTGACATCATCGCTGCGCGTGCATGCGGCTGAAGGCAGTTTGAAGCCGCGGTTTTAAAGCGGCAGACCCTCTCCCATCCGCTCCCCTGTCACCCCCTCTGGCCCAGAACCAGACGTCCCGGCTAAGGCCCCTCCCATTGCAGGGCGGGACCTCACTGTACCCAAAAGATGCATTTAATATTAATGAAGCCGCGAATTGGCTCCAACTCGCGTCAGTCCTGCTGCGCGACTACTGGAGGCTGGCGGACTTCCTTCAACACTATTTCTGGGTAACGGGGTAAAAGTAGCCCCAAAAAAAATGTTGCCGATCCACTGCGCGGGGACTCGCTGAATGGAGGCAGCCCCGTCATCGAGCGGACATAGTGAATTACTGGACCCCCGACAGCAACACACACACCGGTAAGCAGAAATCCAACGCAAGTTCGCCAATTACAAGTTGATGGAATGACCGCGTGAATTTCACCGTCTTACTATCATCAGCGAAGCCATCCTCGCGCAGCCGTTTTCGGGGATATTTTGTGATGTTAACATGTTGCTTTTTAGAGTTTTAAGTTTGCAACGCAGGCGTTTGGTGGTACTGAATTCAATTATTTTGATGTCATATTGTAGCGGACGATGCTTAGGCGCTCATCTCTGTGTGAATCCCACGTTAAATTCACAGCACGTCCTCATGGCGAGTTTCTTCAATGAATTTGTCCATGAATGATTTCTATTTGCTGCGCTGGAGGATGACCACGGCAGGCAGAGTGCATGCATGAATGCATGCATGCAAGCAAGCAAGCATCCATGGCGGTGGTCCTTACATAACGACCCAGGATGACAGGCTCTTAAAACGCTTTGCATTTGGAAGGAATTTACCGTCCATCTTGACGTCTCTTCACTTGTGGGAGAGATCAAACTGCAGTGTTGCACTCTTTTCTGCTGTTATCTCGCCAAAAGTAAAAGCTTGGGATAAGACATCACCAAATTGGCCATATTAAAAAAGCATGACGCTAACAAGAGGTTGATTCAAAGTGAAGGACCTCAAAGTGATTCACTTGAAAGACTCCGCTGTTTGTTCTTCTTATTAGTGTGGGTGTTGCCACTTGTAATATTTGGCTTCAGGAGCCGCTGTTGATCACATAGGCTCGCGTGCTGATTCACAGTCTTGAGCTTGCTGTGCAAACGCACACTTGGTTGAACTGAGCGAGGCCTTGAAAATCTTATTTTTTCCCTTCCGGCGTCAGATCGGCGTGTTGAGTTCTCCGTAGACGTCCAGCCCTCGGCCTCCCCATGCCTCCATCTCCCCTCGACGACAGAATTGTGGTGGCGCTGCCAAGGCCGATCCGACCTCAGGAACTCCGACTGCGACTGGACACCAGCTACCTGGACTCCATCGCCTCCACCAGCAGCGACAATACGGTCCTCAGCGCCACCGTGGTGAAGATCCGGGCGACGGCCAATCTTGTGACGTATATGCCCTCATCCAAGGGTTCCACGCGCTCCTTGTCGTGTGGATGCAGCAGTGCCAGCTGCTGCTCGGTGACCACCTATGAGAAGGACAGCCCCAGCCTGAACCACGGTCAGGTGAGCGCCAGCAGCCCCAACCTCAGCTATGCCGGACCCCCTATGCTCAGCAACCACGAAGCGTTAAGCGCCTCCAGCCACGCCCCGGGCGCACCAAAGGCGCACCCGTCCACCACTGTGAGACTCATCCACCCCAATGAGCTGGCCAAGCGGATGACCTGCTGCCCCATGGGTCACCCCGTCGGGCCCGTGCCGGTCATCATCGACTGCCGGGCCTTCACGGAATTCAACAAGAGCCACATCCGGGGGGCGGTGCACATCAACTGCTCTGACAAGATCAGCCGGCGGAGGCTGCAGCAGGGAAAGATCACTGTGCTGGACCTCATCTCCTGCCGGGAGGGCAAGGACTCCTTCAAGGGCATTTTCTCCAAAGACATCGTGGTCTACGACGACAGCACCGCCGACCCCAACAGGGTGGCGCCCTCGCAGCCTCTCCACGTGGTCCTGGAGTCGCTGAGGAGGGAGGGCAAAGACCCCGTCGTTCTCAAAGGTGAGTGAATTGGTCGAGGCGGGGCAAACGGCAACGCGGGGCGGGCCGTGAACGGAAAGGGGCGGGGCTTGGGGGGGCTTTCCAGCACATGAAGGGATCAAAAGTGCAATTTCACGGGACTTAGTTTGACTCTGGGGCCACTAAATCATTCTCGACGTCCGAGAGCAATGAGCGGTTTTGCAGCACTCGGAGCTTGAGCGCCAATATCAACCGAGACGAAAGCCCCGAGAGGTTGCGTAATCGTGTGCGGTGTTTGTGTAAAGCCTGTTAAACTTTGACCTTTAGCGCTCCGATCAGCTGACGGCGGCCTGCAGGCAAATGGCTCGTTTAATCGCGTGGAACGGCGCAGCGTAAAATGACTTCTTGAGCCCCCCCGCCTCACGTTCGCATTCTTCACCGGCGCTCTCGCGTTTACATTCTCGTTGACATCAATTCCGAGGAGTGTTTGTGTGTCTGTGAGATGGGGGCCTAGTGATTTCCCAGAAATGTTGTCGGAGTGAAAATTTTGACACTGGTTAAGGTTTCGACAGTTTATGTGAATAAAAAATGCCGCATCGTGATGTGCATCTGCAGCCTTCCTGGTTAAATTGTTGACGGGTCATCATTGTACACAATCATGAACGTCAATCTGTGTCTTGCACGTGATGGTTAGCATCAGTTATTCGTAATAACATAATTCGGGGTGATTAGAGTCAATATCAGAAATGGATATTGAACCGTAATCCGTACCCAAAGGTTTATTCGGATGTTCGTTCGTCTCTTAGCACCCGTGGTTGAGATTGCTCCTTCTTTTGGAATCGGGGGTGTCCAAAAAAGCCAAAGAAAAAGTTGAACGGGTGATCCTTTGCGATGATATGCTCACACGCTTCCAACACAACGTCGGTTTTCTGTAATAACTCGCTGGCTCTCTCCATTGCAATATTCCGCCACGCAATCAGAACCGCCTCCATCCTTAGTACCGCAAAACACGTAACCTCTCTTGTGGTACATGAAAATCCTGTTTTCATCTCATGGACGATTTGCACCCCCCCACTCCCCCATCTCATTATTTTTTTCACAGGCATGCAAATGTCCTGTACGTATAACACTGGCACTGCTTTCACGGGCAACACTGGAGGCGAGCGAATGACGTCTTGGTTGACCGATTTTTGACCTCGCCTTCAACTAATCAACTATTCGCAATCAAAGACCCGACACGGGGCGCGGGACACTCGGCTGCCTCGCTTTGAGACTTTTCTCCGAGGCCCAAAAAGCTCCATTCATCATTCGCCGTCCCCGGCGCAGAGATTCACATGAGGCTAAAATTAAACGGGAGCGCTCGGTTTTATGAAACGCGCGCTTCAAATATTTGCCGTGGATTGATTGCGTTGCCCGCCCTTTCCGAAACGAAAAGCCCCGTGCTTGGGTGTGCTCCCCGTGCGGGGATAAAAGCGGATTCCGTTTTGACCTCTGATGTAATGCTCATCTGAAGTCTGCAGGAAGCACACAAAATCAATATCGCATATCACTTTCTCCGACACACGCTTGAAATGATCCATATCAGGGAGGCGGAATAGAAATTTGATGACACTCTCACACAAACAGCAATTAGACAGCTAGATATGGGACGGAGCGCGTTAGAGAGACTGCGTGTGGGCAAACTATGGCGATGCTATTCGATGTTGTTCAACCCCAATTATCAGGTGACGTGGAAGAGAGCGGGGGAGATGTACGACAACCATAAAGTAACTCGCCACCTGCCCAGGCACCAAAAGAGGAAGCTGCAAAGCTGTGCAATGACCTCGCATTAAATCAGGCATCAATTATTGCTCTGTGAACAATATGTGCACTGACGGGTGACAGGTGCAAACCAGTTACATAGGGGGCAAAAGTTCAGCGATGGGCGTCGTAAAAAATGGCGTCTGTATTAGCCATTGTCCTCTCAGCTATTGTGGCAAAGTTTCCCCCCTCCTAAAATTACAATCCGCTCCGATATGCTTTGCGTCAACAAGAACTACACGTGTTGCGTCGAACGATCGTGCCGGAGAGGAGCGGGCGATTATTTTTTTTTTTTTACTCGGCGCTTTGCTAAATTGGGAGATGAGAAGATCACCCAACCGAGCTCCGCTAACAGTCGTCGTGGTTTTCCAGGAGGCCTTAGCTGCTTCAGGCAGAGCCACGAGAACCTGTGCGACCACTCGCTGCACCTTCACGAAGGGCCGGATTCGGGCGCGGCCGCGGGCCTCTCGGGGGCGCTGCCTCGCATCCCGCCCTCCACCCCGGACATCGAGAACGCAGACGTGACGCCCGTGCTGCCCTTCCTCTACCTGGGCAACGAGCGCGACGCTCAGGACGCCCGCTTGCTGCAACACTTGAACGTGGGCTACATCCTCAACGTCACCACCCACCTGCCGCTTTTCCACCACGACGCCGGCCTGTTCGTCTACAAGCGGCTGCCCGCCACCGACAGCAACAAGCAGAACCTTCGCCAGTACTTCGAGGAGGCATTTGAATTCATTGGTAATAAAACATCGACTTGGATTGAAATCACGCTACATAGGCCTGACTTGATTTTCATGATGCTTTTTTTTTTTTCCCCCTCCCAGAGGAAGCACACCAAGCCGGTCTGGGCCTCCTGATCCACTGCCAGGCCGGCGTATCTCGCTCCGCCACCATCGTCATCGCCTACCTGATGAAGCACACCTGGATGACCATGACGGACGCCTACAAGTTTGTCAAAACCAGGAGGCCCGTCATCTCCCCGAACCTCAACTTCATGGGCCAGCTGCTGGAGTTCGAGGAAGACCTCAACAACGGAATCACGCCACGGATCCTCACGCCAAAGCTCACGGGCGTGGAGACCGTCGTCTGAAGCGTTCCGATCGCTCATTGGCTCCGTGAGTAAGCCGCTATTTTGAGTTCTTTTTTTTTTTTTTTTGGTTCCTTGACTCTCCCCCTGCTCCCGAGTTCATCTCGGACTCTGCGGAGCGCCAAAGCCGCGCGTCAGCAAAAAGCCGTGGGTCAGAACTGATGAGAAATGCCAAAAAAATCTCCCTACTGTTTGGACCTGGCTGACATCCCGGAGGAGAGCGCGAGTTGAGATGTTGGGACAGAGCGAGAGAGAATGCGTGTCGTCTCTCGCTTGGAAGCGTTCCATACGGGCCCGCAGAGGAGCAAAGCGTGAGACGGGAGAAGTTCACACTTCGCACTGGTGGGCACACACGTTGGCGGGGCTGGCCAAATGGTGTTGCCAGTCATTTAAAAGAAAAAGAAAATAAACAGTTGAAGACACGTCTGGTGTGCTAATGTTCTATTTTTATACAGCGCTGACCATGACAAGCCCACTATGGCTTAACTGTGCAATAATTTCTGAATGGAATGCAATCTTGATCTTCTCTGTGTGTGTGTGTGTGTATATTGGAAACGTTGAATATCGCTGTCATGTCATTCATACCGTATATTCATGTTGCGGGTGCAATGCCGATTAGGGATGGGCGCTAGCTACATTTCCTCGATAGACGGCGGGAAAACTGCTCGCATACCACAATCGAGCTGCTGACTTGCTCTTTGGAGAGCAAAACGAGACTAAATTCTGCTTTCAGCCAGTCGCGTTCTACATTTGGCATCAGTGGACTGAATGGAAGATTCAGAATGCAAATTCTTGAAATTGGTCGAATCGTCCATTGTCGTGCCCATCCCTAATAGTGACAGGAACACGTTTTTCGCGGTGGTTCTCAACTGTCGTCACCCCGGAACCTTCGTCGTTTCAAAGTCACGGCTCACTTTTAGAGAAGGTAACAATAAAGATAGTCTCGGACAGATGGGAGGTAGCATATTCCTGGGCTATGAAGTCAGCTAGCCCAGCGGCTGAGCTGTACTGGATTATTTACGTGTTGAAAAGTTTAAAAAAAAAAAAGGTGGGTCGCATTTACTCAATTTTAGTTTGTCAAGCGAAGCGGTGGCACAAAATAAAAACATCCGGATCCAGATACGTTGTCTGCTGTAAAATCATATTTGGGTCCGGATGATTCCATTTTGGGCAGCCACGCCCAAAATGAAACTGAATCGAGTCAACTAAAACTTTTTTAAGGGCACGCTTCCTGTCTGAACTTCCTCCGTCTTTGTACCGGACAGAAAAATTCAAATACTGCAGTAATGTGACTTAAAAGGGGGGCTTTTCCAACTTCTGATTCAAGTCTTTATTTTTTTAAATTTTGCACTGTGTCGCAAAACATCATTTTGAAGATACGAGCCCTCGTAAGTCAAGACAGCTCTGTTCAAATTATTATTATTTTTTTTTTTTTTAACTCGCTGTCTGTGATCCACCCAAAATGGTCTGTGACCACGTTTGGTTCCCGGCCCACCAGTTGAGAATCACGTTTGTATCTTTTGCCACAAATCAACAAAACCACATTCACACATGGGGAGGGGGAAAAAACTGACAGGACATAAATTGAACCGAAAACAGGGCTACGGGTGATATTTTTATGTAACAGAAATGATGTATTTCACTGCCTGCTTTTCTTTTCTTTCTTTTTTTTTTGGCTCCTTGTCATCTTTGCGCTAGCTATCTTGTCATATGCCCTGACTGAGTGTGTGATGATGAGTTGCGGTTAATACGCGGCAGCAGAGGTGAGGTGCTCACCTCAAATGAACGCAGCCCTTCCCCGCCAAGTCTGGTGTGACCTTTCGACCTTTTGACACGAAGCTACGGCCGAGCGAGGGTTTCCGCCAAAATGTCGCTTTTTCCGCGCTGTTTCGAGTGCCTCGTTCAAATGCCTTAACTCGTTTGGGGATGCGCTGCGGCGGAGGGTTTCACCCAGAGCTTTTTCGAAGTGCGGTCTCGGTCTTCTTGCCCTTTCAGATGAAATTATTTTGAATTTTGTTGAGTGATATAAGCCGCCGGATGTGTCCTTCCGTGACCCTTCTTGACAGTCTTTGGCATTTGCATTTCGAACTCAAAATGTGGCCAGGATATGAATCATCTTCGGCTTGACTGTAATGTAAATGTGAGTCATGGGAAAATGACTAAGTGTGAATTCAACTCGATGCTAAATAGTTTAAAAAAAACAATATACCCACATACAAAGTTGACCCTCAGCCCACCGCGCCTCAATTTTCACACTCATTGACTCATCGCGCATGAGTTTTTTTTTTTTTTTTTTAACTTCCTGCCTTGGTTAGGTCATTACCGGAGCTGGTGATGGAAATAGACTTTTAAAGGGAAGACTTTTAAGGTAAAATACTGAACACATTGACATAATCCTCAACAACAACCCCCCAAGTTCCATATTGTCCTGGTGAAAAATTCACGCTATGCAAATGGGAAACGTTGCAGGTTGGAGCTTCGGCATTTATCTTCAGCGATCAGCCTCGGGGGGCAGAAAAACAAAAAATACGAGAGCTTTGCCATCCTGAGCCAATGTTATTTACGAGTACAGTAACGTATGCTTTTGTTTTGCGACACATTGCTTTGTTTTGGGTCCGCACTGATCTATATGACAATGTAAACAGTGTAGTGTACGTCGCAGCTATCAGCTTGAGGCGACGAAGGACGCCATTTGCTCCTGCTGCGCGTGAGGGACTGGCGCAGTCCATCTGGTGCTGTCTTTTTAATCCCGCAATGCTTGCTCTTTTTCTTGTCATGATTTTCGTGTCCATAGCTTGATCTTTCTTTTCCTGCCTCACAACAATATCATGTAGAGTCTCTGCTTTGGGCTCAGAGGCTCCATTAGAATGATTTACACGTTTCTATTCCCCCCCCCATCCCCCTTTGTATCTCTTATCAACTGTCAAGAATATTCAGTACAATATGTGACTCTATACAGTATCTATTTTCTTTGTATGCGTACATTGGGACTATTTTTGCACTGACCTATGGACAGATGGATTTATTTTTCTCCACACAAGGGTGCTATTATAACGGAGGCCTTCTCCCTCACTTTTTCTTTTTTTTTTTTGCATGACTTGCTCTGAATTCGTCCACTTGTCTGTCATCCCTTCGACTTCGACGACTGCTCCTCCTCGAACGGTTACCACTGAAGCACTGTAATTTTTGTAATCTCTACTTGTGAGCTTTGAAAATAAACAGGGAGGCTTCCAGTTTGGTTTCTCACCCCCGCCCCCTTTTTTTTTTTTTTTTCAAATTCTCAAAGAAATTCAGACCAAACTGCATTTTTTTTTTTTGGGCCATCTCTAAACTCCCATAAATTCCGTGTCATTTAGAAAGATTCAAAATGTCGAAAACGTACGGTGTAGCCTCAACAGTTGACTTTGGAATCGAGTTTGGGTTTAGTTTATTGTTTCGAAAAAGAGTGCCAAAGAGTGGTTCCAACATTTTGAGTTCTTTAGCGAGAACATTTTCATTTATTATTTTTATTTTTTTGCTGAAGTGACAGGTATCAATTCCCCCCGCCCCCCTTTGGGCAAATGGCCAATGCGTAGATGCCGCTTCCAAGACGCGTGACATTCCCAAACGTTGTACGCCTCAATAACAACAAACCAAATGTGACGGCATGTATTTCGAGAGAAAGCGATATCGCCCTCGTGAAACGTGAGCGTCTTCACGGCAAGACTTGAGAATGAGCTGCGCTCCCCTCTTTTTTGGAACATGTGTCACGTCGCTGCCGGGCCTATATTTATTCAGGCGGTGGGGGAGGGGTCGCCGGGGTCAACATCCCGCCATAGGAACAGGCACCAAAATAGTGGTTAGCGTTGTTTCTAATTACGATTTGATGAGCGCCCCGCCTCATTAATCCTTCCCTATCAGCACTGGGCAGGCTGGCAGCCTCAGAATAGAACTGATCTTTCCAGCGAGCCCCACATGGACGTATTAGGCAAAACGGGCCCGAGAGGAGGGCCTACCTTTTCCGAAACACGCATGCCGACACACAAGCGTGTGCATGACCTCACAACAACAGAGGACGCGGTGAAATGAAACAGAGGAGCTCGCTGCATGAGGCCCCGGGACGGCCGCGCTGGTTATCATCAAAGCAGCCCCCCACCCCCAACCCAGGAAGACGCGCTCATACGACGTGGCACGCTACATTCCGCCACCGCCGCCTCAATTTTGCACTTTGACACAATGGCTTATTTTGGAAACGCTCGCGATCCAATAATGCCCTATTTGTAGTGAGTGTAAATGGTCCCCATTTTTTTTCTTCTTGAATATTTATGACGCAAGGCCCACCAGCTGATGTTGTAATGAAGCCGCAGCAATGATGTCATTGGCAGCGCCCTGGAGCAGGATTCCAAAACGTTTTCATTTGGCCGATGAGTAAAGTATGCAGTCCACTCTGAGTAAAAAAAGGGAGTACGGAATGATTCCAAAACACAGCCAGCGCCTCACTCCCACGGCAAGTAAAATGGCAAATCGAAGCAAGGTTTTCTGAGAATTAGATGAGAAAATACACGCCGACCGTCACAACCGAATGAGATTCGGCCATCCATTCATCCATTTTCCATACCGCTTGTCCTCATTAGGGTCACGGGCTGGAGCTGACCCCGGCTGACCTCAGGCGAGGCAGTACATTCAAGCGGTGTCGTGCCAATCGCAGGGCCCATGTAGACAAACTCACACTCACACCTAAAGTTCCTTCTAAATTTGGCACAACACAAACAAGAGGATCCATAACAACCATGCCAAATATGAACGATCAAAATCTTTGTAAAACAAGGCTGCAAAATATAGTCCACTGGGCTTTTCCATGCCGCGACAACGAGGCACTCTAAAGCGGCTACACACCCTCAAAACTCCTGCTCACCCGCTGGTTGTCAAGTCAGATTTAAAAAACAAAACAAAAAACACCACACATCCAGGATATTATGTATCAATTATTTGTGACACGTGCTTTGTATCTCTCCCATGTACAAATAAGCACCCAAACTTTTGATATTCACCAATAGGTCATTGAGCAGCATTACGTAAGCTCCCGTATCTGTTGTGCTTTTTGTTTCGATCCCCACGACGCAAAATCGACTTTGAAAGAAGAGCGACATCATCGGCTGCGTTCAAGGACAGAGTCTTGAATCAGGTTGCGGTTACCATGGAAAAAGTCTCATGACAAGGCGCCAAGACTGCAACTTAATGCACCCTTCAAAGTGGGATCAAAAAATGACAACTTGACGGATATATTAGATCGCTCAGGTTCGGGCGGTTTTGCACGCGCAAGACGACATTTACAGTTTGAGGGGTAACTGGTAGGGGTGATGATGCAACACACCCTGGCAGGAACACAATTAAGTCCCAAATGGGCAGAAACATTTTGTTTGTCAATTTTCAGCAAGCCGCAGCAAAGCGTTTGGCTTTTTGACGGGCCGAGTCAATCTCCAGACGCTCTTTTACCCGCTCAAGAGACGACTACTTGGACTGACGTTCTGGAAAAGCACCACAAAAAGAAGAACTTGTCTCATGTGCAACATTTGATGTCATACCTCAATATTTTTAGTCTCCTGCCAAAAAAATAAATAAATAAACGCGCGTTCCAATACATTTGGAGTGTCGCTTGATGACCGGTAACGGCGCAGCTGTTGTTTGTGAGGTCGCCGAGGAAACGGAGGTCGTTAACGGCCCTATCCAGTTACATGACGTTACATCCGAAACCTCCGCGTCTTGGGAGTCAGCGACCCTCGACTTTGCGCCGCACCTCACTCTCTACCTATCGTGACTCAAAGCGACCCGGCTGCGTGCGGACGGCGTGTGCGCGCGCCGCATGTTCATATGCTACGCTAAAAAGGTCAAATCTGTTCGTACTCACGGGAGCAACCCCGAGCTATATTTGTCCCGCTATGGCTACCAAGGAAAATATAGACGTAGAGTAAGTGTACAGTGAGCAAAGAGACCAAAAAAAAAAAAACGTGAATTAGTTATCCGCTCCCACATGCTTGAAACACATTTACACTTCATCATAGTTAGTTTCTCTCAAATTTTCCATGTCCGCCCATAAAATTTGGGAATAAGGGCCTATTGTGCTCCTGGGATAGAAAAAAAAATGTATGCAACCGCCTCAGCAATGAGTTGAAAGGAATTTACGGAAGCGAGTTCAGCAAACGGCTTTTCTCATCTGTGGGATGTTATTTGGTAAAAATGATGCGTACCCCCGGTGATTCCCCCCCCCCTCTAAGCTTTGAGCCTGAATCAACGCCGGTTGCGTGTGCGCACGCGCGTTTGTGTGAGTTGAGGCGTTCAAGCAAAATGAGGCCAGTAGTTAAAATAATGTATCTGGAGCAGAAAGAAGGGGAAGAACTCCACATTGTGCTGTATCACTATTCATTATTCACAGACTTTGTGGCTGAGGGTTGGGGGGGGGGTTTTGGTTTGTTTTTTCAAGTTAAGCAGTTTTGCCAACGATAGCAACAATTTAAATGTTTTCACTTTGATGGTGCTTTTCCTCATTTTAGACGTTTATTCATCTGACGACTGGCATGGAATAACTGATTGAAGAAATGTTTGACCAAAAATATTAGCATGTGCTAATCTGTCCTGATGTACAATTTGGTGCTGATTAAAATAAAATAAAATAAAATACAAATTGGGATTGCTCCTGCTTTGGCGGAAGTCTGCTCCCTTCTTGGTACTTACTATGTGCAGATTTAAATATTTTTGCCAGCCCTATTCCTGTGCCCCACTGCCCAAAAAGAGCCTAACTAAAGGTCATTCCTCTAAGAATAACGCACATGATGATCGCAGACGTCAGGCGGTAGTCGTAAACTAGTCATCAGTCACGTTCAAAATGATTGATGACATAATTAAATGTTAGTCTGACGGCCCGGCCGCTAGTAAGCGGCCACGTTTAGGTCTCGACGCTCCTTGAAAACATTCCCTCTCGTGATTCACGAGGCGAATCGGGAGGTAGTAGCCGCAGCGCCGCCGCGTTTGGATACAAGGCCGCGCGTGTAGCAGACGTGCGTTACATTTTGATCAAGTCGCCGGCGGGAGCGGGAGGAGCTTCACCTCACGCCACCTAAATCCTCAACGCGGCAGGCTCGGCAAGTCTACGTGACATATGGTCGGGCGTCGCCGCGCCGAGCTGTGTTCCGCGAGTCGGGCGGCGGTGACTCATATTCAAAACAAACCCCTCGACGCAGCGCCGAGGCGCAACGGCGAGCCTTCGCTCCGCTCGGCCGCTCGTGGATTTGATCTCGTGCCGGAGCCTGCAATTTGAACCCGCTCGGATCCGGCAATGCTTTGCCCCCCCCCCTCCCCCGCCCACTTTCTCGTTCTTCAGCGCCGCTCTAGATGTCGTATCTGCATATTTACACAGACACCGCCGCGGTGTCATGCCATCTGTGATCATTTTACGCGGCGTGAAGATAGGCCTAGGCGGCCTGTCTCTCGCTCTCTCCCTCTGCGTCTCGCTCTCGCCATGCCGGGCTGCCCTGCTTGTATCACCTGATCCACTTGCATGAGGGACAACGATTCATAAAGTTGACTCAAGCTGGGATCCTCAACTGACCCCAATGTGGGTCACGGACTTAGTATGCGTGAACTGACACAAAACGGCGCACAAAGTACGACTATTATGCCACAGTAAGAATGAAACACCGTCACCCCCCACACACACACACACAGCTATCCTGTAAACAAACACAGTGCAGCCCAGCCTCTGCTGTCAGACATCCTGGCTGCTGGGTGTGCTTTTTGTGCTCCAGTCTCTTCAGAAAGGCTTCCTGATGAAGCTCCCTCATGAAGAAAAGCTTCAGAATAAAACGTGAAGGGTTTGCAACAACAACAAAAAAACGGTACGAATCAAGATCGGAATGCAGACAAACGTTTCGTTTCCACTTTGTGCAGTGTGAGTCACATTTGACAACAGATTACAAATTAGAGACATCTATTTATTTTTTTTAAGTCTCACATCATCCGTCTGGTTACTTTGGAAGCGTGCTTAGAAAAAAAAAATGTACGGCTCTTTCATGTAATGGTGTCATCTAGCGAGACATTTTTGTGATTTGTGTTCTTGTTTGTGCAATCATTTGCGTTTTAACGACATGATTTAACGTGGCACTAAGATGACTGATGTCGCTCATGCTTTGTGTGTGGCGCCGCCATCAAAGCAAGTCGTCGCATTCATCTCCTGCCTCCATCTTGTCAGAGTCTAACACTGCAGATTGAAGACAGTTCATCTCGTCTTGTCAGCAATTTTGGGGGGGGACGTGCACTTCGGGGTATTGTCGCCGCTGGGCCATATTTTCTTCGCTATGTTCCGCGCTAAATTTTCTTGTCGACCCTTCTCCTGACTGATGCCGTGGCAGCTCTGTGGAGGCGACGACAAAAAAAAAAAAAAATGTCAGAAAGCCTACTAGAACAACCGGATGTGATTTGGGGGTGATTCAGAGGCACGTTTGCTGCATGGCAGCCGTGTGCTGACTCATTTGAAATGAATACGAATGGGATTGGGCCATTGTCCACACACACACACACAATCCAATACACTACAATAAAATGTTATACGGACGATTTTTTTAGCGTTTTAACCCCAACATGTGTGTCACATTTTAAGTAAAAGACAGATCAAGAATACGTTAAAGAACGGTGTACGAGTGAATGACATTCCACGAGACCAAGCTGAACATGTGTGCTCTCCTCTGAGAGCACTTTTGATCTTTTTGTTTGCTTTTTGGTGCCATGTTTTTTTTTTTTTTTAATTATTACCCGAGAGGAGACACGAGTGCAGCTGATTCAGGGCTTTTTTATAAATAACTCCAACTGTGTGTCAAGGAGCAACAGTGCAGCTGAAGCTGCCTGCAGGCCTCGTCACAACCGTGCAAAAATGTTGGAAGCTGCTGCACTCTTGTGGACGGTATCGTGATGTACTGTCGTCTATTTTCACCCAACAGGCAGCTTGCCAGGTGGACTTGTATCTAAAAGTACACCAGCACGATTTGCTTCTCATGATAGTTTTTGCCGGAACGGTAACGTGCCATTTACATAAATACCGTCACTTTCATTGACTGCTTTTGTTTTAGATGCCAGGTTTGATTTCCTGGTCTTCATACTTGGCTGACATTCATTTCTAGAGTGAGGAATGAGCTTAAGGGGGCCGGAAACTGCAAAAAAAAAAAACAAGATACATATTGAGAGCATCAGAGAATGAGCCGAACCAACACTTTTGGATATGAGGCTTTTGGCCATCGTAATAAGAAAGACTGCCGTGTCCAAAGGCTAAAGAACAATAACAGGCTATGCTAATGTTAGAAAGACTGTTTTAATTTGTTAATTGTGGCCTTCAACCAATTAGTGACCAATGGTGGTCAGAACCCCAACTGACCGCCAATTTGCCGCTGCCGGCGGGAAACGTATCAGGAGTGAAAATGTCAAAGCTGTCAACCGAACACATTGCGCTTGTCTCCGGCCGTGCCTTTCTTGTTATTGCGGTAAAAGTGCAGCATAAATTGCCTCGGCAGTCGCGAAGGTCTCGAAGACACACAAAGTGCAAATCACCCGGGCTTTTCCACTCCAACGTGATTTGTATGCTAAACAAGTGACGCCGCACATCATTGTGCTTGCCGTTTGCTCCCCCTTGACGCAGAGCTCAACTGATTTGACGGGAAGAGCTATGACAGGCCGTGGGAGGGGGGGGGGGGGCACGGCAGGACAGAGGGACACTGCAACGTGCAATAAAAGTGTCATTTTTCACCTCCTCCGTAAACAGCTCGTAATGTTGAGATGAGCCATTGCCTATTATGGGCTCCATCCAGCCGGTGACATCAGTAAACGGAGCAGGCGAGCAGCCTGGAGAGTCTGGACTAGCTCGGCCCTTCGTAACCCAGGTAAGACAAGGCGCTTGTTAATGCTTGAGCCTGGGAAGCGAGTGACGCGAGCGACGCTTCTCAAGCTGCCTTGCGAGGCACAAACTTTGGGGAGGTTGGATCGTGAATATTGCAGAGGTTATGGGGTTATGGGACAGCTTTATTACTTTGACAAATACCATTTGTCCGTGGGGGCTTGAGGTGGGAGGACAGGACAGCCGTATGCCTGCTTCGATTGCCGCGCAAAGAAAAGGCCGCTGAACTCTTTCCTCCCCTGTGTGACTTTTGAGTCACCCTTCCGAGTGAGCGTCTTCACCAAATGAGAATTCATCTTCGGGAGCCCGCGGTTCAGCCAGCAGTCACATCTCCTGATTGGAGTGGGGGGTGAAAGGCTGCAGGAAGTTGGGGAGAGGGGGGGGATATTGTGACTTGGATGACATACTTGAGGACCTTTTTCTTCTATTTGCTGACATTTCCAAGGAGATGAGACAGGCAACGTTGCCAAATTGCACTGTTAGGTTTTGAAAGGGGAGATTTATTGGGACAATACAACTTTTGTATTTTGAACTCAGCAGCTATGAGCAGCATCGCGAAAGGCGCACAAAGGCGCCCTCTTGTGGACAACCGGAACAGTGCAGGGTAAACCCAGCACAACGCGTCGGCGACGCTGATAACTCGTCACTTGTCGAGCGATGCATTCTTCTGCAAAGTTTCCTAGTTGAGTTCAGCACATCTAAAGGGCTTGCTCATTATTTTTATATTCTATTTCAATTTGATAATCACACTTCAGCTTAGTTTTCAAAAGGAGGTTTATGGGAAAGTCCTCCCGAGATGATTTTGCCCAACATGAAACAGGAGTTCCAAATTTGTGTCAATCACCACGCGTTATGGTGACGTGCTGATTGACCATCGGGTGGCACTGCAAAGTTTCCAACAAGAGGAGACTTTTTTTTTTTTTGGGGTAAGTGTTAAAACAACAGATTAGCTTCACTGGCTGCAAAAGTGAAGGCCGCTAATGTCCTCCGTCCCGCTGTTTGGAGAACAGGATGATGGATTCAAGCGGGCCCACTTGCCAAATTCACAATTCTGTTCCACATTGCGAGTGCATCAAATCTGTCGTATCGTTTTAACTGCTTTTCAACTCAACCTTTTTCCATTGCGCTCCAAATGTTGGATCCACCTCGTTCCATTCCTCAGCCCTTCGCTCATTTGATGTTGAACTGACATCACGTCCAACATAATGGACAAGAGGACAATGAAATGTTTCTCTCTTTGTTTTTTGGTTTAATAAGAAAAAGAAGCCTTTGGGACAATGGCGGATCCAATGAATATGACAGCTGATAAAATGCATCTTGGCTCGTAAGCCCGGTTGAAAATACAGACGGATTTTGTAAGCGTGAGGGAAGACGACGTCATCACATCTGAGATTAATTACAAAAACAGTTTGGGAGGTAGCTCCAGTGATTCATCATCACTGATGATTTGTGTGCTTATTGGATGTAATGTGTGTATCTCTCCCTCATTTAGATCACTGCGGAGTAGATAGTATACAAATGATTTAAGGGGACGTTCTAAGGAAAGTTGACTTTTGAAATGGCTGTTAATCAAATAGTTGCGTCTCCGGAGCGCCTGCCTCCCCATCCCGGATGGAATAACACTAACAAGTAAATATTGTGTTTTCAGCCCATTTGAAAGTTACACCCCACTGTTATGTAAACAGCGTCAAAGTCAAAAGGTAAGCAGAGCTGCGTTGCATGCTTCCTGCTAAAAAGAAAGAAGAAAAAAAAAACTGGCAACAGGAGTTTCCAGTATTCTTCGTTTTAGCGTGCTGGCCGTTGTATAAGAGGCAAATACCGGAAAGCGGAACCTGCAGACAACAATATGAATGAACGAGCGGCACAAATGTGAAACCCCGGCTCACCTGACCAACGGATACGATCTCTTTTTGCCAATGAAAAAAGCATTTTTGACAAAGAGAGCCAGTCGGTCTTTTGACCTATTTCGAGACGACGTTGCCATACCCTGGGAAACAAAAACAAGCTGAATCACGACGAGCCCCATTTCATGAAGAAATGCTCGTGGAAGCAGCCAAAGTGTCAAATGTTGAGGAAACGTTGACCCGCCCGCCGGACTAACGGGGTGGGGGGCCCACCCTGCATGATCGCACTGGGTGGCAGGGCTTTGGCACGCCGCTCTAAAGCATGACTTCTTGGTGGTGTTAATGGATTTACTTAACTCCCGCGCCTTGACTGGTGTTTTCCACTGAATTAAAGTGTCAGGGCCCACAAATCAGCCGCAACGACCGCGGGGCCTTGCGAGCCGTGTGTCCTTTCTGAACGGGTTGTTCACCGGACGTGTGAAATTGGAACCATTAAAGTGACCCGGTGCTACCGAGGCCCAGTTTATGCATCCGTTGACTTCAACGTGGAAGCCATCGCCGGCTCGCGCAACGGCGCCGGCACAGATCCTCCTATGACAGCCATCTTCCGACAAACCCCACAAATTCGGATTCCGTGCACATGTTATACCGATTTCCTGTCCGCAGATTAGTTTTGCTTGTGTCCGTTACACAATACCTATTTGGTGGCCGCAGGTGAGTATTTTGTGGCAACAGATTAGCATTGTTAGCACACAGTATATCTTTATTGGGGGCGCAATTTAATTTTTCACTTTAGTCAAAAATAAATTGTCTAGTCGTCACAACTTGTCTCACTATGTTCCATTTAAAAGTGGCTTACTCTACACTGGCAGTATAACCCAGTTTATTGAAAAGGTTGGGGTTTTTTTGCAAGTAAAAAAAAATTAAATGTAGTTTTGTATATATACACACACACATACATATACACTCGTATATAGGGATATATATATATATACACACACGCACACACCTCCTCCTTTCGGCCTTGTCGGGTTTTGGCAAAACCGGAACATTTACTAAATGAATTGAGTAATGGGAGAAATCCCTTGGCATCCGCCTTCCCGAAGAATTTCCATATTACAGCATGCGATACTCCCTGTTCGCAGCGCTCCGACGCAGCCAAGCAGCCCCGTAACTGGATCGCCAAAGGGATTCGACTGCAGCAGATGCAGCTCAGTGCTGGAAGATCAACACTGAATGTCTCCTGCTTTTTTTGTTGTTTTCATTTCAGCTCATTAGGGCGGCACATAACTCAGTACTCCATTATCACTTCGGCAAAGAGCCACTGGAGGCCGGCAACTCGTGCAACTGTTGCAAGTTGGTCAACAGTTACAGCTCCAAATATTTTAGTTCTGAATGGGCAATGCTGAAGGCCGAGTTCCTGAGGTGTGTGCGAGCGAGTTGTTCCGCACCCCATTTAAAAAAAAATTTTTTTTACAGTATTTGGCTGTATCGCAGGCATTTTTTAATTTCTTTTTACAGTACACAGTACAAGCTAACCCAAAATGTGAGTTGTGCAATACAACGTTGTGCCATCACACGCAAGGCAAGCGGTGAGGACTTCCGGAAGAGATGTTACATCGCGACAAGTAAGAAGGACCCCAACTAAAATTCTGCTGCGCCGTGAGACGGCCACCGAACCGCCCCGCTTCACATCAAAAAGGGGGGCGGGGGGAGAAAGTCTAAGACCTGTTCTAAGACCACCTAAATCCCTTTTGAGGGCTTTCCCATTTTCAAACTCTCACCCAAATTTATATCACCAATTTTGTTCTTCCTTGCAAAGTGCAATGAGCAAGACAGGAAGAACAGACTCATCATCAGAATTAGGGTGGGGGGGTCCAGACAGGGGACGAATACCAAGAACAGAGGAACGTGGAAAAACTTCATTAGTGACCCAGGTCCCAACTGGGGTGGAAGGCTTAAAAGATTCAAATGATGCTCATCGCGCTCAAAATGACATCTGATCTCGCACGCTTTAAAAAACAAAAGCCGTCCTAATTCTTTTTCCAATTACAAAATGTCAAGCACCAAACCCGACAGATGGGCGAAGGTCAATGGCCAAGATTTGAGACGTTTCAACATTTCGAGCGTGGGCGGCGCATGACGGTGAAGTTTGATGACTGGCTATAAAAGACAAAGCGCCAATAACTCAACTCCACAATGTCAGAGCTCGGGCCAAACATCTTGTGTCTGATGAAGGTCCCGCAGATGTGGTCCATTTGCCTCGCGCTTCAAAACCAATGATGCAAATCAAAGCCTCCAGTTGATTTCGGGGGTTCGGTTGGCATCCGCAGCCGCTTTGATTGGACGTAACCGTGTGAGGAATGCGTAGGAAATAAGTGCTTTGCTCGGAAGAGACTCGGCAGTGGCTATAAACGATCAGCGATTCAATAAAAGCGCGATTACGAGAGCACACAAATGAGCCTGGAGTCGATTCGCCGCGACGGCGCTTTTTAAGGGATCGCAAAACGCCTCAACCGCGCGCCCCCTTGCTGTGTTGTGGGTTTCTTATGCGCCCGTGTGAGAAAGCGAAAGGCCTTTCCCAACCCGACTCGGGGCTATTTTCATCGAGTGAATCAAAGGGAAGGCGATATCGGATCAGGAGCGCCGGCCGCACGCACAAAAGGTCCCGGGATTATTTTGGCAACCGTTGAATTGATTATTTCGCTTTATGGGGCTGGGAGGCGAGAGCGGGGGCCTCGCTTTGTGATACGGCGGCTCCGTTTGTGGCCTTTGTGAGAAAGGAAGCTCAGGCAAGATCAATACATCCTCTTCGTGGATTTCCAGCGGCGTGTGACGTGCGTGCGGGGAAATGAGCCCGGCCGAGGATACTTTGCTTGTTATGGATTTGACATGAACTTGGCCCTCCGCCCCTCACAACGTGATGAATGTATTATTTAATCTTCCTGTCTTTGTTAACCTTCGTTTGGTTGCGAGGCGCAGCCGTTCCCTCGCTGCGTGTGTGACCTTTAGTTTCTGACGAAGTATAATAATAGCCGTGAAATCAAATGGAAGCGCTCCACGCGGACCCCTTCTCACTACTGGAAACGGCGTTCGCGTTTTAAACGTGCACGCGGATCACCTGGACAACGTTGATTTAAATAAACACATGCGGAGCGGCGTCACTCGGACAGCTGCTGCGATGAAGGCCCGGGTTCGCGGGAAGCGAGTCGCTGTAGTTTTGTTTTTGTGCGGCGTACTCTCACGAGAGATTAAAACGTTGCAATCGTGAGCTTGACTGCGACACGTTCTACAAACTCTGTGGACAGGTGCGAAAATGCTGGTGATACTATCCGGTGGAGGGCGGTCGGGGCCTGCTCCGCTGGCCCAAAGATTAGTAGAACCGAGCTGTATTTACATTGTAAATCCGGCCTCGATGGGCTGCAATGTCAATCTTCTATATCGCTACGACGGGGCGTTCTAATGCGTCTCCCAAGTCATTCGCCCCAATAGACTAAAGACATTTTTTTTCTCTCAAACTCCCCCTAATAATTTTTTTCAAGAGGCCCCCCCCCAAAAAAAAATCTATGGAAAACGAGTTTTCCGTCTCGGTTGGGTTAATGCAAACATATCGTATCATTTTTCTTCGCCGCTATAATTTTCCCTGATTGTCTTTTGGTTGGTGCCTTATAGTAACGTACCTCGAAGGAATTTGAATGTTTTTGAAAGGCCACAGCAAATCGTTAACAGCTCGACTGCAAAAGAGATATTTGGGCCCAGTCAAGATTGTTGGTTGAGGCCACAAATGTAGATGCCACTCAATGGAAACCCGCAGTATGCAGAAATAATCAATCAGTCACCGATGAATCAATTTTTTGCCAACGATATTGCCGCATTGCTATCAATAGATGATTATTTTTTTCTCAAAGAACTAAATATGCTTTTCCTTTCAAGACAATGTGGACCTTTTCAAGTGCAAGCCGACCGACTGTGAGAAACTGTGGCTCGAGGGTTGAAGCGAGCTCTCAATTTATCTTATAGTCGTGTGTATGTGTGTGTTTGTGCGTGCGGGAACAAGTCCGGCTAAAAATAAAACTTGTTGCCAGCCGACTCAGACAATGACAATATTCTTTGCAGTCGAGAGACGTCAGAGCGATTTGGGCAGATGCCAGTTTGACATCCTTACATGGGAACCGTCTCGGTTATCTTTCGGTCAGAGACACAATTGAACATGGGGGGGGGTCGGCCGAGAGATGTGCACACGACCGCTTCAAAAACCGACGGGGCATCGGCGGCGCGACGTGCCTTCGGGTTTGACATCGCCGCAAAAGTTTAACGCCGTTGAAATGCGGAGTGAAAAAATGGCGGCAAAGCTCACCTTTTCGTTTTCCACCGTACGACGACAACCCAAAACTGTTGGGTTCAGGAGTCCACGCTCTTCTTCGCTCAAACGTTTTCCGGAACCCAAAACACTGCAAATATATAGTTTTGCTCACACGAGGCAGTGATGTCATCTATGTACGGAATGAATGTAACACTGGTCCAAGGACTCGTCCTTGACGAAAAGGCCAACATTCGGCTTTTTGGGGCCTGACATAACAGTAAGACAAGAAAGAACATAACCAAATCCATCTGCGTGATCATTTTGAGTAGCGAGCTCCGAAAACTGCCGTTGCCCCCACACGGCCGGAGACAATAGACCACAAACCGAGCCAGGAAGCTCGAGACCCCGCTACGATTTACTACTTTTCCCTCCTCGCTTACAGAACAAACACTTGACAAAAGCAGTCAACCCCCTTCAACCGAAAATAATGACACGTTTCTTTCTTTACAAGGTTGTCCAAATTAAAACGCGTTTGGAGGGGGAAATTGAGCAATGCCTACGGGCCGAGATCTGTTCTACACATTTCGGGGAAGGAAGTGAATGTCAATACATGTGTTTCTGGTTCTTTCTGCCCTCAATGATCCATTATATGACAGTGGATCTGGAAGCGGGAGTTGAGCGGTCTCCAGTGTCCCATCACGCGCATGCCGCAACAGCATGCCCCCCCATCTGGCCGGGACGCCGGAGGTTTGGAGTTACGCTCAGACTCGGCGTTGGAGATGACTTAATAAAGAAGCTCGAAATGCCCCAAAAACTCATCCCGCAACAAGGTTGTTACAGTAGATGGAAAGTTAAATAAAAAAATGTTTTAAGTGTTTGTTCACAAGCTAAAATTAAAACAAAATTGCTTTTGGAAAATGAAAACTAACTGACACTAAATTTTACGTACGGAAAACTAACTAAAAAAGCGAAAATATCCTTTGTTTTCATCTTTTTCAATTAATATCACACATGAGTTGTCATGTCACGTCGTCATTTCAGTGTGACTTTATGCTGGTCCAGAAGAAGTCAAACAGTCTTTTGAGAATTGCACTTTCATTTGCTTTATGAAACATATTTTTAATTATCTTGCACTAAAAATATATGGTATATTTGAAAAAAATAAAACTAATGCTAAAACTAAAACAAAGCATTTTCATGGAAAGTAATAATAAAAACAAACCAGCTCTAAAGTCTAATTAAAAACTAAATTTAAAATCCAAAACAGTACATGGAAAAATATTTTTAAAAAAATACACAGAAATTTTTACAGCCAACTTTTTACCGACCTAATGTTTTCCACTCGAGAATGTTTTGGTGAGTTTTGCGCGATTCCCCCTGCCCCCACCGCCACCAACCCCTGGGAGAGGTTGAGATTAGCTAGAATGTGATGAGATGGTGACAAATATCCAACACTCCCTCACATTGACGATCCGGTAAGCAACCCACACCGGAGAAAAGGAGGACTCCGATTGGGGCCGGAAAACCAAACAAAACTTCCCAAAAAAAAGGAGACTCGTCAGGAAGCAAGATATCCATTTCATGGCCCCGTCCGTCTGTTTAGCTGCCACCTGTTCGACATGATCATTACCACGGCGCAAGGGGCGTAAGGGGGCTCAGCCGGCCACATTTATATCAACAAGCCGGGATAAAACTGTCTAATTATCCCCCACGGCCCCTCCTGTTTGGCCCTCGGAACTCTCCGCGTGAGCTGGGACCATTTGCCTGCCGGGCTTGTGGCCAACTTGTGCAGGCTGGCATGTTAAAGCCCGTCCTAATGACAGCTCTCTTTCAATGTCAGATTGTTGTAAAATGCTTTGCGCAGCTTATGCACATCATGCCGTATTAGTCCAACTCGAAGGAAGGTCAACAATTCCCAACTGCCGATGGCAAAATCCTCTCGCGCCATTTCAAAAAAGACAATATATACACGGGATACAAGACTGGGTTCGATTTTGACATTTAATCGGGTGGGTTGACGTGATCGGGAACTTTGCTAAGAACTGTTAATTAAAAGACATCCGAACATTTTAAGACACGTAAACGCGATGCCGATGACCACGAATCACCAAGCTTTGGTGCGTCAGTGGCAAAACGGAGAGACGACCAAACATCAACACGTTGCACCTGTGCAAAGCTGACAATGATCGTAACAGTTTTGATCGCCACAGATGGAACGCGACGGGTAGCGGCGGGGGAACCCGCGTCCTCGAGGGAGGTAGCATTAAGGTCTTAATTAGGACGCAAGGGGGCGGGGGGGGCGTTCAGAGTACTCTTGCATGACGAGGGACGCAGCCAGGGCAAACCGGAGCGGATCATCTTTCCTAGTTCAAGGCTAATTGCTGAAAAGGGATCTGACGTGGATGTGCGGGGTGGGGGGGCGGACACAAGTGGTATGTAGTTAATCATGTGAGGTCACCGCCACTGCTTGTTGGGACTAATCGGCGTGTCTTTGGGCGAGCCTTGTCGTTAAGACGCGACAGATATACGCGGCATCAGAAACGTATTGGGAAATAACTCGCTTTTGTTGAGACTGGGCTTGGCGATGGTCAAAGTGCGTTTCGAAATACGCGAGCGGGGGCCGAATTGTCACTCAACAAAAGCTGTCGCGGTGGCGTGCTTACCTCCAGGAATCCAGTCATCGCAGGATCTCTGATGAAGCGGCAGCTGTGGCAGATATGATTACTGCAACTGGCCACGAATTGGACCCGGGCCGATAGCTGCAAGGGCTCTCGAGTTTGTAGGGCATACCCAAAAAACAAAACAAAAAAAAAACAATGTTCTGTTATGTGCTTACATGACCAAATATTCCCAATCTTTTAGTATGCGAAAAGGCACAGAAACGGGCGTCTGTGAACTTTGCCGGTTCTCGAGCAAATTGCGCAAAAAGTACTTCAAACCTCAAACGAGTGGACACGAGCATTGGCAAGTTGAGAGGAGGTCACATTCGATTTCACCTGGGAAAGATTAGAATGCGTTTGAGGTTCATTCAGTCATTGCGCAAAGCGCACGGACGCGGTTTGGTTTGCCAGCTGCCAATCAGCTCTTTCTTTGCCTCCCCATGTGCGCCGCCGCCGCTCAGCTGTTTCTCGTTTTGCCTTTGTGTGTATTTCACTCTCCTGCTTTTGCTTGCACTCCGTCGCGTTCCCTTGTCATCCTCTGTGCACGTTCCGGCGAGGATTGTCATGCGATACGTTTTCGGTGCCGTGTAAATTCCGAGCGGACGCGACGCCCTCGTACGCAAGCCTCGAACAAAACTGCAAAGCCGCGCGGCTCTTACGGCCCGCTTCAAATCGGTTGGTGTCGGGCGATTTGCACCAAAGTTTCCGCCACCACGTATTAAAGCGTCTCCTTCTGTGAGACGAGGTCATGGCGCGACCGTGCATGTTTTATCTTAACTGGCTGGCGCAATTGTTATGGTTATGCAAAAGCCCCCCCGGGGGTAATTTCTAATAAATGATCTTTGCAGACTTTTGCTGTGGAAAAGCTTTTCCCGCTTGGCCTTTTCATTGACTCCATTTTTTTGTATTTTTATCAGGCTACTCTCATGAAAACGCAAGGGCTCAGCTTTCTCTTTCAAAGACAGTCACCTTAAATCAAATTAATTTCGGTTAATGCTGATGTATGTATTCTGCGTCTCTCTGACGGATTCCGCTGGAGGTCCTGCTGGAAGGACAGCTCGCGTTTGGATCCAGAAATCAAAATGTTACCTTGTACTTACTGTTTCCCCTAGTAGAAAGCAAAATATCCCCCGCTTTGAAGCACTTAGTGCATAGAGATAAAAATCTATCTGAAATAGGAAGACAGGGCTCCGCAGGGAGGCACTCAATTGAAACTAAGGCTGTACCCGACAGACCACAGGATATGCCTGCAAAATGTAGAAACATCAAAATGGTGAAAAAGTCTGTTAGTGTCCATTCATATAAACTGTCTTGTAATGTTCTTGGGCCCTTAGAGGATTATTTGGGGGGGAGAAAAACTACAGGAAGGGGAGAATGGTTTTCACATAACTTCTCTTTTTTTTTTTTTTTTTTTTTTTAAACGCACACTACAGCTTTTCTCTCCTCCCTGCAGTTAAATGTTGTATTCCACCGGGTACCGGAAGGAAGCAGCCCAGTAAATCCCTGCTGCAAGACTTAAAACGGAAACGGTATCTTAGGACAGGTGAAAAACTTAAAGATAAGAAAGTCCAGGCGGGCCCCTTGCCTTTTGTCTCCGGGGGGTAATTATCCAGCCACACAATGTAAAGGCACAGGCGTTTGGTTTAAATTTAGCCAGGCAGGAAGCTATAATGATGAAATAACACTCGCTTTAGAAAACACAGATCCTCCTGATGAAACATCTTGCACTCTGTCGGTTATTATAAGCTGCCGCTTGGTTTTTAAGACTTCGTTTTTGGGCCAGTTTGCAACCTTAAACAGTGCATGACTAAGTTTTAAAACCAAGGGGGGTCAGGGGGGGGGTTCTCTTGAGGTGGATAAGGAAGTCTCAGCTGAGCTGGCTGTAATGGACGAAGTCGACGTACGCACTTGTAAGGTTTTATTTGAAGGAAGGAGTTTGGACATTGAAAAGTAAACAACAAGAAGGCCTTCACAAGAGTAGCCAGATGGGTTTTATGATTTCATTTCAACTCAAGTATTGCCGTTTAAGAGCGGAGAAACTTTGTTTCGACCTAACACTATCTCGCTGCGAGTGCTCCTGTGGCTAGAGGGGAACGTGCAGTCACAGGACACAGGCATTAAAAAAAGATTAGGAAATAAAATGAATGCCTGCAGCCTGACAGGCAAAAATGATGTGCCCGGAGGGCTTTCCCTACATAGCCCCGTGTGACTGCCATGCTGCAGCTTAGTAGGCTCATCACCATTGGGGTGTGTCTGTTAAAGGGAATAAAACGTCCACCATCTGCTGCACGCCAAGCGCTTGTCATGGCAAGATGAATTTGAGTGTCATCAAGTGCCAATGGTATCCAAAACACCGCAGAGTGCCTCATGGAGCCGGTTGCAAAATGGGTGCAGAGTTTTTCAAATCAACATTGTTTAGACGCAGCGTCAGGCAAACAAAAATTGGGAAAACCTCAATAGACGTCGCATCATTATTTGGTAGTTAAAGGAAATCACTGGGTCTCTGTGAGCCGACGAACACGTGTTTCACAATATTTACACATCTGCTTTAATCTGAGCAGTTCATTTATTTTAACTTTATTAAAATAAACACACTTGAGTGTTAGCAGCTGGCTAACAGAATGGAAAATAAGAGAGAGTGCAGCATAAACTCATATAGTGAATTGCTTCAGGATGAGGAATCTGAAAAACTTCAGTTCAAAGGGTATAGGTTGTTGCCTATACAAGTAGCTTTTTTATATTTTGGATGACACACACTTGATCAGAAGTGAACAAAGACAAATGCTGCAGCAATAACGGCTAAACAAGGTCTTCAATAAATGTGCTGAAAAAAGTGATTTCAAAAAAGTTGTTCCAATTGTTCAATGCCAAAACATGCCATGACCATCTGTGTTCCCTTGCTTGCTTTGGGGAGTATAGAAGGTTTGCAGTGATGCGCAACCTCAATAAAATGGCCTGATCCAGGGAGACATCCCTCTATTTGTCCACTTCTAATTCATTTGGGAACTAATAGTGAAAGACAGTGAAAGGGGTCATCTGAAAGACATCTGTAAACATGTCGGTAAATCACCCTCACTGATGGCAGGGAAATTCCACCCCCCTCCCCCTCTGTAGAATCATCTTGTGGCTGGATGAATACATGGCCAATAGAGGACATTAAGATTATTCCCAGATTGTTCTTTTGCTCCCAACAAAATGATGGGAACCTTTTTGGAGGTCTTGCAAGTTAAGTTATTTTAAAAACAAGCAAAGCACGTTCTTGACATGCTGCATCATGGATACTCACCTAAAATGCAAAAAAAAAAAAAGTGTTCATTTAGAATTTAAAATGGCTTACCTTAACCAGAGCCCCGTGTCACATGGAAGCCGATGGTGCAATTCTGGTGGACTAATGTGCCTCGTAAATCCTTGTGGAAAGCGAAACTTTTACTTCTTCTACTACTTCACCTTCTTCTTTTTCTTAGCTTTTTGGCAGACTACAGGTCTTCGGTGCATACCGCCACCTGCTGTACAGGAAGCGCAAAGCGTTTCCATATCCGGCCAGCAGCCCCGCTGTTGTTCACCGCCCGTGAGCAAACCCAAGAGGCATTGGGGGGGGGGGTTCAGTTGGACGTCAGTCAGTGACGGACTGACGGACTTGCCCACATCTGTATTTTGGTACCTTGCACACAGAACTGTGACCTGAGGAAAAAAAAAGCTGTAAAAAAAGAGTGAAAGGGGCTTTATGATTGTCTTGTCATCATTGTGCAATGGGAAAAGCGGTTTCACGTGACTGCATATCTTTTAAGTACACATACTCTGTCAATGAATGATTTAAATCTTATTGAGTGAATTTGCCCTCATGAAAAGAATACTACATTCGTTTGACTCTTTTTTATAGTCAACACTTGTCACTTTGACATCAATCTTAAAATTACGCCAGAATTTCACAATTTGTGCAACTCCAAAAAGTTTAGCCGTTCCTCTTATTTGGGAAACCAAATACTGACATGTCTAACATGCCTGGTTATTGTTGAAAAGGCATGACAGGCTCCTCAGTTTGTGGAGGCTTTCAACAAATGGTTAGTTTGTTTATTCAAACTTCCTTCCCGCAGTTATTCTCGCAGATGTGTATCTGGATTTTAGCAATATTTCTGTCAATATTTCCGCCTATGTAGTCTTTTTTTTTCTCCCAGTGGCCAGTTGCTCGTTCGGCAGCAGACATAACACTTGTGCTGTAAACACCCATGAAAAACGCTAAACCATATATCAACATTCATCTAATCCATACGCTCTGACAATTTTACTGTACTCATAAAATAATCGCAACAGCCCTCTAGCACATTGTATTTTTAGTCGTTTTCAAAAGGCTTAAATTACACTCCGACGGCATCAAGATGAATTTATTGGCAGCGCTCATGTGAGTATACTTTTTTTTCCTTGGTGAAGAAAGGGAATTTTCCTTTGCACATCCGTGCCAAAAGCGGGTGGGGGAAATCAATTCCATTCAACTATTCGTCAACTCCCTTTAGAAACATTTAATAGTGATAAAATTTATGGCTCTACTTTCCGAAGGATATTGCCAATGGAAGTTCATCTTGATGAAAGTGGTTGCAAATGCTACCATTGTCTCACATTTGAGGTGATAGTTCAAACTTTGGCCGCGGTTTGAAAGTCGAAATGAGTTAAGAGCAGCGCGTAAAGGCCGAGGTGGACGTTCGTAGGTCTTTATCAGCCGTCTGCTTGTCTATGCGCACAACATCTAGACAATACACGCCACGCTGTCCACACGGAATAGAAGAGAGAGGACGAGCAATGACGGAAACAGATCACTTTCAGGAATCCGCTGAAGCAAAGTGTGACTAAAATGCAGTTTCCATATGTTTTCGGCGCTTGTTGCCCAAGACACATGACAGCATCAACACATTTTTTTGTGCCTCGTCTGCTAGCAATTAGAACTTATATAAAAGTCAAACAGGAAAACGGATGAGCCAATCTTCAAACTTTTGGTCATTTTATGGCGTCCCTCGGATCGCCTGCCATGTCTTGATTTTCTTCATTTGCGCAACTTTTGTGTTACCGTTTCACCTCGATTCCATGACTCTTTTCCATCCAAATATTACAAAGTTCGTGAGTCGTAATATAGATTGCAATTCAGAGCGAAAGCCTTTTTATTGGACAGCGAAGCGTTGCCTATAATGAAGTCATTAAAAGACCGGCATTGTAGATCCAACATGGAACGGGACAAGGGAGTTATGGTTGGAGTGAGTTATGGATCATCAAGGAGCCGTTCAGGCCAGTGATGAATTAACATGTACTTAAGTTTACTCCTTTTTTTTCCTTTTCCTTTTTTACTTTGACACAAGGAAGGAAATGTTCCTGCTTTTCTTCTGGATGTGCCATTTTCTTCTCTTCATCTCTCTCAAATTCTCCCGCTGAAGCGTCAAGCCGTCAAATTGAGCGTTTAAAGGCCTTTACGGCTCCCTGCAGAGGCTTTCTCATCATGCCCAGAGTCGACTTGCGGGGTCAGGGAGGGAATATCAATTCGCAGGCGAGAGAGAGAGAAAAGATGTTCCAAAAAAACCTTGGCAAAACTACTGTAATTTACTTTCATGTGGCTCATCAATCAAGCCCGCGGTTCTCTTTTTGCCGTAATTGCTGGGAAATGGTGTAAATCAAGTACAGACTCTGAAATGAGCCTTGAAAGAGAGAGGCGTGTGAGCCACTCAATAAGGACTCATTCAAGTGCACGCGGTTAAAACGTTGGCTGAGGATGCTGATTTGAGATGCGTTGATGTCAAATCATCCACCCGCGTCCGTCCTGAAATTGCGCGAGCAACAAATCGTCCCCGAGCGCTCGGCCTGTTCTTCGAACGGAGGCACGTCTGCATGGGACAACGGCATCAACGTGAAAGCACGCATCTGTCATCCCTCCAGTGAATAAGAAGAAACGCTTTGTGAGTCAGTTTAGTGATGCGGTTCAGCTGACAGGTGGCGGAAGTGATGCTTGAGGTGTGGAAAGAGCAAACAAAAAGCTTCATCGAAATTCAAATACTCCATTGGCATGATCTTATAGCATTTATATTTTTAACTCATTTGAATTTTTAAAAATACAAACACATTCAAACACATATAACACATGAAAGATACAGCAGGAAGAATGGGTAACACAAAACTCCCAAATTTAACTTATTACCACAAAATACATATGAATAATCATACCCAAAGATGTAGATTTTAAAATGGATCACTTCCCGTCAGCGTAAAAAGCAGGATTGCAGCAGATTCAGCTGTGCTGAAATACTTCCTGGTTTGTGCTTCTTCTTTCAAATTTGCTCCATCTAGTGGTCAGAAATGTAATTATAACCAATATAAACGTGAGTGCGGGCAAAATAGTGTTATTAGCTATTGACAAAATAAAATAAAATAAAACCCTGAGAAACTGCAAGACCATGGATCTGGAACCCGCAATTGATGGGGGTTTACAGTAGTGCCTTGAGGTACGAGTCGCCTAACGTTTCGCAATACAAACTGCAGCAAAGTCAACTCGTCTCGCTTCACAATAAGCAGCGGTTTGAAAGAGAGTGGGCAATTTAAAAAAAAAAAAAAGAAAGGCTGAAAGCTTTTTATCGCCACTCCCAGTTGACGTTCAGAGTCTGTCGTAGGCCAATCTTTTGTTGTGCCCTTTTTGTCATCCATCCGTTGAGTGTATCCTACACTCCAACATTGCCTCAAATTAACAATCAAATGTGTTCCGGGAGTTGTTTTTTTTTTTCTTGCTGCTTTCAAAACATTGAATCAAAACGCTTCAAATTTGGCTAATGATGGTAGAGGGAATAAAAGAAAAAAAGAAGGACCTTGGGGGTGTCCAATATAGATAAATCATATCTTCTCAGGTGCAGGTGTGTTTCTTCCATCTGTAAGCAGTTGACTGCGTTCCATTTGATCCTCCCCTCTCAACTGAGAGGACAGGTTAAGTAAGTGTCAAAGAGGTGCGACTGCCTTTAGGCCAAATGGGGAAAGTCGGGCTCCAAGTCAGGGTTCACCAGCTTGAATTATGGGAGCAGAGTCATTTTCTATTCCCACTCAACAAGCATTCCAAGAAGGCGCAATAATTATGAGCTTCTTAACTGACTGTATTTCCTGAAATTAAATCATTAAATCAAGTCGAACCGATGAGGTCACGCATGACAGGAAAACCTGAGGAAACAAAAGTTCTGTCCGACACATGGAAAATATTGCGGTGTAAAATGACTTCGAGTGGACCTCATCTTTGCACGTCATTTAAGGGTACGCGTCTGGGGCGACGCCACGACTTACGTGGCAGCTTTCGGCGTCTCAGAGGACGCTTCGGAGTCACCTTCTTCCACCTTTTGTAGTCCATCTTTGCTTTCCTGCTTGAGACCATGACTGCAACTGCTTTCCTGCAATCGACACGCATGCAGCTTCCCCTTTACCTGTAAACGCTGCTATGAATCTTGTGTCAGAACAAGAATATCGTTTCTAAGTACAGTATAAGGAAGTACAAATGTAAAAATGCTACAGTCTCAATTTTACTCCGTGGCGCCCCCTTCAGTTAAAAGAAAGCATATTTATTTTTAAGTCAGAAGGCCCAAAGCTGATTAATTCAATACAAACTCAAAACATTTTGAATCTTTTTTTTTTCTTCCTCCAAGTGAATGTTATGGAAAACGTGACTATGTAATGGCTTGTGTACGAATATCGCAAATTGGTTGAGGCTTTTGGAATGCCAGACCACCCGTGAAGAGTAAAAGTTAACGACCAAGTCAATCTTTTGTTAACTTCTATAACTCTGCTCATTTACTCCTTCAGCCAGTTTTTAATTTGTATTTTTTTGTAAGGCCCAAAAAGTCTTGAGCTGTTCCTCAAGCTGGAGACAAGGTCAAAGAAATAAGGTTTGATCTGTTATGACACTCGAGTAATTATTTGGACCCTGGAGGAGGAACTTTTCTTTGGCTAGACTACCGCTATCTCATATTTTACTTGGAAGATGTGAAAGGCTGCGGTGTGTTTGTGGCTAAACTTGTAAATTCTCACTTATTCAAAAGAATCTTTTTTTTTCCCTCCTCCACAACGTGCATGCCGAACATGCAGAACTTGCATTTTGCTTTATTATCAAACATGAATAAATATCTCAAATCACATAACTGGAGTGGGTCAAATAAAATCCATATTTTGTACACTGTGTGCTCTTGAATTTATGTCACTCGCAAGTACATGCGTAAATAACATTTTGACAATGCAATAGATATTCCAACAAGAAAATGTCGATGGAAGCAATTTGATCCCTCCTGTTGATGCTTAACTAAATTATACAAATATTTGACACTCAATTATATAACTTATCATAACCAATATTTACACACACACACACACACACACACACACACACACACACACACACACACACACACACACACACACACACACACACACACACACACACACACACACACGAGCATGCAAAATGTTTGGGTTCTATTTCACAGTATATATTTCTTAATTATTTATTTTTGGCAAGGTAGCAAATTTCACTTACAGACGCTGAAATAACTTGATTATAAAATCAGCAAAATGCTCCACCTCACCATACCTTCGTATTTAGTTTGCTATACCACTTTGGTCCGTTTACATAAAAGCAAAGGACATATAGATCGTGCTGTATTCAAGCGCGGACTTTTATCCTCCAGTTTTGGGTCGTCATCTTAAGTGAGGGCCGAGCAGTGACCCCGGGACATGAGCGCAGGAGGAACCTGAAAAGTGCTGCTAAAATAATATACCGCTATTGCTAAAAGCCAGGCGAAGAGTCAAGCCCCGTGTTATTTCATTCCATAAATCTCCCACAAGAGGAAACGTGCATGTCTCATAATCCGGTGAAGCCCGAGTATTTCTTCACAAGTGACGGCTTATAAGAACGTTGAGCTGCTCGGTAAGATGTCCCTGACCCACGGGTCCACTTGAATTTGTGGAGAAACGGGGGGGATCCCGCCGCAGGTATCGTGCTTCGAGGTGTGTGACCGCTCTATTGAGATGGAATTGTTGTGAATGCAGCTGGTGATGACTTACTGCATCCACGGGAAGGCAGAATGACAGCATGGCAGGTTTATAGGGAGGAGGAAATGATAGTAAAAATATATACGTTTGTCCAAAATGGGAAGTGGGGGGTGGGGGGAAATGAAATCACTGGTGGGGATGGTCCGAAATGTCTTAAAAATGTGTCCTGTGAGTCTGTTTTTACGGCGCATTTGCTCTTCACATGGGATTTAAAGATAAAAAAAAGGACAACTGGCCATCTATGTTTTTATGCAGACCCGCACTTTCACAGATGGAAAATATGAAGCTTAAACATACGGACATAAATCCATTTGTATTAGGAATCAAACTCATGTTATTAATTGAATTTGGAACAAAAGCAAACACGGATTACGAGGCTTTTAGAGCACAGAAGGCAAACGTTCCTGGAAACGAAACCTTCCTTGGTGGAGGTAATCAGAGCAGACCAACGCTCCGATGGCCACGCGTTCGGATTTCTCGTCAAGCAGTCATTTTTCATCCCAAGCAAGCGCATGTTTCGGCATTACAGAGCATGACTGACAAAGAAGTCAGTTTGACATATTGTCTGTTTGCCGACCTTTGCCTACCATACGAAGAAGTATTGACGCTCATTGAAAGTTTGCTGCCAAGTAGCGATGAATGTCGTTGCATGGAAGAGATTACCCGTCGACACGTGTGACCCGCGAGAGTAGAACTACACGTTTCTATCAATCAATTCAAGCTCGGAAAAGTACAGCACAGACATTTCGGAAAAGTTCAAGTGATTGACCGTGCAATGTGCGATCACTCATCACAAATGGACCCTATTTGCTACTCGCTCGCTCGCTCTCTCTCTTTCTCTCCATCAAATGCCGCGCATTCCTCTTTTGTTTGCTCACGCTTGCTCCTCCCTGCGGATCCCGGGCCTGACTTTCCCAAAGCCGATATTAATATCACAGGCCATTGTAATGGAGTTATTTTCATGGAAGCCCCGGAGGAAGTCACGTGGCTATGATTAGTCCCTGGAGGACCCGGAGTCTCCATCAAGCGCGTTGTTTTAACTCCCATAACTATCAATGAAGTGGAAAAGCTGAGGAAGTAGCGATTGCTGCGGCTGGCTGGGGTGTTCTCTAAGCACACCTATTTTGTTAATGGGGCCAGAATACACCAGCTCGCCTAGCCCCCCCCCCCCCCCTGCTCTTTCTGCAATTGCAGCTTGCAGAAAGAGCATGCACATGTGTGCGTTTTTTTTTTTTTAACATTGACCCACCTCCATTAAGATTGATAGCAATGGGATCTGGTGGTTAACACGCTGTTTAAGCTTGGGGAGGGTGGAGGTGGGTCAGACGGGGGGAACAACATAAGGAAAAGCACAAGGACTCACACACACTCAGCAACTACACGCAAGGCTGAGCTCCAATGCATCTGCCATCAGGAAGACAACTTGAGTTAAGGTGGAAAGAAAAAAAAGGGGGAAAAAGGCGCTCTGGGATACGTTTGCTCTGTCAGGTTAACGCTTAAACACACATGAGTGAGAAAAGCAGACACTGCCACATGCATGCTTCCCCTCATAATTCTGTTCACCTTCTTCTTGACCCAAAAGCCACTGGGCCACTTTAGCACCGAGCCGCTTCCAAGGAAACAGGAAGAACTGGCCCGCCGAGGCGGTTGACAGCTTTCAGATGGACTATTGCTGATATCCGCCATGTACACGGAGGAAGTGGAGCCTCGCTCCCGCTCTTAGCCTCATCATTGTCTTGACGCCGGCTAATTACAACGGTGACATGACGACGTGGCAGAAATTAAAGTGCGCTTTGGAATCGACTTCCATTTGTTGACGATTGCGTCGTCGAGTTTAGCTCACTTCCAAAAAAGCTGTCACATGAGACGTTTTTATCAGCTAGCTGTGACTATGCTGGTTAATGTGCATTTACCTTATTTTTAAAGCAAAATTACACCGTATAAGGTGGGATCATCCATTTTCTATGACACGTGTCCTTACTACGACATGAACTAATCAGTATTTATCAAAGGATACTGTACTATTTATCATGTCTTTACCAATTTAATTTAACTCTAGGCAAAGACAGAAGCATAAATAATGACACTACAGATACATATCTGGAGTGTTCAGTTCTGCAACATTTTCGTTGAAAAAGACCGAGAACACGCTTTCCAATAAAGGACGGTTCTGTTGAGAAGGGATTAAAAGAGACCGGCCCACTTGATGAATGACTGAAAACAAAAAAGTCAACTTCATGTCAAGCGAGCGTTGATGTATTAGTTGTGTTGTCACGGGCTTCCCTGCGTCACCTAGCAGCAGCATTTCCAATACACATTTAGTCTACCAACAAATAAATCTGGAATCGGTTCCCCTTATTTTGGCAAAGGCAAACAGCAAAGTCATCATCGTGAAAATAAAATACGGCTCAGACCTCGCATTCATATTTCTGCACATCTGTATGTCATCTAAAATGACATAAGTTCCCATCGCTTTCCCTTATTAATGTCAGCTTTGTGTTGGACGCTGAGCTCCATAAACACCCACACACATGTTCATTAGACACACGCAGCGGCGACTTGATGTGGGCCCCATTTGACCCGCGTGTGTTAAGCACACACGCACGCACGGCACGCCCTCCGTCCCCTTTGGTTTTCCGGGGGAAAATGGAAGATCCACATGGAGCATGTGACACTGCGGCCCTTTGCCGCTCCCCAGTCGCCGAGACCAGAGGAGGCCGCGCATTAACTGAAGCAGGTGCAGTGAGCGCGGGCTTGTTTTTCTTCATTGGCTCCTCAGGAAATCATAAAGCAAATATATTGCTGGAGGACGGTTTCGGGGTGCCCTGTGAGCAAACTGAGAGGGGAAATGGATCAGCGAGTGGCCACCGGGGACAGTAAATCAACAGGCTAAAAGGAGGGCTGGATGGAGTGCGGAGGCCTCGGGAGCCCAGCCCAGCTCAGGGCCAGGGCCCCTGTCAGTCAGAACCTGGTGTTAATGTCAAAGCCAGCTGGACCAGAACCGCGCGCGCCGGTGAGGAAATCATTGAACTGCCGGTGTCAATTGCTGATGCACTAGGGGAGGTCGTGGTGGCACTCCACTTTTTTCACTATTAAAGTGAATCCCATTTTGGGGGCAATACTAGAGATCTATCCATAATTCATTATTTCATACATACACACATAGAGATAGAGATAGAAAGAGAGGGTATATAGATATATACATATAGGGTCTCTCTCTCTCTCTCTCTCACTATTAAGGGTCTCTAGTAGTATCATTTTTAAGTTGAACGATTCGATCCAGTGGGATTACAATTCGATTCAGAATGTTATGGTTCAGTTCCAAATGGTGTGATGCAATGAGTTTCTAGTTGTAAACACACACACACACACACACACACACACACACACACACACACACACACACACACACACACACACACACACACACACACTATATTCATATATTCTCTCTGCTCAGTGGGAACAAAGATGACTGCTGCAGCTGACTAAGGGGCTTTCTCTGTCACTTCATTTTACTCTTCTTATAGACCACAGTGTTGCCTGGTATGATGTGGTATTACACTAAAACTGTGCAACAATTAAAATAGACCAAAAAAGAAAAAAGAAAAAACCAACCCTCCTAAAAGTCCGCCAATAGAGCAAGGCCACAATTGGTGAACCGCGTTGTAGCGAGGAACACGCATTTTGAAACGTTCCATTTCAAATCTTTCCATTCATGGGAGGATCCAATCTTTTCTGACAGTTTCAAAGTCAGCCAAAGTAAGCTGTATTTTTCGCAAACCACAAGTACAAACAACACTCAGGGAGATAGTCATGCGTGTTCATTTCAAACGGATTTCCAAGCGAGTTCCATTTTCCAAGAGCGCCGTCGAGAATGTGCTCTCTGGTGAAACGGGTCATCACTAATTGATACGTGCTGCCTGTCGGCGATCCAGTGAGGTTTTCCTTGTCACTGTCAAACGCTAAGTGCGTGCGCGCGCGCACACACACTCACACTCGCACGTTCTGCTACTGCATTTGATTCAGTCATCATCAGTTGGGACCATGTGGCCCTCTACGGCCCACCTCCCGCCACATGCGCTGCCACACATACTTTATTCTTGGCCAGTTTACAAATTAGAGCAGCTGAGGTTTACTGCTACTTCACGCAGGAGGGCCGGGTGGTGGGTGTGTGGGGGTGAGGGCTGCTCAGGCTGGATACCTTCTCAATGGGGCATTCTTATGAGCCGGAGACACGAGCTGGTCCAGCCCAATTTTTCTGATTGAGTGTTTCAACACATCATATAAGGAAACAGCTGTGCTACAAATTAGTGCCTCGTCTGTGACATTGACTAATGTGCTGCGCTGATGCAGTTAGAAGCTCATGCGCTTTCCAACGCTCGCTCCAAACCACCATGCTCACACTTACACAGGCGCGCGCACGCGCACACACACTTCTCCAAATGATGCACTTGTCAGACGAGTGGAGGTTCCGTGTGGGCTCAAATCCACTTCATCATCCGTCCTGTCATCCCACTTTTCGCCACCAAAATACTGACTGTCGAGTAACACGTTGCTCATTTTTTCTCGCCTTTTGTTTTAGTATATATCTAAATAGGTGAAATTCACAGATCATTAAAATTCTTGGTCTGATATGTCATTGTAACGGTCTACTCTTGTGACGTACGTCTCTGACAAATTGACAGAGCGCAGCAAGTCATATTTAAATTTAAAAAAGTGTTCTTGCCTATTCCTCTTTTTCTCATGATCATTATTGAGGCTGAGTGCTTGAATTTTGCAACTGTTTGAGGGCAAAAGTGTTTGTGGCCGTTGAAACACCAAAGTGAGTCATCATTTTAGAGAAGTGTGCAATGCGATAATCATTTGAGTGTCGATGTTGTTGCACAACTCCAGAACACATCTCCTGAGAAGCTCTGCTTGTGATTCACTT